>OX451738.1:612534672-613734672 GCA_948472305.1 Vicia faba
CAGTAGGGTAAGTTGGAGTTTTTAAATATTAATATACATCTTTGCTAAATTATGATTTATTATCAATATAGAAATTTGTTTAATCAATTGTAGTAGTATGCCACTAGAATAAATTAAGATAAGTAGCAGGAATTGGTGGTAAGCTTATTAATAAAGTAATTGTGTGGTATATGATTATAAGTAGCGTAAAATGGAAATAGTATAAAGTAACAATAGTAGAAGCAATATTTAGCAGGCTAAATCAGTAGCGGGTTTAGAAGTTAATAAAATAGCATAACCATATTATTGTCAGTACAGACTCTAATAACAGTGTAGTATTAATTTAACAGAGACATAATGAGAACTTTAGAACAAAATAGAAATAATAGAAATTTTAGCTGATAATTAATTAACCAAAAATAGTCGTAATAGTATGAATAATTACGCGGTTTGTTTGTAGTAAATTTTGGTTGACTCGTTGTATTGTATTCTTTGTTGAAAAATGTGAATTAGAAGGTGATGTTATTGCCTCTATTTATGGGAAAAATATTAAGTTGTGGGCTTATGACCAATGTTGGTTTGTTGTTGCGTTGCTATGGAATTTTGTTGTTGCTATCCTCACATTCATATTGGATCGCATACATAGCATATCAAGTTGGAGCTGATGCTCGGTAAGTTGGCCTAGAATAGAAAATTAAGTTGAAGGCTTATGCCTTGTTGATATCTCTATTAATTGGCATATTTCTAAGTTGGGAGTTTTTCTCCATTGGTACCACATGCATGTGCATTGTAACGAGTCGCATTCTATGTTGCATATTTAACATGTTCTGTTGTTGATTTGTGATGATTGATGTTGGTTGAAAATTATGAAGTGGTGATTTTATATAATTTGATCTAACAAATTATTTATCATACACTCAATTATATGGTTCGATATCTCACCTCTTTTGTTTGAAAGTTTTCCTCTGTTGGTAACATGCAGGTAATCAAGAAGAATAATCATTACCTTCATTAGTTTGAGTCGGTGTTGTCACTCTGATACGTAGCACTCGGGGGGATGAACGCGTGTTTTCTTTATTGTTTGTTTTCATTATGTTGCTGAATTTTTAGGTTGTTTTCATTAAAGACTTGTCTTAAATCCGTTTTGAGTTGGACAAGATGTTATGATGTTTTCAGTCGAATTTGTGAATATGTTGCGTAGCAATGAAAATTGTTTTATTTTTAAAGACTAAACAGGTTGTTATCGGTTCATCCGAATTTTATGTGTTATGTATCTGAACTATAGGTGATTGAATATCGTTATTTCCAAGTTGAAAGTGTAGCATTCCATTTGTTTGTTAGAAATTTTATAACTCTGATTTTATATAATTCGTTAGGTAGAAATGGGGGTGTTACATTAGCACCTTATCATCCCCAGACCAGTGGCCTAGTTGAAGTGTCAAACAGCGAAATAAAACAAATTCTTGAGAAAATTATCACAATATCCAGAAAGGATTGATCATACAAACTTCAAGATGCATTGTGGGCCTATAGGACTGCCTTTAAAACCCCCATAGGAGCTACCCCATTTAAGCTAGTCTAAAGAAAATCATGTCATTTACCTTTCGAACTAGAACATAAAGCTCATTGGGCTATAAAAAACCTAAACATTGATTACTTAATAGTTGGTAATAAACGCATATTAGACATCTATGCTTTAGAAGAACTCTGACACGATGCTTACGTAAATGTTATAAGTAACAAAGAAAGAACCAAAGCATGGCATGATAAGAGTATCACATGGAGAGAGTTCAGTGTAGGCGGACTAGTGCTGTTATTCAACTCTAGATTACGACTTTTCCCAGGAAAATTACACTCAAGATTGTCTGGACCATTTGAGGTGACGAGAGTCATGCAATCTGGTGTTGTAGAGATTCGCAGCCATTCAACCGGTCCTTTCATTGAAATCGAAAATGATTAAAACATTATAGAAGCAGTGATATCCTCACCACTTATGATCGCCATACTTTAGCCAAACCACATCCTTTTACCACTACTACATGATCTTCGTACTCGTCGAGCTACCGACGTTAAACAAAGCGCTGCGTGGAAGGCAACCCACATATTTTCATTTTCTTAAAAGGTTAATTTTAATTTTAGTTAATAAATATCTAACTTGTGTGTTTTCTTTTCAGGGCCACTGTGTTCTACTTAGCCAGATTTTATTCACTAATATTATTTCAGGTTGCAGACGTCTAACAAAATAAAGATTGTTTTTGAAAACGATGACTAGAGGAAATGCTTTGATGCCCTAGCTGAGAGAATTATATCACCTGCCCGATATCTAGATTTTCCTTCCTTGGTCCAACTAGGACTTGTTGACAGTGTCTGATTTATGTTTACCAAGATTAGTTGGGATAGGTTTTTAGTAGTAAAACACCCAACCTACAGAAACCTCACACTGGAATTCTTAAGTTCATTATGTTTCCAGCCTCACATTGTACAAAGACAAGATATAGGCTTAGCCACATTTAGAATCTTTGGCCTGGATTACCGTCTCACTAGTAGAAAGTTAGCCAGATCCCTTGCTTTTCATCATAGCCCCCAAGATTATTCTGAAGTGTCAGCTGATATGCAAGGTGAACTAGATTTTTTCCGGGAGGAATTATTGACGATCCTCACCCTGATCTTGAGGCTATGAATAACACTCTCATCCACAATCCTTCCATCTGTTACTTTCGTATGGTTACAGCCCAAACATTCTTCAGAAAAACACCAAACCAAACTTGTGTGAGCAAAGATGAGTTATTCTTCATCTTGAGTGTTTTCCAAAACCACCCCCATTAACTCTGCAACCTTCCTATTGGCGAATCTTAATTCGGTTTCTAATCAGGTCGTATAAAACATCTTTTTAGGCGGACTAGTTACTCATATTGCAACAGCACTAGGCCTACGCAATCGTGTGGCCCACTTAACCCCTGCTTTCGGGTACGATCTGGTTGATATCGACCATTGTTTTAGTTATAGTCTAATATGGCGTGAGGTACCCGACCAGTTTAGATTTCTTATTGACTATGAAGCACTTAATCATTTTACCTTACCCAACCAAGAGCTTACTAGCGTCCATGACCAAAATAATTGGCGGTACAAATTAGATAATTTAGATGAAAACCCATCACCACATGAGACTCCTCCTGTGCCTAGAAATGATAGTTCTCCCCTAGAGACACCATTATCACCCTCATCTTTGGATCCTACTGATAGTCAAAATGTTAATTATGAGCTTTACGCTTTAAGAAGAGAAATCGCGGCCCTTCACCGTGACCAAAGGGAACAAGTCGATAGACTAATCGAGAAGATTGACCATCTTTTCTAGGATATCTATACATTGAGGAGATCCTAAGGCCGTCATGGCCCCCAATCATGACTACACACCAGGTTATATCTTTCCTATTTCACCTTAGATCAAAACATTAAGGAAAATGTTTGGTTTAAGCGTGGGAGAGAAATTTTACTTGCTTTCTAGTTAGATTTCCTATTTTCTAGTTAGATTTATTGCTTTCTAGTATTACTTTTTTATGGTTTTATCAAGTCACATGTATTGTCAAGTCTTTATGTGCAGTTCTTGTTGTTTGTCGAATTTCTTCTTTTTCTTGAGCCATATCGAAAAATTTTGCAAAAAAATAATAATGTGTTTTAAATTTATGGGTTGTTAGACAAACTAGGGACAAGTTATAAATACTTGGGAAATGTTCTGAAATATCAGTATCTTTTTAGCACCGTAAGCCTCTTGATTATAAAGATCGATCTGGATAATTATCTTGCTTTAGTCTTAAATTCTCACCCCTAAAAAAGTCCTTAAGTAGTTTATTTTAGTAGTTGGCTCCGGCCTAAGCATGCTCTATATAGGTGTTCTGGACTGGGCCCGACAGGCCCAAAAACATTGCTAAGGCCCAGTCCAAATGGACTTACTGAGGACCACGCCGACCAAAGAGTCACGGCCGTGCCCGACGGGTCTTCGCATGCTCGACAGCTACACCTCTAGCTCGACATACTGCGGTCCAGCTCCACGTCCTGATGTCCAGCTCGACATTACCTCGAGCATCCCAACTAGGGCAGACTCAGTCCACTGTTCCCCCAACGAGACCCCGAAAAGACCGCGTCTCCGTCCGCCTGCACTTCACGCAGAACATCCAGGAAGGGGACCACGTGCGGGTCCCCACTACGCACGTAGAACCTGGCAGTTCCTCCATTGGGCCAAACCTGCCCGGCCCAATGAAGGAACCTTGGCCCAGCGCTGAGGGCTATAAATACCCTCTGTTTCCAGAGGGTCAGGTATTCATCATTCTAACCCCCCACTTCTACTTACTTCAGCATCGGAGTGCCTTGCAGGTACCCCCCCCCCCCCCCACTTTGTTCAAAAAGCTTTCTGCCCGGAGCCAGCCGTGACGGTCCATTTCTGATCAGGTCAGATCAGTGGCGCCGTCTGTGGGAAACTAGCTTCCCCGTCTAACGAACAACTCAAAAGACCAAAGCTCAATTCAACTACCTGTCATGGCTGATCCAGCTCGCGACGAGCAGAACGTCCGTATCACCGACACCAATAACGGCACGATGGACAAAAACGGGCATCTTGACAACGTCGTCAATCCCGTCAACACCGCTCCTGCAACCACCGTCCTCGGAACTTCCTCGCACAGGGACGGAGCCACCTCATCATCCTCCCCGATCCCACCACCACTCGAGGACGACCCGGTAGCTCTCGCTCATTACAGAGCTGCCCGGTTCCACGAAGTCCCAGTCCCCGCCGGGGCAGATGCCACGACTCAGGCACTGTTCGCGGCCATTAATCAGACAAACTATCTCATCTTCGCCCAAGGAGAAAGACTAAGGCACTTGAAGATGACCGACGACCCCCGAGGAGGCATCGGAGGCCACATTCTCCACCTCCTCGGGTCACAGAAGTTCGACACCCTTCTCCCCCGCGGAGACACTACAGGGAGAACTCCAGAACCCCCTCTCCCCGGCCAAAGCAGAGGCGCCCCTACTTGGAGAGACAGCCCGCCATCCCTGCCGGAGAACCCAGTCGCGACCCGGCAAGGCACGACAAGAGACACGCCGGGGACGGGCGTGTGACATTCAACCACCGAGCATCACGCTCGAGGGAAACTCAGCACGACCACCGTGCCAGACAATACTACAGGTCCCCATCTCTTTCTCCGGAGAGGAGCGACGAGGACGACCCCCGCGGTCCCCTGTCGCAGGCCATCATGGATGCACCCATCCCCCCGGGCATGGAGAAGCCCCCACATCTGAAGGAGTATGACGGAGTTGCGGACCCGGTCGACCACATTGACAGGTTCGAAGCCATGCTCCACTATCATAATGTCGGGGGGGCCATCAAGTGTCGTCTTTTCCCCACGACTCTCAGGAAGGCGGCCATGGACTGGTATAAAGGACTCGCCTCGGGCTCAATCACGTCGTGGTGGAACCTGAAGAACCAGTTCATCAGTTCCTTCACATCTTCTCGGTGCCATCCGAAGACCGAGGCGACCCTCGAGGCCATCATCCAAAGACAAGATGAAACCTTGAGGGAGTTCATCAACCGCTTCAACCGAGAAGCAATACAGGTCCCCTGCGCGGACCATATGAAAAGATACTTGCTGGAGAGGGGTCTCCTCCCCGGCACAGAATTCAGAAAGGCTGTGGGTATTGAGCCACCTCCGACTTTTGATGCCCTCCTCGATAAGGCCCGAGCATATATGGACTACGAGGAGAGGGAAGCTGCCAACAGGGCCCGAGACTCAAGGGCTCGGGGTCCCAACAACAGCAGCAGCTCACGACAAGAGGCTCCTCCCCGACGTACCGGGGAGAAAAGGAAAGAAGACCGACCCCGGGAAGCCCGGGAGCAAAGGGGCCCCTCGGGCCGTTTCACCGAGTACACTCCGCTCACAGCTTCCCGCGAGCGTATTCTGGCGGAGTGTGCCAGTACAGACTTCAAGGACGGCGGCGTCAAGCGTCCCCGGCCTGCTCTCGCCAAGCCAGGGGCAGATAAAAATAAATACTGTCAATACCATAGGAGTCATGGTCATTTGACAGAGGACTGCGTCCACCTCAAGGACGCCATTGAAACCCTCATCAAGGGAGGGAGGCTCGCGCAGTACAGGCGAAACGACGCTCCTCGTCGTGACGCCCATGAAACCAAGGAGCCCGAAGAAGACGCCCGACCATCAGACGAGTCGGTGCCTATCCAGACCGCCTTCTCGGTAACCAGGTCCGAGGATTTCGACATTCCCGAGCACCTGCAGGAGCCGCTGACAACGCACAGCAGGTGGGAATACTTTCCCTCCGCCATGGTCATCAACGGGGGCGGGTTCAACGACCTCACCATCAATTCAGCTAAGAGGAAGTTGGACGAGCTGGTCGACATGGCTCCCCCGCAAACTGTAACGTTCGAAAGGGTGAAGGGCAGGTCAGAGCCCATCACCTTCTACCTAGAAGAACTCCCCGGCGGAGCCCCGAACGCGGTCATCCCCTTACTGATAAGGGCAAGAATGGCCAATTTTGACGTGCATCGCATCCTGGTCGACGAAGGGAGTTCCGTCGACGTGATGTACAGCCAGCTGTTCCGAACCTTACAACTGGACGACTCACATCTCTCTTCGTATGTGGGGTCGGATCTACAAGGCTTCAACGTCTCGACTTCCAAACCTTGGGGTTATGTCGAGCTCCTGGTTACGTTCGGCGAAGGAACGGCTACGAGACAAGTTAAGGTCCGGTTCCTCGTCATTGACTGCCCGTCTCTATACAATTGCATCTTGGGGAGACCGACACTGGCAGAACTAACAGCGGTGCCCTCGACCGTCCATCTGAAGATGAAGTTCTACACCAGAAGGGCACGGGTAGCCACCATCCAAGGAGACCTAGCCGCTGCCCGTAGGTGCTTCAACGCTGCTTCTAAGGGACGGGATACCGTCGACATAGGGACCAGACCCTCTAAAAGGACAAAACAGGAGCCCGACAGGAAAGCATCCCCCGAGGAAGAAGTCCAGAAGGCTCCACCAAAGGTCGACTCCATAGCCCTCGACGTCCGCTTCGATCAGGACGAGCCATCCAGCAGCGAGCAAATCCCACTCCGACCAATTCCGGACGGGGATTTTGAACTCGTTCCCCTCGGCGCAGACCCGACCAAGGGAGTGAAGATTGGCAAAGACCTCCCTGACTTGGCCAAGAAGCAAATCAAGGCCTGTCTGCGCGAGAATGCTGATCTCTTCGCCTGGAGCGCGGCGGAGATGCCTGGACTCGACCCTGAGGTCGCCTGTCACCACCTCGCCATTGATCCAGCCGCCAAGGCCGTAGTACAACGTAGGCGTAGGCAGTCTCCAGAAAAAACGGAGGCTGCTGAAAAAGCTGTAAAACCCCCTCGACGAACGAAGAACCCCCTCGACGAAGAAATGAACCACGGGGCACTAAGGGATGAACTCGACCTAGTCGAGGAAATCCGATCGGGTGCAGCCCTGCACGAAGCCACCCTAAAACAACGAGTGGCTCTACGCCACAACAACAAGGTCATCAAGCGCGAGTTCGAAATCGGCAGCCTGGTATTACGCAGGAACCAGAAAGATTCCCGCGAAGGGAAACTGGCCGCGAACTGGGAAGGACCTTATCGCGTCCACGGCACCACGGGTACCGGGGCATACTACCTCGAGTAATTAGACGGAGAGCCATTACCACGACCCTGGAACGCTGCTAAGCTAAAGCAGTACTACAGTTAAAAACTACTAACACCTGGGACCCTCGACCTGCGGCACCCGCGCTCGGTCAACGAGGAAAAACGTCCGACCTCGTATAAAGGCTAAGGTACAAGCCCGACATACGACCAAATCGCACACCATCGCTCGGCAAACGAGGACAATCGATAGTGCCAGACGTGGACAGCTACACCGAGCACCACAGTCGTTGTACCCGTAAGGCAGAACACCCAGCTCGCGATGGGCAGTTCACGCCAAGGGCGAATAGTCCCTACGGGACTTCGCGCCCGACTGAGCAACTTCGCTCCAACTACCCGACAAATCGTCAAGAAGGACGGGCCATCTAAAAGGGTCAAAGGGAAATCTCTCCCCTCGAGCACAACACTTAGGTGACTCTGTCCAGCGAAAGAGGGTCGGGCACGTATACAAACGGAAGGCGGGAAGACTCGCTCGCCAAATTACAGCCACTTACGGGCACGCCTCGGGCCCATGATTTAGGCTAAAATTTTATGCAAATATATAAGATTTCAAGCAAGGGCAAAACATTCAAATGTAAAACAGCATTCAGATAAAAATGCCCGAAGGCAACAAAGCAAACAATTATAAACCGACCAATAAGGCCGACGATGTTCATAACGTACAACAGACGGGCACGTAGGCCCAAAGAATACAAATGTCAAAGGCATGCAGGCCCGCTATCCTAGTCAGGTTTCCCCAGAACCATCATTGTCGACGCCTGGAGATTCGGGCGGGGGCACGATCACGCCATCCACGATCTGATGTGTGTAGCCTATACCCTCAGTGACCAGACCAGGGTTTAACAAGGAAAGCTGACCGACTGCGGAGTCGAACCCCTCCTCCAGAGCACCGACGCAATCTGCCTCGAGGAGCCGGATATGGACGACCAGCTCCGATCGACTCTTCAAAGCCGTTATGTCCTCCGGCTCGTCCTCGGCAGATTACATGGCAACGTTCATTTCCTCGATCTGTTGGGCCAAGCGCCCGACTTCGGTCTCCAAACGATCCCTGTCCGCGCGGAGAAGCTCCCCCTCCTCGGCCAGCTTCCCCGACCTTTCTTTCTCCAGGATCAACATCTCCCTCTCAGCATCCAGCATCGATGTCTGCTCACGGAACATCTCCTCGGAGCGTTCCAGGGCAGTCTTCAACTTCCGCGAGCTCGAGGTAAGAGCCGCTTTCTCCTGCTCGAGTTCCTCAATACGGACAGGATCCCCGCATTCCTCGGACAACACCAGGGCCATCTCGGCCATTTTCACCAGCCCGTCCATGCTGGCGGCCAGATGCCTCTTCCGATCCTCCTTGCTCATCCTTTTGATAGTCTCAGCCTCGTCGGCTACTACTGACAGAGGGAATCTCTCGAAGAAACCCTCCTCTTTGAAACAAGGGGAAACCCGAAAGACCTGACAGCACTGGCGTCCTCGCTGACAGTCGGACCACTTTCCACCCGGGTCCTCTTCCTTTGTATCAGGACGGCACTAGGATCGACCTCTTCAACCTCTGGGGTCCCATCCGACGCGGCCCCCGAGCTGGGCGGCGAATCCACCCTCACCGGCTGAGGAGCACTCGGACTGTGTGGCGGGCCCATCCTCGTCGCCTGGGGAGCCTTCACGACCCTCCTGCCTCGCTTCTGGTCGCAAGACAACTTCAAAAGCCTTTCCCGTCGACCGGCCATCGAGCCTGCACAAAATAAAAGATGGGTTAGTATCGAGCAAGTTCATAAATAAATGACGAGCAAAGAAATTCAAGCAATAAACAACCTAGCAGACGAGCAGCCTGCCTGTACGTCTGGCACTCCACGAGTGCCTTAGTATCAATCGGCCGAGACTCAAATGTCGGATAGCCCTCTGCATCCAAGACATCGTCCCCTTCCCTCGTGGCCCACCGGGCAGGGTGGAAGCTATCGACAAACCGACAAAGTGTGGCGTACGCCTCCTCGTCCTCCGAGCACATGTCCCCGGCAGCAGTATGGTAATAACCAGTCTCGTGCTCGTAGTGCCTGAACATCCAGTGCACAGGGAACTTGGCCGTACGGGCCATCACGGGATTCCCATCGTCGCCCAAAACTGCCTCCCCGTCATCGTCGCTCAGGGGCGCCTCCTCCTCGTACAGGGACCCTAAAGCAGAGGTGGTAATTGGCCGCACAACGTACCAATTGTCTTTAAAACCCCTTACGGAGTCCATATACATTTTGAAGAGTCTCCTCGATTGCTTTAAGGAGACCCAGCTGTGTTTCCCTCCTCGGGACTGGCGCTGCAGATGAAAAATCCTGAAGAAGAGCGGTATGGTCGCCCCGATCCTCAGAAAGCGACACGTCAGCTCAAACGCCCGGATAAAAGCGAGTGAGTTTGGATGTAGCTGAGACGGGGCCAGCTCCAGATGAGTGAAGACCCCGACCTGAAAATCACTGAAGGGCAGCTGCAGCCCAAGATCTTTGAACGTGATCTCGTACATCGCGAAGCTATACTCTGGATACACCGAGCAGATCCGTGAACGGGAGGACGGGCGCATGACAACAAAATTCTTTTGGAAGTCAGGCTGACCCTGGCCTGCTTCGAGGACAGCATATGGATTTCGGTCGCCTCGGCTGTATATCGACGCGATCCCTCGGGGCTCGGCGCCCACCCAATCCAGCAAAGGGTCATCGACAGTATCAATCAAGTTGACCGACTCATCGGCACTTTGTTCTTCATGTTCGTGATGCCCAGAGGAGCACGGCTCGTCCGCTATGGTTACCTGCAGAGCACGGGAAACCAGTCAATTGGGCACGAAGCCATACGCTCGACAAACCACGTCGTCCCATGCACGACCACAAAAGTCAGTTTACACGAGTAGTCGCCTCCCCGACATCCTGAAAACTCGATGTGTTCTTCTCCAAACCGACTACGCGGCCACTCTCCAACATGTCGACCCAAGGTATGAACATGGCGAGCAACATCATGAGACCTACGGCCAGGACCATGAACATACCAGGCGCGATCATGAATCAGGCGCCCTGGATCATGAAGACCCCAGGCAGCGCTGAAGTTTATCACCTAAAACTATGAATATACCGGCCACAAGCATGCGTTTGCCGATCCTAAGCATGAATATGTCGAGCTAAGTATGAGTTTACCGGGCTAGTCCCACGCGCACAGTCCCTAAAACATCTACAAACGCTGAAAATCGTGCATTATAACAGGAAAATGAAGAAGATAAACCACTTACTTGAATCAAAAAGTAGGATTCGGCTACGAAGTAAAAGAATCTGTGACAGAAGATCGCGGCTGGGAAAAGTCTGGAAGAACAGCAGCAGAGAGAGCACAAAGAATAGAAACGTGTTATGGGGCCCAAGGTTCCTATTTATAGTGATGACGTGGAATACCAAACGTCACCTCGGGCAACCACGGAGTCTCTCTCCCCGACGCGCTGCTCCCAACGCAATGATGACCCTATCACCATAGGGTGGCGGCGCAGTTCCCGAAAGATACCTCGTGTGCTCGACAGACACGCGCCGACGAGGATCCTCTGGGCATCCACCACGGAAGATGTCCCCGAGCACGGCACGAAGAGGCCCTCGAGGGTCTGCACCTCTGTCCCGGGCGCGAGACCTCGAGGTGGAAACGACCTGAGTTCAAGCCATGGCTCCTCACAAAGGAACCACGACTTGGGGGGCTCCTGTTCTGGACTGGGCCCGACAGGCCCAAAAACATTGCTAAGGCCCAGTCTAAATGGACTTACTGAGGACCACGCCGACCAAAGAGTCATGGCCGTGCCCGACGGGTCTTCGCATGCTCGACAGCTACACCTCTAGCTCGACATACTGCGGTCCAGCTCCACGTCCTGATGTCCAGCTCGACATTACCTCGAGCATCCCAACTAGGGCAGACTCAGTCCACTGTTCCCCCAACGAGACCCCGAAAAGACCGCGTCTCCGTCCGCCCGCACTTCACGCAGAACATCCAGGAAGGGGACCACGTGCGGGTCCTCACTACGCACGTAGAACCTGGCAGTTCCTCCATTGGGCCAAACCTGCCCGGCCCAATGAAGGAACCTTGGCCCAGCGCTGGGGGCTATAAATACCCTCTGTTTCCAGAGGGTCAGGTATTCATCATTCTAACCATACACTTGCTATTACCTGCTCGTACTTCTACTTACTTCAGCATCGGAGTGCCTTGCAGGTACCCCCCCCCCCCCCACTTCGTTCAAAAAGCTTTCTGCCCGGAGCCAGCCGTGACGGTCCATTTCTGATCAGGTCAGATCAATAGGGAAGCCGATGAACATAAGTAAATGATCCTAATTTGTATGCTATAATCAATCAAAAATAGGGAATGAAACTTCCAAGCGATTAATTATATGAGATAATCTCTTTTGCATGTTGACGATGGTTTCACCTTGCTCCATGCGAAAGAGATCAAACTCTTGCGTCAAAGTATTGATTCTAGCCAATTTTACATCATTTGTGCCCTCATGGGTGACTTGCAAAGAGTCCCACATTTCCTTATCCGTAGCGTAATGTGAGATCCGAAAATACTCATCAACTCCTAGAGCTGCTATGAGCATGTTTTGTGCTTTCTAGTCATATGCATAATTTTTCTCATCTTTTGCATCCCATTGTGCTTCCGGCTTAGGAACGGTTTTCCCGGTAGCATTTTGCATAGTTATTGCAACTGGACCATCTTGGATAACCTTCCATATTTTCCTATCAACAGAGGTGATATGGACACACATATAATCTTTCCAATAGCTATAATTTTAACATGTGAAAACGGGTGCTCTATTGTACGCCCCTTTTAGATCACAATCCATTTCTAGAAGTTGTATATGAAGCACTAGATAAACCAGTGCTATGATACTACTTGTTAGACGATGTGAATGATCTATAAGGGGGGGGGGGGGGGTTGAATAGATCCCTTTAAAAATTTGCGCGTTTTGTAAAATTATTTTTATCAGAGAGCGACAACCCTGAATCTGACCGTCTAAACTTTACGTATTAGAAAGATCGGATATGCGAACTAATTTGATGAAAATGGTGATAATAGAATCACAATTTAAAATGAATATGATGAATCGCTTTAGCAAGTTTAACAAGGTGTAAGTTATTACCAATTAGTTGCGGAGAAGATAAAGCAAATTTGTGAGTTGTAAATTTACCAAACACTTGGTGTACGTACTACACAAGGTTTGGTTATACTCGAATTGTAGTGATTATAGCACTTCGAATGAATGCTATATGAGTTTTAAATTTTAGTTTATCACTACAATTATTTTGTATGCATAAGAAAACTGATAACTCACAAATTTAAGCAAATAGAAATCAAATGCAGAAAACTAAATTGGACACGGTATTTGTCAAGGCAGTTCACCCTGTCGACCTCGCGTGGGCTACTCTGCCCCCAATTCTAGAATCTAGAATTAGGATATGAAATTAATTTTGCAAAGTTTGTAAGAGAAGATACAATCACCACAATTCAAAATCACTTGATGAATCTTATATGTTTCACTCCTCTTCCCTTGATTCCAGATGAATCAAGTATGCCAAATCTTGAACAAAAACTCCTTCTACCTTGAATGATTTTGTACTCAAGAATATTTGGCCCCAAATCCTTCTTCACAATCCTCCAGTTACCGCTACCCGATTGAACACTCCACGGTCTTCCAATCCCTTAGCTCGGCTGAATTCAATGAAGCAAAGATTTGTGATAAAACCCCCCAATTTTGGAGGACAAAACCCCAATGGTTTTATTCAAGAAAAAACCCACAAAGATCTCAACCCAAATCTGAAATTGCACTTTCAATTCGGACGTTATCAACACAATCCCAAGAACTTGATCAACAAAAATGATTGTGTGTAGTTGTTGATGATTGATGAGAGGTTGAAGATGAAGAGAACTCTTGTGTATATCTTTCACTTTTTCTTGTTGTTTTTAAAATAGAGGCCAAAACTATATTTATAAGTCATTCCCATGATGTAACAGCATAGCAGAAAATTAAGACAATTTAGCGATGCGTCGACTCATGCAGGGTATACAGAAGGTGTGCGCCTTCCCGAGCGAGAGAGAGAGAGAGATTAAAGTTCCTTTAGTTATGCGCCGACTCGTTGTTTTGATGCGCCGACTCATGTTTTCCCATAACTATGCGTCGACGCATAGAGAAGGCGTGCGCCTTCCCGAGCGAGAGAGGTTGAAATTTCTTCAGTCATGCGCTGACTCATTCCCTGATGCGCCGACTCATGTTCTCCCAGAATCGTGCATCGATGCATAGAGGAGGAGTGCGCCTTCCCGGATGTTTCCAAGCCAAGAACTTCTTCTCATGAGCCGACTTGAGGATCCATGAGCTGGCTCATGCAGTCTGTTTTGAGATAGATGCTTATTTTTTATGTTTCTCACTTGCACCTGTTTGAAGCAATGCATATTTGCAAAGATGGGTTTTTGACAATCATTAAAACTCTGTTCTTTCACTTTTTCCCTCACACTCACCCCATTTTCTCCTACATTTTCGCCCTCGAAGTTATAACCTCCCTGACCAGTTTTAGGGTTTTGAAAACTATATAAATGCATCCTTTCATCAAATTATGAGATCATCCAAGCTTAGTTAAAAACTTAATCCATATACTATCGAAATTGTAAGCGATCAAATCTTCACATCGAAGAGTTATCGCGCCATTGATTGAGTATGTAATCGATTTTGGAGCAACCTTTATTTGAAGCATTAATCTTTCTGTCATTTACTTCCTGCATTTAAGTTCAGCACAATTTACTTCCTGTACCAGATTGAAGTCTCTTTGGAGCAGGTTTATTTATCGCATTATATTTATTTCATCGTCTCTTTATTTAACCTCAATCTTATTTTATCGCATGCTCTTTTTCTACCTTTCTTTTAATTGCACGTTTAAAGTTTCGTTTAGTTTATCCGCTATGTCTTATTTCATGATCAAATGAATTGTTTTATCGTACTCCACAACCATGTCTAGCTAAATTTATAAGTATTGGAATGTGAGGATTGTCGATTCGACAATACTCTAAACCGTTCTTCTTTGAGAAATACTTATGGGATTATTTTGGTTTTAATCATAATCTTTCTAAACTTAAATTTGTCGGTTGCGATGAAAGTCGTCTGGTGCAAAATATCGAGGTCGTCTAGTTTTTAATTGATAAAAACCGCAAAATATATTTATTAATTAATTAGGAAGGTTAGTGTTTTAATATAGTACTTTTGAACCTATTTTCGGACGCGTTTGTATGTTTAAAGTACGGTTGGCCGAGCGAATGTCAGGAACCTTTTAAAATCTTATTTTCCAATCAAAACTACTTCTTCATCTAAGCAAAAAGTCTAATTTCCTAAAATAGGGTTTACTACTTTAATGCTGGTAGCGCCGACCACCGTGATAATGGTTGGTATAAATTAGAGAGTAAAATTAGATTCTAAATACGTGAAAGCGATATTTCTTGTTCAATTAGGTATTTTAAAAGTAGAAAAATATTGTCCCATGGTAATTCAATTTATGAACACCAAGAGTATTAACGAATTGATGAGATCCATATTCCAACATTGCTTTTCTGATAATTAATTCTAGTCTTTTACTTACTTTATTTGCACAACTCCAACTTTTATTTCATTGGCCTTAGATAAACACCGTAATGATAGAAAATGATTGATTGATTATTAGGTCTCTGTGAGTTCGACGCTCTTTATATTACTCTGATAATTTCGTACACTTGTAAAATACCCCATCATATATTAAAATTTATAATTATAGTATATGATTATCATATTAAATATTTATTAGTGTATAAATATATTTTGCTAATAGATATTTATTTGGGGGCCCATAATTTGTATGATGATATAATATTTATATGATTCAATTTTAATTCATATTGCATTCATAGCCTAGTGGTATTTAAGAAATAAGGTCATGTGTTTAAATCTCTCATGTAACTTTTTTTATGATTAAAAGTAAACAATTGTTTTATGAAAAATGGCACCATCATCATCATCACCACCCCACCACCACCACCACCATCATCATCATCATCATCACCCCACCACCCCCACCACTATCATCATCATCATCACCACCACCATCATCATCATCATCATCATCAACATCATCATCATCATCATTACCATAATCATCATCATCATTATTATGTTTGTTAGAGAGCTTACATTGTGGCAAAGTCTAATCATCATCCATTCAACATATTTAAAAAAACATCAGGTGTCTTGTAATATCTTGTTTATAAAAAATCATTATTCAAAGAAGGGTTAAATATATTATGGATCCTTTTAAATATAGTTATTTTCAATTTTAGTCCCTTTAAAATTTTCTTTCAAAGAATAGTCATTCTAAATTTTTCATCTACACTTTTGGTCTTTTTAGCTAACATTCATTAACAAAGCTGACGTGACATTGACACATGGCAATGCCAATGTAGCAAAGACGCTAACATGGATGCCACGTGGAATTTTGTCCCTATTTATATTATTTATATAAATTTTATTTATAATAACATATATTTCGTCTCTAAATTCGTCGCTAACATGAACATCATACAAAAACTCAAAAATGTTAGTTAATTTGTAGCTAACTCAAACACATCATTCTTATGACCTAGACTTTGTTTTTTTTTTATCACAGTTTTTTTTTGCAATAAAGTTGATCACATTATAAGGATCTCTATCACAAAAAAATAATTGTTTTTTACTTGAGATGAATTATTTTAGGAGTCAATTTTTTATAAAACAGAAATAAGGAAAATGTTAGCATATGATTGAGATTTAAGCTATTATTTTGTAGAGAGTTATATCATAACATATATAAAGTATCTGCAAACTTTCATTGCATTCAAAATAAGTCTTGATTTATTTTAATAGAATTAAATAATTGTTATAAAGAAACCACAAACATATTTAAGCCTATAAGATTTTTAGGTGGATTTTGTTTGGAATTACACCAAAACTATGTAGAACTCCAAATCAATCTTGATGAACAATATTCAATCAACCCGATTGAAATCCCTTGTTCTTCACTCCTCACTAGAGTGAATCAACCAACCTTGGTTGCAAGCTAATTTTGCGCAATAATTAACAATTGGAGAAAAGAGAAAGGACAACTGGAGAAAAAGAAGTTAGGGTTTGAACAGGACGAAGAAAGTATTTTTTGCAGAGTTTCTCTCTGCTCATAATCTGTGAATTTTATTATGCAATTGCAAGTTCAATGTGTTATAATAATAGAGGTTACTCCCTCTATTTTTAGCTTTAGGTTTGCTTTCTACCTAAGGCAAAGCCCAAAACTATAAAAGCCCAAAATACAAAAATAACCCTAAGCCGAAAATCATGTCGAGGTAACTCCTTCGACATTTCGACACACACACACACACTAGGCTATTTTTGACACACCCTTGTATATGTCAAGCAAACCTGTTTCGACGCAAGAAATTACAATCTCAACACACCACCTAATTCATTGTGTCTAAATTATTTATATTTATCACTGCTCTTAGTCTCTTAAACACTTTGACCTGCACTCCTTTTGTCATGATGTCCACAATCTGATTCTGAGTTCTGCAGTGTTTCAAGTTCAACTTCCCTTTCACTACTTGCTCTCGAAGATAATGGAACTTCATTTCGATGTGCTTGCTTTGACCATGTGCTATCTGATTCTTCGCCAAATTGATAGTTGACATGTTGTCGTTCTTCATGGTAATTGCTCCATGACTCTTCCCTGTTATTTCTTCGACCAGATTCACCATCCATATTGCTTGACATGCACACAAAGAAGCAGTTATGTATTCTGCTTCACACGATGATAGTGCTACTATTAGTTCTTTTCTCAAACTCCAATAAATTAGTGCACCACCTAGCATAAACACATAGCCAGTTGTGGATTTTCGATCCTCCGTATCACTACACCAACTTGAGTCGGTGTAATCCACTAACTTAAATTTTTTTCCTTCATCAATTGCAGGAAATATAGTTCCATAGTCGAGAGTTCCTTTGAGATACCTTAGTATCTTCTTCGTTGCTGCTAGATATGATACCTTTAGTTTTTGCATGAATCTACTAACTATAACCACATTGTATGCTAGATCATACCTTGTGTGACAAAGGTACCTTAATGACCCAATAAGTCTTCTATATTATGCTGGGTTGGTATCATCTTCGTCTGAATCTTTTGACAGTTGCAGTATTGGTTCAAAAGGTGTCAAAGTCGAGTTGCATTCTTCCATCTCAAATCTATTGAGTATTTAATTTGCATATCTTCTTTGATGCATCATCAAACCTCTACTACTCTTGTAGAATTCAATGCCAAGGAAATATGAAATTTTGCCCAGGTCAGACATTTCGAGTTCCTTGCTAAGATCACCTTTGAAATCTTCGATCTCTTTCTTGCAAATACCTGTTATTAACAATTTATCAACATAGAGACATAGTATAAGCAATTCAATCCTTCTTCTTCTTACATATACTCCATACTCAGTTGTGCACTTTACAAATTACTTCTCCCTTAGGAAACTATATATCTTCTTATTCCAAGCTCTTGAAGCTTGTTTAAGTCCATAATGGGCTTTATGTAGCCTATATACCTTTCTTTATTCGCCTTGTTTCACAAACCCAACTGGTTGTGCAACAAAAATTCTTCATCTACGGAGCCATTCAGGAACACACATTTCACATCTATCTAGCATATGTGCCAACTGTTCATTTTTGTTGAACCAATAACTAACCTAATTATTTTGATCCTAGCCACAAGTGCACAAACTTCATTAAAGTTTATTCCTTCTTTCTGAAGAAATCCTTTCACCACAAGTCTAGCCTTGTGTCGAGTTACTCCCCCTTTGGGATTCAACTTCACCTTGTATACCTACTTGACATTAATTTCCTTCTTTCCTTGAGGCAATTCGATAAGTGACCAAGTGTTGTTGACTTAGATGGACTTTAATTCCTCATTCATAGCTTTCATGCACTTCAAGTCTTTCAATGCCTCACCAACATTGAATGGTTCAACATCTGCATAAAAAACATAGTGTACCAACTCACCTTCATTATCGAACACATCATCTGATGTAATCACACATTCCTGTAACCTTACAGGCATGTGTCTTGTCTTTTGATATCTTCTTGGGCCTACTTCACCTCTGACTTCTTCATATCAAACTTCTTCTCTTTCGACTTCAGTGGTTGGTTCTTCACATAAGATCCTCACTGAATATTTGTTTACATTTTCACTCCAATCCCATTCCTTAAGCTCATATATGATTACGTCCATGTTGATCACTACTTGCTTGTTCACTAGGTCGAATAACGTGTATCCTCCAGTCGAATGATATCCTATTAGGATCATTTGACTCGACTTGTCATCAAGTTTTCTTCTCAACTGATCTGGCACGTGTCTATGTGCTATAGATCCAAATACTTTCAAATGACTTAAGCTAAGATTGACACAAGACCAACATTCTTATGGCGTAATTCCTTATAGCTTCTTTGTCCGACATTTATTCAAGATATATGTTGCGACACAACTTCACCCCAAAACTCTTTAGGTAAATGCTTGCCTTTTAACATACTTCTCACCATATTCATGATGGTTCGATTCTTCTTTTCAACAGTTCCATTCTACTATGGAGTGTAGGGTGACACCACCTCATGCACAATCCTTTCTTTCTCACATAACATATCAAAGTCTTTCGACACATATTCTCTACCACCATCAGTCCTCAGAATCTTGAGCTTTCAACCACTTTGTCTTTCGGCCATAAATTTAAATTTGGAAAATACCTCGATCACTTCACTTTTCTTCTTGATCAGGTAAGTCCATAATTTTCTACTAAAATCATCTATGAATGTAACAAAGTATGTGTTACCTCCAGTTGAATCCACCTGGATAGGACCACATACATCAGAGTATATGATTTCAAGATTTTCCTCCGACTTGCTTCTTACATCTTTGCTAAAGCTATTCTTATATTGTTTTGCCTGCACACATTCCTCACACACCTCATTTGGAATATTGATTTCTGGAAATCCTGAAACCATATTTCTTCTTTTCAAATCTCTAATGTAAGTTGACATGGCCTAGTCGATAGTTCCATGTCCATTCATCCTTACTAGTTGTAGTTGCAAGGAACTTGTGCTTCATCACATTAAGTTCAATCTTGAAGGTTCTATTTTGAGACATAGGAGCCATCAAGATTAACCTTCCATTTGCATCGACAACTCTCATCATTTTATCTTCGATCAAAATCTTGTAGTTCTTTTCGGCCAACTGCCATATACTTAGCAGATTAATTTTCATGCTTGGTATATATAATACATTAGAAATCATTGACCTTTTGCCATCTTTTTTTCATAATCAGAACATCACCAATACCTTCAGCTACTAAAGTATTGTCATTTTCAAATTTCATCATGTTCTTCATTGAGGGATTTATGTTGACAAATCAATCCTTCATTCCAGACATCTGTGATGAGCATCCCGAGTCCAAGTACCATTGGTCATTGAATCTCTCTTCATCTCTAGTTGTGACCATCAGCATCATCTCTTCTACTTCATGTTTTACAAACTTTGAATCACTTTCTTGATTCTTTTTTTCAAGACAATCACTAGAGTAGTGATCACACTTCTGACAATTGAAACATTAAATGTGACTTTTGTCAGATTTTCGCCACCACTTCTTCCTCTACCTGCAACACCTCCTCTTCGATTATTTTAGTATGGTGGTGTTCTCTGGTTTGACGCATTTTCTTCTTGCTAGTTTCCTCAAACAGTCGAATTGTTGTAGTCTTCTCTACCTTTGTTTTCGAACCACTTTCCTTTGCCTTTCTTTTCTCTTGTTGATTGAGCCTGCATAGCCACATCACTATTCGACGTGCCTACAACTCTTTCATCCATTCTTTGTTCATGAGATTCAAGTATCCTTGAAGCTCTTCCTTTGTCGATGTTGACAAATATTTTGACTTTTCAAAAGCTACTACCACGTGGTCGAACTTAGGAGTCACTGACCTCAAGATCTTTGCGATAATTGGTCTCGACGTCAATGTCTCTCCATATACCTTGATTTGATTCACTAATTTTGTAATTCTAGTGAAGAAATCAGTTATGCTTTCACTTTCTTCCATCTGAAGCAATTCATACATTTTTGTGAGTTTGTAACTTCACCTCTTTCACATTTTCTGCGCCTCCAAATGATTTCTCTAAAATACCTAATGCTTCTTTCGTTGATTCAACATCGCTTAGCTTCTCAAAATTGTCTGTATCAACACATTGATGAATTATAAAGAGAACTTTATAATCTTTCTTTTTCAATTCTTTGTATTCAATCTTTTCTTCATCGGTTGCATCTTCTTCAAGCGGTGATAAGTCTTCCTTTACAAGATTCCAAAGATCTTTATAACAGAAAATCACTTCCATCTGCTTGCACCAATTTTCATAATTTTGACTCTTCAGAATTAGAAGACTCGCCTGAAAATGTTTGTTTGGATGATTCAGTGACATCGATATTGCTTGCCTTGAATCGCTCAGCTAGAGCTCTAGATACCAGATGTTGCGAATTACACCAAACCTATGAAGAATTTCAAATCAATCTTGATGAACAAGATTCAATCAACTCGATCGAAATCCCTTGTTCTTCACTCCTCACTAGAGTGAACCAACCAACCTTAGTTGCAAGATGATTGTGTGCAACAATTAACAATGGAGAAAAGAGAAAAGATAATTAGGGAAGATGAAGAAGTTAAGATTTGAACAAAGGAAGAAAAAAGTATTTTTTGTAGAATTTCTTCTGCTCACGATCTGTAAATTTTATTACTCAACTGCAAGTTTGCTTGCTACCTAAGCCAAAACTCAAAACTATAAAAATACAAATTACAAAAATAAACTTAAGTAGAAAATCATATCGAAGAAACTTCTTCGACGTTTCAATACGCATACTAAATTGTTTTCGATACACATGTATATGTCGAACAAACCTGTTTTGACACAAGAAATTACAATCTCAACAAATTTGATTTGATTACTCAAATAATATTTTCATCTCATAAGTTTCTATGAACGCGGTATTTCCCAACAATAAACTATCATCCATATAAAACCACAAATTAAAAAAAAAAATGATTCGGAAAAAAAAAGTTTAATAATGAACCGGGTTACGGGTAGAATAAATTGCGAATCAATACCCATGGACAATCCGAGAACACGTATGCTTAATCCATCGGATCCCATCCCGGAGCGTCGCCTTAACCTTACCCTCCACCGCATAAACCTTATACCTCGCTATTCTCTTTCTCCTCTTCGTTTTCGCGTCTCCAAAGCTCCAAGGCTTCGCCACCGCTGCCGCTCCGCCGTGACTCGCCTGAGTCATCTCGCCAGATAACTCACTCCGACTCGCGTAGTAGCTCTGACTGAAACCATAGCTTTTCCCGCTCACAATCTCGACTCTTCTATCACTTCCGTATGGACCGTGATCCGACCCGTACCCGTACCCTTCCATGAAGAACTGAGGATGTTTCAAACAAGTGGTGTTTTTAAGGTAAGGGTTTCTGATGAAAGTGTATAATATTTATAGGAATAGAAATGTTTATTTAGAAAAAATGTTCCATGTTTTATTTTTAATGTTGTTGGTGTTGTCTCGGAGCTGGAAATCCGGGTTAGTGCTTTCCCTGATAGTATTAAACAAATATTTGTTGTTTATGTTGTTTTTATATTTATTATTATCATTATCGTTATAGTATTCAAACTTTTGACAATATATTCTAACTTTCTAATTAGAATATTTCTTTTTTATAATGTTGCACAGTATTCAAACTTTTGACAATATATTCTAACTTTCTAATTAGAATATTTCTTTTTTATAATGTTGCACATTAGTTTATGGAAAGGTCTTCTGTTCCAACATATAGCAAGATGATAAAGTTTGATTTGTCGGTTTATTAATGTACAAATATATGATGTCTGTTTTTTTATAGTTTAAAAAGAGGAAATTAAGAGGGGTCATGAAATGGACATATAGAGTGTGTTTGGAATAATTAGCGTCATTGTGTGAAAAGTAGGGCAAGTTTTAAGTAGCCAGGTCAATAGAGAGACTGGAAAGTGGAAGAGATGCAATGATAAGTTCAAATGGATGATTTGTATATTACTTTCTCCTCAAATTAAATGAGTAATTTTGCAAGGTACTCATAATTTAGTCAATAAGAATATGAATGAATATTCTAAATTAGTATCCCACTAAAATATTTCTAATATTCATTCTTAAGTGGACGTTGGAGACTAACACTTTGGTACTCAATGATGTGTATCTTGAGTATAATGTTAAGAATTCTAGTTGGGTATCGTAGTTAAAGAATAAATATACAAAAGAAGTAAACCACATATTTGAGAAGGGTATCATCAGACGATGCGATAATGTTAATATCTTTTTCTCTTGTTTAAATTATGAAAGATGGTGAAATTGAAACCAAAGAAGTTGATTATAAAAGATAATGTGATTGAACGAGACATTTAATGAATGTAAATGAAATTGTTTTTCTAATATTAGTTAATCTTAGGAAATATGATATCCATGGAAAGAGGGAGAGAAAAACTTCAACTCTTTGTATTCATAAAAACAAAATATTACAAAATGAATAAAAAAGTATTCTTCCAGTGAGTTGGTTATAACTTTATATACTATTATCTCACCGGGACTAATATTTAATTAATCTATATTTTTAATACCCTCTCGCAAGCAGGAAGATATACACAATATTTCCAGTTTAAAATGAATAATAGAAATAAAAGTAAAGTAAAAAAATACAAGGAGAAATTTTGAAATACATCAACTATATTAAAGTCATAACAAATGATCAAATTTGTAGTAGTCGAAGTGCATAGCTCTTAGAAGTCTTCAACCTACTCTTGGGCCTCGTCAATCCTCTTTTAGCGTCTCCGCAACATTCACTCCAAAAGTAAATCAAGAAGAAACTTCATTCTTGAGAGTAAAATTCCAAATGCCAAATAAGACAACAAACACTTAATCATCAAGCAAAAACCACAACTCAAGGTTTAACCACTCGGAGAAAGTAACAATCAAACGCTTAACCATCAAGCATAAGCCACTTTCAAGACTTAAACACTTTGAGGAAGGAAGAGTTGAACCACCACAAAGGAGAAATTAACATCAACAAATTCAATTAAGGAACAAAGCTTAATCATCAAGAGTACTCAATCACTCAAGACAAAAGCAACATATCAATGCTTAACCATTCATAAAGAATGCATCACCCGTAACCATCATGAACACAAACTACAACAAAGCCAAAATAAGGCTGAACAACACAAGCTAACAAGGAAACATCATCAAAATTTTGGCACACTTAAAGTAGTATCTTCATGCTTGAATGTGAGATGCAGGGAAGCATTAGCTTCAACATACACATCTTGCAATGAACCAAATATGAAAAGAACTTCAATATTTTGCGCAAGGAGAAATTCGAACAGCTCCAGTTGTTGCAAACGAATCAGATACGAATTGCAGAATGCAAAACGAAATTGATTGATATTGCATACTCGATAGGCTCACAAAATTCGAATCTTAGAACAATCATGTCCAAGTCGTTGAACTTTAATCATAACGAAACTTCAAATCGCAACACCGAAAAGTCAATGTCGTCATCATAAATCAAAACATCGGAAAAGCAAGATTCAAATCGAAAACTTCCAACAGACCTGTAATCTTGAATCTCAAACAGAGACGCCGATATCGCAAAACAGAATTGCGAGAATCACAAAATAGAATTGTGATAAATTGCATATTATGATCGATATATCAGATGAAAAAGGAACTCATCGAATATAATTGATCTTAGAAAATTGAAACCCTAAGATTTGGTAATAACAAGGAGAGAAAATCGAAAGATAATAATTGAAATTGTAAATCAGAAGAAAAACGTCAAATCAAATTGAATCAGATGCAAGATTCAACGCAAAAAAAAACTTGTGGAAAAACATGATCGAATATAGACGAAGATCTCAAAGGAGCAAATGAAGGTATCGAAATGAAAAAAATAGAATCGAAAAACAAAAAGCAGAAAAGATGAAATCGAACGATGAGAAAAGAAATCATCTTATAAAAAGAGAATGAAAATATCTACAAAATCATATTTTGAATAGACTCGCAAATGATCTATATGATAATTACAGTTTATGTGATACTGCAAAACAAGATTGAGAGACTTAGAAAAAGAAGTATAACGTGGAAGCTGGAGCAAAGAAGTATGTTGTTAGCCGCTACTTCAAGTATCCAATGTAAAGATGTAAGGTCGATGGAGGCTCAATGTTACGAACTTCAAAAGATTTCTTAAAAGATCATCACAAAAGGTATGTGTTTAAATGAACAATTTTAAATTGGTTTTATTATTGACAAACTACCCCATAGTTTGATTGTTTTCTTTTTTTTAAATTGCTTAGCCACAAAACAAAAGAATTTTTGATTGAGAATCTGATTATTCGCCTTGAGTTAAAAAAAGGGAATCTTAGAGACAATATCAAAAAGAAAAAGTCTTGGTTGTTTCAAACAACAAAAAGAAATTCGATGTAGTTCTGAAGCCATTTGGGAAATGATTAAAGAATCAGAATCGCAATATTGTAAACCGATTTAAGAATGGGAACCCTTCTATGATCCCAATAGCTCCAACTAGGCAACAACCACCACCTAAAATAAATGACGTTGGTTTCCCTTTGTTTTAACTATGGAAAATCAAGTTATATGACTAAGAAATGTATAAGTAAGCTTGAACTTGGTGTTGTCCCTAATGCACAGGTCAACCTGACTAATGGGCAATTTATTGCTATAGTCATTGAAATCAACATGGTTGGTGAATATGTTTGTTGGTGGATAGACACTTGCATCTCTCGTTGTGTCTGTTATGATCGTGTTATGTTTAAAACATACATGAATACTAAAGATAAGAAAGTGTTGTTGGGAGATGGCCAGACCATGAATGTTGCTGGAATTGTAGACATGGAGCTAAATTTCACCTTCAAAAAGACTTTAATCTTAAAGAATGTTATGCATGTTCCTAAGATTAGAAAGAATATTTTTTCTGGTTTTCTTTTAAATAAGACAGGGTTTAGTCAGTCTTTGGGGTAGATTTGTATGCCATTACGAAGAATGAAGTTTATATGTTTAAGATTCTTGTAAATAATTTGAAAATGATATAATAAGAATTTATAGTGATAGAGAAACTGTATGATTCTAGTTTATTAATGAATTTTATACATGGAATTGTATATGAAACGACTGCACCATACTATCTTGCAATGAATGGTAAAGCAGAAAGAAAGAATAGAACTATTATTGAACTTGTTGCAATTATATTGAATTCTAGTGTTGCACCTCACTAGTGGGGGGAATTTTGTTGATTGTTTGTTATGTCCTGAATCGAGTTTCCAAGTAAAAAGTAAGATCTCACCTTATGAGATATTAAAGGAAAGACAACCAAACTTGTCTTATTTAAGAACTTGGGGCTGTCTGGCTTATGTCAGAATTCCGGATCCGAAACAAATTAAACTCGCTAGTAGAGCATGTGAATGTGTTTTCATTGGGTATGCAACAAACAGTGAAGCATATAGGTCTTATGACCTAAAGGAAAAAGTAATCATATAATCAAATGATGTTTAATTTTATGAAGATAAATTTCCTTTCAAGTTGAGAAATAATGGGGGCACACAATCGAGTCACATTCATGTGATAAGAAGCACAGAAAGAAACAACAATGTAGAAACAAAACTTCGAAGAAGTAAACGAGTAAGAGTTGCTAAAGATTATGGACCTGATTATTTGGCTTATAATGTAGAAGAAGATCCAATGAATCTTCAAGAAGCCTTGTCATCTCTGGATGCTGATTTATGGCAAGAAGCTATTAATGATGAGATGGAATCTCTAGAATCTAACAAGACCTGGAACTTAGTAGACTTGCCTCCTGGTTACAAACCAATCGGTTGCAAATGGGTTTTGAAAAAGAAACTAAAATTTGATGGAACTATTGATAAATACAAGGTTCAACTTGTTGCCAAGGGTTTTAGACAAAGAGAAAATATAGATTTCTTTGACACCTTTTCTCCTGTTACTAGAATTACATCTATTGGGGTACTTATTGTTGTACCCCAAAATTTGCCCTCCCATTTCCTCAACATTTTCTCATCACAAGACCCTTGAAAATCAAGATCCAGTTAGGGTTTCCTCTGCTCAAGACTTCTCCTTGCACTGTTGACCCAAATTAGGGTTTGTGTTTGCACAAAGATATTTTGACCTAAAATGCCTAAGATGACTTTCATGCTTCATGTTGGACTCCCAAGTTTATCCACACCAAGTTTCAAGTCTTGATTCCAAATTTTGCCCAGTCAATTGGACAGTTGACCTAGAAATCAATTGTATTGGGGAAAAAGTCAACTGTGGCCAATTGACAGTCAAATCTCATGAAAATTGACCCACATCAACATTATGAACTCACATGGACCATTTGATCAAGTTTGGATCACAATTCCACAAGAAATTTGATCAGATCATCAAAAGGGCAAAATGGTCATTTTTAGAGTTTTGACTGCACAAAGGCAATTTTTGACTGTTTGACCTAGCCAATGGCAAACCAAGCTGACATATGGACTCAAGGACCCCATGGAATTATCTTGACATGCTCAACAAGTTCAAAGGATCCCAAATACACAAGATTGATAGTTGAATTTCCCAGTCAATTGATCAATTTTGACTATATACTGAAAAGTCAAACTTTGACTTTTTGGTCAAAATCAAGGGTCAAGATTCATTTTTCATTAAAACATGCCAAATCATGAAACTTGTTCATCAAGAAACCAAGAAATGCAAATTAGGGTTTGAAATGAGAATTTTTCATAACTTAGATTTTTTCTAAGTTATGAAAAACCCTAATTTTTTTCCAACTATGCCCCACTTTCTCACCAAGATTCATTTGGATTCAAGCAAAAGTCAAAACATTAAAGTTGTAGCCTATTGCATAATCTACAACTTTGATTCACAAAGTTTTCCCAAAAGAAGCTTGTATCTCAAGTTACAATTTTTGGAACAAGGGTACCAAACCATTCTTAACTTAGTGAAATTTTGACCTTTTTAGGCAAGTTTTTTACCTAACTTCAAGACCATTTTTCATACACTTCCACTTGGAATTTCAATTTGCACTTCAAAGATGGATTGTAGTACACATTCCAAGCTTTCCAAAATGTCTAAGAACTCATCAAGTAGCCTCATAACTTGAGAGAATCGAATTTTACAATATGGCAAAAACTCACTTTTGAATTGACCAATTTCCATGTTCATAACTTATGCAATTTCAAGTCAGCTTGGTTTATGCTACATTACAGGTCTCTAAACTATCCAACACTCAATAATTTAATGCATACTCATTGTGCCAAAGCCTTATTTTGTGTATCCAAGCATTGTATGCAAGATTAGGCCATAAATGGAAAAAGCATTTTAGCCATTTTTGAAAAGATTGCTTTATGTCAAGTTCTCATATCTTTGAAGTACAAAGAAATCTCAGAGGCACAAGTTATGAGACATATTGCATTGATCAAGGCAAGGTTTTGCAGCATGTTTAGGGGTCCTCTACCTGTCTAGAACACAAGGTGACCATTGCTTGCTTAAAGTTCAAGAAAGATAGCATAACATGTACCAACTTCCATATCAGTCAACCAAGCTTTAAAGAAAGTTATCAAACATATTCCAAACATTCATCCTAAGCTGAAGCACGACCCTAAGACCTCCAATACCTCCACAAACTCAAAATCACCATCAAACTGCCAAAACAGAGTAACCTCTGCAGATTGAGTTCCAACTCTCATCCCTTTCATGCTTTCTTGCTAAAAGCTCTTCACACACCTTCCCTACCATCAATGCAAGCTAACCAAAACATAAAACACGACCTGTAACTCCTCTAACTAGTTCCACCATTTTCATTTTTTTGTTTTGCAGTTGAAGTTCTCTAGCACGATTCAAGAAGTTTCAGGATAAAGTAGAACTTGGAATAGCATCCTCACACTTCAAGGAAGCTGTACAAGTCATCATCTTGCTCTGAAAACTCCTCCATTGCAAGGCACGATTCCAACTGAACAGGTATGTTCATGAAGTTCTATCTCTCAGTATAGGCATTGTTAGCTTTAGGTTTGTGAAGGAAACATGTCACAATCATAGCCCTGAACATGCCCATATGATTAGATTTCATTTATATTATGTGTGCTGCAAGAATTTTGAGTCTGAACATTGATGAAAAACTAGGTCAGGAATTGGGGGAGAAGAAATTCTCCCTCATCTTAGAGAGTTAAGTCAAGTTTTTTATATCCCTGGATTCGTCTTCTCATGCTCTACACTTTTCATGTTGAAAGTTTTGCTTAAAAGTCCAGGAATTGGGAGATAGGAAACGCGTGCTTGCTTGAACAAGTTTGTTCTGAGGTTGAAGATGACTGGTTCTGGGCTGGGCCTAGAATGTTTTTCTTATTTGCACCATACATTTACTTCTGAACCCCCTAAGCCCATTTTGTTCATTTTAATGATTTTTTGATTTTTCTTTTTTTGGTTTGACTTATTTTTTTTTCCTCATAATATAAAAAATATAAAAATAATTTTTTACACCATTTTTGAATTTATTAGGTATTTGTTTGTTTAGTTTAGTTTTATACACAAATAAATAAATATATACATTTTATTAAAGAATACTAAGAAATATGCAAAAACATTTTTATTTTCATTTTTTATTTTGTTTTACCTTACGAAAATATTTTATAGAAAAAATACTTTTTTTATTAAATATTAAATATTATTAATTTGTACATATAATACATATTTAGTAAATAATACATATATATATATATATATATATATATATATATATATATATATATATATATATATATATATATATATATATATATATATATATATATATATATATATATATATATATATATATATATATATATATATATATATATATATATATATATATATATATATATATATATATATATATATATATATATATATATATATATATATATATATATATATATTTATTTATTTATTAATATATCTAGGGTTAAAATGCAAATACATATACTTTTTATTTTTTATTAATATTTAAATACAAAAATGCCCTTTTTACAAATATACTTCATTTTATTTTATTTTTGTATACAATAAATAAATACTTGTACATAATAAATAAATAATGCATTTTATTTAATAGAATTAGGGTTTAACCCTAAACATGAAAAACTCCAAAAAAATAATACTTTTCTTTTTGTTTATTTTGACATATAAAAATACTTTTTTTCATACATACAAAAAACCATTTTTGCATCTTGCATATTTATTTTATTTAATTTATGCAATTAAATTATCTTGTATATAATTCAATATTGATGTAATAGTTTAGGTTTAAATTCCTTGTCAAAATCCCCATTTGAACATTTGTACCCCCCTTCCCATATATGGTTTTGTAATAGCTTAGTAAATTTATTTTCGCACTTTGTTGCTTTCTAATTATACCATGTTAGAATTAGGGTTTGTATGCGAAAAAACAACGAAAATAGTTTTGACCTAATTTCAAGATAAACAAGCATGAAAATAGACACACAAATCACACTTGCACCCCCTAGGGTATTCCACTTGTTGCCTTTCAAAATTGGGCCATATTGCATGTTAGGTCTCTTTGGGCAAAACAAACACAAATCAAATGATCATATTCCCTCGATGACGCTTTCAAAATGTTGCCTAAACAAATGATCAAGTCCCTTAAAGAAAATTGCCCAAAGATACTTGACACCATTGCAATTATGGTCTAAACGATGACCCGCGCCCGTCCCTTTCACATCCTAACATGAGATTGTCCACCAAATACAATGGTGGAACAAACTTGTTAAAAAGGTTTAAAACATAGCAATAAACCTTGAGAAATTTAGGAGTAGATAACCTCTTAGTTACTTGAATCAAGCTTACAAAAACAAAACACTTGCCTGTTTTCTAAAAACCACATATCACTACACTTTCAAAAACAACTTTCAAAAACAAATGAAAACCTTTTCAAAAGACATACATCTTTGTATACATCCCAACATGGATCATTACAAAGGTTGCCACCACATTGGCCTCTTTTCAAAACATTTTTCAAACCCACACACATGAGCACCATTTCAAACAATTGAAAACAAAAGGCAAGTGATCTAAGCAAGTAACTAAGAGCCCATGGATAACCATGGATAGAAAGGGTGCTAAAACCTTCCCTTTCTATAATCTACTCCCCGAACCCAAGAAAACATCTCAAAGGTTTTTGCTGTGCTTTTTAAACCTTTCCTTAGGATAAAATAAAAAGTCGGTGGCGACTCTTGCTCAACCGAAACATTTGCGAAAACAAACGCAAAACCTCAAGTCAGTTCTCCCACCGTATCACAGAACTGGCGACTCTGCTGGGGAATAAATTTAAAAGTGGAGTAACCTTAGGGCTTAGATCACCTTTGTTTTCAATTGTTTGCTTTGTTTGCTTTTATATTTGTGGGCTTTGCATCGGAGTTTCATAGATCCTAACCCGGATCTGGGGAATACCCTTTTTAGGTAGCATAATCTGTGAGGGACCTGTCCGGCGTAGACCGACATGGGTGAAGCAGTGGCTACGTTGGTGTGGCACCTTGGTCTGTACTTATATCCCTTGTGTTGCAATAAGGAGAATATAGGTCTTCTAAGGAGTCCTTAAACACCAACCAACCTTAGAACCTTAAATTGACCAAACTTGGCCATTAGGACAGTAGCAGTATGCTACACTCATTGAGACTAAACTCTCGCGATGGTTCTGGCTGCAAGAAAAGATTGCGATGCTGGAGTTATGACCGATTGAGGGTAGTCAATGATTTGAGATCCTCTAGAACCCGGTTACTTTTGATAGGACAGGTTTTAACCAACGAAACTAAAAGAGGGTAATGCCTAAACTTCATGCTGGCCTGAAACCTAAGGGTTGTCTTGTGTGACTTGTGTGCCTTATCATGTTTGCCTGTGTGAATACTTGTGGTGTGATTCATCATAGCATCATGCCATCATACCATTGCATGCATCCTGTATAAAGAACTAACCCATTTCAAAGACAAAAAAGTTTCATCTTTGCTCTGTTATGTAGGACATCATGATGCCCGTGCGTAGGAATACTATCCGGCTCAACTTTGTTCAACCACCAACTTTGCTCAAGGATTTGGTTGGTAGGATTCCAAACACTTCTTCCTTCATCAACAGGCATGGTTCTCTCCTTGGCTTGATCACTGCAAAATGGGACCAACAACTGATAAGTGTTCTGACCCAGTTTTATGACCCCCTGTATCATTGTTTCACCTTTCAAGACTTCCAGCTGGTTCCTACCCTGGAAGAATTCTCTTATTTGCTTGGGATCCCTGTCTTGGAGCAAACTCCTTTCACTGGTTTGGAAAAGACTCCTAGGCCTGAAGAGATTGTTGCAATTCTCCCCTTGACCAAAGAAGAGGTATTGGCTAACTGGGAAACTAGAAGTGGAGTCAAGGGCTTTTTGGTCAAATTTCTAGTTGGCAAAGCTAATGATTTCTGGAATGACTTGGACTTCAAGGCGTACGAGGATATTCTGGCTCTTTTGATCTATGGTCTGGTATTGTTTCCCAATCCTGACACCTTTATCAGTATCCATGCCATAAGGATCTTCATGTCTCGGAATCCTGTACCCACTCTTTTGGGTGATATCTTGCAACAACTTTATGCTCGTACTGCCCGAAAACGGGGAACTCCGTGGTGTTGTGCTCCTTTGCTAGTGAGGTGGTTTATTTCGCACCTTCCTAAGTTCGTGCTGAAGAATGAAGAAGGAAAGGGTTGGGCTCGGAGGTTAATGTCTCTCATTGATAATAACATCACTTGGACCATCAGAGGTTTGGATGAGGTAGATGTCATTGATCGTTGCGGAGAGTACCCTAATGTTCCGTTGATTGGTATCCAAGGAGGAATCTCTTATAATCCATGCTTAGCTCTCCGTCAGTTTGGAAGAGCCAGAAGAGTTGGGCCTCATGAAATGTTGGTTCCTCACTTCCATTTTGAGTTTCAGGCAGACAGTGATAAACTACGCCATGGATTCATTAAAGCTTGGGACAGAATTCACAAAGCTGACCCACATGAGTTGGGACCAAAGACTTCTCTACCAATGGAACCCTATTGCAGATGGGTCCGCATCCGTGCTCAGAAGTTAGGTATGCCGTATGAAGCTGTCAGACCTATCATTCTTGAATCTCCTGATGAAGATGGGGTTCCTCCAACTGTCCTCCCCCCTCAGATACCTACTGATTTTGACACAATGAAGAGATCTTGGGCGCAGCTAAAGGAAGAACGGGATTTCTATCGGGAAAAGTTCAACGAGCAGGAACGGAAGATTCAAAGGCTGACTAAGCAATTGGAGGAAGAGCGGGTCCTGAATAACTACATCAACACTGAGAAAAGGAGGCCATGGGAGCACTGATGGGCTTTGGATATTTCCTTTTATAGCTTTTATTTCCTTTCCAGTATTTTTCATTCCTGTAATGCCTAAGGGCAAGTTGTTGAACAATTTGAAATTTGAATCTAATGAAGTGCGTTTCCCTTTTGTCTACAAAGTTGAATCTTGTTTGTCTTTGAAAACATAAAACATACGCATCTCATTGCACCATATGCATAGCAGGTACCCTATTTCACAGGTTGTTTAATCTCCTTCGCTGTTTATTTTGAACAGTCATCATGAATCCAGACTCATCCAGTGAGCAAGCAATCAAGGCCCTTCAGGCCCAAAGTGCCCAGTTTCAAGAAATGGTCTTGAGCCTGGCCCAAGGTCAGCAAGAGTTGAAGACCCTACTCCTGAAGAAGAAGAAGAAAAAGAGGACTGCATTGTTCAACACCGGACGCAGGTTTGGGAACACACTCCATAATGAAGCTGAACCAACTACTTCCTCTGCTGAGAAAAACAGTCCCCAAGGGGGAGGAGCTCCTAGTCCTACAGTCTCTGACAACGAGACGGACTACAATGACGAACAATACCCACTTGCTGCTGACAGATACAAGCAATTGGAGGACCGCTTGAGCGCCATGGAGATTCAGAATGTGCCGGGGCTGGATTTCGGAGATTTGGGGTTATCTTCTGGGGTAGTAATTCCACACAAGTTTAAGGCGCTTGCCTTCGCCAAATATGATGGGGCCTCCTGTCCAAAGCTGCATCTAAGGTCGTACGTAAGGAAGATCCAACCTTACACGGCAGATAAGAACCTTTGGATTCACTTCTTCCAAGATAGCCTTTCGGGGTCGCAGCTTGAATGGTTCTATCAACTTGATGGAACTAGTATCCGACACTGGGAAGATTTGGCAACCACATTCTACAGACAATATCAATACAATTCTGATCTCGCTCCTACGCGTACCCAACTCCAGGGTATGTCTCTAGGAACGGGCGAAGGGTTCAAAGAATATGCACAAAAATGGAGGGATTTGGCTGGCAGGGTGCAGCCTCCATTAACTGATCGTGAGCTGGTTGATATGTTTCTAGGGGCTTTATCTGGTCCATTTTTCAATCATTTGGTTGGTAACTCCTCCGCTGGGTTTACGGATTTGATTATGACGGGAGAAAGAATTGAAGCTGGCATCAGGTCAGGGAAAATACAAAAGGCTGCCTCCCCAAGTACTGAGAAGAGGCCTTTCAAGAAAGAAGCGAGTGTCGTCTATGGTACTAGAAGACAAGTCAAGCCAGAAAGTCGCCAAGCCGTCAATGCTTTGGTCATTTCAAAACCTGTTGCTGCTCCTCAGCAGTACAATCAACAAAGAGGTGAAAGGCCCAAGAGACAATATACTCGGTTGAGTATGACCTTATCTCAAATTTTACCACAACTGTTATCAACCAACTTGGTGACCATCAAAGAAGCTCCTAAGGTCGTGAATACTGCATCTCCTAAGTATAACCCAAATGCCCGTTGTGCTTATCATTCCGATAGCCCCGGGCACACTACTGATGATTGCTGGGCCTTGAGAAATAAAGTGCAAGATCTTATCGACGCGAAGGAAATTCAGTTTGAGGCGCCTGAGAGGCCAAATGTTGTAACTGCTCCTATGCCCCAGCATAGAGTAAATGCCATCGAGGAAGATTTGTATGCTGTTTCGGTGAATGATATTGCTACCCCTCTTTTGACTGTTAAGAGGAACTTACTACTAGCCGGTTTATTTCCGGGTTGTAGCAAGGGTTGCCTCATGTGTGCTATTATCCCTACCGGTTGTCCACTGCTGAAATTAGGCATCCAAAGCCTGATGGATAGCAAAGAAATTTTGTTCAAGAAAACTGATGTTCCGTTTGTCTCCGTTGAAGAAATATCTGTTGTCACAATTTACAATCCTGCCAAAGCTCCCATGAAGAAACCAGTCCAAATTATGTCTGTTGCACCCATTACTATTACTGTTCCGGGGCCTCTCCCCTATGAGTCTGATAAAGCGGTCCCATGGCATTATGGGGCCGACGTGTATGTGCTTGGGGTGAAGCAGAAGTTCAACACCAATACCAGTATCAGTAACATCACTGGTCCCGCCAAGATTACCCGCAGTGGCAGGCTCTTCTCGCCTGACATTGCACCGCCAGTTATCCGAAAACCTCTCACCATCACACCCGCAAGTGTGCATGTTCCGAATCAAGTTCCTGTGTCTACTACTGCCGCCGAGTCCTCCGATACTCGAGGCAAAGAAGTTGCTACCGATTTGCCTGCCAGGACGGAGGCACCAAAAAAGACTGCTGTGGAAGCCTCCCAACAAGAAATGGAGGAAATTCTTAAAATCATCAAAAAGAGTGACTTCAATGTTGTTGAACAGTTGGGGCATACCCCCTCCAAAATCTCTATGCTATCATTGCTGCTATGCTCAGAGGCCCATGCAAAAGCCCTGATTTCATTTCTGAAAACGGCCCATGTGCCGCAAGAGACCTCTGCAGATCAATTCACCGACTGTGTAGCTAATTTGACAGCTGACAATGGTTTGGGGTTCTCAGATGCTGACCTTACCGCCAAAGGGAAAAATCACAACGATGCCCAGCACGTCTCTATAGAGTGCAAGGGCACTACTCTCGCGCACGTATTGGTGGATACCGGTTCTTCCCTGAATGTTTTGCCCAAGAAGGCATTGGATCGCTTGAATTGTGAGGGTCTAGAGTTGAAACCTAGTAACATCATTGTTAGAGCCTTCGACGGTTCTAAGAGGATGGTGCACGATGAAGTAGACATTCCTATTCGTGTGGGTTCCCAAGTTTTCGACTCAACGTTCTATGTAATGGATATTCGTCCATCTTATTCCTGCTTGTTGGGTCGACCCTGGATTCACAAGGCTGGGGCAGTAACATCCACTCTACACCAAAAGCTCAAATACCCTGTCAAAGGGAAGATTGTTACTGTGCAGGGTGAGGAGGAATACATGGTTAGTCACTTGAATTCATTCTGGTATATCGAGATGGACGGGGAGTTTATTGAAACCCCCTTTCAGCATTTTGAGGAGGTACCTCCAACATTGGCATCAGCTGAAACAGTGGTTGAAGAAGATTTTCCGTTGAAGATGGCGTCCTTGAAGGATGCCCGGGCTGTAATCGAGAAAGGCAATTGTGCAAATTGGGGTCAGCTTCCTGACTTCACTCAAAAGAATGACAAGTTTGGGTTGGGCTTCACTGCAGAGGCTCAGAGGGTTGTACGCAAGGAAAAGATTAAAAAGGCTCCGGTGTTTATCACCAATCAGAGGGTGAATGCTATCGAGGAGGACGTAGAGGAAGCAGAGTTTGACAGTTGGATCTATCCAACCACCAGCAACGGACCAAGCAACTGGATGGCAAAGGATTTTACACCTATCACATTTGTCACGCAGTAATTAACTCTTTTGATTTTCAATTTGTAACAAACAATATGTTAAAACTTTATTGGCTCGGTGTCCTACCCGGGGCATCGTAGCTCCATTTGTGAGGGCCTTTTGTATGACATTTCCATATATCATCAATCAAAACATTGGACGTTTGTTGCATTTCAAATCTTGTGCTCTTTTTCTTTCTGTGTTATATATATTGCAAAACAGCTATATTTACACACACTCACTCATACAGGTTTCAATCCACTCTGGATCTCACTGGTAACAGCTCTGCTACCACCAGTTATGACTTCGAGAATCCGATCAACTTGGCCGAAGACGAAGGTGAAGATGATTGCGAAGTGCCTGGTGAACTCGCAAGACTGCTACTCCAGGAAGAGAGGGCTATTCAGCCGCATGAAGAGCCGGTGGAAACAATTAACCTGGGTACTGAGACAGATAGGAAAGAGGTCAAGATTGGTGCCAATCTAGAGCTCAGCGTGAAGCAACGATTGATCCAGATGCTACATGATTACATGGAGATATTTGCTTGGTCCTATGAAGACATGCCTGGTTTGGATGCCGACATTGTAGTTCATCACCTGCCAACCAAGGAAGACTGCCCTCTGGTAAAGCAAAAGGTCTGCCGTATGCGCCCAGAGATGTCTGAAAAGATCAAGGCTGAGGTTATGAAGCAATTCGATGCCGGGTTTCTAGCGGTAACTTCTTATCCTCAATGGGTTGCCAACGTGGTGCCAGTGCCGAAGAAGGACGGTAAAGTCAGAATGTGTGTCGACTACAGGGATTTGAACAGGGCAAGCCCCAAGGATGACTTCCCCTTACCTCACATCGACGTTCTTGTTGACAATACTGCTCAACACAAGGTGTTCTCCTTCATGGATGGTTTTTCAGGGTATAATCAGATCAAGATGGCCCCGGAAGATATGGAAAAGACTACCTTTGTGACTCAGTGGGGCACCTTCTGCTACAAGGTCATGCCATTCGGGTTTAAAAATGCTGGGGCAACCTATCAACGTGCCATGGTTGCTTTATTTCATGATATGATCCATCATGAGATTGAGGTATACGTTGATGACATGATTGCCAGGTCTCAAACCGAGGAGGAGCACCTTGATCATCTGAGGAAGCTGTTTGACCGACTAAAGTTATACAAGCTGAGGTTGAATCCCAACAAATGCACCTTTGGGGTGAGGTCCGGAAAATTGCTAGGTTTCATTGTAAGTGATAAAGGTATTCAGGTGGACCCTGCCAAGGTAAAAGCCATACAAGAGATGCCAACTCCAAAGACAGAGAAAGAAGTCAGAGGCTTCCTGGGAAGACTGAATTACATTGCCCGATTCATCTCACATCTAACTTCTACTTGTGAGCCAATCTTCAAATTACTGAAGAAAGATCAAGTAGTACGCTGGAACGATGAATGTCAGGCTGCCTTTGAAAAGATAAAGGAATATCTCCAAGAGCCACCCATTCTTATGCCACCAGTGGAAGGAAGACCTCTGATACTATATTTGACAGTACTTGACAATTCAATGGGGTGTGTGCTGGGACAGCATGACGAGTATGGCCGAAAAGAGCACGCTATTTATTACTTGAGCAAAAAGTTTACCGACTGTGAGTCTCGTTACTCACTGCTTGAGAAAACTTGCTGCGCTCTAGTATGGGCTGCTCGCCGGCTGAGACAGTATATGCTGACTCACACCACTTTGTTGATTTCAAAGATGGATCCCATCAAGTACATATTTGAAAAGCCTGCTCTGTCTGGGAGAATAGCAAGATGGCAAATGATCTTAACAGAATATGATATTCAGTATACAACTCAGAAAGCAATCAAAGGAAGTGTACTGGCAGATCATTTGGCACACCAACCTGTGGACGATTACCAATCATTGAACTTTGATTTTCCGGACGAAGATATCATGGTGGTAACTGACTGTGAAGTACCCGGACCGGATGAAGGACCTGAGGAAGGATCCCGATGGTCTATGCATTTTGACGGAGCCTCCAATGCTTTGGGTAACGGCGTCGGCGCTGTAATCATATCTCCCAAAGGAACTCATACTCCACTCACCGCCCGATTGTGTTTCAACTGCACCAACAACATGGCAGAATATGAGGCATGCATCATGGGTCTACAAGCTGCAATCGAATTAAGGATCAAATTTCTGAGTGTCTTCGGAGATTCCGCTCTCGTGATCAATCAGATCAAAGGCGAGTGGGATACGAAACACCCAAATCTTATTCCTTACAAGGAGTATGTGTCAACCTTGCTTCCCCACTTTGAAGAGATAACTTTTGAGCACTTCCCAAGAGAGGAGAATCAGCTAGCGGACGCACTAGCTACGATGTATTCAATGTTCAAAGTTAAATGGGACAATGAGGCTCCCCGGATCATTATCTGGAAGTTGGACGAACCGGCATACTGCTGTGATCTTGAGGCCGAAAAGGTGACTGAAAAACCCTGGTATCATGAGGTGAAGAGGTACTTGGAAGCTCAGGAATACCCTGAAGGTGCATCTGTCAATGACAAGAAGTTCATGAGGAGGTTTGCGGCAAAATTCTTCCTCAGTAACGGCATTCTCTACAAACGGAATCATGATTCAACTCTACTGCGTTGTGTGGATAAGGTTGAAGCAGAGAAGATCATGATAGAACTGCATGAAGGTACATTTGGAACACATTCCAGTGGACACACCATGGCAAAGAAAATCCTACGGGCAGGATATTTCTGGTCCACAATGGAAGCCGATTGTTACCAACACTCTCGAACTTGTCACAAATGCCAGATCTATGCTGACAAGGTGCATATTCCTCCGGTTCCTCTGAACGTCCTGACGGCACCTTGGCCTTTTGCAATGTGGGGCATTGATATGATCGGTGAGATCCGACCGACGGCATCCAACGGGCATCGCTTCATCTTGGTAGCGATCGATTACTTCACGAAGTGGGTTGAGGCAGCTTCCTACGCAACGGTAACCAAGAGCGTTGTGGCACGTTTCATCCGGCATAATCTGATATGTCGATACGGCGTCCCGGAAAGAATCATTATGGACAATGGTACCAATCTCAATAACAAGATGATCACTGAACTCTGCGAACAATTCAAGATACAGCACCACAACTCTTCTCCCTACCGGCCGAAGATGAATGGGGCTGTAGAGGCAGCTAATAAGAATATCAAGAAAATTGTGCAGAAAATGACAGTGACCTATAAAAATTGGCACGAGATGTTACCGTTCGCTCTTCATGGGTACCGTACCTCAGCAAGGACGTCAACCGGGGCAACTCCTTTCTCCTTGGTCTATGGCATGGAGGTAGTCTTGCCAATTGAAGTCCAGATACCCTCTCTCCGGATAATGAAGGATGCAGACTTGAATGAAGATGACTGGATCCAGACTCGACTTGATCAATTAAACCTGATTGACGAAAAGAGGCTCACCGCTATCTGTCATGGTCAGACGTATCAAAAATGGATGATCAGGGCATTTAACAAGAAAGTCAGACCACAAGAGTATCAAGTTAGGGACCTGGTAATCAAACACATCATCCTTCCTCAAAGTGATCCCCGGGGCAAATGGACCCCTACTTACGAAGGGCCATTTGTGGTTAAACATCTGTTCTCAGGAGGAGCCTTGATCCTGGCCACCATGGATGGTGACAACCTTCCTCACCCCGCCAATGCAGACATAGTAAAAAGATACTACGCATGAATAAAAGACCCGCTAGGTTGACATACCTAGGCAAAAATAAGGGCTTCCCGGCGAACCAAAAGGGTTCGGGCAAAAATAAAGGATGAAATGAAAAAAATCTGTACACCCGGCAAGTCGAAAACCTGAAAAGGCGGCTTGGGCAAAAATGGGTATCCCGGTGGACTGAAAACCCGAAAGGGTGGTCCAGGCAAAAGTTAGGGATAAAGCGTAACACTATGTCTCATTGGATCACTTCGCATCCGGAATTCGGCATCAACTGTCTGGCTCAGATTTCTGCATCGACCAATCAGCTTCATCTTCAACTAGGCAGCAAAGTGATGAGACGCTTGAAGACATAAAGGCGATAGCAGAGTTGGAACCCAGTGGGATTGTTCACATAGCTGTTTTGTTTCCTTTTCAAAATTGTAAATTCTATGTTATTCGGCGGCATTCTCTTACTAGGATGTCAGCCTCTTGTACAAAAACGCCTATTCACAGGCAAAATTCAAAATCAATACAAATCCACTCTCTTATACAAATTTCCATTATTTTTCCTTTTTTCTGTTTTGTCTTGCGAAGAACGTCCAATGTTCATTTTTGATATATGCATTTGACATTAAATTGCTGATTCATAAATATTTGCATATGAAACAAAAGACTAATTACAGGTGACATCAGAAACAGGGGCAATGTGAGGTTGTCTGATGCAGTCTGGTTGCCTTGTCCGCCAAGGTACCAAGGTAGATTTAACTGAAGAATGTGACCAAGTTCTCTCAACTCCCCGCAGGGTAAGACAAGATTCAGCAATACTTTCCCCAAGCAGAGTTGGTTCCCCGTCAATCCTGAAAAGGCACAACATTCCCCAGTGGAATATAGGCATTCACTAGCAAGCGTCCCCGACAGTCTTGACCTAAGATGGTTCCCCGACAGAATATCAGTACCCCAGTGCAATTCCGAAAAGTTTCCCCAGAAAAGCGGAATTCTTATCCCCAGCCGGTCTTAAAGCTTATCCCCAGTAGATTCTGGAAGCTTGTTCCCTGCAGAATACGGACGTCTCTCCCGAGCTTTATTCAAAGTTATTTCTCACAAGGGCTTATAACTGGGTTATCCTCAGCTATCTGCCACAAAAGATCGCCCTCGGCAAAGTTCTTCCTATTCCCCAGCGAAGTTTATCTTTGGTGTTCCCCAGCGGAGTTTATCATCATTATCCCCAGCGGAATCCATCATTGAAGTCCTCAGCAGGCCTCTCATCAAAACTTCAGCAAAGTATTTCTTCCACAGAGCAACTCCCCGGCCGGTCGTCAAGGATTTACTTTCCTAAGACGAAATTACATTCATAAACATTTCACATTTTCATACATTTTGCTTACATACATGATAAAGTGCATACAACACTATCTCATGTTGAACATCATGACATCATGCATATCATACATCATGACATTGCATACAACTTATGTTTTTGCCTTTTCAGGGAAAAAGACAATCCCAAAGACAACTACCTTCAACGGTCACAATTCCAGATTCGATACCTGTATCTAGCCAGGGCACATCTGAGAGTGATCAGTTTCCAGACTCGATTCCTGTATCTAGCCAGGGCACGTATGAAGAGTTCAAAGATTCGATTCCTGTATCCAGCCAGGGCACATCTATCAACTACAACATTTCCAGATTCGATTCCTGTATCCAGCCAGGGCATATCTGTTAACGACCATTTCCAGACTCGATTCCTGTATCTAGCCAGGGCACGTCTGAAGAGTTCGAAGATTCGATTCCTGTATCCAGCCAGGGCATATCTATTGACGACTATTTCCAGATTCAACTCCTGTATCCAGCCAGGGCACATTTGTGAGCAACCGATTGTAGATTCGATACCTGTATCTAGCCAGGGCATATCTGCATAAGGAGATTGAAGATCAAACACCTGTAACAAGCCGGGAAAACATCTGTCTTTCTCAAATACACAAGTTCTCGCTAAGGAATCTCTTGTGCGATCAACACTTCCAAATGGCATCTATAAGCCCATTCCCGACAAAGTTCCGTCGCATCTCCAGATGGCATCTATAAGCCCATCTCCCTATCCACCATCTCTCCAAATGGCATCTGCAAGCCCATTCCCGACATCACATTTCTAATACTCCAACATGCGAGTGCAAATTTCCGGGCACTCTAGTGTCCAATCTCCTTTTACCCTCGAGTCACGAAAGGCAAACTTGCCAATCTAACTCTTCAGGTTCAAGAAGATTGAACAGGGGAAACTGTTGTACCCCAAAATTTTCCCTCCCATTTCCTCAACATTTTCTCATCACAAGACCCTTGAAAATCAAGATCCAGTTAGGGTTTCCTCTGCTCAAGACTTCTCCTTGCACTATTGACCCAAATTAGGGTTTGTGTTTGCACAAAGATATTTTGACCTAAAATTCCTAAGATGACTTTCATGCTTCATGTTGGACTCCCAAGTTTATCCACACCAAGTTTCAAGTCTTGATTCCAAATTTTGCCCAGTCAATTGGACAGTTGACCTAGAAATCAACTATATTGGGGAAAAAGTCAACTGTGGCCAATTGACAGTCAAATCTCATGAAAATTGACCCACATCAACATTATGAACTCACATGGACCATTTGATCAAGTTTGGATCACAATTCCACAAGAAATTTGATCAGATCATCAAAAGGGCAAAATGGTCATTTTTAGGGTTTTGACTGCACAAAGGCAATTTTTGACTGTTTGACCTAGCCAATAGCAAACCAAGCTCACATATGGACTCAAGGACCCCATGGAATTATCTTGACATGCTCAACAAGTTCAAAGGATCCCAAATACACAAGATTGATAGTTGAATTTCCCAGTCAATTGATCAATTTTGACTATATACTGAAAAGTCAAACTTTGACTTTTTGGTCAAAATCAAGGGTCAAGATTCATTTTTAATTAAAACATGCCAAATCATGAAACTTGTTCATCAAGAAACCAAGAAATGCAAATTAGGGTTTGAAATGAGAATTTTTCATAACTTAGAATTTTTCTAAGTTATGAAAAACCCTAATTTTTTTCCAACTTTGCCCCACTTTCTCACCAAGATTCATTTGGATTCAAGCAAAAGTCAAAACATTAAAGTTGTAGCCTATTGCATAATCTACAACTTTGATTCACAAAGTTTTCCCAAAAGAAGCTTGTATCTCAAGTTACAATTTTTGGAACAAGGGTACCAAACCATTCTTAACTTAGTGAAATTTTGACCTTTTTAGGCAAGTTTTTTACCTAACTTCAAGACCATTTTTCATACACTTCCACTTGGAATTTCAATTTTCACTTCAAAGATGGATTGTAGTCAACATTCCAAGCTTTCCAAAATGTCCAAGAAATCATCAAACAACCTCATAACTTGAGAGAATCGAATTTTACAATATGGCAAAAACTCACTTTTGAATTGACCAATTTCCATGTTCATAACTTATGCATTTTCAAGTCAGCTTGGTTTATGCTACATTACAGGTCTCTAAACCATCCAACACTCAATAATTTAATGCATACTCATTGTGCCAAAGCCTTATTTTGTGTATCCAAGCATTGTATGCAAGATTAGGCCATAAAAGGAAAAAGCATTTTAGCCATTTTTGAAAAGATTGCTTTATGTCAAGTTCTCATATCTTTGAAGTACAAAGAAATCTCAGAGGCACAAGTTATGAGACATATTGCACTGATCAAGGAAAGGTTTTGCAGCATGTTTAGGGGTCCTCTACCTGTCTAGAACACAAGGTGACCATTGCTTGCTTAAAGTTCAAGAAAGATAGCATAACATGTACCAACTTCCATATCAGTCAACCAAGCCTTAGAGAAAGTTATCAAACATATTCCAAACATTCATCCTAAGCTGAAGCACGACCCTAAGACCTCCAATACCTCCACAAACTCAAAATCACCATCAAACTGCCAAAACAGAGTAACCTCTGCAGATTGAGTTCCAACTCTCATCCCTTTCATGCTTTCTTGCTAAAAGCTCTTCACACACCTTCCCTACCATCAATGCAAGCTAACCAAAACATAAAACACGACCTGTAACTCCTCTAACCAGTTCCACCATTTTCATTTTTTTGTTTTGCAGTTGAAGTTCTCTAGCACAATTCAAGAAGTTTCAGGACAAAGTAGAACTTGGAATAGCATCCTCACACTTCAAGGAAGCTGTACAAGTCATCATCTTGCTCTGAAAACTCCTCCATTGCAAGGCACGATTCCAACTGAACAGGTATGTTCATGAAGTTCTATCTCTCAGTATAGGCATTGTTAGCTTTAGGTTTGTGAAGGAAACATGTCACAATCATAGCCCTGAACATGCCCATATGATTAGATTTCATTTATATTATGTGTGCTGCAAGAATTTTGAGTCTGAACATTGATGAAAAACTAGGTCAGGAATTGGGGGAGAAGAAATTCTCCCTCATCTTAGAGAGTTAAGTCAAGTTTTTTATATCTCTGGATTCGTCTTCTCATGCTCTACACTTTTCATGTTGAAAGTTTTGCTTAAAAGTCCAGGAATTGGGAGATAGGAAACGCGTGCTTGCTTGAACAAGTTTGTTCTGAGGTTGAAGATGACTGGTTCTGGGCTGGGCCTAGAATGTTTTTCTTATTTGCACCATACATTTACTTCTGAACCCCCTAAGCCCATTTTGTTCATTTTAATGATTTTTTGATTTTTCTTTTTTTGGTTTGACTTATTTATTTTTCCTCATAATATAAAAAATATAAAAATAATTTTTTACACCATTTTTGAATTTATTAGGTATTTGTTTGTTTAGTTTAGTTTTATACACAAATAAATAAATATATACATTTTATTAAAGAATACTAAGAAATATGCAAAAACATTTTTATTTTCATTTTTTATTTTGTTTTACCTTCCGAAAATATTTTATAGAAAAAATACTTTTTTTATTAAATATTAAATATTATTAATTTGTACATATAATATATATTTAGTAAATAATATATATATATATATATATATATATATATATATATATATATATATATATATATATATATATATATATATATATATATATATATATATATATATATATATATATATATATATATATATATATATATATATATATATATATATATATATATATATATATATATATATATATATATATATATATATATATATATATATATATATATATATATATATATATATATATATATATATATATATATATATATATATATATATATATATATATATATATATATATATATATATATATATATATATATATATATATATATATATAATATATTTAGGGTTAAAATGCAAATACATATACTTTTTATTTTTTATTAATATTTAAATACAAAAATGCCCTTTTTACAAATATACTTCATTTTATTTTATTTTTGTATACAATAAATAAATACTTGTACATAATAAATAAATAATGCATTTTATTTAATAGAATTAGGGTTTAACCCTAAACATGAAAAACTCCAAAAAAATAATACTTTTCTTTTTGTTTATTTTGACATATAAAAATACTTTTTTTCATACATACAAAAAACCATTTTTGCATCTTGCATATTTATTTTATTTAATTTATGCAATTAAATTATCTTGTAAATAATTCAATATTGATGTAATAGTTTAGGTTTAAATTCCTTGTCAAAATCCCCATTTGAACATTTGTACCCCCCTTCCCATATATGGTTTTGTAATAGCTTAGTAAATTTATTTTCGCACTTTGTTGCTTTCTAATTATACCATGTTAGAATTAGGGTTTGTATGCGAAAAAACAACGAAAATAGTTTTGACCTAATTTCAAGATAAACAAGCATGAAAATGGACACACAAATCACACTTGCACCCCCTAGGGTATTCCACTTGTTGCCTTTCAAAATTGGACCATATTGCATGTTAGGTCTCTTTGGGCAAAACAAACACAAATCAAATGATCATAGTCCCTCGATGACGCTTTCAAAATGTTGCCTAAACAAATGATCAAGTCCCTTAAAGAAAATTGCCCAAAGATACTTGACACCATTGCAATTATGGTCTAAACGATGACCCGCGCCCGTCCCTTTCACATCCTAACATGAGATTGTCCACCAAATACAATGGTGGAACAAACTTGTTAAAAAGGTTTAAAACATAGCAATAAACCTTGAGAAATTTAGGAGTAGATAACCTCTTAGTTACTTGAATCAAGCTTACAAAAATAAAACACTTGCCTGTTTTCTAAAAACCACATATCACTACACTTTCAAAAACAACTTTCAAAAACAAATGAAAACCTTTTCAAAAGACATACATCTTTGTATACATCCCAACATGGATCATTACAAAGGTTTCCACCACATTGGCCTCTTTTCAAAACATTTTTCAAACCCACACACATGAGCACCATTTCAAACAATTGAAAACAAAAGGCAAGTGATCTAAGCAAGTAACTAAGAGCCCATGGATAACCATGGATAGAAAGGGTGCTAAAACCTTCCCTTTCTATAATCTACTCCCCGAACCCAAGAAAACATCTCAAAGGTTTTTGTTGTGCTTTTTAAACCTTTCCTTAGGATAAAATAAAAAGTCGGTGGCTCTCTTGCTCAACCGAAACATTTGTGAAAACAAACGCAAAACCTCAAGTCAGTTCTCCCACCGTATCACACTTATTTTAATAGATGTTATTTATAACTTAATAGTACACCAAATGGATGTTAAAACAGCTTTTTTAAATGGTGACTTAGAAGAAGAAATCTATATGGAACAACCAGAAGGGTTTGTGATCAATGGACAAGAAAACAAGGTCTGTAAGTTAGATAAGTCTTTGTATGGACTAAAACAAGCTCCTAAGCAATGGCGTGAAAAATTTGATAACTTAATGATATCAAATGGGTACAAAGTGAATGAAAGTGACAAATGCGTTTACTATAAATATGAGCATCGCATATGCATTATCATATGTCTCTATGTAGACGGTCTACTCATATTTGGATCAAACATTCAGACCATTAATGATGTGAAATCACTGTTGTGCAACAACTTTAATATGAAAGAACTCAGAGAAGCAAGTGTGATCCTTGGTATCAAGATCACGAGATCGAAATAAGGAATTTCTTTGGATCAATCACACTATGTGGAGAAGATATTAAATAAATATAAATACTTTAATTGTAAACCTGCATGCACACCACATGATCCAAGTGTGAAACTGTTTAAAAACACTGGAGAAAGTGTCAGACAATCAGAATATGCAAGCATCATTGGCAGTCTTAGGTATGCCACTGATTGTACTAGACCCGATATTGCATATGTCGTAGGATTGTTATGCAGGTTTACGAGTAGGCCGAGTAAAGAGCACTAGCAAGCTACTGAACAAGACATGAGGTACCTCAAAAGGACCATTGATCTCGACCTACATTATCAGAAGTTTCCTGCTATACTAGAAGGGTATAGTGATGCAGATTAGAATACTTTGTCAAATGATTCCAAAACTACTAGTGGCTATATATTTAGTATAGCTGGAGGAGCTGTATCTTGGAAATCAAAGAAACAAACTATCCTAGCTCAATTCACAATGGAATCTGAGATGATAGCACTAGCCACGACTAGTGAAGGAGCAAGTTGGTTGAGATGCTTGCTAGCTGAGATCCCTTTATGGGAAAAATCTATGCCAGTTGTGTTGATCCATTACGATAGTATCACGGCTATTGCAAAAATTGAGAATCGTTATTATAATGGTAAAACATGTCAAATAAGAAGAAAGCACAGCACTGTCAGAGACTGTATCTCTAAAGGAGCTGTAAGAGTGGATCATGTACGCACTGATGAAAACTTAGCAGATCCTTTGACGAAAGGATTAGCTAGAGAGAAAGTCCATAATACATCCAAGAAGATGAGACTAATTCCTATAAAGAAATGAGTTACTCATGATGGTAACCCGATCTAGATGACTGGAGATCCCAAGAAACAGGTTCAATGGGTAATAACAAGTTATGAGTAATATGAGATGATCATGCAAGTAAAGCATGAATCCTGAAGTAATAAGAGGATGAGATAATAGAAGCTCTTAATGAAATATATACTCTATATGAGGGAGTACCTAGGCTACAGGAGTACTCTTGATAGACTCACTTTTGTGATTGTGGAACTTGGGTCGGTTCCTATGGAATTGCGAGACAGAATTCTTAGAGTCTTCATTAAACTGGAATACACGTGCAGGTCCATTAAAGCACGGACTATTAGAATACACCTTAAGAAAATGTTGTATGCGGGTTTGATGTATGATCTTACCGGATCAAAAATGGACCGTCACAACTGGCTTCGGTCTGGAGTTGAATGAAATGGGGGGGTACCTGCAAAACACTCTGATGGTAAAGTGAGAAGCGGAATGAGCAAGCAAGTATGAGTTTGAGATGTATGAATGAATACCTAACCCTCTTGTGAGAGAGGGTATTTATAGCCCCCAGCGCTGGGCCAAGGTCCCTACTATTAGGCCACACGGAGGCCCAATAACAGGAACTTCCAGGGTTTACGTGTGTATGGAGTCCAGCAAATGGACTCCCCCTGGTCAACTACTCCGCGAGAATAGGGCTGGACCCGAGATTCCCGGAGGGTAGTTTGAGATATCTGTCAGGAGGTTGTGGGCCACGTCCTCCAACGGTTGGATGAGGATTTTCCCCATGGTCCCTAACTTGGGTTGTCTTTGGGCTTCCCGTTCGTAGGGTGAATGTAGGCCCAGTCCAGATCAGGAGCCCCCCAAGTTATTGTCCTCGAGCTAGAGGGTGATGACTTGAGTTCAGCACTCGCTACCGAAGACTTGGTCGAGGTAGAGAGATAACGTCCCTGAAGGGAGAGAGTTATTGCCCGTGGGGGGCCAGGCTCGAGTACGTCGGGGAATATCATGGACAAATGGGGATCAGAACCGAAAAGGTCAATCGCTTGCCCGAGAGGACGTATTGGTGGCGGGGAGCCTCTGCGAAATCCCCTTTGATATGCCCGTCTCCTGGGAGTTGTTAGATTGTCGAGCACTTCATCGTCCCCGAGATGTTTAAGTAGAGGTGCCCCTTTGCACGCTCAAGTGGCGAGCACTTCTTCGTGTAAGTGTTCGCCTCACACATTTGATAGTTGAGCCACGTGGCTAGTGCTTTGGGATGCCACCCCTTCAAGGAAAAAACAAAAGGGGCCAATGAGGTGATGACCCTTCATGAGGGATCCCTTGGGGCATGGGTCGCCTATAAAAAGCGGGCCCTTGGGTCTCATTTGTCACCTTCTCAAGTTTCCTCTCAATCTTTTCTTTGCTCGTGGCGTGAAGCGGTTCTCTCAACCTCTCAGTTTTTCTTCGCTTGTGGCGTGAGGCGATTCTCTCAACTTTTCAGTTTCTCCCTCCAAGTTCTTCATCCAAGTAAGTTATAACCTCTCAACACCATGTTTCTTGAGCTTTTCTGGATTAAATTTCAAAAATTTGTCTTGATTGGATGAACATTCATGAGTTTTATGATGAATATTCATGAATGTTCATCTAAGTTCATGGTTCCGTATCGAGCACTCATGAATGTGTCGGGCACCTATGAACATTCGTGTTATAGTGTCGGGGAGGATTCCTTAGGTTAGTGTGTATCCGAGTTTTTGCTCGGCGAGTGATCCCCCGACTACATGTCCTCGGAATGTAATGGTCCGCTTTAGCATGTCGAGGGCTTGGGTCGAGTTCGTCGCCCTTTCACTTGATCTGCGGTGGAAGGGTGGATTTGATAATGTTGAATTCACTAACTTCCCCTGCTTTTCAGGTACAATGGCACGCTCAGTCGGGGACGATATTCTGGCTGCCCATCATGAAGACAAGCCCCGTAGCGACGAGGACCCTTTGGCTTGGGTTGCTCCGGAGCCCAGGGATAAATGGTCGTGATTTTCACAGGATGCGACGGACGCGTTCAACTGTCCAGAGGAACACACAGAAGGGGCTCCGGCCAACTGGATACTTCAAATTCCCCATCGGGACCGAAGGATATGCTCGACGTATCTGGGAAAACGGTTCCCCATGTACGAATTTGCTTTCAAAGAGGCGGGGATGCGCCTGCCCTTCAATGATTTCCAAGTCGGGATTTTCCAATGGCTTCAGTTGGTGCCTTCCCAACTACATCCAAACGCGCTGGCGTTTATACGGGCGTTCGAGCTCGTCTGCCAATACCTGGGGATAGGTGCCACGCTGCCCCTTTTCTTCCGCATCTTTCATCTACAAAGACAATCTGTCCGAGGGAGGCAGGCGTGGGTATCCTTCAAGTAGTTCGGGAAACTCTTTCGGCCTTATCTAGAGTTCGTCCGAAATTTTAAAGAGAGGTGCTTCATCGTGAAGCCCCTGACGGACGCGGCCATAGGTTCTCTCTATACCTGTGTGGAAGAGGTGGAGAACGGGCGACCAGTTACCCGACTTATGGCCAGATTCCCGCTCGAGTGGCAGTGGAGGAATTATGAGCAAAGGCCTGAATACTATACGGTGAAACCCAAGGATTTGGATGCCCAAGATCAGCTTTCGTACGAGAAGTTGTCGGCTTATGTTAAAGGTTTCTCCCCTGCGAAATGCATGGACGTGAACGACGACCTATTGTTTGACGAGGAGGGGAAGTATCTCTTAGTCAATAGGTTGATCAATACTAAGGCCTTGCTCGAGTGCTCCTCGAATGGGGAAGCCATGAGGCTTTTGGGTAAGGCGTAGCCATTTCTTTGCTCCTTTTTAAGCGGGGCGTGTCCGCTCTGTTTTTTATTTTTCTAACTCGACTAACGATTCTCTTTGATTGCAGATCGAATGGCGTCTCTTTCCGAGCGTTTGTTGAAACTGGGGCCTAAAAACATATCCACTTCTGGACCACGAAGCAGAGTCGCCCAGCTTCAGGAGCAGGCCAAGTCTATCGGTCGGGCCAGTGGTTCCCCCTCCTCCTCAAAAAATCTAGCTTCTTCTGATCCGGCCCAGATTCTGGTCAACGAGCCTGTGGCTAAGAGGAAGCGTGTAGATAACGCTGCGGGCGTACCGTCCGAGGGTGACAAAACGTCCGCGGGGGTTTTCATGTTATCTCCTTGCTATTTAAACTGAGACCTCTTCTGCGAGAAAGACTCCCTCGGCGTGCACAAGGAGGAGAGGGAGGCCATTTTGACTGAAGACAAGGAGCTTCACCGGAAGCCCTTGGTCGAGGACGTGGTTGTTGTGATGAGGGTGCTCGAGACGGCCCTTTCGCTCAACGACGAGTCCTCTAGTGCTCAAGCCTCCCTCGACACGGCCTACACCAAAATCCACAAGCTGAAGGTCAAGAATGAGAAGTTGAAGGGTGATATCCTCAACCATGAGTCAAGATTCGAGGCCCAAGTTCAGCTTCTCAAGGATTTAGACGAGCTGAGGCCTTAGATGGAGATGGCTACAAGGGAGAACGAGCGTCTGATCGCTCGTAATTTGGAGCTAGAAGGGATGACCGCGTCGACCGAGGATGAGACCGAGACGGAGAAGAACATGGAGACCAGGGCGGATTTGATTGCTTGCATCCGCTTGCTCGAGCAGGATGTGGTTGATACTCTTGGATACGACTTCAACACTGCCATCGAGCAATTTAGGGTCTTGAATCCTGGGTCGAGTTAGTGGTCGAGGGGGCGGGGCCATTTAACCAAGTTGTTGACGGGAATATCCTTTATCCCCCGAGTAGCAGCGACAGGGAGGATGAAGTTTGATTGTATTCAGTTCAGGGCTTGCGTGTCCATTGTTGTTTTAAGGCCTGCGTGCCTGCTATCATTCTTTTAGTTTTGAGGTCGTCGTGCCTAAATTGTAAACTTGAACAACGCCGGCCTTTATAGTCGACATAATTGCATTGTCTATTAACTGTATTTGATGAGTAATTGGTAACTTTTGGATGTATGTGCCCGGCCGTTGTTGTGGTCGTTATGAATTCTTCATGAAGTTCATGTTTTGCACGGAGATATTTGTTCGACCCTAATATCGTTTCGACACATTTCTAAATGTGGCGAGGGCGCGGAGTGGCGTTCCATGGGACGGGCGTATGGTCGCGATTGGGACCCTACGCTCGTGGCATGAACTGCCCATCACGAGCTGGGTGTTCTGCCATGTTGGGGTACTTCGACAACGGAGCTCGATCGAGGTGTCCCTGTCGGGCAAGGATATTGCTCGTCAATGTAAGCAACATTATGCTTTCGTTGGTTGGTAGGCTGCGTCCGTACCTCGACACGCCTACGTGGTCGAGATTTTCACTTTGTCGACTAAAGGAGAATATTCGACGGCGAAATTCCTCAGCCAATGAGGGACTTTAGCTGTAATATTGTTTCAGCTTTGCAGCATTCTAGGGTCGAGGCAATGGTTCTCTGTTTAATTGCTCGAGGTAATATGCTCCGGTGCCCGTAGCTCCCTGGAAGCGATAAGGTCCCTCCCAGTTTGCGACCAACTTTCCTTCGCGGAAATCCTTCTGGTTTCTTCACAAGACTAGACTGTCAACCTGAAATTCGCGTCTTACGACCTTGATGTCGTGGCGTAGAGCTACCTGCTGTTTCAGAGTGGCCTCGCGCAGGGCTGCTCCTGACCGAATTTCTTCGACAAGGTCGAGCTCGTCTCTCAAGGCCTCATCATTCATCTCCTCGTCGAGGGGCATTTCAGTTCGCCTAGATGGCTCTATGATTTCTACTAGGATGACTGCCCCGGTGCCGTAGGTCAGTCGGAATGGGGTCTCGCCATTCATCTAATGGGGCGTCGTGCGGTAAGCCCATAGAACGCTATGTAGCTCTTCAACCCATCCCATTTTCGCCTCGCCTAACTTACGCTTGAATCCTCACAAGATGACCCTGTTTGCGGCCTCGGCTTACCCGTTGGTCTGGGGGTGCTCGACTGAGGTAAAATGTTGTTTGGTGCTGAGTTTGGCGATGAAGCTTTGAAAGCCTTGGTCGGTGAACTGTGTACCGTTGTCTGTGACGAGCGCCTGAGGGATCCCAAACCGAGCGAGTACGTTTCATTTGTAAAAATGCATAATGTTGTGCGAGGTAATTTTCGCGAGGGCTTCGGCCTCTATCCACTTTGTGAAATAATCTACAGCCACGATGAGGAATTTGTTTTGGTATGTCCCTTATACGAACAGTCCGAGGATATCCATTCCCCACCAGGCGAATGGCCATGGAGACGATAGTGTGTTCAGCTCGTGTGGTGGGCCGAGGTGCATGTCGGCGTGCTTTTGGCACTTGTCGCATTTCTTGACGTGGTCTTTGGTGTCTTGCTGCATTGTCGGCCAATAGTACCCCACTCACAGTGCTTTCCTTGCTAGGGACTTACCGCCCATGTGTTGGGAATTAATCCCTTCGTGTATTTCTCGTAGTATCTCGGGGACAGCGGATTCTTCAATGCACTTCAAGAATGGGATGGAAAATCCCCTACGATATAGTTTGTGCTCGAGCACCACATAGGAGCATGCTCGTTGTTTGGTCACGGCTGCTTCTCTTCGGTCCAGGGGGAGTTCCCCCTTCATTAGGAAGTTGAATACCAGGATCATCCAGCACGAGCTGTCCCCGATGGCATTTACCTCGGGTAAAGTCGTGGATTTTTCGATGCTCAGGCGAGATAGAGATTCTTGTAAAACAGATTTGTTTCTGCCTTTCTTTTTCGTACTTACGAGCTTTGAAAGTATGTCGGCCCTTGTGTTTTGCTCGCGTGGTACGTGCGAAATTTCTGCCCGGTCGAACTTTTTCATATGTTCCCTGACCAAGTTCATAGATTCGATGAGGTTGTTGTTCTTAGCCTGGTATTCCCCTTGAACTTGGGACGCGACGAGTTGAGAGTCAGTGAAAATTTGTATCTCACGGGCGCCTAAATCCTCGGCTAGTCTTAGACCTGCGAGTAGGGCCTCGTATTCTGCCTGGTTGTTCGAGGTTGGAAAGGAGAGGATGAGAGAATCCTCTATCACCACGCCTTCCTTGTTCTCGAGGAGGATCCCCGCACCACTCCTGGTCGAGCTGGAGGCTCCATCGACAAAGATGATCCACTTGTGCTCCTTCCCTGCGATGGGGGTTATGAGCGGCCATCTCCGTGACAAAATCGGCCAGAGCTTGTGCCTTTAGGGCCTTCCTGCTTTCGTATTGGACGTCGAATTCTGAAAGTTCCAAGGACCACTTCAACATTCAACCCTCCATGTCTGGTCGACCTAGGAGTTGTTTCACGGGCTGGTCTGTTTGCACCACGACCGTGTGCGTGAGGAAATAGTGTCGGAGCCTTCTCGCTGCATTGACGAGGTCCAGAGCCACCTTTTCTATTTGTTGGTACCTAACCTCGGGCCCTTGAAGCGCCTTGCTCGTGAAATAAACGGTTTTTGTTCAACATGCATCTCACGAATGAGGACCGCGCTGACGGCTTCGACCGAGACAGCTAGGTATAGAAATAGGATCTCCCCGTAGAGTGGTCGTGATAACATGGGCGACTGCGAGAGGCTCTGTTTGAGATGGAGTAGGGCCTGCTCGCATTCCTCGGTCCATTCGAAAGTCGCTTCCTTACGAAGGAGTTTGAAGAAAGGGAGGGCGTGTTGGGCGGATTTTACGACAAAACGGGATAGTAAGGTGAGCATGCCATTTAATACTTGTATGGGTTTTTTCGACGTAGGTGTGGGGAGGTCTGAGAAAGCTCGCCACTTGTCGGGGTTGGCTTCGATTCCTTGTTCTATTAAGTAGAAGCCGAGGAACTTGCCCGCCTTGACCCCGAACATGCACTTCTCGGGGTTAAACCTCATTTTGCATTGCCTTGTGTGATACGGTGGGAGAACTGACTTGGTTGTTTTGCGTTTGTATTCGCAAATGTTGCGGTTAGCAAGAGTCGCCACCGACTTTTCTTTTATCCAAAAGGAAAGGCTGAAAAGAATAGGAAAGACCTTCAGAGATGTTTTCTTGAGTTCGGGGGTTAGATTATGAAAAGGGAATGTATTAGCACCCTTTTCATCTATGGTTTTCCATGGGCTCTTAGTTGCTTGCTAGATCACTTGCTTTTGTTTGAATGTGTTCTTGTAGTGTAGGTTTTGAAAGTATTTTGAAAATATCTTTGTAATGGTTCTCGTTTCTATAAGAACGCGTACAAAGTGTTTGTTTCAAAAATAGTTCAAAGAAGTGTTTATAATGTGTTTTTGAAAAGAGTTTTCTTTGTAATGGCTCTCGTTTATGTAAGAACGCGTACAAAGTGTTATCTTTTGAAAGTGTTTCAAAATGAGAGTGTTTGGTGTATAAAATATTTTTATTGTGAGCAAGCGAGCGACTAGGAGTAACCTACCTACTCAAAAGGTCTTAGGTGTTCTTTTCCTTCTCCTTTAGATATGGCTATCTTATCATTGTTTTGGTAAGAAGCCTCATCGTTGGATGTGAAGGGACGGGCGCAGGACGTTTGTATAGTCATAGAAGGCGACCCATGAGCGTTTTAGCAATGTCGTTTTAGGGACTAGATCGTTTACCGAAGGCAACATCGAGGGTCATCAAGGGACTACGATCTTTTGTCGAGGGTCTTTTGCTAAAACCGCCCATGTTCGAGGGACATGACTAATTTCCGATAGGCAACAAGTGAGATTATCCTAAGGGTGCGTGTGTGCAAGTGTGTTTGTTTGCATGCATTTTGTCTTGCATTTAAAGGTTATCTATATGTTGATTTTATCTTGTCATACATCCTAATTACTAGCAATATATGAAAGCAAAATAAAATTCGGAAAATAAAATCCTAAGCTATTACATCATTAGGGGGTGGGGGTACAATTTGCAAATAGGGATGAAATAAGTGTCTAATTATTACAACCATATCGAACAACTGGGCAGCAATGAAAATATATGCATAAACAGTATAGAAAATGGGAGAAACTTCCTTTTGAACCATTATGTGTCGACACATGCTGTTATGCATCGACACATAACTTTTCCTTGCTCCTGTAAAAAAAATAGCTCAGTATGAGCCGACACATAATGGGATGTGTCGACTCATACACCTTCTTTGTATCGACACATACGCATTTTGTGTCGACTCATAGACTTTTCAACCTTCTGTTTTGGGACATGGAATCAGTATGAATCGATGCATGGGGTTTACGTATCGACTCATACCCTGTTTATTTACTAGGATGAGTCGACACGTGTGTATATGTGTCGATACATACTGTATTTTTCTGCCTTAAACATTATTTTATTGTCCATACATGTCAATTTATAGCATATGATTGATAAACATTAACAACAAGCAAACAGTTAGCTAAAAGGGGCAAAGATTACTACATCTTGTCTTCAAAAATGAATCATTAATGATGTATGAAAAATACCAAGTCAAGAAGACTTACCTTGAAACTACACTTGGTGTTTGAAATCTGAATACTTTCCAAGATGCTCTGAGGGCTACAATGAATCTCCAGGAAGCTTGTTCCAAACTGTTGAGACCCAGTCAAGTTGTACACTATTGTTTTTATGTTTGGATGATGAGGATAATGGCACTAACAGAAACTGTTTTCGTATTTTTACAATCTCTATGTGCTAAGGTGTTTGGTTTATGGGAGAGTTTGTAAGATGGAATAATGGATTGAAGTTTTGTTTTGAATGAGATTAGAGCTGGGTTTTTTCTTGAGTGAGCCAAAGTTATAAAGAATACTGTTTTTCTATTCAAAGACTCCCTCTTCTATCCAAAAGCAAATCAAGAAGAAACCTCATTCTTGAGAGTAAAATTCCAAATGCCAAATAAGACAACAAACACTTAATCATCAAGCAGAAACCACAACTCAAGGTTTAACCACTCGGAGAAAGTAGCAATCAAACGCTTAACCATCAAGCATAAGCCACTTTCAAGACTTAAACACTTTGAGGAAGCAAGAGTTGAACCACCACAAAGGAGAAACTAACATCAACAAATTCAATTAAGGAACAAAGCTTAATCATCAAGAGTACTCAATCACTCAAGACAAAAGCAACATATCAATGCTTAACCATTCATAAAGAATGCATCACCCGTAACCATCATGAACACAAACTACAACAAAGCCAAAATAAGGCTGAACGACACAAGCCAACAAGGAAACATCATCAAAATTTCGGCACACTGAAAGTAGTATCTTCATGCTTGAATGTGAGATGCAGGGAAGCATTAGCTTCAACATACACATCTTGCAATGAACCAAATATGAAAAGAACTTCAATGTTTTGCACAAGGAGAAATTCGAGCAACTTCAATTGTTGCAAACGAATCAGATACGAATTGCAGAATGCAAAACAGAATTCATTGATATTGCATACTCGATAGGCTCGCAAAATTTGAATCTTAGAACAATCACGTCCAAGTTGTCGAAATTTAATCATAGGGAAACTTCGAATCGCAACACCGAAAAGTCGATGTCATCATCATAAATCAAAACATCGGAAAAGCAAGATTCAAATCAGAAACTTCCAACAGACTTGCAATCTTCAATCTCAAACAGAGATGCCGATATCGCAAAACAGAATTGCGAGAATCACAAAATAGAATTGTGATAAATCGCATATTATGATCGATATATCAGATGAGAAAGGAACTCATTGAATATAATTGATCTTAGAAAATTGAAATCCTAAGATTTGGTAATAACAAGGAGAGAAAATCGAAAGATGAAAATTGAAATTGTAAATCAGAAGAAAACGTCAAATCAAATTGAATCAGATGCAAGATTCAACACACAAAAAAAACTTGTGGAAAAACATGATTGAATATAGACGAAGATCTCAAACGAGCAAATGAAGGGATCGAAATGAAAAAATAGAATCGAAAAACAAAAAGCAGAAAAGATGAAATCGAACAATGAGAAAATTGAATTTTTTTAAAAGAAAAATACAGTGAAAAAAGTTTCTTTAAAGTAGATATTATATACTCTGATGCCATATTAGCAAACATGTCATCCATGCAAAGAAGGAGAGAAAAATTTCTTTAAAGTGAATACCATATATCCCAAATTGTTCTATGAAATGGTTTAAGAAATAATGAACTCATTAAAGCTAATTGAGTTGGGTGTTCATGGGAGCCAGAAGTGGATGAAGATTTTTAGCATGGGCTACGCGAATGGATATTCAAGGGAGTGAGAAATAGATGAGAATAGTATTGGAGGTGGAGGTGCAAGTTGTTTAAGATATTGGGAACATAAAGTTAGACTACGTGCGCCAATAACACTATCTGTAGACTCACAATAGACATATATGATGATTTAATTTGTACGGTCGAGATTACACTAAAACTTTTAGAGATTATTTTAGCTGTTCTATACAAACGATTAGTTATTCTATAAAAATCTTAACAAAAATTTTATTAAAAAAAATTAATCATAGCATTATTATACGTGGTCAATGAACGCCTCACAAAAGGCATTTGACTTACATCAATGACAATCCTAACATTCTAAGTATACATCTCCACCATGGAGAATTTCTTCAATTTCTAGCCATGAGAGAACACATTCAGTACACCACAATATTGAAGAAATAAGCATTACCATAAAATTAATATAATTAGAAATTATTTGAGAATTTTTTTTATTAATAACCAAGTATTAAAATAATATTTCGCAAATAACCGGGTTTCAGAAAAAATTACGCAAATAACCATGTTTGAGATGGCTCCACAAAGGAGGAGCCATCTCAATTGGCGCATGCACCTCTTTTTTTAAGGGAGGCGCCATCTCACTTGGCGCCTAAGTGCTTAGGGCAAGCCCTAAGCCAAGTGAGATGGCGCCTATGTACAAAATTAGGGCAAAAATTTTTTTTTTATTTTCTTTCCTGCGCGTTGCCTATTAGACAGAGATCAACAAAATGGATTTTTTATTTAAAAAAAAATAATTACATTCAACTGTTTTACATTAAAAGAACAGTAAAAAAATGGATACAAAAAATACTGGAAAAAAAAAAGATACATCAGTGATCCCCAGGAACCCGGTAATGACCCCCAGTTCCGCATCCCCGTCCTCGCCTTTCTCTTGCTGGGTGCCGTCTCGTTTCCTGCTGCGGCAAGGTCGATGGCCCAGCGAAGTCAATGCGATCCGAATCCATAAAATCAGTAAGATCTCCATATCTCGAAGATCCGCTCTGGTACAGTCGGTTACCCATACCCTCAAAGTTTGGTCGTGTTGGCGGTGGGTGGGGTTCCATGGTTGGTCGGTAGCATTGGTCGTCTGAGTATGGGGGGTAGAAAGGAAATGGATCTTGGGGTGATTAGTATTGTGGATGTTGGGTTGTTTGGTGATATGGTGGTTGATGGTAGGTTTGGTCGGCTTGGTCATAATCTTCTGACATTCCCATATCAGGGCTAAGGCTGGATGTTGAGGGCGCCATATTGGGATATGTGGAAGACTGAAATTGTGTCTGGGGTATGTGGGTGTGCTGGTATTGGGGTTGGTATTGTGGTTGGGTTTGAGGCATATCCGGGTATTGGTAGTTTGGCGGTGATTGTGGTTGGTAGTACGGCATTTGATTGTAGTTGTGTTGTGGTGGGGAATGTGGTTGTGTGTTTGTTGGTCTGTTTCTTCTTGGGGGTTGGTTTGAGGTTGATGGATTTTGGGTTTGTTGATGGGGAATCGAGGGTTGTGCCCATTGTGTGCGTGGGTCAACCAAGTACCTCGGATGAGACACGTGCATATCTGGGTTACTAACCGACCTGTACCACGACATATATTGATCAGTGTGTCGCATGTTACCTTGAGTAAGGAAAACCGGGGATTGCAAGATGTAGCGGTGACGCCTTTGCCACATTTTACACCATTCTGGAGCAAAGTCTTTCCAGTTGGTAAGACCCCACTGGGCGTCGACCCTTTTTAGATGCCAGGGGGACAAATCTGTTGGATCACTTGGTATCTCTTGGATCATTCCGAACTGCATCTTCACACGGTCGCTGTGGTGCATCTCCATAATGTTGAACCGAATGAGTGCAGTCTTTGCAGTCCAAGTTGCTGCATCCTCTGGGTTTGGAGAATGGCCCAAACCCAAATATGGTCTCCAGACGAACTGCGATAAAATTTAAATCAGGTAAGCGCAAAAGTAATGTATAAATAATTAAAATGAACAAAAGTTAAAAGCTACGACGTACGTCATCTGGGCCTAAGTGATCCAACAGATTCCGGTAGAGTGCGACATTGAATCTGGGATTCTTGCCGTAATCCATACCCCTCACGCAGTACCTAAAGGAAATGAGAAACATGTTATTTTTAGCATATATTTTGGAAAGAGCAGAATAGTTATAAATGCTATAACTTAATGACTTACTTTGTTGCGTACGGGAAACCAAAAGTGTTGTTGTTGATGGGGTTTAAGGACTCCATCCTCCACCAACCCCAGGCTTGTAGTAAAAATGCGCACCCATAAAATGTACATTTTTCCTTGACTGCGTTTTTGCACAAGGAACTGTACAGGTGGGCTAATACTGCAGAACCCCAACTATATTTTCTAGTTTTTTCAAAATTTGTTAGTAAATGTAAGTACATGAAATTTACAGTATTTCCCGTACTTTCGGGAAATAAAAATGTACCAAAAAGTATCATAATATACGTTCTGGCTTTTACTACTCGGTCATTCTCTGAGGAATTTTCATTTAATTCCATACTTGCATAATGCCGTTTCAGGTCAGTGAGTAGTATTCCCTGCCCTCTTGCTCCACCACCTTCTACCATGTCCCTACCCAACAGTTCTTCACACTGTGATTTGGGTTGTTGAACCGACCCGTTCACCGCCTTACCGTTGATAGGGAGGCCCAGTAGCATGTACACATCTTCGAGAGTGATGGTACATTCACCTATTGGTAGGTGAAATGTATGGGTCTCCGGTCTCCACCTCTCCAACATTGCAAGAATGAATTTTGAGTCAATGGTGCAGTTGGAGATCTTTATCACATGTCCAAAACCTGCATATTCCAGATAAGGGACGATAAATGGGTCGGGAGCCAGGTATTTGTGCGAACGGATTCTGAATCTTTGTGTATCCTGAGATCATAATTAAACAAGTGTAAGATTAATTAAGATGAACAACACGTTATTTGAAGTATGAAAAATGTATAACCAAAGAAGAGACTTACAAATGCAGCAATGTTTTCCCTTGTGCCTCTGTGAGTATCTCCCATTGTTAGAAGAGTCATTGTTCAGAATGCTTGAGAGAATGAAAGACTTAGGAAGAAATAGAGAGTATGATAGACTTAAGAAATATTTCATAGCTGAGAGTGAGAGTTGTGTGGGTGTGAGAGATGTTTCATAAGGTATGTATTTATAGGATAATAAGTTTGATGTAGTGGTTGCATGCCTGCGATGTGTCACATTTGCATGCTTAGGGTGTTACACATATGCATGCATGCATTTACAAAAAATGTAAGGTGTCACTCTTGCAGGCTAGGTGGCAGCCCATGCATGTATCACGATTGGACAGTAAGGGAGGCGTCATCTCACTTGGCGAAAGAGTACAAAAATGAATGGTGTCGCCACCCCATTTGGCGAATAAGAGGTGTCACTTCTTACAGCATTGGCTCAGGCTACGTGACAGCCTTTGGGATTCCTTTCTTTGTTGCATGCAAGGCCATTGGAGTTGATGGGTGGAGTCTTACACAAAACATTTATGTGTGCAGAATAGGGCCAGATATTTTATCAGAGTCCAGTCTTTTTTGGAAACAACCAAGTTATTTTTTATAAGGTTGAAATTCAAGATGACGAGGATTTCCAGAACATGATTTCCAGAACATGATTTCCAGCCATGTCTATTCTGGAAACGACTCTATTGAGTTGTACGTTTTGTTTCAAGAGCCTCCGGTGACACAGGAGGTAGAGCCTCCGGTGACACAGGAGGTTGATCCTTTGGAGAATGAGCAAGATGAGGTGGATGCAGTTGATGATGAAGAAGAAGATAACGAGTTAGAGTTTGATGAAATGGTGAACGACGATTCTGACGATGATGGCATCCCAAGTATTCCTACTGACAAAATCTACACACCACCTACGCACATGACAAACTTCAACATGGGCGGAGATGAACCTTCTACGGACTTGTTTTTCCAACCGTATATGCAGTCGAATGAAAATTTAAAAGAGAAGGACAAGTTTCGTAATAGAGAGGAATGCATAAGGGCCATCAAAAAATTTCACATGCTCAACTCGGTTGATTATAAGGTGGATCGTGTAAAACCGGAAAGGTACAAGATCAAGTGTGTCCACCCTGACTGTATGTTCAAGCTGACCGCATCATACAGACTAAGGGGTGACTGCTGGGTCATAGGTTCCATGACTACCCATACTTGTGTAAGTTCCACTCAATCACAAGACCACCGAAAACTCAACCATGATCTAAACTGTCAAGAAATCCTACCCCTGGTCAGCAACGACCCTTCTTTGAAGGTGAAAACAATCATCTCCCACATCACCACGGTTTTTAACTACACTCCGTCTTACCGTAAGGCGTGGTTAGCAAAGACTAAGGCGATTGAAAGGGTGTACGGAAACTGGGAGGACTCATACCGAGAACTTCCCCGCTACCTAAATGCACTCAAGACATATTCTCCAGGTAGTGTTTATGTTCTGGAAACATTGTCAGCGTACGCCCAAGATGGTAGTCTACTACATGGCAACGGAATATTCAGTCGCATCTTTTGGGCATTTCAACCATGCATCACAGGGTTTGCATCATGCAAACCAATTCTACAAATTGATGGGACTTGGTTGTATGGGAAGTACAAAGGCACGCTTTTGATGGCAGTTGCACAAGATGGCAACAATAACATTTTCCCCGTTGCGTTTGCCCTTGTCGAGGGGGAGACCGGTGGTGCTTGGAGCTTTTTCCTGAAAAATCTTCGTACACACGTGGCTCCTCAACCAGATCTCTGTTTGATCTCGGACAGACATGCCTCCATTGAAAGTGCCTATAATAATCCGGCAAATGGTTGGCATGACCCTCCTTCTACGCATGTCTATTGCGTCAGGCATATCGTCCAGAATTTCTCGAGGGAGGTCAAGGACAAAACATTGAGGAAAGCGGTGATGAATGCGGGATACGCACTGACACAGCCCACATTCAAATATTACCGCAACGAGATCCGTTTGTCTAACCCAGAAGCCGGTACGTGGATCGACAATATACCGGTCGAAAAGTGGACTAGGTCATACGACAATGGCCAAAGATGGGGGCATATGACAACAAATCTTATTGAATCAATGAATGGGGTATTCAAGGGCATACGAAACCTCCCCATCACTGCCTTGGTGAAATCCACGTATTTTAGGATGGCTGCGTTATTTGCCAAAAGAGGTGAAATGTGGTATGCGGTCTTGCAATCAGGACAACTATGGAGTGAAAGCTGTATGAAATACATTAAGGCTGAAAGTGCTAAAGCCAACACTCACATGGTTACACGGTTTGACCGCCATAGCCACAACTTCATTGTGAAAGAGACAATTGACCACAATGAAGGCCTGGCAAGACAAGAATACAGGGTCATTTTACCTTCTCAATGGTGCGATTGTGGCAGGTTTCAAGCTTTTCGTATGCCTTGCTCTCATGTCATTGCCGCTTGTGCTCATACCCATCAAGACGCGCTTCAACTGCTCTCAAACGTTTATAAATCTGAAACGTTGCTCACTGTTTACAACAACAACTTTCCTTTGGTGGCAAAACCGGACTATTGGCCTGAATACAACGATGATATAGTTTGGCACAATGACCAAATGCGAAGGAACAAGAAGGGTCGTCCCAAAAGCAGGCGCATCACAACAGAAATGGACGATCTTGACAGGTTGGAAAGAAAGTGTGGTTTATGCCGTCAGGTCGGACACAATCGCAAAAACTGTCTGAATCGGGCGTCTAGCTCGACCACATAAATTTTGTAATACAATAAATCTTTTCAATATTTGTGTTGTAAACATTATGGGTTTTCCGTTAATAAAACTGTTAACACAATTTAAGAAATTCAATATAGGAAATTACATTAGGGTTTTCGCGTACAACAATGATTAACGATATTCAATCTAGGAAATTACAACTGTTAACACAATTTCATCTGACCCATGCATCATCAGCATTACATCACTGTCTGTTTTGACTTCCTCCAACCACACATTAGGTCTTCCTGTCGCATGCGAGATTGTTGTTCGTTTTCGCTGGATCCTTCGAATTTTTTCCCCCTCGGCGATGTCTCCATCTAGCCACCGCATCAACTCCCGCTTCAGACGCTCCATGGAGTGAATGTGCCAGAATTTCATTTTCATCGCAGGTTTCGTGGCGGAGAATATAACGTAACCATCTCTGCTAAAAATCATAGGCGACGTCATTACGTAAATAAGGGAGTACAAAATAAAAATACAGTGCGAGAAAGTGTGAGAAATTTCAAAGAAACGGACGAATTATTTATAAAACAGCAAAAAATCATAGTTTTGCCATAGGCGCCAAGTGAGATGGCGCCTCCTCTCATTTTTAAGGAGCATGCGCCATCTCACTTGGCTAAAAGACAAGGGAGGCGCCAAGTGAGATGGCGCCTAGGGCAAAACCCTAGGTGCATGCGCCAATTGAGATGGCTCCTCCTTTGTGGAGCCATCTGAAACATGATTATTTGCGTAATTTTTTCCGAAACCCGGTTATTTGCGAAATATTAATTTAATACATGATTATTAATAAAAAAAATTCAATTATTTGAAATATTCTAATAATATTTTAAAAAAGTATTAATGTACACACACCGTTCCCATAATATCTCAGTGCTATGTGGTTCTGATTTCGTGTCAGCATTGAGACGTCAACGGGTCATGATGCACATCGTTCTGAACATCCATGAATGGTTTGTAATTCTGCTCAGGCATGTAGTCGACATCTTACCCATGCATTTTGTTATCTTTTACAAGGCCATATTGGTGTAGATGGTGAAACTAGTGCATCATGTAATGTTTGTTGACAACCAAATGCTAATCATATGTCTGGATATAGATGAACCACTGGTGACAAATAGTTACAACATTGAAATTAAAGCATTCAAAGGAAATATGAAAGTTGAATTTTAAATTGTCGTCCTAGAAAAACTCACTTACTTTTTAGGAATGAAATTTCTTGAAACACAAAAAAAAAGCCTAATACTTCATCAAGTCAAGTATGCATATAAATTGAATAAATTGAAGATTAGTAACAACATTGCAATGAAGTGAAGATATAAAACATGTCAACCATCATTCTAGCAAGAAATCACTTTAGCCATGGGAAAAACAAGCACTTTGAAACAAGGTTTTATTACCTTAGAGATCAAATAAATAAAGAGAAACGTGGAGTGTTGCATCACCCGAGACTAACCGACAAATTTGTTCAGCAAAGTTTTTAAAAGAGACCAATTTCTAATGTTTACGAAAGAAATTGAAATTGTTATTTTAATTCGCTTAGAATTAAATAGGAGTGTCTATGATTCATGAACTGCATTCAGTTCAGTTTGAAATAATCACTTCAATAAAAATTCAATTAATTATTAAAAATAATCAATTTAATTTAAAATTAGTTTATAATTAATTTATATTTATAAACTAATTTATAATTCGTTTACTATTTTAAATCACTTGTATATTTTGAACTCTTTTAAAACTAAAACTTTTAACTTCATAAACATTTAAACTAATTTATATTAAAATAACTTCTTTTTTTAAAAACTTTATTTTTGAAAAAAAAATTCAATTTTTTTTCTTTTAGGTTTTGTATTTTCGGAAAAAAAAAATAGTTTTTCGTGTTTTCGAAAAACTCAATTTTTCGTATTTTCAAAAAAAAAAACAATTCTTTCGTATTACTAAAAAAATTAAATTTTCTGTTTTTGAAAAAACCTGATTTTTTTGTATTTTATAAAATTGGACTTTTTCTTTAAAAAAAAAACCTCAATTTTCTGTATTTTTTGAAAAAAAACTCGTTTTTTTCATATTTTCGAAAATACTCAACTTCGTCATATTTTCGAAAAAAACTCGATTTTTTCGTTGTTCCGAAAAAACTCAATTTTTTTATATTTTCGAAAAAACTTGACTTTTTCATATTTTCGAAAAAACTTGACTTTTTCATTTTTTTGAAAAAACTCAACTTTTCTATTTTCGAAAAAATTCGACTTTTTCATATTTTTGAAAAAAAAAACTTGATTTTGCATTTTTCGGAAAAAGTCAACTTTTCATATTTCTGAAAAAACTCAATTTTTTCATGTTTACGAAAAAAAATTAGACTTTTTCATATTTATGAAAAAAATTCGATTTTTTGTATTTCCAAAAAAACTCGATTTTTTCTATTTCAAAAAAGTTGATTTTCTATATTTTTAAAAAAAACTCGATTTTTTCATATTTCCGAAAAAAACTCGATTGTCATATTTTTGAAAAAAACTTAATTTTTTGTATTTTCGAAAAAACCCGATTTTTTCATATTTCTGAAAAACTCTACTGTCATATTTTCGAGAAAAAAACTCGATTTTTTCGTATTTCTAAAAAAACTCTACTTTTTCATTATTTTGAAAAAAACTCGACTTTTTCATTATTTTGAAAAAACTCGACTTTTTCATTATTTTGAAAAAACTCGACTTTTTCATAAAAAAAACTCGACTTTTTCGTATTTTTGGAAAAAAAATTCGACTTTTTCGTAATTCCGAAAAAAAGTCAACTTTTTCATATTTCCGAAAAAAAACTAGATTTTTGTATTTTGGAAAAACTTGACTTTTTCATATTTCTAAAAAAACTCGATTTTTTCATATTTCCGAAAAAACTGAATTTTTTCATGTTTTTGAAAAAACTCAAATATTTTCGAAAAAACTCTATTTTTATGTATTTTCGAAAAACAAATCAATTTATTGTATTTTCGAAAAAATTGATTTTTTTTCATATTTTCGAAAAAGTGGATGTTAATTCTTTTTCTATTTAGGAAAAAAACTTTATTTTTAAGAAAAGAATTTTTTTTAATTTTCAAAAAAAATTTATTATTTATTTTCAGAAATTTTGTTTACTCTCAATTAATGTTTTTTTAATCATTTTTATGAACAACTAATATATAAAATTAAGTCTGTTTATAAAAGAAAATTGGTTCTGAACTAGAACTAAATTGAATTTGAGTTGTTTTAATTAAATGGTTCAATTCATTAACTATTTAAGTGGTGCAATGCATTCAATCAAATGTGTAATTCAGTTAATCATATTTTTGAACATCCCTAAAATTAAAAATTGCTGAATATTGTAATCCTAGGACTAATCAATGTCTTGCCTAGTAGCTTGACTAACAAGTTTTGCTTGTATGTTATTAATTTGTTAGTTCCTTTAATTAAGAGTTGGTTACATTTAACTGACTTTAGAAGTAGTTGCTAATTTACTTGCTTGGTGAGAATGTAAGCCACTTTAGAGATGATTAATGTGAAGAGTTCTACGTTAGATAATATATAGATTAAACATGTGTTTATAAGTGGGGGTAACTCCCACACTACAAGTTGATTTTATATGATTGAGTTAGATCCAATCACATTTTTTTAACATAATATCAAGAGTCTCATTTAAGATCCAATGAGTCATCTACTATCAGATTTCCCTTATCGGACAATCCACTATTTATTTCCACTCTTCAAATGTCCAGTCTTAGACATACCAGTACATATTAAGAGTCTCAAATCAAATAATATATAACCTAAACACTTTACAAGTCAATTTTGTAGAATTAAGTTAAAATCAACTGCATCTCTTAACAATTAATGTGCCATATATAGTCATTCTCCCTCATGTATTTTACAACTCATTAATTCATATTTAATTATCATAATCCTTGTCTCTCAAATTCTCTTTGTTAATTTTGGTATTAATCATACTATCTCCACCTGATATTACTTTGAACCTACACTAAAAAATAGAACATTTTATGCAGTATGAAAGTACATCTTTAAACAAATTATACTTTCAAAAACAAACGTGTTTTTCTTTAATGTGAGAGTTAAAAATTAATCCCTAAGATTAAGTGAAAATAAAGGGAGTAAACAAGTATACTGCCTAAATCTGCAAAAAGAGAGAATATGTAAGAAGAACAATTTCTGCAACAAGAAATATAAAGATTCCTTGTTTGTTTCCCCACTCTTATACTATGTTACAACTTACTCTTATACTATGTTACAACTTACAGTAAACCATATTCAATTTCAATGTAGCTTTACTAAAAGGATAGACACAGTAGCATATTTTCAAGCAAACTAGTTATCTTTGTCATCGTCAACAACTACTGTGTATGTGACCTTACTGAGCCTGCTTGGGGATGATGTATTGGAAACATTGCCTCTAGTTTTTCTGCTTCTACTGCCTTGAAAACCACTAGAACCATACACTGCTCTGAATGCCAATGCTTTCCCAAAGTGAAACTCTTCAACATGTTTGATGTTTGAAGATCTTTGAACAGAATGGTCCTCGGCATTATCTGATATCGCTGCTTTGCCTTTCTCAGTATCCATTCGTTTCTTTTTTCTAAATATTTGGATGATAGTTGATAGATGATATCACATTAACTTATATAGAGTTTGGGAAATATCATAAAAAAGGAAGCAAAATTATTGAGGCAGATAAATGATCACTTATGAGTTTACTTTTGGGAACGACAAGGACAGAGTTAAAGATGCCAATAGATCCAAAGAAACATTTACTACTTGTAAGATTCTTTTACAACTTGTCTTCAACTGGAAGAAAGCAAACATACCATTTTAGATGCTAACTAACCACAATGTGAACACACATGTTATTTAGATCTAGAAAGTTCACAAAGTAGCACACAAAGAAGTAGCAGACAAGATTGGATTATTTGCTTTTCTTACTAACTAATTACATCTTCAATCATAGGCTAAAGTTACTATTTCAATAAGAAACAATTTTGTTGTAATAAAAAATTAGAATAAATAAATTTGTATAGAATATTTATGAATACTGTTTTGAATATTTTCTCTCCTCTCACCCACTATTTCCTTCTTTTCCCCCTCAAAGATATAGTCCAACACAAATTCATTTTTTTCCCTTACCCTCGCCAAAGATACCAACGTAAATAACCTTTATTTTTTTTCCCGTTTCTCACCTATATCTTTCATTCCAAACGAAGTGTAGAGAACAACTTCAAAAATGTCTGATTACAACTTCAGGAAAACCATTAGAAGTATATGTGAATTATGTAGTAAGGAGGGTAGATCATTTGTCTGTAATTATTCCCAATACTCTCTGAACTCCTGAAGTTTTCGCCTTAAGACATTTCTATGGTAAAGCTAAGATAGACAACTTTGGCATGCTATATAGGAGAATCAAGAAAGATAACCGAACAGATATGTGCTTGCCAAAAAAGCATTGCAGGTTTCTAATAGAAGATATCTACAAGTAGATGTACATATCATTGTCTTTTGCATGATTGCATCATTCCTTACAATTTTATATACATCCCTTTCTTGTGGAGGAAACCAGCTAAAAGACCCCAGAATAAAATCTCAATTATTACAAAAGCCAGTGTACCCCACTTCTTGGAATGTAATATGTTCTGTATCAAAGCTTCGCAGACATCAACCTGCATGTTGAACAATCGATTAACCAAATCTATCAATCAAGTATGGAAAGGTCTCAAATTTAGCTTCAATGGCCTATTCGGTAATAAACTAGTCTTCTGAAACCAAATTCCTGCTTAATATGTAATGAAATACGAGATCTAAAGAACCATTGAAAAAGAAACATTACCAAGTTATTTTCAGGAGAACGATAATAGAAACCCTGGATAATTGCTGGTAAAATGTCACAAGCAGCCAATGCGTACACAATAAGGGCATTCATTCCCATCCATTGTAGTAAAACTGTAGGCTTTGTGAAACGTTCTATGTCAACCTGCAACAATATATAGATATGTGAATTCGCAGTTACAATCACCTATTGGTGATCAGAGACACCAAGTGGTTGAGCACTGGAGCTACCACTTTTCACTCTTCGCGTGAAAGCCTATCAGAAAATCATATGCTTTTCAACTTGGGATATAATACTCACACACACGCGCGCGCACACACACACACATTACGATACAAGTACAAGCTTACAATGTAGTATATAGCAGTCAAAACCAAGCCTGATGCCCCTGCGGTGATGAACATGTAGCTTAATGTGTACAGAGCTTTCGATAAAGGAATTCCTGGAAAACTTTACAGTTGTTAGTAAGCGAATCAAATGTATCTTAATTTTGAGAAATTTAAATTAGATCCAACTTAAATTAGATCAAATGTACCTAAAATCTCCAGAATATATCCAACTACCAATAGAGAGAAGGAAAACACAGACCAAAGGAGTACCCTCTGCTTGTGATCCTGAATGGAAAAGGCAGTAGTTAGTTGATATAGTTAAACACGCGTCTCAGGAGCAAATTCTAAAGGAACTAAGAGTGGATTCTGATACACCAAACCTGAAATATTACAAGTACATGCCCAAATTGCAATCCCATGAAACAAGTAATGGCAGCCATCAGTGAACTGGAAGATTTAATTAAATAGTTAGCAACCAGCACATTAACTAAATTTTAATACTGTCAAAATTGGTCACACTTGAAGGGTCGGCTCCAATAACCCAATGACCTACAAAGAAAAGAAAAAGAGTATCATAGAAGGGAATGCTACTGTACTGTACCTCAAAATACCCTCCGGGTCAAATGGTGCAAGGCACCATCCAGGTGAATCTGGAGGTAAGGGTCCATAATCAGGAGAATTGACACTGCACTCCTAAAAATGAAAAGAGGTCAAGAATAAAATTGTAGGGATAAAATAAATGACTTCTGTTGTACACCAAAAGAAAAAGACTTTGGAGGTGGCAGAAGATTCAATACATGAGTTACGCTAGAAGGTAAATAACCTTTGTTCTTCTGTAGACAGGACGCTGGTACATATGATCTTCACCAAGAATTAATCTATCAATAAATCCCACCGCATTACAAGGTGGATCAAGGCTACCCCTCATTTCACAATGAACCTGCAGAACAAAAATTAGATGCTGAGTTTTTTGTCCATGAAAAAGAAAATACAAAACAAAACAAAAAAAAAGCGACCAGCAAAGGATTTCTTTCCACTACCTGGGGAGAGTCATGAAAATGAAAATAGCAACATAAAATGCAGCTAAAAGCCTAAAATGGAAGTAGAATTCAAGAAAACTAAGACCCCATATTAAATGGAGCAAGAAAAGAAATACCAAGCATCATAATGTGTCACTTATTGCGTACATTCATATTCTCTTTATATTTGACTCTCTTCACATTATTATTTTCCCAATCTGGACATTATTATTTTCCAAGTTCGGTATGCACCTTTCACTGTGCTTACATAGCAATGAGCACTGATGCTAGTCTATGTGGACTCATCAATACATAAAATGCAAACCTAAAATTCGATTTTTAAGAAATGAAAAGTCTTGTATTAGATAAAGAGATGATTCGTTATTTCTTGAAATGCAACGCTGAAGCCTTCAGGTCATACAATATTACAGAACAACTTGAAAGTGTACGGGAACTATCACCAACAAGAAACCAAATTGCAAGTTAACTCTATCAATAAGTAGGGAATGACTCATAAGTAAAGTTATGTGCAAATGAAGGCATAAATTAAACTTCAGCCGAAAACTTCATAATATTCTTTCAGCATTCAATGGCACAAAGTGACAAAACCATGCCAACTCACATTTTGAATAGTTGATACACGACCAGACCAAAGCAAGTTAGAGTGTTTGAACTTCCAATTTGGAACATAGAGGGTGTAGAGCAAGCAAAGGTATACTGAGCAAAGTATGATAGAAAACATCCTGGACAAAAAAAAAAGCAGTTAGAAAAAAGAAAGAATATCATAAAGCAACAAAATTTGGTGCTAGCAGAAGTTTAATTTTGAAACTTGACATAACATGTATTGGATCTATTAAAGTAACCTGAAACGTTTTGTTATAAGTTGTCCCAACTTACTCTAAGATGCAACTTACATATTATCAATTTATAAGATATTTTTCATATATTTCAACAGATTATTTGCTTGCAAAAGAAATATATCTTGAAAAGCTTAAAAAGATAAATTCAGTGTTTTGTTTATTACAAGGGTTATGCAGTTTCCCTTGCAGAATGAAGAAAATTTCTCTAGAACTCCAATTAGTCACATCAACCTTTCATATCTAAGTTCAGAAAACTTATCTATAGACGGCAAGATGGGTTTTTATATAAAAATAAAAAATAAAAAGATGGCAAGATGGGAATTCTTTTTCATTTTCATTATCGAGATTTTAATCCAATCAACGAATTTGAAAGCTACTCAGAATCGGTAAAAAAGTACATATCTGAAGCAAGTTCTAATCCATAGTGAAGCACATAAAAAAACATTGTATGACACAATAGCGCTCATTTCACATGAGAATAAATTTAGGGGCATTAGAACCCAAAAGAATGTTGCGTCATTTCATGATTTGTATCCAATAAGTTTGGAGAGAATCCACATCAATATGTGATGAGATTTGATACAAACTAACTCGACCGAAACAACATAAACCATGATAATGAAGAAACATAGCATTACTGTGAATATTTTATAGTCTGTTATAAATTGCAATTTTCAACTACCATTCTCAGCTCCTAGATGTTAAATGAAAGCATTAACGTCACAAAAATAAACTAACCACTGGATGGAGTATTTCCTCGCAAAAGCTGCTGGTGAACCAACCAAAATATTATTGTTGACAAGCCAAATCTCTGACATTGAGGCCAAGAAATATCCAATGGATATCCTCTGCATACCACACAAGGAATTATGTGTTAAATTAACAACACATTTACAAAACAAAAGCAACAGGCAGTTGATTATTTTCTTAATTGTGACAGTTGCAAGTCCAATTTCCTACTATAAAAGAAAAACCAATTTCAATGACTATATAGTAACTCAATAACTCTTCTACCAACTGCAAATCTACAATCAGCCTTAAGTCAAAACTTCAGCGAGAAAACTCAAATACAACACGGAGTAGCATTATAAAGATACTCAGCGTGTTTTTCTTATTAACACCCATAGATCAAACAAATACATCAAGCCAGTAAGAATCAATGAATTTGAAACTGTTAAAATCAGCGGCACAAAGTAAATCAAAGAGATAATAGGATGTACAACAATATTATCAAATCTCCTAGATTAGGAATAACCAACAACAATAAAAGTCTTTTCCCACTAGGAGATCAATTACATATAATGAGCTACGCTATACCGTCCAGAATTGGAAATAAAGAGAAAAAAACCTAATAAGTTAGATAGTAAGGAATAAGTAGTGGTTACATTACAATTACCTGAAGTACACCAAACCAGCGTATCTTGTTTAAATCAATTCCATAAGTTAAATTACCGCGGCCATGGAAATACCCACCTACGAATAAGTTACAAAAAGAAACAATTAAAGCAGTGGGTATCGACTGCATCCCTTAACACAGGAAAACATACCTTGTAGCAAGATCCCCAAAAGAAAAAGCTTAATTGTCCTCACTATTACTTTCTTTGTAGCGTTTGGTTTGCTAGAGACTTTCTGAAAGGCTATCCAAGAGTTAAAATATTTCTCAACAATACAGTTGTATAAATTACCAACACTATACAATTCCTAAATCTACCATACTGCCCAAGTGTCCTAAACAATACCTTGAACACAAGACCGATAGAAACACCAACCCCGAATAGGAAAAACGGCATTACGAAATCAGCAAGAGTAACCCCAAACCATGGAGAATGATTCAAGGACGGGAAAGCCCGTCCCACGTCATCAACTAATATCATCAACTGCAACAAAAATCCAACTGATTAGTAACTGTAAATTGTAACTAACTTACATAACTAACAAAAATGGTAATCAACAACTGAATCAAGTGTTTATATGAATATCGATGCTAAAATAACAAACTCACTTTCCTGAACATGAAGCAATTGAATAAAAGGGTTTATGGTTGAAAAGAAGGGACGAACCGCAACGGTTAGACCGCGAAAGACGTCGAGAGAAACAAGGCGTTGATTAGGAAGTGATGGTAAAGATTTATCTGCAACTTCAACATCGTGGGCAATAAGAGGTGTTCTTTGTTCTTCATCTGCGACTTCAACATCGTGTATCTGATTCTCGGTTGACATTTCTCCACACACTTGCTTTGCTCACCCCTCGCCGATCAGCCTATTTTTCCTTCTTCTTCACTTGCCTTCCACACCCGTTTCATTTCGGCTAACCAATTTTTTATTATTATTTTTAACAAGAAAAAATATATGTGAAATTTCCTTTTTTTTTCTTTGTCAATTTTTCATTATTATTATTTTTATTATTATTTTTTATTATTATTATTTCGACTAAGCAATTTTTCCTTTATTGAGGTACCCATACCTTTACTTTTTTTTAAAAAAAATATTCTATTTCATACCATACCCGTATTCATACCCATAGCAGAGCATATCTTCGTTTCAAAAGAGATTAAAAACTTTAATGGGTGAGTTCTATCTTGATATATTGGAGATAAGAACAATTCACTTCAATGATAAAGTTAACAACAACTTTTGCTACCAAAAAAGTGATGATTGCATACGAAAGAAGAAGCATTCCACTAACATTAATAGGGACATGTTCTCCTGTGTGTAATCCTTACATTGACACATGCTTTTAACATAAAAATTCATTATATTTAGAGCATGCATTGTGCCAGAACTTTCAGTGCTAGTGATCCTTCATTGTTAAGTATTCAACAATGGTCTATAGTCTAATATAAACCAAATATTAACCTCTTAATTTATAAAACCTTCTTCTCAACAGCTTGATCACCTATTATTCATTCTACTAATTCAATGTAGTGCAAGATGCCCTGCAGCATCCAAAAGCTTTCCTAGTCTTTCTGAAACCGCTGCCAAAGTTGCCTCGCTCTTGCAAAATGCAAACCTGATGTATCTCTTTTGGTAATTACAATTTGCATTAGAAGCTTCATTTGATGATAGGTTGTTGGTATGAAAAAATCCTTGTCCTGGAACAGCCACCACCCCGGCTTCTAGTATTAACTTTTTAACAAATTCTACCTGCAAATCAAATAACACCCATTGCTATAAATTAGCAGCAGAATAATGGATAAATCACTACTCCAATGCACTGTGACAATTAAAATAGTTCTTAAAATGACCTACACAAGATGGAGAAGAGAATAAAAGAGTGCACATACATCTGAAAGGGAACAATTCTCAGGAATCTCTGCGAATAAGAAGAAGGAGCCTTGAGGTATAAACTGTATTTTAAAACCAACTCCCGCCAGCAACTTGACGATATAATCTCTTTTTGATTGATAATCCTGCATAGATGGAAACATCGTGAAAAAAATTCTATTCAGATTGACTTATATGAGCTTATTTGACATAGTACTTGTGACCTCATACATAAGCACTTAATTAAGTTGTTTTTTCCAAACCGTGCCAAAGAAAAGTAAGAAACTGAGCATTGTTATGATTGCATTCTATTTTGTGGGAAGTGACGGTTATTAGTTATTACTAAATAAGTAAATAGTAATTAACATCAAAGTTCTGCTTTTTAAAGCTATATAGAATAAACACTCGTACAATGTCTCATCAAACGTATATTTAAATGTCTCACTCTTCTCAGTGATTCAAAGTATTCAGGGGGGCTACTCAAAGCAGTCAAAGCAGCTTCCTGAAAGGGAGCTGGAGCAGAATCTGTAACTATTACGTGAATGTTTCTGATAGCAGACGCAATACAGGCTGGTGCAATTGCCCATCCGACCCTCCAACCTGATTGATACAGACAAACAATGAGTTAACACAGTTCTTCTTAAAAAGAATGAGACTGGAGAGAACCCGAAAATTTCCAGTGCAGTTTAATTTCATGAGCTTGACTTGTTAGATGTTGTTACCTGTGACGCTAAATGTTTTTGACAAAGAAGATGTTATAATAGTCCGTTCTTGCATGCCTGGAAATGAGGCAAGGGATATATGTTTTTGGTTATCATAAGTTATATGCTCATACACCTGCACAGAATCCAGAAGAAGGTAAAAATATACTCCCTCCGTCCCAAATTATAGGACGTTTTGGCCATTTCACACGAATTAAGAAATACAATCATTACTTTATGGAAAAGTGAAATAATGCATGACTTTACAAAAACGCCCTTCAATACTTACATTGGAAAGCGAAATTAAAAGAATAGAAAGAAGAAAGAGAAATAAATAATAGAGGGTATATTAGGCAAAAAGTTATTAATTATGTATTGGGATTGTAAAGTGACTTATAATTTGGGACAAATATTTTTGGCAAAGTGACTTGTAATTTAAGACGGAGAGAGTAACACTATTCAATTACCATTCAACTATTTTACTCTTGCAGAATTAAAATTCCCAGTAATTTTTCTTCAACACAAGCAAATTCAGGTTGAGAAGTATGATATAATCCAAATAAAAAGCAAATAAGAGACATCAATTTCTATTTATCTACAAAAACCAAAGTTTTGAAAAGAATTACTGCCATGAGATGAGATCAAATGTATAAGTAGTTTACTGATTAATGCAAAAACTGGGGCACCCTAAAATCACATATATAGGACCTAGCCGCTCTTGGGCATTCCCATTATACTCGATCGACGTGGCAGAAGATGATTCATAGGGATCATGAGCATCTGTTTTTATTCATTCCACAAACATCTTTTCTAAATCTCACGATTTAAGTTATATATGAGTGGAAAGTAGTGTCATACTTCATCTGTTATAGCTAGGAAGTTTCGGCTGCAGCATGCTTCAGCAATAGTCCCAAGTTCATCTTTTGTGAAAACCTTGCCAGTTGGATTGTGAGGACTGTTTAAACTCTGTGTTAGTATTTTGTAATTCATATCGTGAGACTAAGCATCTCTTTCAAACATTTTGATGTTGAAAAACAAAATTTATTATAAGTGGTTGTTATTATATAACAGAATCACTTCATGCAACCAATCCAGATTAATTACAGAAAGTAAAAACATAAATGGCACACCAAACTTCTCCAATGATTGCAAATTTCTCTTGCGACATTCGAGCATATGAGTAGCTGACAGCAGAATACGTTAAATGGATAAACTGAAAGTCTTTTAACATTCATAATTTCAATAATCTTTAGCTTAAACCATAACTTGATAGCACTTGTATTTCTTATTGTCATGTATTTATCTACTTCAAAATAAAATCCATTAAAGAAGATGAATCTGAAGATTACTATGATAAGGACGAAGTCTATCTAATGTCAAGAGAATCATGAATTTGTGAAGTTCTAACCTATTCACCACAATGGCTTTAGTTCTCTCAGTAATTGATGTCAGCAATTTGTTTGGATCCAAAGTCCACTGAGGCGGGTCAAGCGGTACATGTATCTGTCCAATTAAGTTCACAAAAAAAAAAAAAAAAAAGCAAACATTAAATAACAAACAAAATGATTAAATCTTACATGAATAACTTCAACACTTAAATGGACAGCAAATATGCAGGATCATAGGTTTGTAATTGTATACAGAAAAATTGATGCTGAATACTATGTAGGTGGAATAGCAAGCTTACAGGGACACCACCGGCCATGGTCACACATCCTTGATATGTTTCATAAGAAGGGTCAAAAAGTATGACTTCGTCCCCCGGGTCAATCGCTGTTTGAAACAGAACATACTATGATATTAGAGAAAGAGCCAACATTAGATTACACGGACATTTCAAATTTAAGGCGTGTCAAGTATCTGACACTATGGTAAACATATTTAACCATGTAATGAATTCATTAACAATAAAGCATACTTGCGAAGATTGAAGCTGCAAATGCCTCAGTTTGACCACAAGAAATAGCTACATCCGTAAGAGGGTCGATGTCTAAGCCATGCATTTCCTTCACGGTCTTGGCCAAGTGTTCACATATACCTTGCACGTGCCTCCAAGTACAAAGAGTAGATAGATTGTATCAAATAGTAGTTTCAGTTGTGTGTGAAGTAATTAAAGTAATGAAAACCTGTACTGATTGAGGTCGGAATTGATGGCGGAAACGGCGGCATTTTTGATGTGGAGAGGAGCAGGGAAGTCCGGGAAGCCTTCGGCGAGGTTGATAGCGTTGCATCTCTGAGCAAGGTGGGAGAGTTCTTGAATGGGAGAGGATGTAAGCTTCTTTGCTGTACGCGACAGTTTACCTTCCATTTTTTCCTTTCTTTCTTATCACTTGCCACTACTAATTTGTCTTAATTTAACTTTCTTTTTGGCACAACTAAGGTTAAAGATCATCATACAGAATATCATTACTAATATCTTTTATAGAAAATAAATTAAATTATATAAAATATAAATTTAATTGGAATACATTCGCACTATAAAGAAATTTATACTAAAACACAATCGTTAAATTATAAATTATATTTTATTTTTATTTTAATTATTTATAAAATAATATTTGTGGGTGGTTGTGATGCACTAATTATATAAAAAAAAATTACACTGATCATACATAACAATTAATTTCATAAAATATATGTTAGACATTTCAAAAATGAAGGTTGAGAAAACACTTAGAAGGGGGTTGAATAAGTTTCTCTTTATCTTTTACTTAAAAGCTCAACAATAATGAAAAGACACGGTTATTTTTATCCTGGTTCGTTTGAACTCAAACTACTACAGTCCACCCGTCAAGGTGATTTCGTCTTTCTCAACAAGGACTTAATTAACTATAATCAACTGATTACAATCACACAACAACTGTTGTGACTAACAATGCACAAGTAAAGTTGGAAGTGACTAACACCACTAAGACTTAAACTAGTCCTAGTCTACTTGAGAAATCTGACCAAACTTGGTCTCTCAAGGAACAATTACAAGAGTTAAATCTTTACAGATAGTGAAACAAAATTTGCCTCTAAGAAAGCTATATCACAACTTTGATTTTTCAGTTAGATTAGTATTGCACAAAGTGTATGAAAAATAATTTGTGAGTCCAGAATATTTTCACGTAATTCTTACTTCTTTTGAATTTGTTTAGTAGTTAGCTTGCAATAAATGTTCTTCTATATATAGTATGAAGAAACTTGACCGTTGTTGCCTTCAAACGTGGAGAGCATTTAATGTTTGCGTGTTTGCTTGCAGTATTTGCATTTTCCAATGAACTAGCGTAGACACTTGAGTGCATGTAGCCGTCTTTGTATTAAATGAGCAAACGGCACTTTGTCAGAGCATGTCTCCTGATCCTTGACAAGACTTGTTAGCTTCTATATTATTTCAGAACTTAGCTTCACGTCTTGATTCAGAACATGCTTGCATATCTTCTTATCAACGCTTGCTTGCTAAGTACTTTTGATCAGCGCTTGCTTTCAAAGTACTTCTGAACATGGAAACCTGCTAAGCGTTAGAAGATGCATTAAATAATTTCTTATCAGAGTCAGCATCAGCACTTGCGCTAAAACAAATAGTTCTTTCATCAAAGAACTTCTTCATTTATTTTCAGCTCAGCACATCAAAATGCTTCTGTCAGAACATTGTCTGAAACAATTAAATATGTTTATCAGAGTATCAAATATATAAAATATAATTTATTGTTATCATCAAAACTCTGAGATATGATCAGAACTAATCTTGTTCTAACAATCTCCCCCTTTTTGATGATGACAAAAATATTCAGATATATAAATAAATTTGAATAAGAGATAAGAATCTTCCCCTGAAATAAATATTTCTATAAGAAAAACTTCCTGAGAATTTTCATCAGAGCTTTGAAATTTTCTTCTGGGATTTCTTCAGCAAGTCTTTTGAAGATAATGTTTATTTGAATTAAACTTCCAGAATTTAAGTGATACCTGCAAAATTCTTTTAAACATAGAAAGAAATATTTATATTTTGTTAGAATGTTTGAGACTTAGTCCCATAACTATTAATCAGAGATTAGATCAAAATACTCATTTTCTCCCCATTTTTGGCATAATCAAAAAGTATATAAAAATAGTTGAAGAGCGTAAAAGTTTTTTTTAATAAAATATTCAGAGGTACAAAAACAACAAACAAAAACAAGAAATAGAATGACACTAAGATTTCTTAGAAACAAGGGCCATAAGAAGATTCTTGATCTCAGATGCAGATTCCTCTTGTTTCATCATCCAGTTTCTGATTTCCTGATTTGTCTGATCTTGCTTGTCCAAGCGATCATGAATAGCTTCGTTATCCCTCTTAAGCTCATTCATAGTATCCATTACAAGTGAAGTAGGATCAGAGGATGTAGAAGCTTCAGCAGATACAGCCTTTGGAGTAGCAACCGTTGAGTCAGAACGAGCAAAAGTTGAAAGAAGAGTGCTCAGATCCACAATAAGAGTTGGCACAGGTTCAGGTGCAGCTTTAGCAGAAGGTTGATTCAACAGAACTATTGCCAGAGGATTTGAATCTTCAGAGGCATCTTCAGATTTATCTTCTGAAATGTCCATTTGATCAGCTGGAGCATCAGCAATCATCAGAGAAGACTTCTTGTCCCAAATATAAACAACTTCTGACTGAAAGGTATGCAGATGTTTGGAGAAGTTCTCAAGCACCTGAGAGTGACATACGTCTTGCAGCTTCAGTGACTCAGCATCTAGGGTTCTTCTGAATGTTTCTCACAGAAGATCTGTTGTTGTTGGGTTCACATTTCTGGTGCAATCTACCTTCAGCAGGTCCAACCAAGCTTGTACTTCTGTTAAGAAATTCTGAAAACATATATTTACATATGGCTGAACAGGTTTAGGAACTGCCTTTTTGAAGGGGGTTTTTCCAGAAATTGTAGAGATTCAAAATCAACTACAGTTTTCAGAAAGTCAGCTGGTTCGGGATTTTCTGATTGTTCAGGTGTTTCAGTTTCAGGTTGTTCAAAAGGTTCAAGTGTTTCTGATGGATTGAGAGTTTCAGAGGGTTCATGTGTTGCTGATGGTTCACAGGGTTCAGATTGTTCATGTGATGGATGGAGGTTATGTTCTGGAGATTGAGAAGGTGAAAGCATTGGTGAGTTAGGTGTTGGAAGTTGTGGAGATGTGGGTGGTGTGATGTCAGGTGAAATGATTATGGTGTTGTCAGCAGTTGGGGTAGGATTTTGTGGTTGTGTTCTGTTCATGGAAAAGATATTTTCAGAAGGTAGGGTGAATGGTGGCTTTAGAGTGTCCAGAGGTTCGTTGATTTCTGGTATTCTCCAAGAGCCAGCATCATACCATCCAGTAGGTCTGGGTGATAAAGGTCTGGGAGGAGGTCTAGAAAGGTTTTCAGCAGGAATAGGTGTTTGAGATGGTTCTGAGTGAGATGGTTCTGTTTGGGTTTTAGAGGAGTAATCAGAGTCAAAATCACTCAAGTCTAATAAAACTTGATTTCTTTGAGGATTTTCAGCAAGAGGTTCAGAGGGTATGGTCAGGTGTATGTCAACATCTATGTCACCTAAGGTTTGGGGTTCAGCAGATGTAGATATATTTTCAGAATCATTAACACAAATAGTCTTAGTAGGTGTACCTGATTTCTTCTTCTTCTTCTGAGGTCTGGAAGATGGTCCTTCAACTGCTTTCCTCTTCATTGGTTGCTGAAAGACAACATCTGGAGCAGCTTCATGTCTTCCTTGAAGCCAAGCAGGATCAATTGGTGTTCCACTTTCTTTGCAAATTTAAATGTAATGCAGGATGATGCGAGGGTGATCTCCTAAGTTGAACAGTGGAAAATCAGCAATTGGAATCCTTCTTCTGGTAATGGATGCTGAAACATAGGGAGTTGGTTCTATCAGTAATTTGTCAATAATTTTTCTCTTCACCAAGTTCTTTCCAGACAAAGCTTTCCCACATGTAGGCTCTAACTCCCCCGGCAGATTTGCTTCATCTAAGTAAGCAATCAGCCCATTCTCAGTCAGAATGTTTGAAGTCAATCTCCCAATTGGAATCCAATTCCTTTTGGATTTAGGGTTCTTCATTCTTTCTGCTTTTCTCGTTTCTTTGACATGAGTCCAGAGATGATCAAACAAGAGATGGGGTAAATCAATCTTGACATTTGTTCCAAGACAGAACAACAAGTATTATTGGTCAGCATTTATATAATCTGGAGAACTTGTTTCCTTCCTATGATGAATGTAACCATGGATGATTCTTGCCCGGATTTTGTACTTATTTTTCAAATCTCTGACCTTTGAAGACGCTTGCCCATTTGTAAAAAGTTATGCATAAACTTTTGACATTTCCATTCTACCGCTAGAGATTCCAGTTACTCCAGTTCCTTCAAAACCTAGAAGTTTTCTAATTAGATTTTCAGTAATGGAGATTTCCTTACCCATCACGAATGAGAGGATGACTTTTGAAGAAGCAATTGCGTGTATCCAGAATTCCTTAACAAGGTGTGGAAAAATAAGACCAACTAGACGGTTAAAGAAGTTTCCCCATCCTTGAAACTCCACAATATGAATAAGATCAAATCCATTTGTTTAAGATTCTCAAAGTCCACCATTAATTCACTTATAACCTCTATGTTATCCACTGGAATGAGAGTGCTTCTTTCAGGAATGACGTACTGTTCATCTTGAGTGTTCTCAGAATGAGCAGAGAAGGAAGCCATTGGATCACTTAGGTTGAGAGAAGAAAAAGGGTTGTAGAGAAAAATACACAGAGACGGTTGAATTTTGAAAGAGAAGGTAAAAAGTGAGAGAGGGTTTTTACAAAGAAATTTATATGAAAACTTTTGAGAAATAGGTTAAAAATAAAACTGTAAAAAAATATTTAATAAAAATTTAATTAAAAAGAATCTAATCATGACTTAGCATTTAATGATATGGAAAAGTGAGGGGAAAGCGTGATATTTTAATCAAATCATAACAGTTACCTAGAACAGCGTCAATAGCTTAGCACGCGTGACCTTTCAGAAACACACCACGTGTTCATCTCCTGAAGGTTGCATGGCACATATGTTTGATCTAATGAACTGCTGAGCTATACTAGAAATGAAACGTTAGAACATTTCAGAACTTTACATATAGCTTCTGATGTAACTTCTCTTCTAACTTCTGAAGAGTTGTTAATCAGAACATTCATTTCAGAACATTATGAAGTCAAACACAGAAGATAAATACAATTTTATTCATGACATAATTCCATACAAATATTTTTCAAAATGAATTTAAATCTATCTTCTGAAAGGGGTTTGGTAAAAATATCAGCCCATTGATGGTCTGTTTTTACAAAGTTTTAATTTAAAATTCCCTTCTGAATATAGTCCCTTATAAAATGATATTTAATTTCAATGTGTTTAGCTTTAGAATGTAAAATAGGATTTTTAGAAAGACAAATTGCAGAAGTATTATCACAGAAGATAGGAATCTTACTTTCATAAAGATTAAAATCTTCTAGCTAACTTTTCATCCAAATCATCTGAGAACTACATCCAGCAGCAGATATATACTCAGCTTCTGTTGTTGAAAGTGCAATTGTTGCTTGCTTCTTGTTGTACCACGGGATAAGATTGTCACCCAGAAACTGGCAGCTTCCAGAGGTGCTCTTTCTTTCTTCTATCTCCAGCGAAGTCAACATCATAATAACCTACTAGTCTGAAATCTTTTGATCTTCTGTAACATAGACCCAGATTAGTAGTACCTTTCAGATACCTCAGAATTCTCTTAACAACAGTTAAGTGATATTCTCTAGGATCTGATTGGAATCTAGCACATAAACATACGCTGAATAATATATCAGGTCTAGATGCAGTCAGATAGAGAAGGGATCCAATCATACCTCTGAAGAGCTTTTGATCTACCTTCATACTTACCTCATCTTTTCCCAGAATGCATGTTGGATGCATTGGTGTCTTAGCATCTTTGCTTTCTGACATCTGAAATTTCTTCAGAAGTTCTTTAACATACTTTGTCTGATGTACGTAAGTATCTTCTGGAGTCTGGTTAATTTGTATTCCCAGAAAGAACTTCAATTCTCCCATCATGCTCATCTCAAATTCTGCCTGCATGGTCTCAGCAAATTCTTTTTCAAGGGAGATATTAGAGGTTCCAAAAATAATATCATCAACATAAATTTGACAAATTAAGATATCATTTTTAAATGTCTTTCTGAATAAAGTTTTATCCACTTTCCCTCTGGTAAAATCTTTTTCTAAAGGAAAATTACTCAGACGATCATACCAAGCTCTGGGAGCTTGTTTTAAACCGTACAAAGACTTTTTTAATTTAAAAACATGTTCTGGATGTTTTGAGTCATTAAAGCCAGGAGGTTGATGGACATAAACTTATTCTTCTATATAGCTATTTAAAAATGCACTTTTAACATCTATTTGATATAATGAAATGTTATTTTGAACAGCAAAAGAAATTAATAATCTAATAGACTCTAACCTGGCGACTGGGGAAAAGGTTTCATTATAATCAATTCCTTCTTGTTGACTATAACCATGTGCAACCAGTCGTACTTTGTTTTTGACCACCTCTCCTTGCTCATTTAGTTTGTTTCTGAAAACCCATTTAGTTCCTATAATGTTGAATCTTTTGGGCCTTGGAACTAGACCCCACACATTGTTTCTGGAAAATTGATTGAGTTCATCTTGCATTACTAAGATCCAATCATTGTATTCCAGAGCTTCATTAATAGACGTTGGCTCAATTAGAGATACCAATCCAAACAATGATTCTTCATTGATTCTGAGATAGGATCTTGTTCTGATGGGATCTTCTTTTCTTCCAATAATCACGTCTTCTTTATGAGCTGAAGAGATTCTGGGAAACCTTTTGAGTGGGTTGTTCAGAGATTCTGAGATTATCCAGAGCATTGTAAAGAGGATGATCTTCTTAGTCTTCCTTTTCTTCTAAATTTTTAGAGTTTGAGGGATGATCTTCTGTACCTACAGGAATATCAATTTGCTTTGGCTGTTGCTGGCCAAGCTTATCATCAAACTTGACTTTGATTGATTCTTCAACAATCAGAGTTTCTGTGTTGTATACTTTATAGCCTTTTGAGCATTCAGAATATCCAAGCAGAAAACACTTTTGTGCTTTAGAATCAAACTTGTTCAGATTTTCTTTAGTGTTCAGAATAAAACAAGTACATCCAAAAGGATGGAAATAAGAAATGTTGGGTTTTCCGTTTTTCCACAATTCATAGGGAGTCTTTTCAAGAATAGGTCTTATAGAGATTCTATTCTGAATATAACGTGTTGTGTTCACAGCTTCTGCCCAAAAGTGCTTAGCCATATTTGTTTCATTGATCATGGTTCTGGCCATTTCTTGTAATGTTCTATTCTTTCGTTCTACAACTCCATTTTGTTGGGGAGTTATAGGACAAGAGAAATTGTGAACAATACCATTTTCTTTTAAATATTTTTCAAAATAATGGTTTTCAAATTCTCCACCGTGATCACTTCTGACTTTTATAATTCTAAAATCGTTTTCTTTTTGCACTTGGTTACAGAAGTCAACGAACACAGAATGTGACTCATCCTTGTGTTTTAAAAACTTAACCCATGTCCATCTGCTGAAGTCATCAACAATGACCAATCCATACTTCTTGCCTCTGGTGGATGCAGTTTTAACTGGCCCAAACAGATCAATATGAAGTAGTTCTAATGGCCTTGAGGAAGAAACAACATTTTTGGATTTAAAGGAAGGTTTTGAAAATTTTCCTTTTTGACATGCTTCGCAGAGAGCTTCTGAGTTGTACTTCAGATTGGGAAGTCCTCTGACTAAATTTAATTTATTTAGTTGAGAGATTTTTCTTAAGCTGACATGTCCCAATCTTTTGTGCCATACCCATTGCTCATCGCTAACAGACAAAAGGCATTTAACATTCTGAGATTTAAGATCTGATAAATCAATTTTGTATATGTTGTACTTTCTCTTGCCAGAAAAGAGGATTGTTCCATCTTTTTGACTAACAGCTCTACAAGAATTTTGATTAAAGATAATATCATAACCGTTGTCACTTAATTAACTTATGGACAACAGGTTATGCGCTAATCCTTCTACTAATAAAACATTAGAGATAGAAGGAAGGTTACTGTTTCTAATGGTTCCAAAACCAATAATCTTCCCTTTCTGATTACCTCCAAACTTGACGTCTCCTCCAGCTTTAAATTCCAGGTTTTTGAACATAGACTTTCCTCCCGTCATGTGTCGTGAGCACCCAGAGTCCAGGTACCATGACTGGTGTCTCAATTGAGCTGTTAAGGACATCTGCAACAAGTATTATTTTATCCTTAGGTACCCATATATTTTTGGGTCCTCTTGGGTTAGAGTATTTAAAGTTCTGTTTGAACTTTAGGTTAGCATAAGAGTTTCCAGAATGTGATGTATATTTTATATCATGTGTGTGTCCAAACTTGAATTGTTTGTTCAGAGGTTTATAAGTGAAAGTCATCTTAGCAACAGGTTTTGGTATATATGTCTCCTTCCCTTTGGGAGGTTCATATCCAATTCCTATTCTATTTTTACCACTAACTCCATAGATCATTGAAGCCATTTTGCTTCTATCTATGCTTTTAGCAAGAAAAGTTTGAAAGCTACAATTATATTCTTTCAGAATATCTTTTGAACTTGACACAAAATCTGAACTAGAAATTTTTTGAACATTTTGAATTTATTCTTTAAGTTTAAAATTATTTTCTTTGAGTTCAGATTTTTCTGTTTCATGTTTCTCAAGATCATATGCAAGACTCTTCTTGAGTTTCTTGTATTTAATTTTGAGCTTACTATAGTTTTCCAGAAGTTCTGATAAACTTTCAGCAAGTTCATCTCTAGTAAATTCAGAGAATACCTCTTTTGGGTCTGAGTCACAGTCTGAGTCATCTGTTGTGGTAGCCATCAGAGCTAGGTTGGCGTTCTCATCTTCAGAATCAGATTCATCTTCATAGGATTCTGAATCGTCCCAGGTTGCCATCATCCCTTTCTTTTTACCAAACTTTTTCTTTGCTTTTTCTCTTTGAAGTTTTGGACAATCACTCTTGTAGTGTCCAGGTTCTTTGTATTCATAACAGATTATCTCTCTTCTGTTTGACTTTTTGTGTCCAGAAGATTCTGGTTTATCTTCTGACTTCTTGAAGTTCCTGAACTTCTTCTGTCTGTGCTTCCGCAGCTGATTGATCCTTCTAGAGAGGAAGGATAGTTCGTCTTCTTCTGACGCAAATTCTTCAGAGTTTTCCTCTTCAGCCTGAAAAGCGTTAGTTTCATATTTTTTAATTGATTTAAGGGAAATAGACTTACCTTTCTTCTGAGGCTCGTTCTCATCAAGTTGTATCTCATGACTTCTGAGAGCGCTGATGAGTTCTTCAAGAGACACGTTATTTAGATCTTTTGATACTTTGAAAGCAGTGACCATAGGTGCCCATCTTCTGGGTAAGCTTCTGATGATCTTTTTAACGTGGTCTGCCTTAGTGTATCCCTTGTTCAAAACTCTCATACCAGCGATCAGAGTTTGGAACCTTGAGAACATAACTTCTATAGATTCACTTTCTTCTACTTTGAAGGCTTCATACTTCTGGACGAGAGCCAGAGCTTTAGACTCCTTCACTTGAGTGTTTCCTTCATGAGTCATTTTGAGTGACTCAAACATATCATGTGTTGTATCTCTATTTGTTATCTTTTCATATTCCATTTTAGAGATAGCATTTAGAAAAATATTTCTAGCTCTATGATGATTTTTGAAATCAGCTTTTTGTTGTTTATCCATATTTTTTCTATCAATCTTGTTTCCTTCTGAGTCTGTAGGATGTGTGTAACCATCCAAGACTATATCCCATAAATCAATATCATGACCTAGAAAGAAACTTTCTAGTCTATCTTTCTAATATTCAAAATCTTCTCCATCAAATATAGGAGGTTTGTTGTAGCTATTGTTGTTTTATTCAGTAGCCATTTGTGTTTTCTTCTGGATATTTTCCTGACACGGTTAAGTCTTGCGCTCAGAGTCAAGCTCTGATACCAATTGAAGGTTGAGAAAACACTTAGAAGGGGGGGTTGAATAAGTTTATCTTTTTCTTTTACTTAAAAGCTCAACAATAATGGAAAGACACAGTTATTTTTATCCTGGTTCGTTTGAACTCAAACTACTCCAGTCCACCCGCCAAGGTGATTTCGCCTTTCTCAACAAGGACTTAATTCACTATAATCAACTGATTACAATCACATAACATCTGTTGTGACTAACAATGCACAAGTAAACTTACAAGTGACTAACCCCACTAAGACTTAAACAAGTCCTAGTCTACTTGAGAAATCTGACCAAACTTGGTCTCTCAAGGAACAATTACAAGAGTTAAATCTTTACAGATAGTGAAACAAAATTTTCTTCTAAGAAAGCTATATCACAACTGTGATTTTTCACTTAGATTAGTATTGCACAAAGTGTATGAAAAATAATTTGTGAGCCCAGAATATTTTCACGTAGTTCTTGCTTCTTTTGAATTTGTTCAGTAGTTAGCTTGCAATAAATGTTCTTCTATATATAGTATGAAGAAACTTGATCGTTGTTGCCTTCAAACATGGAGAGCATTTAATGTTTGCGTGTTTGCTTGCAGTATTTGCATTTTCCAATGAACTAGCGTAGACACTTGAGTTCATGTAGCCATCTTTGCATTAAATGAGCAAACCGCACTTTGTCAGAGCATGTCTCCTGATCCTTGACAAGACTTGTTAGCTTCTATATTCTTTCAGAACTTAGCTTCACGTCTTGATTTAGAACATGCTTGCATATCTTCTTATCAACGCTTGCTTGCTAAGTACTTCTAATCAGCGCTTGCTTTCAAAGTACTTCTGAACATGGAAACCTGCTAAGCGTTAGAAGATGCATTAAATAATTTCTTATCAGAGTCAGCATCAACACTTGCGCTAAAACAAATAGTTCTTTCATCAAAGAACTTCTTCATTTATTTTCAGCTCAACGCATCAAAATGCTTCTGTCAGAACATTATCTGAAACAATTAAATACGTTCATCAGAGTATCAAATATATAAAATATAATTTATTATTATCATCAAAACTCTGAGATATGATCAGAACTAATCTTGTTCTAACAAAAAATACATGTATTTATATACTCCATTCGGTCACAAATATAAACCAAAATAATTGTTTTCACACATATTAAGAAAGTTACTTAAGTGTAATTAATTTTCTTGATTTCATGTCCCATCAAAGTAAAATTACTATAACATCCTTAAATATATTTGATGAATCAACTAACAACATTAAATGCTTTTGACTTAAATTAAGGGTATAATAGTAATACAATCATTAATTAGCCTAAAAGTTAATGTATTTTGCTTATAATAGTGATCAAAATTTAAGATTTTTTTTTTTTGCTTATAATATGACATGAGGAAGTATGAAAACTTTAGTAATTGTATTCTCCATTTTTTTCTATTTTTTAAGAAATAGAGAGGACCTCAACTCAAATAGAGGTGTTTGTAGTGCAGTTTGGTCGATTTTGACGCTAAAAATCATCTGAACCGCAAGAGAAAAAATATGCGGTTTGGTTTGGTTCGGTTCGTTGGTTCGTGTGGATAATTATATATTATATGTATATAAAGGGAATATTCTCTAGAATATTCCTTAGAATATTCTTTAATGTATTCTAGAATAGGATAAAATATCTATGTAATTAATATTAAGGTTGTATTTTCTCTTATATAATGCATCTTCTGATGTGCTATTCAAACACACGATTTATTCAAATGTCTCTTAGTCTCTCGTATTTCAACATGGTATCCAGAGCCTAATAAGAGACAACCCTTCGTCGTGCTTTACCCGGTTGACCCATTGTCTTCCGGTGGGAAATTTTTGGCAAATCGTGTCATAACTCTGGTTTGCCTTCCATACACTATGGTGACTCATTTCGACATCAGTTTTCAAAATTTTCTGGTCACAACTACACTACCGCTGTTGTCCGCCACCATTCCTACTATTTTTCGGTGACCTTCTGGAAAACTAATCATATCGGCATAAGCGCCTCCTCCGACCTCAGCAATTTTTCCACTACCTTAATCTCCATTGTGCAACGGTTTCAGATCTGGTCTCATATTTTATTTTCCACTCACGAAAAATTATGATCCAGTCTGAACATAATCTTGTTCACCTGGTTCGTGTGATATTTTCTCTCTTCATATTCTACCTTCTCTTTATGTTACTTATGTTCTCTATGTACCTAATTGTCCATTTAATTTTGAAATTCTGGTATCAGATATGAGATGTCGAAGGAGATGTCACGACACAAATATCTGAGGACAATGTATAATGCAACAAAAGTAAAAATAGTCAAAACACAAGGGATTGTTAACCCAGTTCAGTGTACAACAGCACCTGCTCTAGGGGCTACCAAGTCAGAGACAAGTCCACTAAATAGTATCAATTCATAGACACTCAGTAAACAACTAGTTTAAAATCTAATCACTTAATCACTACATGTGCTATACTTCTACCTAAGACACACCTAGGTATGAGGCCCTCCTAAAATCCATTCAATCACTTACAGTGAAGAACAACTGAAATAACAAGTTTTAAATACTCCAATCATTCAATGCTTAAAATCTTATGAATGATCCACAATTAACAACTCAAATAACAAATTAAGTATTAAATCAATACTAGAGTGTATGATAATTAAAAGACTTGGACTTCTAAAACAGAAAGAAAGTATTCTTCTTCAAAAGTTACAGTTGAATGAATAAGGAAGCAAGTCCTTATAAAGGCGCAGTAGTGGGCTTGGGCTGAAAAACAAATATTTCAATCTTTGAATATTTCCATGAAAACAGGCCAAGATATAATCCATAAGGATAATTCAAATAGAAAAATATTCCTCCATATTTTTCGCAAGCTATGAGTCACAAATCCTGAATTATGGCACGTATGAAAATAGGAAATAGAAAACTTAAACTGATATGAGTTGCGTTTAGTTCAGGAGACAGATGTCAAGACATCTGCTTTGACATATTTCAAAATAGTTTGCTTCAAATGTCAAGACATTTAGCAAAACATTATCAAAATATTGTTTTACCAAAATTGCTGCCAACAAACACTTACAAACTCCCCCCTTTGTCAAATTTTGGCTAAAACATTGTTTGAGCATATTATCATAGCATTATCAGAGCAACAACATAAGCAAAGCAAGCAAAATAAAAATTCAGTTAGTAGTTAGCTGTTAGCAAAGGAAGATGTCAGAGCATCTTTTGAGACATAAGGCCCCCCCTCAAGTATTAAGCTTCCCATCAGTCAGTGGTCAGTCATTCAGTGGTCAGTCAGTTTCTCTCCCCCTTTTTAGTCATAATATGCCAAATAAAATGATTCATTCAAGAGAGTATCAGTAATATAGGTACATACCATAGAATCCAAAAGTCAAGCACATACAAGTGCCAAAAAGAAATAAAGGGGTCAAATAAATAAATAGCGAATAGTCTAACTGTCTTCAGGACCATTAGACTTGACGGAGCCAGAACTTCCTTCCTCACTAGAAGCTCCTCCTTCAGAGCTCACTCTATCATCAAGGTTGTTGTCCTTCTGGAGATCCTTGATCATCTTTTCAAAAGTTAGCTTTCTTGTTGAGCTAACTCTGATCACATCATCTGATTCTTTGCAGACTTTCCTTAATTCAGTGATCATGTCATCCTTGGTGGAGGTCTTGTTTTCAGCAGATGCAAATGTCAAAACAATGTCTGGGACATGTTTTCCTAAAAAAAGCTTGAAGTGAAGGGTCAAAGCAGACTCCCTCTTGCATACTACATCATTACCACTTAGAATTCCAGGATGATGATTAAGAATAATTCCACAAATAAGGAAAGGAAAGGCAATAGGCATCTTAATGGCACATGTTCTTGCATTCTTAATAGTCTGATAAAAATGTAAGTACCATAATCAAATAGTTTCTCATTTCCAACAACATAAATAAACTTTCCTAAGCCAATAGTGATGGTTGAAGTATGATTGGTAGGAACCCAGTTAGCAGCCCCAATGTTATGCAAGATAGCATATTTCACACTTAGCTTGCTAACATGAAGTTTATTCTTCATGGGCCACTCACTCACTTGGTTAGCAGTCATGGCTTTGCATACTTGATTATCAGTTACTTCCAGCTCATAATAGTCATCTTCAGACCTATCCAGAAATCTGTTTATGATAGCAGGGGAAAATTCTACACACATACCTCTAACAAACACCTTTCTATACTCCTTACTTTTATGAATAACACAATAAATTGAAATATCAATAATAAATTCCTTAACAAGAGTCTCATATCATTTGGCAAACCTGGTGTGATCGGTGGAAATAGAACTGACTGTTTTTAGCTGGATCGCGTATGTCGCGGTAAGCAAGAGTCGCCACCGTCTTTTATGTTCTCCGACATGGAAAGGACAAAAGCACAGCAAAATTCCTTATTGAGAATGTCTCTCGATTTGGGAGGTAGATTTATAGAAAGGGAAGGTGTTAGCGCCCTTTCTATCCGTGGTTATCCACGGGCTCTTAGGTACTTGCTCTTATGTTTTCAAAAGATGTTTGCTTTTCAAATGTGTGTGGGTTTGAAAAAAGTTTCGTTTTTGAAAGATTTCTAAGTGACTCTTGTATCTGTCCTCAAGAGTGTTTGAAAAATTTGTTTTGAAAACTTTTGAAAGTGTCAGTGTGAAAAGATGTTTGGTTTGTTTTTGAAGAGAGCGAGTACCCATGAGTCATCCACCTACCCTAAGGAATTAGGCTGTGTAAGATTCCTTAAGGTAGTGCCATCCCACCATTGAGAGGTAGGTAGCACCACCGTTAGAGGTGTTCGGGTCAATTCGATTGAGGGACAGTGTGGTCACCGAAGCAATAGTAGGACAACTTAGAAGTAACCCTAATGTCCTAGATCCTTTTTAATCCGAGGCAACCGTTTCGAGGCAATTGGATCTTAGACATAAGGGCAACCGCTAAAACACCCTATACTTGACGACCACTTTCGAGGCAACGAGTGAGGCGTACCCTAGAAGTGGCATGTGCATTGTATGTTGTTTTCATGTTAACATTTATCTTGGATCATGCAATGGTGAGCTACGAGTTGTTTTTAATTATCATACATTCTTTCATGCAATTTAGCAGTTAGAAGTGCGGAAAATAAAATACGGAAAGGTAAAAGCTAAGCTATTACAAGGCGCGAGTCTATACATCGCCAAAAAACAAAGACCCGTTTTGATAAAATGCGGAAAGTAAAGAAAGCGGTAAACCTAATTACTATTACATCCTTGGAAGCAGTTACATAATAATCAAATAAAAAATAACGCGCAAATAGAAATTAAACTGGACGTCCTTAGGGTTTTGACCCTTTTGAGAAATTATGAGCTTTTTTGTCCTTTTGCATTAAATTAAAATTAAACCTAGTACTAATTATTTAATTATTTACAAGAAAGATATTTTTTGTGTTTTTTGTATTTAATGAAAATAAAATAAATTAAAAGTCAAAAGAAAACCCTAGTTCTAAGTTTATTTTAATTATTAATAAAAATGTTAAAGTTAACCTAATTTAAACTAATTAATTAATTTACATTTGTATGTACAAAAAAATAATAATAATTAATAATGATGATAATAAGAAAATGATTAAAAATGTCAAAACCTAATTCTATATGATTTTTATTTATTGAGAAAAAGGTTAAAATTAAAACCTAAATTAAGCTAAGTCAATTATTAGTATTTATTTACAAAAAATAATAGTTAATAGTAAATTTAATAAATAATAAAAAAATATTTACAATTTTATGATTTCTGATTTTATTAGGAAAAATTAATTTGTTGTGAATTAATAATAATAATTAAATAGTTAAAAGAATTAAAAGGAAAGAAAATGAAATTAAAAATGCAAACCAAAGGGGGTGTGATGGCCCATATGGAGGTATGTTTGAGAAATTCTGGCCCATTGAAATTCTAAGCCACGTTGACTTTCATAATCATGTGCTTGCTGGCTGACTAGGGCATAGAGTGTTCATCATCTCCTGGCCTTCAGATTGTTGATCAAGGCCACTTGGCAAACTGACGCGTGAGGCTCATGATGGAACATTTGAGAGGCGCTGCACCTGAAAGCTTTAAGAAAAATATTAACAATTATATGGGGGACCTGGGAATCGAACCCAGGTCCCAATGGTCATTGGACAAGTCATCCACCACCAAGCCAAACGCGTTCTTTTGTTAATATAATGGTCATTAATGATAATATATAAAAAAGCAAATAACGTTCTGAAGAAAACAAAACACGCGCTGTTTTTGAATCCTCCAACCATGTTCATCCACGTATTGTCTTCTTCATCTTTTCCTGCAAAACAAAGAACAAGTAGCGGGGGTTTTTAACCCCCACTAACTACAACAACGAAAAATAACGATTAGAGTTAGGGCGCATATAAATTGGGCGCGATGATTCTATTCAATTCGTCTTGAGCTTCTGAGTTTAACTGTATGTGTCTCAAGGCCTGATTTTTCCTCAATAAGAAAGCCCTAATTTAAAAGCTCGAAAACCCTAAAATCCATTCATGGTGAATTGTGATTCTGTGAGTTTCAATGCAATTAATCCATACCAAAAGATTCCTGTATGTTCAAGCAATGTAAAACGACCAATAAAACATGTTAAATGCTCATGAGATATGAATTTCGATTATGAAAAATAAAGCTGAACCGTGAATCTGTTCTGGGCAATTTCTTGAGTGTTAACGTGCGACTTTGATCCCTACGCGTTCCTGGAAGTGCAAGCAATCTATTAGAAACAAAAACAAGCTTTGAATCACGTTAGATTATAGAATTCAGTTTTGAGTTTATTCTTGATTTTTCAAATTTGCATATGGTGTTTTAGCAGCTCTTGCACGTGTTTATCAATAGGGTTAGGTTCAGCCTTTGTATGTGAAGAGAATTAGGTCATCTTTTGACCCATGAATCCATTGCATTCAAGTTTTGCATCCTTGATTTTCAATCAAATCTTTTCCATATTTTTGATTGATAAAGTTTGCCAAAATTGGATGATTTTGCCTCTTTGATTGGGAAACGAGATTTCCAGCTTGCCCTGAATATATTTGATCCACAAAAGATGGGAAAATCATATCTTTTGAATTTTCCTACAATTAAAATCAATTAAATGAATTAATATTAATAAAAATTCAATTAATTAATTAAAAATAAGGAAATAAATCAAATTAATCTCAATGAGTCGTGCATAAGCCTTGGGCAAAGATTCAAGAAGGAATTTGAGGCCCATTAGCAAAAATGAAGTGTTTTAGGCAAATTTGACTTTTGAAAGTTCCCAAAAATTTCCCAACTTCTCCAATGCATATCTTGCTCAATTTTGAAGCTATGAACATGTTCTTGGACATTTTGGAAAGGTCTTGAAGTCCTCTAACCAATTCCTTTGGTCCCATGTCATTTTGATTTACCAATCTCAAGTTATGGTCTTTGACTTAAAGTGCCTTTTTGTTGACTTTTGAAATTGACCTATAATGTAGAAATTGATAACTTTTTTGTGAGAGAATTTCTTGGACTTGGAATGTGAAGATGAGTTGTAGGAAATGTCATCCCCTTCAAAATTAGCGTTGGATGGGATTTTTCTGATGAACCATGAAAAAGTTATGCCTTGGTCAAGTTACAGTTGACTTTTCAGCTGTCTAAAAATAGAAACTTTTTGCATCTTGAGACTTTTTGAGCCATGCTTGTGGAATCATGATCAAGGCTTGATCAAATGATGATTGTGGCTTCAAAATAAGTTGTTGACCAAAATTTTTGACTTTTGACTGTCAAATGACCATTTTACCCCTGCAGTTGACTGTGAAGCAATTAGGGCTTTTGACTATGCAACTTGATGCTGTGAGTCTTGAAACTTGACATATGGATGCTTGACAATGTATATAGGCATATGGGACTTGATTGGACCCTTGAAAACCTCAATTTCTTTGCAAGAACCAAAACCCTAATTTTGACTGTGTTAGGAGGCAATTGGACTGTGCAACCCTTGAGAGCTTTTGAACCATTTGGAGGTTGATCTTGACAAATCTTGAAGAATATGGGAGGGAAAATTTTGGGGTACAACAGTTGCCCCTGTTCAATCTTCTTAGACCTGAGGATGTAGATTGGCTTGCGTGCCTTTCGTGATCCGAAGGTGGAAGATGATTGAACACTAAAGTGCCCAAAAATTTGCACTCACATAGTAAAGTATCAGCAGCACGATGGCGGGAATGGGCTTACAGATGCCATTTGGAGATTGTTGGTATGTGGATGGGCATATAGATTCTATCTAGGTGTCGATCGCGTAAGAGATTCCTTAGCGAGACCTTGCGTACTTGAGAAAGAAAGATAATTACCTGGCCTGTTACAGGAGTTGATCTTCAAACTCTTTATGTAGATATGCCCTGGCTGGATACAGGTATCGAATCTACAATCGATTGCTCACAGATATGCCCTGGCTAGATACAGGAATCGAATCTGGAATTAGTCGTCTACAGATATGCCCTGGCTAGATACATGTATCGAATCTGGAACTCAAAAAAGGTTGGTAGGTTGTCTCTACTGACAGGTTATCTCAAAATCTTTAGGGATCGATTTAACTGAACCAAGGGGTATTGTCTTCTCTGACGAGTTGTCTCTTCAAGGACAGGTTATCTTCATGGACGGGTGGTCTTTAACGACGAGTGTCTATAACGACGAGTGTCTATAACGACGAGTGTCTATAACGACGAGTGTCTATAACGACGAGTGAAATTAATTTTGACTGGACTTGTCTTCTTTTGACTGAATTTGTCTACTTTGACTGGATTGGTTCCTTTTGACTGTATTTGTCTATTTTGACATAGCTGATCATTTAACTGTATCCTTCCTGAAAGGTAAAGGTCAGTCATATGCAATGCATGATATGGATCAAGTGATGATGTTCTCAACATAAGTGAGATTATATGACATGATGTATATGCATGTATCATGACAATGACAATGTGATGTTTATGAATGTATTCTCGTTTAGGAAAATAAATCCTTGACGGATGCCGGGAGCTTGTATCCTGGGATGACGTTGAAGAGTAGAATTCTTCGTTTCCGCTGAGGATGATGGTTGCGAGAATAAACCTGTAAGAGAAGATGACTCCATTGAGGGATAAACTTGTTGGAGAGATTACTCTGCGGGGAATTACTCTGTGGGAAGAGATACTTCGCTGAGATTTTGATGATAACTCCGCTGGGGATTCCGTTGATAAGTTTTGTCGAAGGATTTGATGAACTTCGCTGGGGGATAGGAAGAACTTCGCCGAGGACGATCTTTCTGTGGTAATTAGCTGAGGATAACCCAGTTATAAGCTCTGGTGGAGAATAGCTTTGAATAAAGCCGGGGAGATGCGTTCGTACTCTGCAGGGAGTGAAGGTATCTTGGTCGTGTTCTTCAGCTGAACTTACCTTGGTACCTTGGTGGACAGAGCAACCAGATATCTTAGACAATTCTTATTGCCCCAATTTCTGTGGGAGAAGGTACCTGTGGAGATGCTGATAACTGTCGATTGACAAATCTTCTTCTGGTAGGCAAGTGACGAGATGACGGAACATAGTCGTACGCTTTTGATCCCTAACTTTTGCCTGGACCGCCCTTTCGGGTTTTCAGTCCATCGGGATACCCATTTTTGCCCAAGCCGCCTTTTCAGGTTTTCGACTTGTCGGGTGTACAGATTTTTTTCATTTCATCCCTTATTTTTGCCCGAACCCTTTTGGTTCACCGGGAAGCCCTTATTTTTGCCTAGGTGTGTCAACCATGCGGGTCTTTGATTATGCGCAGTATTTTTCTGACTATGTCCATGCTCTCAGGATATAGGGAGGTGCCCCTGTTGTAGTGTTGTGTTGTCAGACTACCAGAAGATCTTCGTTTGATCGTGCCAGATTCGCTGCTGGAATTCCTGTCCAATGCCCCCAAGTGATTCAGATGGAGATTTGCCCCAAGCTGGCTGGACTTTTGAGAGATTCTCCGAATCTTGACTTAACTTCCCCAGATGACGGACAATGATCACGTCCGCCCCTTGGTTGGAAGTGCTTTTGTTCACTAGATATTCTTCATGCGAATTTCTTTGCTGTTCGAACAAAAAAGTCATATGCAAACAGTGTTATATCAAGAATGCAAAGCTTATGTCTGTCTCGAAGTTTTTGAAAATGCGTTTTTTTCATAAAAACAAGTGAATTTTTTGTAGACTGTGATGTTAACTCGTTATTTTACCGCAAGACTTAAGGAGTCGGGATACCTTTCGTAACAGTATGCTTTCGAACTAACCCATGCTTCAGCTAGGACTTTTTAGGGTTATAACGTGGCCTGGTTCACGGTTTAAGAAACAAAGGATAAAGGCTCAAATTATATTTGTACCCACCCGCTCTTCGTGATGTTCTTCGATCCTAAACTCAGTTGATCGTGCATTAGACTTTGTTTGAATCTTTGCTTTGATATTCCGGTGATGGTTCGGATGTTGAAAAATTATTTTGAATAGGCAGTCATTTTTTGTTGAGGGTTTCTAGGACCTCTTTTCTTTTTGACTTCGTTATCCCTGTTTTTTTGCCTGATCTGTTTCCCTTTTTTGGTTACAGCCAGCGGGATGCCCTAGTTTTGTAAGTCTCCTTCATAGGTTTTGACTTATTGGGCTTTTATTTTGAGAGATAATGACTGCCTGTCTTTATGATTTATTCGGAACCATCACTGTCTTTTGTTTTGGAAGGACTCCTTTGACCTCATCCTTTGTGCACCTGGATCAGCTGAGAAAATTACCCTGCCCCAGGTTATGATTAAGGGTTTTAATTTTCGAAAATAAAAACTCCAACTTCTTTGGCTCAAAGGGGTTGACGAGGGATTATCTTCCTTATAACTCCAGTATTTAGGAATTGAAACAGTGCCTGTACCTCATCAGCGGGGTCGGTTCAAAAACATACTGTAATGATCGTGGTATCGTTTTCTTCATCCTCCCTCAAGAGGCTTAGAATTATCAATCAAGAGTTGATCATCACAAAAAATATGAAAACAGTTTGCATATAGTGAATACGAAATAATTACTTCAAAACAGACATGTGTAATGCATTAATGAAATAACAACGTTTGACATGAATAGTTTGAACAATCAAAGAAAAATACAACTTGAACATTCGAATGAACAAAAAATTTCCCATCCTAGCCATGTTTTGGCAAGGGGGCAGTGATCACATTGAGAGCCTCTGGAGAGTCGAACTGGACTTCCTTTGCGTCGATCAGATCCCGAACCTTGTTTCTCAAAGTCCAACAGTCATCTGTAGCATGCCCCGGGCTGTCAGAATGATAAGCGCAACGAACATTGGAGTTATACCTTCAAGGTGTCCTATTAGGATTCTTTGGAGGGTCCCTGAGAGTTACCAACTTGGTCTCCAGCAACTGCGGCAATATCTGGGACAAGGTCATGCCGAGGGGAGTGAATTGCCTTTTAGGTCTCTCTTCCCTTTGTTGATTGTGACACTGAGGAGCACCGGCCGGTTTTGCAATAACTACCGCGTTGACATCTTGGCGGTGTTCAGACCTATTCTGCCCTGCCCTCTTGAACCATAGACAACACTAGATTCTCTCTTGGATGGTTTCTTCTCAGTGCTCGAGGAGTCACCATTCTGTATCTTCCCAGACTTGATACCAGCTTCGATCCTCTCACCAGTCAAGATCAGATCTGTAAACCCAACAGAAGAATTCCCAATCAGATGGTTGAAGAATGGACTAGACAGGGTCCCCAAGAACATGTCAACGAGCTCACGGTCAGTCAGAGGTGGCTGCACCCTTCCAGCAAGGTCCCTCCATTTTTGAGCATATTCTTTAAAGCCTTCGCCTGTACCCATAGACATCCCCTGAAGCTGAGTGCGCGTGGGAGCAAGGTCGGCATTATACTGGTACTGCTTGTAGAACACAGTGGCCAAGTCCTCCCATCTGCGGATGTTGGCTCCATCCAGTTGATAGAACCACTCGAGTTGAGTCCCTGACAGACTATCCTGAAAGAAGTGAATCCACAAATTCTTGTCAGCCATGTAGGGCTGGATTCTCCTTATGTATGACCTGAGATGCAGCTTAGGACAGGAGGCCCCGTCGTATTTTGCAAAGGCAGGTGCCTTGAACTTGTGCGGGATCACCACCCCAGAAGACAGACCTAGATCTTCGAAGTCTAGGCGGGGCACTTTTTGTATCTCCATAGCACTTAATCGGTCTTCGAGCTGTTTGTACCTGTCCTCAGCAGGAGGGTACTGTTCATCATTGAAATCCGTCTCGTTGTCGGAGACAACTGGACTAGGAACCTCTCTCTCATGGGGACTGTCTTTTCCAACATATGGGGTAGTCAGCTCAGCCTCATTTCGTGATCCATTCCCAGATTTGCGTCTAGGGTTGAACAACATCGTCCTCTTCTTCTTCTTCTTCAAGAGTAGAGTCTTCAAATTCTGTTGACCTTGAGCTAGACTCTTAACCAACTCCTGGAACTGGGAATTCTGGGCCTGGAGGGCCTTGATGGATTGCTCAGTAGATGGTTCAGGATTCATGATGATTGCGTGAAATAAACAGCGAAGAAGGTAAGCGACCTGTAAAAAAAAGGGTACCTGTGATGCAATGATATGTATGATATGCATGCAATGTTTTCAAGGATCTCGCGGGGTAAACAGAGAAGCTTGTTAGAATTGGAATACAGTAGCTTGATTGAAGGAACTTCATGTTGTTGAGAGTCCTTCTTCAAGAGTCAAAGCTCACCATATCAAGTGGGTCATAGCCCCTGACTCAAGTCATCAACCTTGGCTAGAGGAAAATAAATCCCCTTTGCCCCCTGCTAGACATTTTGATTCATCATGACCTGCATCACAGACCCTTGAGATCCTTGAAATGGATTAGTCCTTATGCAGGATGTATGCAATGGTATGATGTTATGATGTGTATGCCATGCATGGAGTGATGTAAGTAGGCCCTGTAATGAGTCCCAATTAAGGACTGTAAACAAAACCTGCAAGGAACTCGTGTTGTTAGATAACAAGTATGCAAGTAGTTCAAGTATGAAGGCACACAAGTCACACAGAGAGTCCTTAGAGTTTAGGCCAGCATGAAGTTTGAGGTACTACCCTCTTGAAGTTGGTGGGCTCAAAACCTGTCCTATCAAAAGTAACCGGGTTCTAGAGGATCCCAATATCACTGACTACCCTCAATCGGTCATAACTCCAGCGTCGCAATCTTTTCTTGTGGCCAGAACCATCGCGAGAGTTTAGCCTCAATGGGTGTAGCATACTGCTACTGTTCTATGGCCAAGTTGGGTCAAATTAGGGTTCTAAGGTCGGTTGGTGCTTAATGACTCCTCAGAAGACCCATATTCTCCTCGTTGCAACACAAGGGATATCGGTACAGACCAAGGTGTCACACCAACGTAGCCACTGCTTCACCCGTGTCGGTCTATGCCGGACAGGTCCCTCACAGCTTATGCTACCTAAAAGGGTATTCCCCAGATCCGGGTTAGGATCTATGAAACTCTGTTGCAATGCCCACAATATTAAAGCAAACAAATCAAGCAATTGAAAACATAAGAGTGGTCTAATCCTAAGGTACACCTCACTTATTAAATATCCCCAGCAGAGTCGCCAGTTCTGTGATCGGTGGAAATAGAACTGACTGTTTTTAGCTGGATCGCGTATGTCGCGGTAAGCAAGAGTCGCCACTGTCTTTTATGTTCTCCGACATGGAAAGGACAAAAGCACAGCAAAATTCCTTATTGAGAATGTCTCTCGGTTCAGGAGGTAGATTTATAGAAAGGGAAGGTGTTAGCACCCTTTCTATCCGTGGTTATCCACGGGCTCTTAGGTACTTGCTCTTATATTTTCAAAAGATGTTTGCTTTTCAAATGTGTGTGGGTTTGAAAAAAGTTTCATTTTTGAAAGATTTCTAAGTGACTCTTGTATCTGTCCTCAAGAGTGTTTGAAAAATTTGTTTTGAAAACTTTTGAAAGTGTCAGTGTGAAAAGATGTTTGGTTTGTTTTTGAAGAGAGCGAGTACCCATGAGTCATCCACCTACCCTAAGGAATTAGGCTGTGTAAGAGTCCTTAAGGTAGTGCCATCCCACCATTGAGAGGTAGGTAGCACCACCGTTGGAGGTGTTCGGGTCAATTTGATTGAGGGACAATGTGGTCACCGAAGCAATAGTAGGACACCTTAGAAGTAACCCTAATGTCCTAGATCCTTTTTAATCCGAGGCAACCGTTTCGAGGCAACTGGATCTTAGACATAAGGGCAACCGCTAAAACACCCTATACTTGACGACCACTTTCGAGGCAATGAGTGAGGCGTACCCTAGAAGTGGCATGTGCATTGTGTGTTGTTTTCATGTTAACATTTATCTTGGATCATTTAATGGTGAGCTACGAGTTATTTTTAATTATCATACATTCTTTCATGCAATTTAGCAGTTAGAAGTGCGGAAAATAAAATATGGAAAGGTAAAAGCTAAGCTATTACAAGGCGCGGGTCTATACATCGCCAAAAAACAAAGACCCGTTTTGATAAAATGCGGAAAGTAAAGAAAGCGGTAAACCTAATTACTATTACATCCTTGGAAGCAGTTACATAATAATCAAATAAAAAATAACGCGCAAATAGAAATTAAACTGGACGTCCTTAGGGTTTTGACCCTTTTGAGAAATTATGAGCTTTTTTGTCCTTTTGCATTAAATTAAAATTAAACCTAGTACTAATTATTTAATTATTTACAAGAAAGATATTTTTTGTGTTTTTTGTATTTAATGAAAATAAAATAAATTAAAAGTCAAAAGAAAACCCTAGTTCTAAGTTTATTTTAATTATTAATAAAAATGTTAAAGTTAACCTAATTTAAACTAATTAATTAATTTACATTTGTATGTACAAAAAAATAATAATAATTAATAATGATGATAATAAGAAAATGATTAAAAATGTCAAAACCTAATTCTATATGATTTTTATTTATTGAGAAAAAGGTTAAAATTAAAACCTAAATTAAGCTAAGTCAATTATTAGTATTTATTTACAAAAAATAATAGTTAATAGTAAATTTAATAAATAATAAAAAAATATTTACAATTTTATGATTTCTGATTTTATTAGGAAAAATTAATTTGTTGTGAATTAATAATAATAATTAAATAGTTAAAAGAAAAGAAAATGAAATTAAAAATGCAAACCAAAGGGGGTGTGATGGCCCATATGGAGGTATGTTTGAGAAATTCTGGCCCATTGAAATTCTAAGCCACGTTGACTTTCATAATCATGTGCTTGCTGGCTGACTAGGGCATAGAGTGTTCATCATCTCCTGGCCTTCAGATTGTTGATCAGGGCCACTTGGCAAACTGACGCGTGAGGCTCATGGTGGAACATTTGAGAGGCGCTGCACCTGAAAGCTTTAAGAAAAATATTAACAATTATATGGGGGACCTGGGAATCGAACCCAGGTCCCAATGGTCATTGGAGAAGTCATCCACCACCAAGCCAAACGCGTGCTTTTGTTAATATAATGGTCATTAATGATAATATATAAAAAAGCAAATAACGTTCTGAAGAAAACAAAACGCGCACTGTTTTTGAATCCTCCAACCATGTTCATCCACGTATTGTCTTCTTCATCTTTTCCTGCAAAACAAAGAACAAGTAGCGGGGGTTTTTAACCCCCACTAACTACAACAACGGAAAATAACGATTAGAGTTAGGGCGCATATAAATTTGGCGCGATGATTCCATTCAATTCGTCTTGAGCTTCTGAGTTTAACTGTATGTGTCTCAAGGCCTGATTTTTCCTCAATAAGAAAGCCCTAATTTAAAAGCTCGAAAACCCTAAAATCCATTCATGGTGAATTGTGATTCTGTGAGTTTCAATGCAATTAATCCATACCAAAAGATTCCTGTATGTTCAAGCAATGTAAAACGACCAATAAAACATGTTAAATACTCATGAGATATGAATTTCGATTATGAAAAATAAAGCTGAACCGTGAATCTGTTCTGGGCAATTTCTTGAGTGTTAACGTGCGATTTTGATCCCTACGCGTTCCTGGAAGTGCAAGCAATCTATTAGAAACAAAAACAAGCTTTGAATCACGTTAGATTATAGAATTCAGTTTTGAGTTTATTCTTGATTTTTCAAATTTGCATATGGTGTTTTAGCAGCTCTTGCACGTGTTTATCAATAGGGTTAGGTTCAGCCTTTGTATGTGAAGAGAATTAGGTCATCTTTTGGCCCATGAATCCATTGCATTCAAGTTTTGCATCCTTGATTTTCAATCAAATCTTTTCCATATTTTTGATTGATAAAGTTTGCCAAAATTGGATGATTTTGCCTCTTTGATTGGGAAACGAGATTGCCAGCTTGCCCTGAATATATTTGATCCACAAAAGATGGGAAAATCATATCTTTTGAATTTTCCTACAATTAAAATCAATTAAATGAATTAATATTAATAAAAATTCAATTAATTAATTAAAAATAAGGAAATAAATCAAATTAATCTCAATGAGTCGTGCATAAGCCTTGGGCAAAGATTCAAGAAGGAATTTGAGGCCCATTAGCAAAAATGAAGTGTTTTAGGCAAATTTGACTTTTGAAAGTTCCCAAAAATTTCCCAACTTCTCCAATGCATATCTTGCTCAATTTTGAAGCTATGAACATGTTCTTGGACATTTTGGAAAGGTCTTGAAGTCCTCTAACCAATTCCTTTGGTCCCATGTCATTTTGATTTACCAATCTCAAGTTATGGTCTTTGACTTAAAGTGCCTTTTTGTTGACTTTTGAAATTGACCTATAATGTAGAAATTGATAACTTTTTGTGAGAGCATTTCTTGGACTTTGAATGTGAAGATGAGTTTTAGGAAATGTCATCCCCTTCAAAATGAGCGTTGGATGGGATTTTTATGATGAACCATGAAAAAGTTATGCCTTGGTCAAGTTACAGTTGACTTTTCAGCTGTCTAAAAATAGAAACTGTTTGCATCTTGAGACTTTTTGAGCCATGCTTGTGGAATCATGATCAAGGCTTGATCAAATGATGATTGTGGCTTCAAAATAAGTTGTTGACCAAAATATTTGACTTTTGACTGTCAAATGACCATTTTACCCTTGCAGTTGACTGTGAAGCAATTAGGGCTTTTGACTATGCAACTTGATGATGTGAGTCTTGAAACTTGACATATGGATGCTTGACAATGTATATAGGCATATAGGACTTGATTGGACCCTTGAAAACCTCAATTTCTTCGCAAGAACCAAAACCCTAATTTTGACTGTGTTAGGAGGCAATTGGACTGTGCAACCCTTGAGAGCTTTTGAACCATTTGGAGGTTGATCTTGACAAATCTTGAAGAATATGGGAGGGCAAATTTTTGGGTACAACACCTGGTAACAGTTTTCATCAATCTAGCAGAAGATATCGACTCCATAATTTCTTTGCACTCTAGTGCACCAGTTTCCAATTCTCTTTCAAGGGCAATTCTTCTTTGAAATACATACTTCCACTTTTCAGCATTCCCAACAGAAAGGAAGGAAATGTTGTCAAGAGGGGCATCAAGTACCCTAACAGAGAGCTTCTTGCTTGCAGACTTTTTCACAGGAGAGATGTCCTGGACATCTTCCTTGACATCATAATCAGAGTCAGCTTCTTCAACTAATACATCTTTCTTCTTACTTTTAGATCTCTTTACATCATCATCATCATCATCATCATCTGTGGAGCTATCAGGTCTAGTTTTTCTTTTGCTAGAGGGAGAAACCACTTCAGGATTTTGGGGACCATACATGGTTTTCTTCTTGATTATCTTGACAGGGGGTGTGGTATTCACATCCTTCACTTTCCTGTGGTATTCACATCCTTATCAATTCCTGGGTTTTGAAAATGTTTCAAGTTTGAAAGGTGTTTTGAAAGTGTTGGTGTTTGTTTTGAAAATAGCAAGGTTATTTTTTATTTGAAAATGATCAAGCAACTAGGAACATTCTACCTACTCAAAAGTCTTTCATATTTATTTATTTTTTCCTTTGACATTGTTATCTTACCATTAATTTGGTAAGAAACTCTATCTTTGGATGTAAAAAAGGACGGACAAGGGTCATCGTATAGCCATGATTAGCAATGTTGTAAGGTATCCTAGCATTTTCTTTAAGGGACTAAGATCATTTTTGAAAGGCAACTTTGATAGCGTCATCGAGGGACAATGATCTTGTATTTTTTTATTGCTTTTGATAAGATACCCCACATGCATAATATGACCATTTTCATAAGGCAACAAGTGGATTTACCCTAAGGGTATAAGTGTGCAAGTGTATTGATTTACATGCATTGTTTTGTCTTTGAATTAGGATTTTATAAGCTTTGATTTTATCTTTCCATACAAACTCTAATTTACTAGCATTTATATATAAAGCGTTAAATTGCGGAAAATAAAAATACTAAGCTATTACATCAATAGGGGAGGGGGTGTACAAATTTACAAATGGGGAAATTGCAAGAAAATTAAATCTAAATAATTATTACAACCATATTGAATATTGTACCAAAAATGAATAAATATTCAAGAATATAAATGGACAAAGGAAATGGATTTTTATGAAAGGATTTTAACCTAACCCTAATTAGAAAAAAGATTAATTCAAAATTAACTAAAACTAAAAACCTAAATTAATTAACAAAGAAAAATAAGTTAAAAATGGTTTTCCAGGGTTTCTTTATGAAAAGGGTTTTAAATCATAGAAATAATAGGAAAATTAATTAATTAAAATAAATCTAAGTTCTAAATTAATTTTAATTTACAAGAAGATAATATAATATAATAATTAAACCTAATTATCTAAATATTAATTATTAAGAAAGAAATTAATTTATTAAAAAAATGTTTTTTTCTTCTTTTAGTTTTATAAAACAAAGTAAACTAAATAAATGTAAAAATAATAAATAAAATATTTTTTGGGTTTTTATTAATAAAAATAAAAAATAATATTAATAATAATACTAATAATAAAGGAAAAAGAAATAAAATATAATAAGAAAAAGAAAATAAAAATAAAATATAAAAATAAAAATAAAAATAAAATATTTTTTAGATCTTCTTTATCTCCTAAGGTTGAAGCCGATGCTTTTACTCTAAGAGACTCTAGAGTTGATCTAACAAAGTGTGTCTCCGTTGAGATCACTGATAGTGCATTGACTTCATCCACCCATCCATTCACACAAATTTCACTTCCACCTACTCCACCTCATGTATCCATGTTTAGAACAATGACTTCTCCCCACCTAAAAGTCCAAAAGTTTAAGAAGCATCTCCTTCTGATCCTAAACCACCCCCAAAGAATCCAAAAACTTCTCAAGTCACTTATTCATAAATCACAACTTATGTACCCCCACTCCATTCGTCACCACAACTCTCCGTTTATCTTCCTCAACCATCCACCACCATATTCTCTAAACCCATTCCCACTATAACCAAATTGGATGAACCTCAACCACAACCAAAATTTATTCTTCATCAACTCAAAAATCTGAGATAGATCTCACCTTTCTTCTCCAAAACCTCCCTTATACATCCCCTCAATGTGAGCCTCATGACTCTGATGCTCAATATACTACTTCTGATGACTTTATATCTAAAGAAGATATCTTGAAAATCATTGTTGTTCCAGACAAACATCCTTGCCCTTACTTCACACCACTCAACATTTTTTTCCTTTTAACTGACGTTCGTCCAACACCCTTGGATGAATTGATGTATTATTTTAAATATACTGCTTGTGACGCACTACGTTATGCCGTAGAAAGTACTTCTTACAACATGGATCCTAAATAGACCAATTCTATTTGGTCTGGTTTCAGAAGGTGGATGACGATGAAATCCAACATCTTTTAAGTCTTCTGCAACTAGGAAGCGATGAAGAAGCATAAGGCTGTGCTTGATGCTAAGGCACCTCCTCATATCATTCGTTACTTGTCTGCTCCTGAAGTATTCATTCCAGAAGAAGATCATGCTTTTTCAATGAATGAATAACCTACAGAAGTTGTTGCTTCTAAGATGGTTGTATTTTAGAAGTCTTCTGCTGAAGATGGTACCCCTTCTGGGGTTGTAAAGACTGCAGCTGCTATAGAGATGCCATATGAATTAAAGGATACTTTGGAAGAGTTGAAGAAGACAAATATCACCATCCTACAACATCTGGACAAGAAAGACCACCAGATTGAAGAGCATTATGCCCTCATCAACTTACTAAAGGAATTCATAGCAAGGTTGCTTCCTCCTCCTCCACCATATCCCTAGACCATCTATTTTACCTTTGCTTTTCAGAACTTAAGTGTTTTATTCTGTTTCTAAAAAATTTTGTATCTTGTTATTTGATTAATGGAATTTTACTTTGTCTCTTTAAATCTTTTTAATTTCTGACAAAGGGGGAGAAAATAGATGATTTTGTTATATCTTATCTCAGAATCTGTTCCCAAACACGATTCTAATATTATTACCTCTAACATTGTTTGACCCAGGAACTTTGAGAAAGTTCACAAAATTTTTCTTAACATGAAAGTTCTGAAGCTCTGAAGGAGATTTAGAATCTAAAGACTCAGAAGTCATGGGTCATCAAACCTTTTATCAAAGGAAATTCAACCAGACTCTGATGAAGCGACAAGATTGATTAAGTTATGTTATTTATAATCTAGCTTTGGTTTTTCACAACCATGCTCTGAGACTTCACCAAAATCTGATTTGATACATCATTACGTTCTGAAAGCAAGCCAAAATATGAGATGAATATTTCAATAATTCTAGTCAGGCTCTGATGGTACACCAGGTCAACATAGTGCAGACACCTCACCATGTTCTGATAGCAAGCCATAATCTAAGATGAAGATTTATGCATCGCTAGTCAGAATCTTGAAAGTAATTCAACCAGGGAAGTATTCCTTCATGTTGATTGATTTGTGTTATATCTCGAAACTTCTTTAAATCTTGAAATCAGAGGGAGACTATGAAAAAGATTAAATGAGTTCTGAGAGTATAGAACTCAGAGGAGTTTTTTAGCTAAGTCTGGATTTTTTTATATGATTAAACCTAATATAAATTGTTTATCAAAATATATGGTTTTCATTATCAAAAAGAGGGAGATTGTAAGAACAATATATGGTTATGCACCTGGCCTTTAGTTTTGATGATAACAGTGCATGGGTGATTAGATAAAAATTTATCACCCTAATGGTTTTATCTAGTGTGTAGCTTTTGCTAACAGGTTCTGACTCTGAAGATATGGTGTGTGATATTATCAGACTCTAGCCTCAACACACTAAGTGATACAAGTGCATGTTACAAGGATCAAAATGCTTCTAAAACAACGGTTCTAAGGAACATTTGCTTTTAAAGCTTCTAATTGTGACTCTGATGGTAGAGCTTCTGAAGGATTCTCAAGCTCTGGAGATTATATGCTTTATTACTACAAGGTTCTGAAGACTCTGAAGACAAGGTTATAGTGAACAAGTTCTGAAGACTCTGAAGAACAACAGTTCTAAAGAACAACATGCTGAAGACTCTGAAGACAAGGTTTTGATGAACAAGTTCTAAAGACTATGAAGAAAAAGATTTTGAAGATAAGTTTTGATCATTTTAAATATGCTTTAACTCATACATATTCTGAAGCCTTTGAAGATTTTAAGATAAGATCAAAAGTTTTTACATGAGAAATAGTACAAGACCACCTCCTTCCACTACTATGATTGTGGAAAAAGGATTGTACTATTGGTATGATGTTGTGTACCACTCACACTGACTGTTATGCCAGAAGATAGCTGGAATTTTGGTATTCCTAGTCTACCCTCCAACAAATTTCTTTTTGGCTATAAAATAAAGACTTGGAATAATTGGAAAAAGAACTTTTGTGTTTAATAATTATGCTAAAACATTGTTAAACTTTCATTGTAAATATTTTGTAAAGTTTTGTAAAGCAAGGAACTTTTGTTTGTTAACTTTCTAGAAAGGAATTGTTGTTTGCTAACTTGCTTCTAACATTGTCGTGTTATTTATGTGTATTTCAACTTGTGTAAATCTGCTTTCTTATAAGCATCTTGTAAACACACAATCTTGTATTTCAACCTTGGGTTGATAGTTCCTTGAGAGAATAGGGCTTTAGTCAGGATTCTCAAGAAGACATGGACGACCAGTCTTTATGGTTGTAAACATTGACAGGTAGTCTTTACTTGTTTCTGTAATCAGTTTGGTTATAGTGGATTAAGTCCTTAATGAGAAGGTGAAATCGCTTTGGCGGGTGGACTGGATTAACTTAGTTAATAGTGAACCATGATAAAAATTGTTGTGTTCATTTATTTTTGTTCTTGTGTTAACTTCAAGTGTTTGGTTTTGAAAATATTCATTCTTAGAAACTCAATTCAAACCTCCATTTCTTGTGTTTCTCGCACCTTTAATATATTAGGGCTTATAGACTTCGATTCCTAACACCAACAATTTTCCTTTTTTTGATTACAATATGGGCATGTCACTTATAATCTTAAAATTTATATTAGAAATAAAATACCTTTCACCACGATCTAAAAAATCAATTGTTGTGAAAATTTACATTTTATCAAGGTCGTTTTAAGAAATCATGGTGAAAAGCGTAGCATGTATTTAAGCGAAAGTTTACTCTTTCGTGTCAGAACAACTGTCTCTATCAAAACGAAACCCTAACACTCTCTCGCACCTTTACCTTACACCATGAACGATCTATACCACTTCTTCATAAAACTCTAACATATCTTCTTCATCTCTTATAGATCAAGGAAACGTGCTACACAAAAATCATTTCTTTCACTTCCTCTTCATATTTCAGATACGTAATACTTTTCCACATTTTATATTATTGTTGATTTTACTTTTGTTGTTATATGTTGTATGATTTATGTTGTTTAAGACATGTTGTAGTTGATAAAAGTTGTATGTTGTTTATGATTTAGTTTTTTTTATATATGATATCACTATAACAAATAACGCTTTTCATGATGAAGCTTATACCTCGAACAATGAAAAAAATGAGGGTATAGGTCTTGGGAGCGCTATGTTGTATTGATTTTTTTAATAAAAAACATTAGACCTCAGATATTTAATATAACTGAGGTAAGGTAGCAATAAGGGAGCTCCCTTCGACACCCAGTTGCTGCACTTTATGTTTTTTTCAATTGTTTAGTATGTATTTCTCACTTGGCGCCTTTCCAATTTCCGTTTTTATTTTTTTTATTTGTTCTATTAGTATTTGCCTCGGCTACAAGATCCAACTGAGACGTAATATATTTTTCATTAAAAATTACATAATACTAATTTCAAGATCTTATTTTAATACTTTATTTGATATATTTTAACTCCTCAGTTTTCCTAAATATCCGACGTGATATGTCTTTTAAATAAATCCCCAAAATATGGTGCTATGAAGTTATTTTTGTATTTTATATTTTTAATAAAACAACCACGTCGGTTTTTTTGTAAAACCCAAATGAAACTTATTTTGCATGAAATATTACATAGAACTATCTAACTAGTTTCTAACTTTTCATTTACCTATCAACACTCAAATGTCAGTTTGTCTCTCTCATTTCGCAAAAAACACTAGGCGATATCAAAACTCTTCCAACAGGTATTCATCAAACGTCATTTTCGCAACATATTTGTTCTTCACTAAATCGTTAGTTTATATATTCATCAACGTTAGTTTATCACTTTGTCTATTGATCATTTTTTTTAGGGTTTCTATTATTTTCCATTTGTATATTCATCAACATTAATTTTTCAATTTGTCTATTCATCTTGATAGTCATGGCTGATTCAAAAAGCACCTCTCATACATCTGCTGCAAACTCTGTTAATACACAAAGTCATAAAAGATAAATTAGAGGTGCCACGATGTATACAAAGGTGAAAAAGCCAATGAATTTGGTATTCGACACCCAGTTAGAGTTGATGCAGAAATTGACAAGGTTGAAGGTGAACATGCTGATGATTTTTGGGGTTACATTACGTTACAAGGTAAAAGTAAAGTGAATATTTTGGTAAATAGTTGGCATGACAATGACGATGAATTTAAAAATGATATATGGGTCGATATTATGGTATTGATCTTGTATCCTATCATTTGTTTTACAAGTATATTTTTGTGCAATACTAATAACATCTCTATTGTGTAAACATATGATCACTTTCATTATTACTCCAAATGACAAGTATGTGAAAAAGAAATCTCTTACTTATTATGGTGAACTTTGGAAGGGGTTTAAGACACAACTCACCCATGATTATATTAAACATCATAAAGAACCACCTCTATACGAGGTATATTCATTTATTGATCAAGCTACTTGAGATAAATTTGTAGAGTCTCACAAAACTCCTGACTTCTTGGCAAAGAGCCAAAAAGGAAAGGAAAATCGAGCGTTGTCTCATGGAGGATATCAAAGAATTGAAAAAAAATTGATGGAGGAAAAAATGGAAGAAGAGCTGGGAGATTCCATAAGTATTGATCGAAGTCCATCTCCACTATAATGCCACGAGAAATGGAAGAGGGCACGCCAAATAAAAGACGGCGAGTACACATCAAACGCTACACGCGAAATGGCTTAAAGGATTGTAAGTAGATACTTTTTTCAAGAATATTTATTTTAGTTAAATGAATTTGGTAAAGATAAGATTTAATGTGTTGTAGGTTTATCTTGTTGAACAAACCAAAGCCGGACTCTTCACTTCACAAGGTTGTCATGACATCTTAGTAGAAGCGATTAGAACCGAGAAGTATCATGGGCGTGTTTGTGGTCTTGGTAGAGGCATTGGCTTCAAGGTATATTTTGGACGCTCTTAATCATATAGAGAGAAAATGAGTAAGAGGGGGAGGAAAGGGAGAAGTGGGATAGGTTCTTTGAAGAGGAGAGGGAGAGGTTGTGGCAGATAGTGCAGGAGAAGTTCTTGGAGCGGGAGAGGGAGAGGTTGTTGCAAATGGTGCATGAGAAGTTTTTGGAGGAGGATAGGGAAAAGTTGTTGCAAAGGGTCCAGAAGGAGCAAGAGGAGCAAGAGTGAATGAATGAGAATAATAGGATCGAGAAGTGTACCCACGATGTTCTTGAGGTATAAGTTGTATTTTGTTGTTATTATTGTTTGCATATTTCTGTTTTGAATTATATTTATGTTGTTTTTGTAATGCATAAATTGAGTTTGTTGGGTATACTCAACCACACAAATCCAAATCAGATGGAAATTCGAGAGAATATGGTTGAGAAAATTACGGATGGTACAAGCGCGACACATAATTTTTTTGCCAACCAGGACAGTGTTGAACCCTCACCACTAAATCAAGATAGCCTTCGGAGACTGGAGATGATGATTCTGAGTATTGAACTTACTATTATGGATATTAAATTAAGTCATGATCCACAACAATCAGTTTTTCTTAACAAGACTTCGTTACAAGAATTTTTGAAGGGAGATGAGGAACTAGATGAGTCCATATTGCAAATTTGGTCGTCGTAAGTATAGTTTTATGTTAATTTCTATTTATATACATATATTCTTGTACTTTAACATAAAGATTTGACCTTACAGGTACATCCATGAGTTCTGTTCAGAAAGGAATCTTCTAAATGATGACACACAAATATGTGATATTTCTGGCTTGATATACACCAAATATTTCTCATACTTTAGTTTAAATTAAATCATTTTATAAGTATTATGCAGGTATTTTTCTATTTTTGCAGATATTCATTAAGCTGAACACTTTGGAAGAAATGAGGAAAAAAGAGGTGCAAAACTAGCAAAAAGGCCAAAGGAGAAGAAATGAGCCTAAAGCCCATTATACATGTGAGCACGTGGCCCACAATGAATAAGGCCTTGACGACCGTCAAGGAGGCGTGCCGAATGTCACGCGCCAAGAAGACCAAGTGACTATCGTCACTTGAATGTGACAAACGTCACAAGCCACTTACTCCACTTTCTTCTCATCCAACGGAGAGAAACGCGTTCAAGGGTTAATCCAGCGACTATCTACATTTCCTCACCCACTCAGTCAAAGTACCAAGGAACGTGACAGACTAATGGCCCTATTATTTCTCAAAGAAGGAAGTAAATTGTTCCTACATTTTCGAGAGCAACTGATCACGCAAGACTTATAAATAGAGCCTTAGACCAAAATAGAAAGGGTTCTTCTTTTTGGCAAGAAACTTTAGAGATTTTATTGAGCGAATATTCTTTTCAGTATTATTTATATTTCCCAGCTATTTCTATATTCCTTTCCAGTATTATTTTCTTCTGTACAGTTAAATATATCCTCCGATCGAAGCAAAGCCTACAATTTGTGCAGGAGTGCTTCTGTCTTCAGAGTTATTACCAGGTTTACGTTTACAAATTCTTATTGCTTTTTAATCAATATAATTATGTTTATTTGTGTTTGTCCTTTAAATTATTCTGCGATTTGGTTTAATATTATGTCAGGCTAGAAATCCTATACTGGTATGTAAAGTCACTCAACCAAGGGAACAAGTAACTTAGTCGGGATTATTTTTACTACGAAACTTTCTTGTCTGGCCTAAGTTACTATTTTTTCAATCATTAAATTGTTTTGTTACGGAAGTAAAAAACAGATAGAGGTTAGGGTCAACAAAGCGGAAGATTGAGATCTTTTAACTGGACAGTAGTAATTAGGCATTGGCTTAAAATACAGCGGAAGCACTTTAAAGTTAATTAAGATTTTGTTTAGTTTTCAAAAAGTGTTTTTAACTCCTACGGGATGGAGGAAGCGTATGTTAGGACTTAACTGCATAGCCTAGATCAACAAAACGACAGTGTGAGACGAGGGTTTTTAAACTAAATAAGTTTTACTGAAAGCTGTTTTGAAAATATAAAGACGCCCAACAGGTCGCTAGTTCCCGAGGTACGACTGTTGCATACTGGTAATTAAGCTCATTGATTATTAAAATCCAACTTAATTTAGTATTTAGTTTTCCCTACAACCCAATCAAATATTCATTAGCTTTAGATTTGCGAAGTAACAATAGAAGACGGTAGATCGATTCATCAGTCTCCGTGGTTCGATATCTTTTAAAACTACACGATAAGACTGTGCACTTGCAGTCCGAATCATTGGACACATAAGTACAAATCCCACGATCAGGTTTTTGGCGCCGTTGCCGGGGACTGATTTAAGTCGATATCGCTACTCTTTTGTTACGCAGTAGAGACTAGAGCAAAAAATTCTCTCTTTCTTCTCTATTTCTTTTCTTTTCTTTTCTTATTTGTATGCCAAACACTCGTTCGCAAGGCGAGCCGTTATACATACAAATCAACGATATCGAGCGTTATCTCAGACTTAGACGCCGCATTCAAGAGTATCATCTCTTGCATAACACTCAACCTCGTCAATCACTCGAACCGCCCATTTCTCGACTAACCGAAGAAATGGCTGCCAATCCTGCTCTGCGCCCACTCAAATCCTATGCCATTCCCTCACAAGATGAACCACACAATAGCATTGTTGCCCCTCCAATCGAGGCTAACAACTTTGAACTGAAACCCTCTTTGTTATCTGCTGTGCAACAGAACCAGTTCTCTGGTGGGTCGATGGAAGACCCTAATCTTCATCTATCAATATTTCTACAATACACAGATACAATCAAGAACAATGGGGTCAATCAAGAGGCAATAAGACTTCGTCTCTTCCCTTTCTCTCTAAGAGACAGAGCAAGAGCTTGGCTCCAATCTCTACCCGCAAACTCAGTCACTACATGGGACGAGCTGAAGAAAGTCTTTCTTGCAAGATATTTTCCACCAAGCAAAACAGCTATGCTAAGATCTCAGATAAGCGATTTTAGACAAAAGAAGAACGAATCCCTTTTTGATGCTTGGGAAAGATACAAAGATCTGATGAGACTATGCCCACATCATGGCTTGGAAGAATGGTTGATTATCCACACCTTCTATAATGGTCTCCTCTACAATACAAGATTAACAATAGACGCTGCCGCAGGTGGTGCACTTATGGACAAATCCTACACCGCTGCCTATGCTCTAATAGAAAGTATGGCACAAAATCACTATCAGTGGGGAAGTGAAAGAGGACACGCAGACAAAGGTACTACAGAGAAAGCACAAACAAAAGGAGGAATGTATGAGATAAGCGACCTAGACAGTGTCCATGCTAAGGTAGATGCCCTCACCCTAAAGATAAATAATTTGACCGCAATACCTCCAGCCACTGTGGCTGCTATAACTCCCAATTGTGAAATATGCGGAGTACCTGGACATCTAGTTACTGAATGTAAGATCTTGGCAGGAACTCCAACTGACCAAGTGAATTATGCCCAAGGAAACCCTTACTCAAACACGTACAACCCTGGATGGAAAAATCACCCAAATCTCTCATATAAAAACCCCAATGCGTTGTATGCTCCGAACCAAGAACCTGTTGTACCACCTGGATATCAGAAAGCTCCTACAAATGCTCCTAGTGCACCTAGAAAATCAAACTTAGAACTGATGATGGAGAACTTCATAGCTACCCAAGCGCAAACAAACAAAGACGTCCAAAATCAAAATATACACACTAATGAGCAGATAAAACAATTAGCAAACAAAATAGATGCTTTGGCCACCCACAATAAAATGTTAGAAACTCAAATCTCTCAAGTGGCTCAACAACAAGCACCTACAGCTGCACCGGATGATACATTTCCCGGTCAACCACAACCTAACCCGAAGGGGCATGCTCATGCCATCATATTAAGGAGTGGAACCGAATTAGATGGACCGCCCGACCCCAGACTGTCAAATCAAAGTATGTATCAAAGGGCTGAAACAACAACTGAGAAGGAGAATCAACCAGAGAAACCAGAGGTAGACGAAGAAGATAAAGGAGGAGAGGCCAAAGAAAAAGAAAAACCTTATGTGCCTCCACCGCCTTATAAACCCCAGATCCCATTTCCTGGTAGATTAGCCAAACCTAAGAATGTAGGGAAATTTAAAAAATTCGTAGAACTTCTGAAACAACTTAATATAACAATTCCTTTCACAGAAGCTATAAATCAAATGCCCTCATATGCCAAATTCCTCAAGGAAATCTTATCTAACAAGAAAAAGATAGAAGATGACGAAACAGTTACGCTTACAACAGAATGTAGCGTAATTATCCAAAACAAGATGCCTCCTAAGCTGAAAGACCCCAGAAGTTTCTCTATACCATGCCATATAGGTAAGTTTGTTATAGACAAAGCCCTATGTGATTTAGGAGCTAGTATTAGCGTTATGCCTTTATCCATATGCAACAAATTGGAAATGGGTGAACTAAGACCAACAAAGATGTCCGTTCAATTAGCGGATCGCTCCGTCAAATACCCAGTAGGAATCTTAGAAAACGTTCTTGTACGGATAGGCCAATTCTACATCCCTACAGATTTCATAATCATGGACATTAGAGAAGACGAAAGCACACCTATCATCTTAGGAAGACCATTCCTAGCTACCGCTGGAGCTATCATAGATGTAAAAAAAGGCAAACTAACCTTTGAAGTAGGTGAAGGGAAAGTTGAATTTATTCTGACACAATTCTTACAAGTGCCTGCCATAGATGACACATGTTATCTGGTGGACATCGTGGACAAATGCGTAAGAGAAATTGAATGGGAACCAATACCTTGTTCCGAAACCATGAAGATTCCCATACCTCTTATATTCGAAGATAACGAATGGTGTCCTGAATACCGAGACGACAATCTGAGTGAATGCTTAGCTCTGACACCAGATCACATGCCTTGTCCAAGAAAACCAACATTGGATCTTAAGCCATTACCTAAGACCCTCAGATATGAATTCCTTGACACCGAGTTAAAACGACCTGTAATTGTCAACGCGGACTTAGGACAACATGAAACAGACAAATTATTACAAGTCTTAAGAAAATATCCATCCGCCTTAGGATACAACATTACAGATCTCAAAGGAATAAGTCCTTCCATTTGCATGCATCGTATTATGCTGGAAAATGACTGTAAATCTTATAGAGAACATCAACGAAGAATTAACCCAATATGAAGCACCATAGTTAAAGATGAAGTAAAAAAACTTCTCAACGCAGGAATCATATACCCAATTTCCGATAGTCAATGGGTAAGCCCAGTCCACTGTGTACCAAAGAAAGGTGGTATAATAGTAACAACAAACAAAGTAGGCGAAGCTGTAGCGGAACGAACTATAAGCGGAGCTAGAATGTGTATTGACTATAGGAAGCTAAATAAGGCCACTCGCAAGGACCATTTCCCTCTACCATTCATTGATCAAATGCTTGAATGATTAGCTAAGCACTCACATTAATGTTATCTAGACGGTTACTCAGGATTCTTTCAAATCCCTATTCACCCCGATGACCAGGAGAAAACAACATTCACATGTCCTTATGGAACTTTCGCCTACCGACGAATGCCGTTTGGATTATGTAATGCTCTCGCCACGTTTCAGAGGTGCATGATGGCAATCTTGGCTGATTTCATAGACAACATCATGGAGGTCTTTATGGACGAGTTCTCTGTATATGGAGAGAGTTTTGAAGATTATCTTATAAATTTGGAGAAAGTTTTGGAGAGATGCGTAAAAGTTAACCTCGTTCTGAATTGGGAAAAGTGCCACTTTATGGTCAAACAAGGAATCGTACTAGGACACGTTGTGTCTGAAAAGGGGATTGAAGTCGATAAAGCTAAGATCGAAGTCATAGAAAACTTGCAACCCCCTAAAACAGTGAGAGAAATACGCAGTTTCTTAGGACACGTCGGTTTCTACCGACGATTCATAAAAGATTTCTCGCAAATATCAAAACCTCTAACCACCCTCCTTATGAAAGACGTTGAATTTGATTTTGATGACAAATGCCTAAAAGCATTTAACCAACTAAAAACAACTCTTGTATCTGCACCAATCATGCAACCACCTGATTGGAGACTTCCATTTGAAATCATGTGCGACGCAAGTGACTACGCCGTAGGTGCAGTCCTGGGACAACAAAGAGATAAGAAGCTTCATGCGATATACTATGCTAGTAGAACCTTGGACCCTGCAAAGATGAATTACGCAATAACGGAAAAAGAACTTTTAGCCGTAGTCTTTGCACTAGACAAATTTCGCTCCTACCTAGTAGGCGCAAAAATAATCATCTATACAGACCACGCAGCTATTAGATATCTCTTAACCAAGCAAGACTCAAAGCCGAGACTTTTGAGATGGATTCTACTTCTACAAGAGTTCGATTTAGAAATTAAAGACAAAAAAGGTATCGAGAACGTAGTAGCCGACCATTTATCTCGAATGGAACAGCTGACACCAGAAGAAGTACCTATTAACAATGACTTCCCGTATGAACGTCTGTTAGCTCAGATGGACTTAGGAGATGCCAGCAAAAAACCGCCTGAATCGAATCCAAATCAACTCCTTTTAGGACTTGACACACAAGCTGCTAACGGTGATTCACAAGAAAGCCAAGACGAAATAAATAATGATATAAAAGAAGCCGTGGTCTCTGTCCGAACTAACCAAACCATACCATGGTATGCGGACATAGCAAATTACTTGGCTGCCAAAATCCTACCCCCTGATATGACTTATCAACAGAAGAAGAAATTCTTTCACGATTTGAAACATTACTTTTGGGGTGAACCTTCACTATTCAAGAGAAGTGCCGACGGTATTTTCCGAAGATGCATCCCGGAAAACGAAATTGAAAGCATTATTTCTCATTGTCATGATGCCCCTTACGGAGGCCATGCAAACACATCAAAGACATGTGCCAAAATTTTGCAGTCTGGCTTCTACTGGCCAAATTTGTGGAAAGATGTGCACATAGCCATCCTAAACTGTGACTGATGCCAACGCACCAGAAATATATCCAGACGCGATGAGATGCCTCAGACTGGAATTCTACAAGTTGAAGTCTTTGATGTATGGGGAATAGACTTCATGGTACCATTTCCATCCTCATTCGGTAACAAATATATACTCGTGGTTGTAGATTACGTTTCGAAATGGATTGAAGCAATAACTTCTCCAACAAACGACACTAGAGTCGTGATTAAACTCTTCAAAACCATTATATTCCCAAGGTTTGGTGTACCCAAACAAGTTATAAGCGACAGTGGCTCCCACTTCATATCAAGAATATTTGATAAACTCCTAACCAAATATGGGGTGAAGCACCGCGTCGCAAAACCATACCACCCCCAAACAAGCGGACAGGTGGAAGTCTCAAATCGAGAAATAAAGCAAATATTGGAAAAAACTGTTGCCACGTCAAGAAAGGATTGGTCGGCTAAGTTACCTGACGCATTATGGGCCTACAGGACGGCGTTCAAGACGCCAATAGGTACAACACCCTTTAAACTCATCTATGGAAAATCATGCCACATGCCAGTGGAAATTGAACACAAAGCTTACTGGGCAATTAAAACTTTAAACCTAAGCTACACTGCGGCAGGAGAGAAAAGGATCCTCGACATAAATGAATTAGAAGAACTAAGATTAGACGCATATGAAAATGCGAGGATCTACAAAGAAAGGACGAAAAAATGGCATGACAAACGAATCTCAAGGAAGGAATTCAATGAAGGAGATGTAGTTCTCCTATTCAACTCTCGTCTAAAATTTTTCCCTGGGAAACTCCATTCATGATGGTCTGGACCATTCGAAGTAACCAAAGTTTTCCCCAGTGGTGCCATAGAGATTAAAGGAAAATCCATGAACCCGTTCTTAGTAAATGGCCAACGCCTAAAACATTATTACAACGTTGAAAATAAGGATTACACCGCGAGCTTAATGCTATTAGAGCTACCACCCGAATTTGGAAACTAATTCATGTCTAACAACATTGTCAAGCTAACGACATTAAACAAGCACTGTGTGGGAGGCAACCCACAAGGTTTTTTTATTTATTTATTATCTTTCAAATCTCTTTATCTTTTATTTTTATTTCTGCATTTTGATTTTTACTTTCCGATTTTTTCCCTTTTTCTTTCTTTCTCCCACAACATATTTTACTTATTTTCATTTTTCTTTTACAAATTTTAGTACCGACTCACAGGAACCTACGAGCTAAAATTCATGGATACTATCATTTTTGCCTCGGAGGCCCAGCAGAGGCGATATGAGATTCTGGCTCAGCGCCAGATGAGTATGACCACGTATGTGCATGATCCCACCTTGACAACTTTAGGAATCAGGGAAAGTGTATACTTCATGTTTAACCAGATAGGATGGGAGGGGTTCCTAGCCCATAAACACCCTACACACCAACGCCTCACCTTGGAGTTCTTGAGCTCCCTCATCTATAAACCCACACAAGGCTTAGGGCGTAGTAGGGGTCAGATGTCCTTTAGATTGTTCGGTTTCACCCACCAGTTTACAGTTCACAGTCTAGCTGAGCTGCTAGGATTCCCTAGTTCTTTAGACGCCCACCCAGGTGGACGACTACCTCAACTTTGAACTTAATCACTTTTGGAGGGACATAGCGGGCCAATATCCTGAGGACCCAAACCACCTTGATGCCACCGAGATTCATAACCCTGCGATTAGGTATTTCCATCACATTTTAGCTTTCACCTTTTTTGGAAAACCTATTAATCGACTCTCAGTTTCTAGGGATGAGTCGTTCATCATTTACTGTGCTTTTCAGTCCAGACCAGTCATTGGTGCATCATTTATGATCGCCAACATGTCAGCTATAGCTCAGTGTACCCATGGCCCCATCTATGTCGGCGGGCTAGTCACTATGATAGCCAAGGCCCTATCCATACGGTCATCTCTGTCGCGCCTTACACCGTACGCCAGATATTATACCATGGACATCCCTTTTTGCTTTAACATATCTTTGATTTGTAACCTCAGCCCACCTCACTTTCAGCTGCTTGTCCAAAATAACCCTGTCTATTACTTCAAATTTCCTAGCCCTAAGAATACCAGTGTCTATACCAAGACAAATTGGCTATATCACCTAGAGAAGAAAAACGAACACGACCCTGAGAGGGAGGAGAGCAACCCATCCACACCCGCGGGTTACCATGATTATACACCATTAGATTACCCTACACTACCCCTTGTTACCACAGCTGATGACGTCCCTATGTCTGATCATGCACATGCGATCAAGACACTGCAGACAGATGTTACCACACTCCGAGGAGAGCTCGCCACTGTTAAAGATAATGTCAACACACTTCGGCGTGACTTCTTTCATTTCATGGACGTCGTCACGCAGCAGTTTGATCACATTTATCAACATCTGCACGCTTCTGCACCACCTCCAGGAGGCCCTCATGCTTGATAGTTTTTGTTTCTGCGCCGCCCCAGTGAGGACACTGTTTGTTCTTAGTATGGGGGGGGGGGGGGGGGGGTTCATTATTATTCTCAAAGCTCATTATGGTTTTATTATTTTTGAATAATTTATTACTTTTCGGTTCTAAAATTTCGATTATTTATTCATCTATTCATTTCATATCCATTTTATTTATTTTTATTTTAAAGTATTTATTTATTTTCATACACAGTACGTATTAATTTTTATACTATGCAATTTTTATTATTATTTTCATTTGTTTCTAATTTCTATTATTATTTTCACGTGTTTCTTATTTCTGTTACTATTTTCATTTGCTTCTTATTTACCATATCATTCTTCCAATTCTACTATGTGCTACTATACCCCTTGCAATATACTTCTCAAGATTAATGAATTAATTAATTTAGTGGAGCACGCGGTCAAAGAGGTCAAAGAGACATGCACACATCACTTCACCCTGACGAACGTCAGGATGCATGTGACGAGCGTCAGAGAGCGCGTGACGAGCGGCAGGGCTTGTCCCCCATTCTTTTCACTTCCCGTGACTGTTGAACAACATTGATGCACGAAAATTTGTTTTAAAACCCCACCACCCCATTTACTCCATTCATCGATAACTTCCATAACCTCTCAATTTCAAAATTTTCTCATAAACCCCATTAAATTTCTTACTCAACAAAACCATCTATATAAACCTCTCTTCCATCCTTAGTTTCATCACTACCACCCACTTTCCATCTCTTTACCACAAATACATTTTTTCTATCAAATTCAAAAATCATGGCCAACCAACCCGAACCAGACATGCGACATCTCATGCTCCGACAAGGAGAAGCAGGTGAACTTCAAAAAGAGGGGTACATAAAATTCCATCGTCGAGGGCTAACATCCACGCGGTTCGTCGACAACAATTGCTTGCAAGAATTAGGCTTGCAACCTCATATGGAAGGCTTGCTGAATAAAGCCGGCCTAAGCTTTATTAGCACGATGAACACACCAACTTACGAAGCTCTCACGTTGGAATTCTTGAGTTCCTACGCATATCACACTCGAGATGATGCAGATGCACACCTAACGGGAGCCGCTCAATTTCGGATGTTCAACCGAGAGTACACACTCAACCATGAAATTTTGAGCGACATATTTCATTTTCCCCGTGGGAATAATGTGCAATATCGCATTCCCCCAGAATTGGATTGGAATGGAAGTGCATACACACTATGGGAGAGAATAACCGGTGAACCAAATGTTACACCCGAAGCACGATACGCCTCTCACATCCACAACCCGAACATCCGCTTCTTACACCGTGTTATGGCAAACACAATATTTGGAAGGGCAAACAACAACAAGGTAAACACTAAAGAATTGTATGCTCTTCACTGTACCTTTTCACAAAACCTCCGTCTTAATCCCGTTACTTTAATGATGGACCACATTCAAAACCTCGTTACAAGAGACAGGACCACACCTTTTTGCATCGGAGGCATCATCACCACCATCGCAGTTCACCTGAACTGGGGGGAAAGGATTCAACGCCTACCTCTGCTGCCAGCAGTTTATATGGATATTGATAACTGTAGAGCTGGCCGCCTGATCAAAGTACGAGAAGCTGGTGGGTACTATCTAATGGTTAAGAATGCAAGAGTTCGTAGCGTGATCATGACAAATCACAATCGTACTTACTTGGGTAATCCAGATAACTGGCTTTACAACCTGAACGCCCCAGAACCCGGAGAAAATGTGCAAGGAAATCAAGGTGAGGCCAACAACGCTGCCGCTGATGAAATCGAAGAAGAATTAGAGCAGCAAGAGCCCCAACCACAGCAAGCCAACAATCCCGCCACCATCGACGCAATCTATGCCGCAATAATGCAGCAAAACCAGCTGTCCACTCAACGCCACCAGAGCCTCGAGATGCGCCAAATCGAGATGATGACTCTCATGCAACAAATGCATAGAGACCAAAACGACTACGCTCGCAGGCATGATCAAAGTATGCTGGAATTCACCACAGGAATAACGGAAGATATGCGAGCCTTAACACTTCGTGTTGAGGACTTGCATAATATCATATCCCAGAGAGATGGAGGCGAATCTTCCAGACATGGTGGACAGGCACGTCGAAGAGCGAGGACACGTGGCCGATACCAACGACAAGAGGAGGAAGAATGATTATCCAGTTCCCATTTCCCCTTTCCCTCTTCTATCAATACATTGAGGATAATGTATGATTCAAGTATGGGGGAGGAAGTATTTCCCTTTTCCTAGTAATTTTTATTTTCTTTGTAATTTCCCTTCCGTTATCTCTAATTCAATAAATTTTTTTTTTATCAAGTTATCTATTGAAGCAATTTGTGTTGTTCTTTTAGACTCCCCTTTCTTTTTGAGCCCATAAAATTTTTTTTCTGACTCACTCGACAGAGTACATAGACTGCAAGATCTCCAATCGTCAGGGATTAGGGCAAGATTAAGCAAAATTTCTACCGTCTAGACACTCTACAACCCCAGAGTATGATAGATCAGTTCAAGTACCTGTTATTTCCAACACCCTGAGTTTAGTCTTTATAGTAACCTTGAGTAGTTTATATTAGCAGTCAGCACCGTCTTAAACACAAACTACGCAGGAAGTCGATGAATATAAGTGGATGATATAATATTTCAGCAAAATGTTGCAAGGAAACACACCGATTAAATTAGACGATCCTCACCCGATCGCCTAATCCAAAGGATGTAAACCTTACAAAGTAACATGGAAATTCATTTGATGGATGGTTCAGGAGCATCTGGTACTGAACTCGGTAGGGCAGATTACGGTCTGATCCCCCACATCCAACCATTGAATTAAAGGTTGCCATATTACTGTGCCAGAAACCTCTAAAGTTTAAAAGGATCATAACCACTAACCGACTGTTCTGCTATGTGCGTGTAAAGATAAAGGGCTTAATGTGATTGCGCTAGAATGAAAAGGGAAAAACAAGACAAATACTCGAGGTAGGCTATGATAGGACCTGTAACTAGTTTACGTAAAATGGGATTGTCTAGCGTCATCGACGTAGTAATAGAGCATGAATCAAGCAACCAATTTTATGAAAAAAACATAACGCAGCTATATATTAGTTGATCCAAGTCATAACCATGTTTAGAAAAACATCGTACTTAGCATTTGCTTGAGGACAAACAAAGTTTAAGTATGGGGGATTTTGATGACACACAAATATGTGATATTTCTGGCTTGATATACACCAAATATTTTTCATACTTTAGTTTAAATTAAATCATTTTATAAGTATTATGCAGGTATTTTTCTATTTTTGCAGATATTCATTAAGCTGAACACTTTGGAAGAAATGAGGAAAAAAGAGGTGCAAAACTAGCAAAAAGGCCAAAGGAGAAGAAATGAGCCCAAAGCCCATTATACATGTGAGCACGTGGCCCACAATGAAGAAGGCCTTGACGACCGTCAAGGAGGCGTGCCGAACGTCACACGCCAAGAAGACCAAGTGACTATCGTCACTTGAATGTGACGAACGTCACAAGCCACTTACTCCACTTTCTTCTCATCCAACGGACAAAAACGTGTTCAAGGGTTAATCCAGCGACTACCTACATTTTCTCACCCACTCAGTCAAAGTACCAAGGAAAGTGACAGACTAATGGCCCTATTATTTCTCAAAGAAGGAAGTAAATTGTTCCTACATTTTCGAGAGCAACTGATCACGCAAGACTTATAAATAGAGCCTTAGACCACAATAGAAAGGGTTCTTCTTTTTGGCAAGAAACTTTAGAGATTTTATTGAGCGAATATTCTTTTCAGTATTATTTATATTTCCCAGCTATTTCTATATTCCTTTCCAGTATTATTTTCTTCTGTACGGTTAAATATATCCTCCGATCGAAGCAAAGCCTACAATTTGTGCAGGAGTGCTTCTGTCTTCAGAGTTATTACCAGGTTTACGTTTACAAATTCTTATTGCTTTTTAATCAATATAATTATGTTTATTTGTGTTTGTCCTTTAAATTATTCTGCGATTTGGTTTAATATTATGTCAGGCTAGAAATCCTATACCGGTATGTAAAGTCACTCAATCGAGGGAACGAGTAACTTAGTCGGGATTATTTTTACTACGAAACTTTCTTTTCTTGCCTAAGTTACTATTTTTTCAATCATTAAATTGTTTTGTTACGGAAGTAAAAAACAGATAGAGGTTAGGGTCAACAAAGCGGAAGTTTGAGATCTTTTAACTGGACAGTAGTAATTAGGCATTTGCTTAAAATACAGCGGAAGCACTTTAAAGTTAATTAAGATTTTGTTTAGTTTTCAAAAAGTGTTTTTAACTTCTACGGGATGGCGGAAGCGTACGTTAGGACTTAACTGCATAGCTTAGATCAACAAAACGACAGTGTGAGACGAGGGTTTTTAAACTAAATAAGTTTTACTGAAAGCTGTTTTGAAAATATAAAGACGCCCAACAGGTCGCTAGTTCCCAAGGTACGACTGTTGCATACTGGTAATTAAGCTCATTGATTATTAAAATCCAACTTAATTTAGTATTTAGTTTTCCCTACAATCCAATCAAATATTCATTAGCTTTAGATTTGCGAAGTAACAATAGAAAACGGTAGATCGATTCATCAGTCTTTGTGGTTCGATATCTTTTAACACTACACGATAAGACTGTGCACTTGCAGTCTGAATCATTGGATACATAAGTACAAATCCCACGATCACTAAACAAGTATTGTATCTTAGATGTTGTGAAGATTGCTCTTACTCGCGATTCTTCAGGTAAAGAAGTCAGAATTTACTTACATGATAAGTTGATGGAGAGAGGGAGCATCAAAGATTGTTATGTAGCCCTGTTTTACCGCGAGTAAGTATATATTAATTTGTATTTTCATTTATAAATCAATTTTATTCATATTATTAATTATTCTGAATGTTTATGCAGCCGACATTGGCAACTACTTGTCATATGTCCCAAGAAAAATAATATATTTGTATTTTACTCGGTGCACTCGACACTGCTCGACGTTCTGATCAACACTTTGAGTGGGTAGGTTGTATTATTTTTTATACTCAAATTTAACTTTAGAATTGAATATTTTTTATTCATGTTTAATTTTAACCTATACGTGTAAATCGATGGAGGAATATAATGTGCGAAGAAGAAATGTAATGGGTACAAAGCCAAAATTTTATTACCCAAGAGTAAGTATAGTAATTGTGCTATTTGACATTATATTAATTGTGTTTATTAGTGTGACATTAATATGTGTTATATTTCTAGTGGAAAAAACAAACCGACGTCCATTCTTGTAGATATTATGTTATGAGATATATGCTCCATATTGTCTCAGATGGAATTACACAAGGATGAGTGGAGAATAAGGTATTAGCTTAATTCATGTTATCCATACTTCTTAAACTATTTTTTGTTTTGTTTTTAGATAATCAAAGTTTAAATTTTGTTCTAATTGTAGGAGCTTAACAACCAAAAACCACATTCAACAAAGGAAATTAATGACATCCGATCACGTTGGGTGAGTGTCTTCTTATCTCATTATGAAGCTCGAGAACAAGAACAGTAGTTTATGTCGGTTTCTTATTATTTTGTATATGAACAAATTTTTTCTTATTTTGTCTTGATGATAACAATGTTAATTTGCGCACTTGGGTTGAAATGATATATGATATTCTGTTACATATTTTGTAGTTTCTGTGTAAAAAATAATACTGGCAAACTAATAGATTTATTATAATGATATGATATATGCCAGTGAAAATGATACAGGTAAAAAATGATATAGGGACCAATGAAATTGATAAATATAGCAAAAAAGCTTCATATTAAACCCCTCAGTTTTTATCTAAAATCGAGGTAAATTAATACCTTATTACCTTGAAATGTAATCAAAATCGATGGCTATATGAAGCGCACAACAAAATATAGAAAATAAAATATATGCAATTCCTATGGATCGAATCCATGACCTTTTCAATTTTAACCTCGGTTTTTAAAACACCAAGGTGTTAAGTGGAGACTTTTCATGACGAGCTTACTAACCTCGTCTGGGTTGCCGAGGTAAAACATATTTCGCATCCGATGTTACAATGACTTTTTGTAGCAGTGTATATGTTGTTTAATGTACATTATTGTTGATAAAATTTGTATGTTGTTGATGATTTTGTGTTTGTTGATATATATTGTATGTTGTTTAAGGTATGTTGTTATTAATAAAAGTTGTATGTTGATGATTTTGTGTTTGTTGATATATGTTGTATGTTTTTTAAGGTATGTTGTTATTGATAAAAATTGTATGATGTTGATGATTTAGTTTGTGTTGATATATGTTGTATGTTGTTGATAAAATTTGTATATTGTTGATGATTTATTTTTTGTTGATATATGTTGTATTTTGATTAAGGTATTTTGTTGTTTATAAAAGTTGTATGTTGTTGCTGATTTAGTTTTTGTTGATAGATGTTTTATGTTGTTGATATTATTGATGATGATTTATATGTTGTATGTTATTGATTTTTAATGATATACCTTATACATTGCAGCTTTCACTATGTTAAAACAACATTTCTTATATGATGAGTTTATTATGTCATATGTGATTTGAGTGTTTTACTAATCTGTCACTAACAAATAACCTTTATAATTGAATTAGAAATTTATAATATGAAAAATGAACTTATGTTAGAAAACAACTTACATTGGTCAATTTTTTGAGCTTTCTTCCTTCCATTCTACGTATCTCCCTCTTTGAGAGTTAGAATTTAGTTTAATGCATGTAGTTCTTCAATCAATACTTCCTTCTTTACTAGTTCAATGAACTAGTAGAAAATGAAGCATTGAACTTAGTTATAACACTCAAAAAGTAAGATACGGAGAATGAAATGAAGAAAACTAGGAGAACAATGATCAATAAACATTTTATTCTAATATAAATTAATTTGTCAAATCATTAATTTCTATATCAGATCAAAATGTTATATGTTTATCGAGTAGTTGGTGAAATAAGCATTCCACATATGTTATAATAAACTCATATGGACATGTCACCATGGTTGAAAGATAAAATTATAGTTAAAAGTAGTGCGCTGAGTCTTTTACTACGTCTAGAAAGAACAACCATGGTGAAAAGTTGAGAAAATAACCAAAATGTTGTCTTGGGAATTGAACCTTTGACTTCTATCTTTTACTACAATTATCATAATAAATTATGGTGATACGTAGAGCGCCACTGTGTTTTTACCATGGGTTCCAATTCGTGATGATAAATAGCGTACTTATTATCACATCCTACTTTACCACGGACCTCCACCCGTGGTAATACCCTTCACCTAAACATGGTTAAATGTCCTTTCTGTACTAGTGAATGTCTTATCTAACAAAAGTTGGACATTTTTCCTTCAATCCTATATCATCATTGTAACTTGCATCATTAACCAAACTTTGTATCCTATTAACTTTATCAATAGCTTGAGTGACTTTAAGATAAATATTTTCAAATATATCTTTGTTCCATTTCTTAAGAATAGGCTTAAGAGATATCAATTTAGTAGATAAAACAAATATAGGGTAACCAGTCATACTAATATTCCAATTATCAATAATCAGTTGTCTTCGTATATAATCTAGAGTCAAAACCTTCAGAAATTTGAATGACCTAGCCAAATCAAACTCATCATTATCACAATGGAGAAGAATAAGATAATATTTTAAGTGATTTTTGATCAAAGTGGAGTAATTGACCATGTTCCAATTATTTAGACAATTATGATTACAAATGGATCTATCAAGCCTAACAGAAGAGTAAGCATCATCTTTTTCTCATTGATCCAAATGTAATAACTACCATTAGTGTCAAGAAACATAAGTTCATTTTGATTTGTCCAACTAAAAAACTCATTAGTAGAAGTTTTGTTTGGAGGGCATCTACATAATTTCTCGTGGGAATCAATAACTATATTGAAATTACCTAGCATGCAGAAAGGGGCAGAATTGGTCTGTTGAAGATCGGTAAATTCATTCCATAATTATCTCTAAATCATATGAAAGTTACTTGCATATACAACGACAATGAAGAATTTAGTTTGACCCAGTACTATATAAAAAGTTACATATTGTTATATAAACTCAACATAATGTGATTTATATTTATTGTACAAAAAGCCCATGTGTTTGAATCATGATTTTGTTTAAATTTAATGCAAATCTCTTAAGTTTGATTTGTTTAAGACACTCAGCAGAGAAATGAGCATAAGGAATCAATGGTTCAACAATCAAAAGGAAGTCAGACTTTTGTTGATCACATAGATTTTAATAGCCGACCTAGTATCAAGATTTCCTACTCCTCTAACATTCCAATATATGGCTTTCATTGAGTGGTGTTGTGTTTACCCGACATGGCTCGAGTTCTAATTTCCATTCTTGGTTGAGTAAGTTTATGCCTTTTCCTACCATTTTTCTTGACCACAACAAATTCTTCTTGCTGTGGCTTACAAGGATTGTCTTCAATGTCCCAAAGGTTATTATTCTTCTCCAAATACAAACCATCACATGAATCTCTCACTGAATTATTACTTTTATTTTCCATAACCATAATACTAGTATTAGATTGCTCCCTTCTATCCTCAATTATTCCTTTCTCAATCACCAAATTTTCACTCAAACCATTATCAGTCTCTACTATGATTTCTTCTTCATTCAAAGAGTATGTTTCTGATAAATGCTCCTCATTAGCATTAATCTCATTCTCTGGCTGAATGGCCACAACAAAGTCATCCTTCTATATGTCATTATCAAGAGTATAGTTTCCCACCTTATTCAAATTTACAGAGTCGTCATTTACTATGACCTTTACTGATTCACCATTCTCTATGTCTTTCACATTGTTATTAACTGATATTATTTGTTTGAAATTTTTAGGCGTGTATCTTGTAAATTGTTTAATTAGTGACTTATCAGCATTCTTGCCTTTCAACTCCTAAAATTTGTCAATACTAAGACCAACACACACACAATGATCATAAAAAGAGGTAAACTCTCGTATTCTAATTCAACAAAAAACGCATAACCCTCTCGTATTCTAATTCAACAAAGAACGCATAACCCTCTCGTTCCACCACAAAACTATCATAATGAGTATCTAACATGTTAAGGTCTATTTGCACATGTACAAAATGCTCCAACATTTTTTTTCTTGTAAGCTCATCAACTGATAAAGGAGTGTCAATATTAGTAGCAATTGCAAATAAAATAGTTGGTTCTCAATACTCTAATGACAAACCATGCGTCTCAGGCACAATTGAACATATGCAATCTTCAAATTCTCAGGTCTAATATTTGGCGTCCATGCAGATAAGCGTAAGAACGAGAGTTTCACATTCCATGACCCTATAGGAGATCCTCCTTTGATTTTAATGAAAAATTCAAAATAGCCACGTCTTAAAGGAGTTGAATCCCAATTAGTAACTGGACTCCATAATGTCATGAGTTTGTCATATGATTTTGATGTCTTCAATGACACATTACTTTTACTAGTAATCAATTTTCCATGTAAATCATTTATGTAGCATTCGAGTATCCAAAAATCTGCTCGATCTATCTTTTAACAAATTCAAAATCAACAAATTTGTCAAATTTGTCTAATTAATTCATCTAATGTCATGTTCACTTTTAACCTATTTTATTTTTATTTTCATAAAATACATTTAAAAACAAAAAAATGAACTTTAAAGATATTTCATAAAACCAATAAACACTTAAAATAAACCGAATCTAATATTTTTATGAGAATCCCTTAAAATATTGTTTTTTACACTATTATTTTATCTTTTAATGGAAAAAATCATGCGTATATCTAACAATATAAATATTTTCTTTTAGTGGATTTTCTCTTAAGATGATAAGAAATGATCCTCTAATTTTATTGAAGGAAAAGTAAAATAATTTTAAGTAAAAGATAGATAATATTTATTTCAGAGGGAAAAAAATATGAGAGAAAATAAATTATAAAAGAAATAAAGAAAGTTAAAAAAAATAGAGAATTGAAAGTTAGAAAATCTATTTTCAATACAAATAAATAAATAGGATCGAGGAAGCACTACAACTAATAAACCATTAATGATTTGCAAACCCAAAACATGACAACCAACACCTCATACATCCGAATATCACCCCTCATAATTAATATCTAGATTTTAGAAACGTAAAGAAAAGCTTCCTTCTGATGTGAAAAACCATTCCTCGTGTGTGATCTCTATCTCATTTCTTTAAACTCAAGGAAAATGACCCCCTCGTTATTTAATGCATCTACCTACGTTCTTGTCGCATTTATTGTACCACCCCCACCTCACGTATTTACTCTCCCCCCAAACCATTTTCTTATGCCAACCTTAATTATTAGTATATTATCTAACATTATTATATTAACATAGCCAGAAGAGATAGCTTCCATAACCATGTCTTATTCCTCTCTCTGCATGTATACCTATACCTAATTTCAATATTTCATTCAATCTCTCACCCACTCCCATTTACCAATTTTTCATATTTCTACCCAAACACAAGAACAACAACAACAACAAATATGGAGGGAATCACAGCTAGTGCTTACAAGGGTTTAAAGGAGTACTGGGAAAGAAAAGGATACAAAAGAATTAACGGATCAACTCATAGAAGAAGAACAAACAAGGTGGAACTTGGAGCTTCCCAAACCCGAAAAGCTCGGTTTTGGAGATGGAAGATCAAGCTATCACCCAAGATCCGTATCAACAGAATCCCTTCTCCCAAGAAACTCCTCATACGCGTCAGAGACGCGTATGTCAGAATGATGATGGGTCTGGCCAACTCACGGATCATGACCGTGAGTGGCTCAGCCGGGGGATTTGGTGGGGCTCTGTCTACCGGACCCACCGGTGATATTGGGTTCAATAGAGCCCCACCGAAAGAATACGATGAGAAGATGATTATTCAGATCTATAAATCCATTCTCATGACGCATGGAAATTTAGAAGTTGCTTGCAGACAGTGATGGTAAGAAAGAAAAAATAAAAGCCAAACCTCTAAATTTGGTTTAGTCTTAAATTGTGTTACACCTTTTCAGCTTTCAACCGTTTTCAACAAGAATGATGCATTCTCCTTTTTAAAATACTCTTCTTTTTCTTTTCTAGTTTATTATTATGTTATGGGTTTTAATTTTAGTTTTCTTAGCTTGAATGCTTCTATGAATTAGATAGATTAATTAGATTCATAGTTATTAATTTGGTTTAACATGTCAAACGGAGCAGTTTATCTTGTAATGTACTATTATCATGTCAAACGGGGCACTATTAGTTATATTAATTTGGTATAACATTGAAATGAATGATACGGGTGTTAGTCTTTTTTTTCCTATGTTGGATGATGAGACTGAATGTTTCTTTCTATCAGGCAAGAGTTTTAAAAATTAAGTATGCAAAAAGTTTTAATCGAATGATTAAGATGGAGAACCAACTTTTTTGTTGGATGTTTAATAATTGGTGGGTGACACCTAGTGTTTTCTTTGGAGAATTTTGTAGATATAATGATGTAGCACGAATAAAAATCATCCACATGTAATTTGTTATGTTAAGTGTTTATGAGTATTTTTTTCATTTGAATTAAGGGTACATGTTAGAGGTATTATAATAATAAAAAAAATTAAATATAATTAAATATAATAAAATTATATTTAAAGTTTTAAAATATTGAATACACGCGTTTTAAGAAAATATTTTTACAGATAATTTATTAACAATTATCTTATGTTTTGGGATACATGTTAATTTTTTCTGTTTTTGTTTAAGTAAAGTCAAACTAATCTAAAATACAAATAAATGTTTAATAAATGTGTGTGTGAGAGTTTGAACAAGTTGATAGGTAGAGTTAATGTCTATGGGGGGTAATAATTTTGAAATCCTTGCTTTTAAGGGTGAAATTGGTTAAAGAAAGTTTTAAAGGTCAATGTTTTGTATAATTAAAAGGCTTGGATGTGAAAGATGACTGAACTTTAGAAGTTTTAAAGCAAAATGATATGAAATTAAAAGATTGAAATTCTAAATTTGTTTAAAGTAAATTGTTGATTAGTAAATGATTCAAAAGTAAATTTGTGATTAAGTAAATGATGTAATAAAGAACTTGAATTGAAATGAAATGTTTGATGAAAAATAAGAGTTGGTCCAACTTTAAAAAAAAATTTGACTCGAGTTTGTCACAATTTTTTCTAGTTCGATAAAATTTTGTTAGCAATTCAATTCAACTCAATAACTAAACTAAGACTTGAAATTGTTAGTGCGTGAGATATTTTTAGTGAGGGGAGAAAGAGAGAAAATAAGAAAATAAGAAAATAAGGATTGTATTATTTAATTGAATTGTTACAAACTGATTTACAAACTAGTTTATTTATATACAACTAATTTGTACACTAAGTAGGCTAACGAACCCTAATTGGATTTGAGTTTGAATTACACAACTTAGATTATATCTAATATTATAGATAATATTTCAATATACCTCCCATAATCCAAGTTGTCGAACCTAAGCTAGTCATGTCGATTTGAACTATTCCTAATTTTTTTCTCAAATTCAGGAATTTGTCGATCTTCAATCCTTTGGTGAAAATGTCAGTCAATTGTGCTTCACTTCAGCAATGTTTTTACTTCAAGTTCATCTCAATTTACCTTTTCCCTCAATAAGTGGAATCTAGATTCGATATACTTACTTCTTCCATGCAAAACTGGATTCTTTGCAAGATCAATGGTTGACTTGTTGTCGATCTGCAACACTAGAATTTTTTTCATTTCGACCTCGATATCTTTCAACACAGATCTGATCCAAATTGCTTAACATGCAACATAAGATCCTGCTATATATTCATCCTCACACGATGACAATGCCACCATAGGTTGCTTTTTTGAGCACCATGATATTGGGGAACCAAAGACTTGAAAGAAATAACCAGTTTTGCTTCTTTGATCTTCCTTCTCTCCACACCAATCAGAATCTGAAAAACAAGTAACTGTAGCTTCTTTGTTTTCAGAGTCTCGTCGAAATAGTATTCCACAGTTTATCGATCCTTTTAAGTATCTCAAAATTATTCTTGCATCCTTCATGTGTGTTGTACCCCAAAATTTTCCCTCCCATATTCTTCAAGAAATTGCCAAGTCATGCTTCAAAATTCCCCAAGGGTTGCACAGTGTAAAAGCCTCATGAACAGTCAAAATTAGGGTTTTGGTTCTGATCAAGAAAATGAAGTTTCCAAAGGTCCAATCAAGTCCCACATGCCTACAAATATGGTCAAGCATCCTCATATCAAGTTTCAAGACTTTCAGCACAAAATTGCACAGTCAAAAACCCTAATTGCACTACAGTCAACTGTAGGGGCAAAATGGTCATTTGACAGTCAAAAGTCCAAATTTTTGGTCAACATCTCATTTTTAAGCCACAAACATCATTTGATCAATTCTTGATCATGATTCTCAAAGCTTGGCTCAAAAATCATCAAGATGCAAAAGTTTCCTTATTTGGACAGCTGAAAAAGTCAACTGAAAATTGACCAGGGCATAACTTTCACATGGATTATCAGAAAAATTCCATCCAAAGCTCATTTTGAAGAGAAAGACATTTCCTACAACTCATCTTCACACTTCAAGTCCAAGAAATGCTCTCACAAAAAGTTATCAATTTCAACATTATAGGTCATTTTCAAAAGTCAACAAAAAGGGACTTTAAGTCAAAGGCCATAACTTGAGATTGGTAAATCAAAATGACATGGGACCAAAGACATTGGTTATAGGACTCAAAGACATTTCCAAAATGTCCAAGAACATGAGCAAAGCTTAAAAATTGAGCAAGTTATGCCTTGTGGAAGTTGGGAAATTTTTGGATATTTTGAAAAGTCAACATTGGTTCAAATGACTTAAAATTGCTAATGGGCCCATTTTTCTTCCACAATTCATCATCCAAGGCATGTGCACGACCACTTGGCCCAAAGGGAAGTTTTTCTTCATTTATTTATTTATTTATTTGAATTTTTATTAATAATAATTCATTTAAATCAATTAAATACATGAAAAATACTTAACATACTATTTCAAATCTTTTTGTGCATATAATATCTTCAAAAATTCGTGCATGATCAGATATGGAAGAATTGGAATTGATTGGATATGATTTGTACAAAAAGTGCATGAAAAAAGATTGAAAAACTAATGCTTGAAAATCAAATCTTCCAAACCATTAATGCATGGATTTTGATCAAATTTCTTGACCTAATTCACTCTTACATAAGTTCAGAATGCAACCCTAGTAAGAGGAACCATTAAGCTGCGCTAGAGACCAAGACACAAACTTGAAAATTTTGCTTAAAAACTCAAAACTGAAAATAGGGTTAGGGGTCGATTCAGAGCACAAGACCAATTGCAAAAGCTTCCTCGTGTCTCACTGAAGCTAACTGGATAACTTTCCAACCTTTACACGCCCAGAATTGGTACAAGGGGTTCAAACTGTTTCAAATAATATGCATAATCGTGTTTCCATATTTAGGCATTTTCATTGCGTTTTTTGATGCATTCATACTAATTGACATGTTCTGAAGCTAACCATCTACCTTGATTGAGTTTTTATATGCTATATACGATTATGCCATTGTTGTTCATTAGGGTTCATGAAGCTCCGAATTGGGGGTTTTTGAATGAGGAAAAATTGGAGTGTGAAACCAAGGCCATTCAATTCAGTGCGTTTGGACGATCAGGAATCCACCCTCGCGCCTAATTTATGATGATCCCTGGGCTAGTCGCTATTTTTCAGAAACTAGCCTAAGGGAACATTTGAAAAACCGTGGCCAATGTTTTATATTTTCAGGAAAAAAATAAGCAATGGAGAAGACGACTAGGTGGCAGGCGATGGTTGGCTGGTTTGAAAGTTCGCGCGAAAAAGTAGCATTAACGCATTGTTTTGTTTATTATATTCATTTGTTATTTAATTTACAGATAAACGAAATAGCTCAGTGGCAGGCGCACACGCTGGTAACGTTCAGGACCTGGGTTCGAGCCCCAGGTCCTCACCCCCTTTCATATTTTTCTTCGTTTAATGTTCATATGCAGCGTCAGCGTAAGGGAGTACCATACATTCATGAAACCTGGCCATCCACGTGCCTATGGAGATAGATCAAACGGCCATAATCTGAAGCGCACCATGGACTGCAGTCAACCACCTCACACCCTAGTGTCAAAGTCAACGAGGCTTAAGGAATTGGGCCCTGAATTGCTGGGCTTCACCTCCAAAATTAGGGGCAGACCCCCTAGGTTTGCTAATTTTTTTTTACTTTCTTTGTTTTTTATTATTTCTATTTTCTTTTAAATTATTGTTTTCTTAATTAATTTATTATTTTCATAAAAAACACAAAGCACCATAAAAAATCAGAAAAGATGAAAAATAGTAAATATTTTATTTTAGTATTTTCATGAGTAAATTGCATTAATTAATTTAGTTTTAATTTAAGTTAATCTTAATTTTTTTAAATAAAAATCTAAAAAATGTAGAATTAGGGTTTATGATAATTTTTATTCTTTTTCTTTTTAGTCCATAATAATTAAATATTAAATATTTATTTTTATAATTAAATTGCATGTAAATTAATTAGGGTTAATTTTAGGTTAAAATTTAATGCTTTTCTTAACAAATAAAAATTGTAGAATTAGGTTTACTCGCATTTAATTCTTTTTCCCATTAAAATCATAAAATACCAAAATATACCAAAACAATTTCTTTTCCTTTTTAATTAATTAATCAATTTCATCATTTTATTAAATTTTGCAAAAAAGGGTCCAACGCCCTCGTTTAATTCTTATTTAATTCGCGTGCTTATTTCTTTTTCGCTTAATATTTATGTATCTCTCCCAAAGCCTTGTAATTAATTTTCTTGCATTTTAATTCTTTACTTTCCTGTCAAATCGGGTCCTGGTTTAATTTTGGCGATGTGGACCCGCGCCTTTTGTAATAGCTTAGAATTTTTTACTTTTCGCAATTTTTAACTGTTAATTAAGGCATGAAAGAATGTATGGACAAAAATAAAAACAAGCGCTAGATCACCAATAACATGACAAAAGACAAAATACTTGAAAACGACCCACAAATCGCACACACCACCCCTAGGGTATGCCTCACTGTTGCCTTGCCTCGAAAGGTGATCGTCGAGTAGAGGATGTCTTAGTAAGTCCTCATGATCCGGGAACCTGGCATGAGGGTAGCTTCTAAGGTGTCTTCCCATTGCTCTGGTGATCACCATGTCCCGAACCTCGAATTGACCCGAACACCTCCAACGGTGGTGCTACCTACCTCTCAATGGTGGGATGGCACTACTTTAAAGGACATTTACACAGACGAATTCCTTAGGGTAGGTAGACGACTCGTGGATACTTGCTCTAATTCAAAACAAAACAAATCAAAAATACTTTTCACACCAACACATTTTCAAAAAAGCTTTCGAAAGCATTTTTCAAACACTCTTGAGGACCGATACAAGAGTCGAACTGAAATTTTCAAAGAAACTTTTTAAAACCCACAGTTGAAAAGCAAACAAACCATTTTTGAAAACACAAGTGAGCAAATATCTAAGAACCCATGGATAACCATGGATAGAAAGGGTGCTAACACCTTCCCTTTCTATAATCTACCTCCCGAACCGAGAGCAATCTCTTTAAGGAATTTTTCTGTGCTTTTGTCCTTTCCAATTGGAGAAAATAAAAGACGGTGGCGACTCTTGCTTCTGCGACATTTCGCGAACCAGCATTAAACAGTCAGTTCCAGATCCACTGATCACAGAACTGGCGACTCTGCTGGGGAAATCTTTATAAAGTGAGGTGTACCTTAGGGATAGTTCATAATTGTGTTTTCAATTGCTTTCCTTGTTTGCTTTAAATTGTGGGACTGTCTTGGGAGTTCTATAGATCCTAACCCGGATCTGGGGATACCTTCTTAGAAAGTAGCAACAAGGCTGTGAGGGAACTGTGCGGGGTATACCGACATGGTTGAAACAGTCTGCTACGTTGATGTGGCACTTTGGTGTGTACCGGTAACCCTTGAGTTCAGTCAAGGAGAGTACGGGGCCTCCGCGTGGTGTCGTGAAGCATCAACAGACCTTAGGAACCTTAATTGAACTATCTTGGCCTCTTTAGGGTAGTGAGATAACTGACTTTGGTGCAGTCCGAGGTTGGTTGATACTCGATACTACACTCAATTGAGGGTTGCTTTCCTGGAATATTTCGGTCGCCAGTTCAGTGGCTAAATCGAAACGATGAACAATGAAAGCAATCCAGTGATATTGGGACCCTTAGAACCCGGTTACTTCTAATAGGACATGTTGAGCCCACCAACTTCAAGAGGGTAATACCCAGACCCCATGCTGGCCTAAACTCTAAGGGTTTCTCTTGTGTGACTTGTGTGCCTTCGTACTTGACTATTTGCATGCTTGTTGTCTGACACTTGAGCTTCTTGCAGGTTTTGTTTGTAGTCCTTAATTAGGACTCATAACAAGGTCTATCGAGTTTCTTGCAGGTTTCGTTTATAGTCCTTAATTGGGACTCATGACAGGGTTTACTAAGTTTCTTGCAGGTTTTGGTTTGCAGTCCTTAATTGGGACTCATAACAGGGCTACTCACATTACCCCATGCATACCATAACATCATACCATTGCATACATCCTAACTCATTTCCAGGATCTCAAGGGCTTGTGATGCAGGTCATGGTGAATCAACTATCCCAGCAAGGGGCAAAGAGGATTTATTTTCCTCTAGCCAATGTAGTCAGGGGCTATGACCCACTTGATATGGTGAGCCTTTGACCCTTGAAGAAGGATTCTCAGCAACGTGGAGTTCCTTCAATCAAAACACCGGACCCAAGTTCTAACAAATTTTCTTGTTTATCCCGCGAGGTCCTTGAAATCATTGCATGCATATCATACATATCATTGCATAACAGGTACCCATTCTCTGCAGATTGCTTACCTTCTTCGCTGTTTATTTCAGCAGTCTCGTCATGAATCCTGAATCCTCAACCGAGCACACTATCAAGGCCCTCCAGGCTCAGAACGCCCAGTTCCAAGAGCTGATCATGAATTTGACCCAGGGGCAACAAGATCTGAAGACCCTACTCTCGAAAAAGAAGAAGAAGAGGACTGTTTTGTTCAGCCCTAGACGCAGATCTGGGAACACACTGCAGGATGAAGCTGAGAGGACAACTCCATCTGTGGGGAAAGGCAGTCATCAAGAGGAAAGGGTTCCCAGTCCAGTGGTCTCTGACAATGAGACAGATTTCAATGACGAACAGTACCCTCCGGCTGAGGATAGGTACAAACAGTTGGAAGACCGGCTAAGTGCTATGGAGATACAAAAAGTGCCTGGCCTGGACTTCGAGGATCTAGGTCTGTCTTCTGGGGTAGTGATCCCACACAAATTCAAGGCACCTGCCTTTGCAAAGTACGACGGGGCATCCTGTCCAAAGCTGCATCTCAGGTCATACATGAGGAGGATCCAGCCCTACACAGCCGACAGGAACTTATGGATCCACTTTTTTCAGGAGAGTCTTTCAGGGACTCAGCTTGACTGGTTCTATCAACTGAATGGAGCCAGCATCCGCAGCTGGGAGGACTTGGCCACTGCTTTCTACAAGCAGTACCAGTACAACACCGACCTTGCTCCCACGCGCACTCAACTTCAAGGAATGTCTATGGGTGCAAGCGAAGGTTTCAAAGAATATGCCCAAAAGTGGAGGGACCTTGCTGGAAGGGTACAACCACCTCTAACCGACCGCGAGCTCATCGACATGTTCTTAGGGACCCTGTCCGGTCCATTCTTCAACCACCTGATTGGGAATTCTGCTGTTGGATTTACAGATTTAGTCTTAACCGGGGAAAGAATAGAAGCTGGTATCAAGTCAGGGAAAATACATAATGGTGACTCCTCGAACATTGAGAAGAAACCATCCAAGAGAGAATCTAGTGCTGTCAACGCGGTAGCTATTGCAAAGCCGGCCGGTGCTCCTCAGCATCACAGTCAACAAAGGGAATAAAGACCTAAGAGGCAATTTACTCCCCTCGGCATGACCTTGTCACAGATATTGCCACAGCTGCTGGAAACCAGGTTGGTAACTCTCATGGATCCCCCGAAGAATCCTAACAGGACACCTTCAAGGTACAATCCCAATGCTCGCTGCGCCTATCATTCCGACAGCCCGGGGCATGCTACATGTTGTACCCCAAAATTTGCCCTCCCATATTCTTCAAGAAATTGCCAAGTCAAGTCACAAAATTCCCCAAGGGTTGTGCAGTGCAACTGTCTCCTATACAGTCAAAACTAGGGTTTGTGTTCTGATCAAAGAAAGGAAGTTTTCAAGGACCCAATCAAGTCTCATATGCCTACAAATGTGGTCAAGTATCCTCATATCAAGTTTCAAGGCATTCAGCTCAAAATTGCACAGTCAAAGCCCTAGATTGCACTACAGTCAACTGTAGGGGCAAAATGGTCATTTGACAGTCAAAAGTTCAAATTTTTGGTCAACATATCATTTTTAAGCCACAAACATCATTTGATCAATGCTTGATCATGATTTGGCTCAGAAAATCATCAAGATGCAAAAGTTACTATATTGGGACAGTTGAAAAAGTCAACTGAAATTGACCAAGGCATAACTTTCACATGGGTTATCAGAAAATTTCCATCCAAAGCTCATTTTGAAGAGAAAGACATTTCCTACAATTCATCTTCATACTTCAAGTCCAAGAAATGCTCTCACAAAAAGTTATCAATTTCAACATTATAGGTCATTTTCAAAAGTCAACAAAAAGGGACTTTAAGTCAAAGGCCATAACTTGAGATTGGTAAATCAAAATGACATGGGACCAAAGGCATTGGTTAGAGGTCTCAAAGACCTTTCCAAAATGTCCAAGAACATGTGAAAAGCTTAAAAATTGAGCAAGTTATGCCTTGTGGAAGTTGGGAAATTTTTGGGAATTTTGAAAAGTCAACATTGATGCAAATGATCCAAAAATGCTAATGGGCCCATTTTTCTTCCAAGTTTCTTCATGCCAAGCCTATGCACGACCATTAGGCCCAAAGGGAAGTATTTTCTCATTTTTTAATTATTTATTTGAATTTATATTAATATTAATTCATTTAAATTATTTAAATACATGAAAAATATAAAGCTTGACCTAAAAAATCTTTTTATGCACATTCTAGACTCAAGATTTCGTGCACATCCCAATATGGCAAGATTTGGTTGATTTGAGCATGATTGAACAAAAATGCACATGGAAAAGATATGAAAAAATCTTGAAAAATCAATTTGCAAAAACCATTGAATGAAAGAGATTTGATTGATATTTTTAACCTAATAGCTTTGCTACATATTCAGGATGATAACCCTAATGCCAAGGGACAAAATACTGCGCAGCAATTCCCATTACACACTTGGAAAAATTGCCATAAAACTCAAATCTGAAAACGTTGTTAGAGGTGTTTTTAAGCCCTAATACTCATTCCAAAAGCTTGCTCGTGGACTCCTGATCATATTCCAATCAATATCAACCACAAAAGCTCCAGGAATTGGTACCTGTAACTCAAACTGTAAAACAAAACTTTTGAAATCGCATATCATAATTCATACATCTTTTTGCATTTTTGTTTATGAATTCTTGTTCAGCATGAAGTTTCCAAGCTAACCATTGTGTTTAATTGTATTTTTGTTGACCATACGCGATGATGCCATGAATGAGATTTAGGGTTTGCAGGTTTCAAAATTAGGGATTCTTAATACAAGCAAAATTAGACCATCCCAGTACCACCATTGCAATCAGCTCATCAAGACGAAGAAAAAGCACTAGTCGCGATCAATTTATGATCACCATAGCGCTAGTCGCTATTTTCTTGAAACCGGCCTAAGACCACGCTTCCAAAACCGCTGCCATACGTGCTTGATTCAGAAAAAAAAGAAACACGTGAAGAAGACGATCACGTGGAAGGCAATGGTTGGTGCGTTTAAAAATTCGCGCGCTGGACCACAATTGCCTTGGTTTTGTTTTTTATTATTTATGTGATATAATATGACAACGTGCGCGTAGTGGCTCAGATGGTGAACGTTGTTTGCATTAACCTCCATGACCTGGGTTCAAGTCCCAGGTCTGAACAATTTCCATATTATTTTTGTATATTAATTCCTATGCAGCGCTCACAGTGAAAAACACCATACATCTCATGATCCAAGCATACACGTGTCCCAGACGGCCACACCAAAGGCATAGATCCAAGGAGTACCATGTACCATAGTCAGACGCGTCACATGTTGCACAAAAAAGTCAATGGATTTCAAGCTATTGGGCCAGAATGCTAGGCCTATACCTCCTAAATTGGGGCCTGAACCCCCCCTGGTTTGCTTTTTCTTTTCATATTTTATTTTTTTAATTGTTATGTTATTTATTTTTTATTTGTTTTAATTAATTAATGTTTTTTTTTACAAAATATAAAAATATCATAAAAATCAGAAAAAGGCAAAAAATATAATATTTATTTTATTTTAATCATTCCCATAAATAAATTACATGTAAATATTTAGTTTAATTAGGTTATAATTTTAATCCTTTTAATAACTAAAATCCAAAAATAGAATTAGGTTTAATTTTTATTCTTCTTAACTTCCTTTTTTTACAATAATATTGCTTATTTTATTTATTTTCTATAATTAAATTTTGCATGTAAATTAACTTAGATTTAAATTAGGTTAAAACTTAATATTTTCGCAATAAACTTAAAAACCATTAGAACTAGGGTTTAGCATTTTATTTTAATTTCAATAAATTCTTTTTCTTTTAAATCTTAAAAAATGTAAAATACTAAAAACATTTTCTTTTAATCTTTAATCCTAATTCCACATTAATTCTAATTAATTAATTCATTAACTTTAGATTTTTTGCAAAAGGGTCCAACGCCCATGTTCGTAGTTTATTTAATTTGCGCATTTATTTTATGTCATTTATTATAATTATGTAATTCTCCCAAAGCGTTGTAACGATTATACTTTTCGCACTTTATTATTCGCTTTATTTATTTTTCAGTCAAATCGGGTTCGGTTTAATTTTGGCGATGTGGACCCGCGCCATTTGTAATAGCCTTAGATTTATTTTCCCGCAAATTTTAACTGTTAAAAAGCATGCAAGAATGAATGTCTTAATTAAAATCAAGCGTAGATCATAACAGACATGACAAGACGAATATCAATGAAAACGACACACGAATCGCACGCACCACCCCTAGGGTACGCCTCACTGTTGCCTTTCGAAAGGTGATCGTCGAGTAGAGGATGTCTTAGTAAGTCCTCATGATCCGGGAACCTGGCATGAGGGTAGCTTCTAAGGTGTCTTCCTATTGCTCTGGTGATCACCATGTCCCAAAACTCGAATTGACCCGAACACCTCCAACGGTGGTGCTACCTACCCTTCAATGGTGGGATGGCACTACTTTAAAGGACTTCTACACAGACGAATTCCTTAGGGTAGGTAGGTTCTCGTAGATACTTGCTCTAATCTCAAAACAAACTCAAAAAGACTTTTCACACCAACACTTTTCAAAAGCTTTCAAAGCAAATTTTTCAAACACTCTGACGTACGAGTCGAACTGAATTTTTTCAAAGAAACTTTTTTAAACCCACATTGAAAAGCAAGCAAACATTTTTGAAAACACAATGAGCAAGTATCTAAGAGCCCATGGATAACCATGGATAGAAAGGGTGCTAACACCTTCCCTTTCTATAACCTACCTCCCGAACCGAGAGCAATCTCTTTAAGGAATTTTTCTGTGCTTTTGTCCTTTCCAATTGGAGAAAATAAAAGACGGTGGCGACTCTTGCTTCCGTGACATTTCGCGAACCAGCGTTAAACAGTCAGTTCCAGATCCACCGATCGCCAGAACTGGCGACTCTGCTGGGGAATTAAACTTAAAGTGAGCTGTACCTTAGGGCTAGGTCATAACTGTGTTTTCACTTGTATTGATTTGCTTGCTTTACTATTGTGGGTTGCATCGGAGATACATAGATCCTAACCCAGATCTGGGGGATACCTTTCTTAGAAAGTAGCAACAAGGCTGTGAGGGAACTGTGCGGGGTATACCGACATGGTTGAAACAGTCTGCTACGTTGATGTGGCACTTTGGTGTGTACCGGTAACCCTTGAGTTCAGTCAAGGAGAGTACGGGGCCTCCGCGTGGTGTCGTGAAGCATCAACAGACCTTAGGAACCTTAATTGAACTATCTTGGCCTCTTTAGGGTAGTGAGATAACTGACTTTGGTGCAGTCCGAGGTTGGTTGATACTCGATACTACACTCAATTGAGGGTTGCTTTCCTGGAATATTTCGGTCGCCAGTTCAGTGGCTAAATCGAAACGATGAACAATGAAAGCAATCCCGTGATATTGGGAACCTTAGAACCCGGCTACTTTGATTAGGACAGGTTGAACCCACCAACTTCAAGAGGGTACCACCCAGACCCCATGCTGGCCTTAAACCTTAAGGGCTTGTCTTGTGTGCCTTGTGTGCCTTACATGTTTGTCTTTGTAAATATCTGTGGTGTGTTTAATCATAGCATCATGACATCATCCAGCATCATATGCATTGACTAACCATTTCAGGGGTTCGAATTTTCATCTTTGTTCTTGTTTTGTAGGACATGGAAACTGTTCGTAGAAAGACCATTCAAGTCAGTCTTGTAAGGATCCCTCCTCAGCTTAAGGAGCTTATATCCAGGATTTCCGAGAACTCTTCATTCAGTGAAAGGCATGGAAGCCTCATCAGCTTGGTCAACACCAACATTGAGGAAGATATGATAAAGGTCTTGTTCCAGTTCTTTGACCCTCTGCATCACTGTTTTACCTTCTTGGACTATCAGTTGGTACCTACATTGGAGGAGTTCTCCCGGCTCCTGAAGATCCCTATCCTTGATCAGCTACCCTTCAACGGTACAGAAAAGGAACCTAAGCTTGAAGAGATTGCCAAAGCCTTGCACCTACAGTCATCTGACCTCAAGGGACATTGGGAAGTTAGAAGTGGTATCAAAGGGTTCTTAGCCAGGTTTCTGTTTGAAAAGGCCCTTGAATGTTGGAACTCCCTTGACTTGCAAGCTTTTGAAGAGGTTGTGGCCCTCCTTGTTTATGGTTTGGTGTTGTTTCCTAACCCAGATCAGCTTATTGATATCAGTGCTGTCCAAATCTTCATGTCCAGGAATCCTATACCTACATTGCTGGGGGACATCCTTCACTCATGTTACACTCGAACCATGAGAAAAAGAGGTGTCCTTATGTGTTGCACTCCTCTCCTGGGAAGGTGGTTTATTTCGCACCTTCCCCAATCAGTCCTGAAAAATGAGCGGGGTTTGAGATGGTCACAACGGTTGATGACTCTTACACATGCAGATATACATTGGTGTCCTAGGTCCAGAGAAGATGTCACTATCATTGATCGTTGCGGGGAGTACCCTAATGTTCCTTTACTTGGAATCAGAGGAGGTATTACTTATAGTCCATGCCTGGCTTGGAGACAGTTTGGTTATGCTCGGAGGGATGGTCCTCATGACATGTTGATTCCTGACATAGTTTTTGACTTCGACAATGATACTCAAGGACTTCGCCAGAGATTTATCAGAGCCTGGAGGATGCCCAGTAGGATAGACAGCAAGACACTGGGGCACAGGAACTCTATCCCTTTGGAGCCTTATCTCAAATGGGTACGCGCCCGCTCTCAGAAGTTAGTGATGCCTTATCCTCACATGATCCCAGTAATCAAAGAACCAGTCTTGGAAGGGGAAGTGTCCCACATTATTCAGCACCCTGATATGCCCACGTCCTGGGAAGAGATGCAGAAGAGCTGGATCCAGCTTAAGGAAGAGCGGAATTCTCTTGAGACTAGTCTGCATGCCAGTGAAAAGAAGGTCCTGGAGCTCACTCGCCTGTTGCATGAGGAGAGGAATCTCAACACCTACATAGCTCCGAAAAGGATGCGCAGTGTATTTTGGGATTGACTTGATTTTTGTACTTTTGCCCATGAGGCCTTGATATATTAAACAATGATTTCTTTAATGATAACGTGTGTTCCTTTTTGTCTACAACAAATTTGAACTTTCGAACCCTTGAATGCATTGCATACGCATTTCATACATCACGTGCATAGCAGGTTTTTCCCCTTTTCAGGTTGCTTACAGTTCTTCGCTGTTTATTTCAGCATCATGAATCCCGGATCTGAATCAACAGAGACATCAATCAAGGCTCTCCAGGCGCAGAATGCGCAGTTTCAAGAACTAATCAAGGGGCTGGCTAAAGGCCAAGAAGAACTGAAGGCTATGCTCCTGAAGAAGGAGAAGAAGAAGAAGAGAAGAACTGTTCTGTTCAACTCGGGCCGAAGGTTCGGCAATACTCTGCAACATGAAGAGGCTGGTTCTTCTGTTGGCAAGAGTCCTTCTCAGGCAGAAGTAAAGGTTCCTAGTCCGGTCGTCTCCGACAACGAGACAGATTTTGATGAAGAGCAGTACCCTCCTTCAGATGACAGGTACAAACAACTGGAGGACAGGTTGAAGGCTATGGAGGTGCAACAGGCACCTGGGCTGGATTTCGGAGATCTGGGTTTGTCGACTGGTGTGATTATCCCGCATAAATTCAAAGCACCATCCTTCTCGAAGTATGACGGGGCGTCTTGTCCCAAGCTGCACTTAAGGTCCTATGTTCGGAAAATTCAGCCGTACTCTGCGGACAAGAATCTATGGATCCACTTCTTCCAGGAGAGTCTTTCAGGGACTCATCTCGAATGGTTCTATCAGCTGGATGGGACCAAAGTTCGTAACGGGGAGGAGCTGGCTACTGCTTTCTACAAGCAGTATCAGTATAATGCCGACCTTGCCCCCACACGTACCCAACTCCAGGGTATGGCGTTAGGCGCAAGCGAAGGTTTTAAGGAGTACGCTCAGAAGTGGAGAGACCTGGCTGGCAGGGTGCAGCCACCATTGACTGATCGGGAATTGGTAGACATGTTCTTGGGGACCCTATCTGGGCCGTTTTTCAACCATCTCATTGGGAATTCTTCTGCTGGTTTCACTGATTTAATCTTGACTGGAGAGAGGATTGAAGCTGGGTTAAAATCTGGAAAAATTCCGAAGGGTGCATCATCCAGTGCTGAGAAGAAACCCTTCAAGAAGGAGTCTAGCGCCGTATATGGTTCCAGGAGATCAGAGAGAAATGAACACCGCCAATCTGTCAGTGCGGTAATGATTGCTAAGCCTGCTGCCGCTCCCCGGCCAAACAATACTCAGAAGGTGGAAAGACCCCGGAGAGAATTCTCCCGTTTAAACATGACCTTGTCGCAGATCCTGCCACAGTTGCTCTCAACTAATTTAGTGACTGTCAGGGAGGCGCCGAAGTTTCCAAATACTGCATCCCCCAAGTACAACCCGAATGCTCGTTGTACTTATCATTCAGAAAGCCCGGGGCACTCTACTGATGACTGTTGGGCGTTGAAGAATAAGGTGCAAGACCTTATCGACGCAAAGGAGATACAATTCGAAGCGCCTGCAAAGCCGAATGTAGTTACTGCCCCTATGCCTCAGCACGGGGTAAATGCTGTTGATGAAGACGTTTATGCTGTTTCTGTGGATGATCTAGCCACTCCTCTAAAGATCGTTAAGAAGAACCTACTGCAGGCCGGTTTATTTCCGGGTTGTAGTGAGGGTTGCCTGTTCTGTGTTGTGTCCCCATCCGGTTGTCCCTTGCTAAAGTTAGGCATCCAAAGCTTAATGGATAGCAAGGAGATTCTATTCAAGAAGTCTGCTGTTCGTTTGGTTCCAATAGAAGAAGTCTCTGTGGTGACTATCTTCAATAATCCGATCCCGGCTCTCCAGAGGAAGCCCACTCAAATTATGACCGTTGCACCCGTTATTATCACTGTTCCAGGGCCCCTGCCCTATGTATCTGATAAAGCTGTCCCTTGGCACTATGGGGCAGATGTATATATAAACGGGATCAAACAAGAGCTCAACGCTGGCGCCAGCATCTGTGACATCACTGGCCCAACCAAAGTTACCTGCAGTGGCAGGCTCTTCTCGCCTGACATTGCACCACCTGCTGCCCGAAGACCGCTCCTGATAATTCCTACAAGTACACCTATTCCTGTTGCTGACCAAGTTGTTGTTCCTGCTGCTGATCCGATTGTTTCTCCTGCTGCCGAGTCATCCCATGCTCGGGGCAAGGGAATTGAAGCTGAGCCTGCCCAGATGGGGGCACCCATACCCATAGCTGCTGAGGCCTCCCCACAAGAGATGGAGGAGATTCTGAAGATTATAAAGAAGAGCGATTTTAATGTTGTGGAACAGCTGGGGCATACAGCCTCCAAGATCTCCATGCTCTCTTTACTGCTGTGCTCCGAGGCCCATGCAAAGGCCCTCATCTCATTCCTCAAGACGGCCCATGTGCCACATGAAACCTCTGCAGTCCAGTTCACTGATTGCGTGGCAAGTCTAACGGCAGATAACGGCTTGGGTTTCTCAGACGCTGATTTGACCGCAAAGGGGAGAGATCATAATGATGCTCTGCACGTCTCAATTGAATGCAGGGGCACCACCTTGGCACATGTGTTGGTTGATACTGGGTCATCTTTGAATGTGCTACCCAAGAAAGCTCTGGATCGTCTAGATTGTGAAGGCCTGGAATTGAAACCCAGCAACATCATCGTCAGGGCCTTCGATGGTTCAAAGAGGATGGTCCATGGAGAGGTTGACATTCCGATTCGTGTGGGCTCTCAGGTGTTCGACTCCACTTTTTATGTGATGGATATCCGTCCATCTTACTCTTGTCTGCTGGGTCGACCCTGGATACATAAGGCTGGGGCAGTGACCTCTACCTTGCATCAAAAGCTGAAGTACCCCGTCAGAGGGAAGATTGTCACCGTGCAAGGAGAGGAAGAATATATGGTGAGCCACCTGAACTCCTTCAGGTACATTGAGATGGATGGGGAGTTCATTGAGACCCCCTTTCAGCATTTCGAGGAGGTGTTTCCAATTGCAGCAGAAACAACAGAAGCAAGTGGTCCTTTGAAGATGGCTTCCCTGAAGGATGCCAGGGCTGTGGTACAGAAAGGTGAATGTGCCGACTGGGGCAGACTTCCAGACTTCACCCAGAAGACTGATAAACTTGGGCTGGGTTTCACCTCAGAAGGTCAGAGAGCTATGAGGAAAGCAAAGATCGGAAGACCTCCGGTATTTATTAAAAGTTCAGAAGTGAATGCTGTTGGGGAAGACCATGAAGTGGACGAAGCTGAATTCAACAGCTGGATCTATCCGACGGCCGAAGACGGATTGAACAATTGGAGTGCAAAGGACCATACCCCTGTTACCTTTGTGACGCAGTAATAAATTTCTTTGTTTCGTTATATTTTGTAATAAACAATGATAAACTCTATGGCCCGGTGTCTTACCCGAGGCACCGTGGTTCTATTTGTGAGGGCATACAAACTGTCATTTTATACATCATGAATGAAAATCTTGGACGTACTTTTCGCATTGCAAATATTGTGTTCCTTTTCTGTCTTTCTTTTCCTTTACATAATTTTCAAAAAAAAACAGCTGTATTTACACACACACTCACTCATACAGGTTCCAATCCACTCTGGATCTTACTGATAACAACTCTGCTACTGCCAATTATGACTTCGAAAATCCGATCAACTTAGCCGAAGACGAAGGTGAAGATGATTGCGAAGTGCCCGGCGAGCTTGCAAGACTGTTGCTTCAGGAAGAGAGGGCAATTCAACCCCATGAAGAGCCAGTGGAAACCATAAACCTGGGTACTGAGGCAGATAGAAAAGAGGTAAAGATTGGTGCCAACCTAGAGCTCAGCGTGAAGCAACGGTTAACCAAGATGTTACATGACTATATGGAGATCTTTGCCTGGTCCTACGAAGACATGCCCGGGTTGGATACCGATATTGTTGTTCATCATTTGCCGACTAGGGAAGACTGCCCTCCAGTTAAACAAAAGGTTCGTCGGATGCGTCCAGAGATGTCCGAGAAGATTAAAGCCGAAGTCATGAAACAGTTTGATGCCGGTTTCCTTGCAGTGACTTCTTACCCTCAGTGGGTTGCTAACGTGGTGCCGGTACCTAAAAAGGACGGTAAGGTCAGAATGTGTGTTGATTATAGGGATCTGAACAGGGCCAGCCCCAAGGATGACTTCCCCTTACCTCACATTGATGTCCTTGTTGATAATACAGCTCAGCACAAGGTATTCTCTTTCATGGATGGCTTTTCAGGCTACAATCAGATCAAGATGGCACCTGAAGACATGGAAAAGACTACATTTGTTACTCAGTGGGGCACCTTCTGTTACAAGGTCATGCCGTTCGGATTAAAGAATGCTGGGGCAACCTACCAACGTGCCATGGTTGCCTTATTTCATGACATGATCCATCACGAGATAGAAGTGTATGTGGACGACATGATCGCTAGGTCCCAGACTGAGGAAGAGCATCTAGATCATCTACAGAAGTTGTTTGACCGATTGAAACTGTACAAGCTGAGATTGAACCCGAACAAGTGCACCTTCGGGGTAAGATCGGGAAAGTTACTAGGCTTCGTGGTCAGTGATAAAGGTATTCAAGTGGACCCTGCTAAGGTCAAAGCTATTCAAGAGATGCCAGTTCCTAGGACAGAGAAGGAAGTCAGAGGCTTTTTAGGACGCCTGAATTACATCGCTCGATTCATCTCTCATATGACCGCTACCTGTGAGCCAATCTTCAAGCTGCTGAAGAAAGATCAGGTAGTATGTTGGAACGATGAATGTCAGGCTGCTTTCGACAAAATCAAAGAGTATCTCCAAGAACCACCTATCCTTATGCCACCGGTTGAAGGGAGACCTCTGATACTATACCTGACAGTGCTGGACAACTCAATGGGGTGTGTGCTAGGGCAGCATGACAAGTCTGGCCGAAAAGAGCATGCCATTTATTACCTTAGCAAAAAGTTTACCGACTGTGAGACCCGATACTCACTGCTTGAGAAAACTTGCTGCGCTTTGGTATGGGCTGCTCGCCGGCTGAGACAGTATATGCTAACTCACACTACCTTGTTGATCTCAAAGATGGATCCGATAAAATACATATTCGAAAAGCCTGCTCTGTCTGGGAGAATTGCAAGATGGCAAATGATCTTGACGGAATACGACATTCAGTACACAACCCAGAAAGCCATCAAGGGGAGTGTATTGGCAGACCACTTAGCTCATCAAGCTGTAGATGACTACCAATCAATGAACTTCGAGTTTCCGGATGAAAGCATCATGATTGTAACTGATTGTGAAGTACCTGGGCCGGATGAAGGACCTGAACCAGGATCCCGATGGTCTATGCACTTTGACGGAGCTTCCAATGCTTTGGGAAATGGTATCGGCGCCATCATCATATCTCCACAAGGTACTCATACTCCACTCACTGCCCGGCTGTGTTTCAACTGTACCAACAACATGGCAGAGTATGAGGCGTGTATCATGGGTCTTCAAGCTGCGATCGACCTAAGGATCAAATTTCTAAGTGTCTTCGGAGATTCCGCTCTTGTGATCAATCAGATTAAAGGAGAGTGGGATACGAAACATCCAAACTTGATTCCTTACAGAGAATGTGTGTTGACCCTGATTCCCCACTTTACAGAGATAACCTTCGAGCACTTTCCAAGAGAAGAGAATCAGTTAGCGGACGCGTTAGCTACAATGTCTTCAATGTTCAAGGTCAAATGGGATAATGAGGCTCCCCGGATCACCATCTGGAAACTGGACGAACCGGCATACTGTTGTGATCTCGAAACTGAATTGGTGACTGAGAAGCCTTGGTACCACGAAGTGAAGAGATATCTGGAAGCTCAGGAATACCCTGAAGGTGCATCTGTCAACGATAAGAAATTCCTGAGGAGGTTTGCAGCCAAGTTCTTCCTAAGCAACGACATCTTGTACAAGCGAAACCATGATTCAACCTTACTGCGTTGTGTGGATAAGACCGAAGCAGAACGGATCATGGAAGAGCTACATGAAGGGACCTTTGGTACACATTCCAGTGGGCATACCATGGCTAAGAAGATCCTACGGGCAGGATATTACTGGTCCACAATGGAAGCTGACTGTTACCAACACTCCAGGACATGCCACAAGTGCCAGATCTATGCAGATAAAGTGCATGTTCCTCCGGTTCCCCTGAATGTTCTGACTGCGCCTTGGCCGTTTGCAATGTGGGGTATAGACATGATCGGCGAGATCAAACCTACGGCATCTAATGGACATCGCTTCATCCTAGTGGCGATTGACTATTTTACAAAGTGGGTTGAGGCAGCATCCTATGCTACAGTAACCAAGACTGTTGTGGCACGGTTTATTCGGCACAATCTGATCTGTCGGTACGGCGTCCCTGAGCGAATTATTACAGACAACGGTACCAATCTGAACAACAAGATGATTGCTGAGCTTTGCGAACAGTTCAAGATACAGCACCACAATTCTTCTCCTTACAGACCGAAGATGAATGGGGCTGTAGAAGCAGCTAACAAAAACATCAAGAAGATCGTGCAAAAAATGACAGTAACTTACAAAGATTGGCACGAGATGTTACCGTTCGCTCTGCATGGGTACCGTACCTCAGCTAGGACGTCAACCGGGGCAACTCCCTTCTCTCTGGTTTATGGCATGGAGGCAGTCTTGCCGATTGAAGTACAAATTCCCTCTCTCCGGATAATGAAGGACGCAAATCTAGACGAAGATGATTGGATCCAGACACGACTTGATCAACTCAACCTCGTTGACGAAAAGAGACTTGCTGCTATCTGTCATGGTCAGACATATCAAAAACGAATGATCAGGGCATTTAACAAAAAGGTCAGGCCGCAGGAATATCAAGTTGGGGATCTGGTTATCAAGAGAATCATCCTTCCTCAGAGTGATCCAAGGGGAAAATGGACCCCTACGTATGAAGGGCCATTTGTGGTTAAACATGTGTTCTCAGGAGGAGCAATGATATTAACCAACATGGATGGTGACGACCTTCCTCACCCCGCCAATGCAGACATAGTTAAAAAATACTACGCATGAAAAAGACCCGCTAGGCTGACATGCCTAGGCAAAAATTAGGGCTTCCCGTCGAACCAAAAGGGTTCGGGCAAAATGAAGGGATGAAAATAAAAAAAATCTGTACACCCGGCAAGTCGAAAACCTGAAAAGGCGGCTTGGGCAAAAATGGGTATCCCGGTGGACTGAAAACCCGAAAGGGCGGTCCAGACCAAAATTAGGGATAAAAGCGTAATACTATGTCTCATTGGATCACTTTGCATCCAGAATCCGGTATCTGCATCAAGCTCAAACGACATCGATCAGTCAGCTTCACCCTCAACCAAGGTCATCAAGTGATGAGACGCTCGGAGTTATAAAGGCAATAGCAGAGTTGAAACCCAGTGGATCATTCATCTTTCACACAACTGTTTTATTTTCTTTTGTACAAAACTTGTATAAACTCTTTTGATCGGCGGCGTACCTCTTACTAGGACGTCAGCCTCTTGTACACAAAATGCCTATTCAGGCCATTCAAAAATCAATACAAATATATTTTTTAGTTAAACGTGCCAAGTGTTTTTCTTTTTTTCTGTTTTGTTTTGCGAAGAACGTCCAAGGTTCAATTTGTGATATATGCATTGACAATAATTTGCTAACTCATAAATATTTGCATACGAAACAAAGGAATTAGTTGCAGGTGACACTAGAAACAGGGGCAATAAAGAGTTGTCTAAACAATCCAATTGTTCTATCCTCCAAGGTACCAAGGTAGGTTCAGCTAAAGAACACGACCAGTACATATTAGTTCCCCAGAGAGTAAAACAATACATTCTTCTCCAAGCAAATCATCAAATATTAAGGAAATTGAGTATCCTCCAGCCGATCTCAAACATTCCCCAGCAGCAATACATATATTCTTAACAAGCATCCCCGGCAGTCTTGGTCTAAAGATTGTTCCCCGGCGGCATACCAACATTCAAAGGAATCACTTCCCCGCAGTCCAAAACTTCCCCAGAGAGTCCAGTCCAACCCAGTTTCCCCAGGAAAGTTGGAATTCATATCTCCCCAAGCAGTAAGCTTACCCCCAGTAAATTCTGGAAGCTTATCCTCACAGAGCACGAACGCGTCGTCCGGCTTGATTTAAAGAGTTATTTCCTTAATAGGATATAACTGGGTTATCCTCAGCCAAAAGCCATGGAAAGAGCGTCGTCGACAAAGTCTTCTTACCCCAGCGAAGTCCGTCAACACTTCATACAACAACGGTATCCTCAGCAAGTCATTCTCAATAATTCAAGCAAAGCATCTCTATCCCCACAGAGTACCGCTTCCCAGCATAGTCGCTAGAGTATCTTTTCTCCCCGCAGACTCTTCATTTGCCAAGTTTATTCCTCAACGGAGTTATCTTCTCCTACCGGTATTCTTGCAGTTATCATCCCCAGCGGAAGCAAAATCTATTCTTCAACGTCAGCCCAGGATACAACTTCCCGGCACCCGTCAAGGATTCACTTTCCTAGACGAAAACATACATAAAACTTCACATACATCATCATAGCATGCATAACGCACTGCATCATACAAGTCTCCTTTATGTTGAGAACATCATTGCTTGATCCATATCATGCATTGCATATGACTGACTTTTACCTTTCAGGAAAGATGCAGTTTAAAGTCTCAATCACATTTCAAGACCTAGACCGGTTCAGTTAAATCGACCCTAATATTTTCCTGATGCTTATCCAGTCAAAGGCCTTCTCTGGTTCAGTCAGGTCGACCCTAAGATCTCCCTGATGCTTATCCAGTTGAAGATGTTTCAAGACCTAGACCGGTTCAGTTAAATCGACCCTAAGATTTTCCTGATGCTTATCCAGTCAAAGGCCTTCTCTGGTTCAGTCAGATCGACCCTAAGATCTCCCTGATGCTTATCCAGTTGAAGATATTCCAAGACCTTGTCCGGTTCAGTTAAATCGACCCTAATATTTTCCTGATGCTTATCCAGTCAAAGGCCTTCTCTGGTTCAGTCAGGTCGACCCTAAGATCTCCCTGATGCTTATCCAGTTGAAGATATTCTAAGACCTTGTCCGGTTCAGTTAAATCGACCCTAAGATTTTCCTGATGCTTATCCAGTCAAAGGCCTTCTCTGGTTCAGTCAGATCGACCCTAAGATCTCCCTGATGCTTATCCAGTTGAAGATATTCCAAGACCTAGACCGGTTCAGTTAAATCGACCCTAAGATTTTCCTGATGCTTATCCAGTCAAAGGCCTCCTCTGGTTCAGTCAGATCGACCCTAAGATCTCCCTGATTCTTATCCCAGTAGAAGACACCCAAGATTTTTATCAACGAGCATTGTTGAAGTTAAAATCGCCCAAGGTTCTCTTACCATCCATGCTAAGGCAGTAACCATCCCTGGTTCATTCATCAGCGTTTGAAGCTCCAGACTCAGCTCCTGTAACCAATCAGGACACATCTATACCAAGCATCTAAAATCAGCTCCTGCAACGTGTCAGGTACTCGTTTTCTCTTTTGCAGGTATGCAGGTTCTCGCTAAGGAATCTCTTACGCAATCAGCATCCAGATGGCATCTATAAGCCCATCATCCTATCCAGCAATCTCCAAATGGCATCTATGAGCCCATTCCACCACACTGCTATCAGGTGAGCGCAAATTTCTGGGCACTTTAGTGTTCAATCATCTTCTACCCTCGGATTACGAAAGGCACGCCAGCCCATCTGCATCCTCAGGTCTAAGAAGATTGAACAGGGGCAACTGTTGTACCCCAAAATTTGCCCTCCCATATTCTTCAAGAAATTGCCAAGTCAAGTCACAAAATTCCCCAAGGGTTGTGCAGTGCAACTGTCTCCTATACAGTCAAAACTAGGGTTTGTGTTCTGATCAAAGAAAGGAAGTTTTCAAGGACCCAATCAAGTCTCATATGCCTACAAATGTGGTCAAGTATCCTCATATCAAGTTTCAAGGCATTCAGCTCAAAATTGCACAGTCAAAGCCCTAGATTGCACTACAGTCAACTGTAGGGGCAAAATGGTCATTTGACAGTCAAAAGTTCAAATTTTTGGTCAACATATCATTTTGAAGCCACAAACATCATTTGATCAATGCTTGATCATGATTTGGCTCAGAAAATCATCAAGATGCAAAAGTTACTATATTGGGACAGCTGAAAAAGTCAACTGAAATTGACCAAGGCATAACTTTCACATGGATTATCAGAAAATTTCCATCCAAAGCTCATTTTGAAGAGAAAGACATTTCCTACAATTCATCTTCATACTTCAAGTCCAAGAAATTCTCTCACAAAAAGTTATCAATTTCAACATTATAGGTCATTTTCAAAAGTCAACAAAAAGGGACTTTAAGTCAAAGGCCATAACTTGAGATTGGTAAATCAAAATGACATGGGACCAAAGGCATTGGTTAGAGGACTCAAAGACCTTTCCAAAATGTCCAAGAACATGTGAAAATCCGAAAAATTGAGTAAGTTATGCCTTGTGGAAGTTGGGAAATTTTTGGGAATTTTGAAAAGTCAACATTGATGCAAATGATCCAAAAATGCTAATGGGCCCATTTTTCTTCCAAGTTTCTTCATGCCAAGCCTATGCACGACCATTAGGCCCAAAGGGAAGTATTTTCTCATTTTTTAATTATTTATTTGAATTTATATTAATATTAATTCATTTAAATTATTTAAATACATGAAAAATATAAAGCTTGACCTAAAAAATCTTTTTATGCACATTCTAGACTCAAGATTTCGTGCACATCCCAATATGGCAAGATTTGGTTGATTTGAGCATGATTGAACAAAAATGCACATGGAAAAGATATGAAAAAATCTTGAAAAATCAATTTGCAAAAACCATTGAATGAAAGAGATTTGATTGATATTTTTAACCTAATAGCTTTGCTACATATTCAGGATGATAACCCTAATGCCAAGGGACAAAATACTGCGCAACAATTCCCATTACACACTTGGAAAAATTGCCATAAAACTCAAATCTGAAAACGTTGTTAGAGGTGTTTTTAAGCCCTAATACTCATTCCAAAAGCTTGCTCGTGGACTCCTGATCATATTCCAATCAATATCAACCACAAAAGCTCCAGGAATTGGTACCTGTAACTCAAACTGTAAAACAAAACTTTTGAAATCGCATATCATAATTCATACATCTTTTTGCATTTTTGTTTATGAATTCTTGTTCAGCATGAAGTTTCCAAGCTAACCATTGTGTTTAATTGTATTTTTGTTGACCATACGCGATGATGCCATGAATGAGATTTAGGGTTTGCAGGTTTCAAAATTAGGGATTCTTAATACAAGCAAAATTAGACCATCCCAGTACCACCATTGCAATCAGCTCATCAAGACGAAGAAAAAGCACTAGTCGCGATCAATTTATGATCACCATAGCGCTAGTCGCTATTTTCTTGAAACCGGCCTAAGACCACGCTTCCAAAACCGCTGCCATACGTGCTTGATTCAGAAAAAAAAGAAACACGTGAAGAAGACGATCACGTGGAAGGCAATGGTTGGTGCGTTTAAAAATTCGCGCGCTGGACCACAATTGCCTTGGTTTTGTTTTTTTATTATTTATGTGATATAATATGACAACGTGCGCGTAGTGGCTCAGATGGTGAACGTTGTTTGCATTAACCTCCATGACCTGGGTTCAAGTCCCAGGTCTGAACAATTTCCATATTATTTTTGTATATTAATTCCTATGCAGCGCTCACAGTGAAAAACACCATACATCTCATGATCCAAGCATACACGTGTCCCAGACGGCCACACCAAAGGCATAGATCCAAGGAGTACCATGTACCATAGTCAGACGCGTCACATGTTGCACAAAAAAGTCAATGGATTTCAAGCTATTGGGCCAGAATGCTAGGCCTATACCTCCTAAATTGGGGCCTGAACCCCCCCTGGTTTGCTTTTTCTTTTCATATTTTATTTTTTAATTGTTATGTTATTTATTTTTTATTTGTTTTAATTAATTAATGTTTTTTTTTTACAAAATATAAAAATATCATAAAAATCAGAAAAAGGCAAAAAATATAATATTTATTTTATTTTAATCATTCCCATAAATAAATTACATGTAAATATTTAGTTTAATTAGGTTATAATTTTAATCCTTTTAATAACTAAAATCCAAAAATAGAATTAGGTTTAATTTTTATTCTTCTTAACTTCCTTTTTTTACAATAATATTGCTTATTTTATTTATTTTCTATAATTAAATTTTGCATGTAAATTAACTTAGATTTAAATTAGGTTAAAACTTAATATTTTCGCAATAAACTTAAAAACCATTAGAACTAGGGTTTAGCATTTTATTTTAATTTCAATAAATTCTTTTTCTTTTAAATCTTAAAAAATGTAAAATACTAAAAACATTTTCTTTTAATCTTTAATCCTAATTCCACATTAATTCTAATTAATTAATTCATTAACTTTAGATTTTTTGCAAAAGGGTCCAACGCCCATGTTCGTAGTTTATTTAATTTGCGCATTTATTTTATGTCATTTATTATAATTATGTAATTCTCCCAAAGCGTTGTAACGATTATACTTTTCGCACTTTATTATTCGCTTTATTTATTTTTCAGTCAAATCGGGTTCGGTTTAATTTTGGCGATGTGGACCCGCGCCATTTGTAATAGCCTTAGATTTATTTTCCCGCAAATTTTAACTGTTAAAAAGCATGCAAGAATGAATGTCTTAATTAAAATCAAGCGTAGATCATAACAGACATGACAAGACGAATATCAATGAAAACGACACACGAATCGCACGCACCACCCCTAGGGTACGCCTCACTGTTGCCTTTCGAAAGGTGATCGTCGAGTAGAGGATGTCTTAGTAAGTCCTCATGATCCGGGAACCTGGCATGAGGGTAGCTTCTAAGGTGTCTTCCTATTGCTCTGGTGATCACCATGTCCCAAAACTCGAATTGACCCGAACACCTCCAACGGTGGTGCTACCTACCCTTCAATGGTGGGATGGCACTACTTTAAAGGACTTCTACACAGACGAATTCCTTAGGGTAGGTAGGTTCTCGTAGATACTTGCTCTAATCTCAAAACAAACTCAAAAAGACTTTTCACACCAACACTTTTCAAAAGCTTTCAAAGCAAATTTTTCAAACACTCTGACGTACGAGTCGAACTGAATTTTTTCAAAGAAACTTTTTTAAACCCACATTGAAAAGAAAGCAAACATTTTTGAAAACACAATGAGCAAGTATCTAAGAGCCCATGGATAACCATGGATAGAAAGGGTGCTAACACCTTCCCTTTCTATAACCTACCTCCCGAACCGAGAGCAATCTCTTTAAGGAATTTTTCTGTGCTTTTGTCCTTTCCAATTGGAGAAAATAAAAGACGGTGGCGACTCTTGCTTCCGCGACATTTCGCGAACCAGCGTTAAACAGTCAGTTCCAGATCCACCGATCGCCACTACAGATAACTGTTGGACTTTGAGAAACAAGGTTCAAGATATGATCGACGCGAAGGAAGTCCAGCTCGACTCTCCAGAGGCTCCCAACGTGATCACTGCTTCCATGCCAAAACATGGCTAGGATAGAAAGCACTTTTTTTGTTCATTTGAATTCAAGTTGTAATCTTCTTTTGATTGTTCAAACATTTACTCATGTTAAACATTGTTATTTCTTTAATGCATCGCATATGTCTGTTCTGAAACAATATATTCGTATTCACTAAATGCAAATTGTTTTCATATTTTTTCTGATGTCAGTTCTTGATCTAAAATTCTAAGCCTCTTGAGGGAGGATGACGAAAACGATACCGCGATCATTACAGTATGCTTTTGAACAGACCCCGCTGATGAGGTACAAGCATTGTTTCAATTCCTAAACACTGGATTTATAAGGATGATAATCCCTCGTCAACCCCTCTGAGCCAAAGAAGTAGGAGTTTTTCTTTTCGAAAATTAAAACCCTTTATCATAACCTGGGGCAGGGTAGTTCTATCAGTTGATCCAGGTGCATGACAAATGGAACTAAAGAGGTCCTTACAAAAAAGAAAGACAGTGATGGTTCCGAATAATCAATAAAGAAAGGCAGTCATTATCTCAAAAAATAAAAAACCCATTAAGTCAAAACCCATGAAGGAGACTTACAAAACTGGGGCATCCCGCTGATTGTAATTCCAAAAAAGGAAACAGTTCAGGCGAAAAAGGAAAGGGATAACAAAAATAAAAAAGAAAGAGGTCATACAAACCCTCAACAAAAGGAATGACTGCCTATTCAAAATAAATCATCAATATCCGAATCATCACCGGAAAATCAAAGCAAAGACTCAAACAAGGTCTAACGTATGATCAACTGAGTTTAGGTTTGGAGAACATCACGAAGAGCGGGTGGGTATAAACAAAATTTTAGCCTTTATCCTTTGTTTCTTAAACCGTGAACCAGGCCACGTTATAACCCTCAAAAGTCCTAGCTGAAGCATGGGTTAGTTCGAAAGCATACTGTTACAAAAGGTATCATGACTCCTTAAGGCCTACGGTAAATACGGAGTTGACATCACGTTTTACAAACATTCACTTGTTTTATGAAAAAGAATGCATTTCCAAAAAACTTCGAAACAGACATAAGCTTTGCATTTTTAACATAACTTTGTTTGCATATGAATATTTGTTTGAACATCAGGGAAATTCGCACGATGAATACCTAGTGGACAAAAGCATTTCCAATCAAGGGGCATAGCATGATCAGTGTCCATCATCTAGGGGCAGTCCAGTCAAGATTCAGGGAATCTCTCAAGGCCAAATAGCCTGGGGCAAATCTCCGCCTGAGTCACTTGGGGCATTCCAACAACGAGTCTTGCCTGATCAAATACCTTCTGGTGGCATGACAAAACACTTCTAACAGGGGCAACTCCCTACTTTCTGAGAACGGACATAGTCGAAAAAAATGCTACGCAAAATCAAAGACCCGCTAGGTTGACATACCTAGGCAAAAATCAGGGCTTCCCGGCGAACCAAAAGGGTTCGGGCAAAAATAAGGGATGAAAATGAAAGATCTGTACACCCGGCAAGTCGAAAACCTGAAAAGGCGGCTTGGGCAAAAATGGGTATCCCGGTGGACTGAAAACCTGAAAGGGCGGTCCAGGCAGAAATTAGGGATCAAAGCGTACGATATGTCCTAGCGTTTCGGCACCTGCCTACCAGAAGGCTTGTCAAGTACTCCCACAGGTGCCTTCTCCCACTGAAACTGGGGCAATATTGAGTTGTCTAAAGGATCCGGTTGCTCTATCCATCGAGGTACCAAGATAGGTTCGGCGGAAGAATGCGACCCAGATACCTTCACTCCCTGCAGGGCGAACGCGTCCCCCGGCTTTATTCTAAGAGTTATTTCCTTACCAGGATATAACTGGGTTATCCTCAGCCAAAAGCCACGGAAAGACCGTCCTCAGTAAGGTCTTCTTATCCCCAGCGAAGTCTATTAACACTTCCAACAACAAGGGTATCCCCAGTAAATTATTACCAACGATTCAACAGAGTACCTCTCTCCCCACAGAGTATTGCTTCCCAGCAAGATTGCTAGAGTACTCTCCTCCCTGCAGAGTTATTCCATTCGCCAAGTTTATTCACCAACGGAGTCATCTTCTCCTATCGGTATTCTTGCAACATCAGCCCAGGATTTGACTTCCCGGCATCCGTCAAGGATCTATTTTCCTAGACGAAGATACATTCATAAACATCACATTGATATACATCATGATACATGCATATACGCATCATATCATACAATCTCATGTGTTGAAAAATATTATTGCTTGATCCATATCATGCATTGCATATGACTGACCTTTACCTTTCAGGAAGGATACAGTTAAAAGATCAACTATGTAGACGAATACAGTCAAAAGAGACCAACCCAGTCAAAGAATACAAATCCAGTTAAATCAATGCCTAAAGATTTCTCTGATACAACTCGTCGTTATAGACACTCGTCGTTATAGACACTCGTCGTTATAGACACCCGTCGTCATAGACACCCGTCGTTATAGACACTTGTCGTTATAGACACTCGTCGTTATAGACACTCATCGTTATAGACACTCGTCGTTATAGACACCCGTCGTCATAGACACTCGTCGTTATAGACACTTGTCGTTATAGACACTCGTCGTTATAGACACCCGTCGTCATAGACACTCGTCGTTATAGACACTCGTCATTATAGACACTCGTCGTTATAGACACTCGTCATTATAGACACCCGTCGTCATAGACACTCGTCGTTATAGACACTTGTCGTTATAGACACCCGTCGTCATAGACACTCGTCGTTATAGACACCCGTCGTCATAGACACTCGTCGTTATAGACACTTGTTGTTATAGACACTTGTTGTTATAAACACTCGTCGTTATAGACACTCGTCGTTATAGACACCCATCGATAAAGACCACCCGTCCATGGAAATAACCTGTCAGTAGAGACAACTCACCAACCTTTCTGCATTCCAGATCCAATTCCTGTATCTTGCCAGGGTGTGTCTGAAGAGTTCGAGGATCCGATGCCTGAATCTTGCCAGGGTGTATCCGTTGAAGACTAATATTACCAGATCCGATTCCTGTATCTTGACAGGGTGTGTCTGAAGAGTTCGAGGGTCCGATACCTGAATCTTGCCAGGGTGTATCCGTTGAAGACTAGCATTACCAGATCTGATTCCTGTATCTTACCAGGGTGTGTCTGAAGAGTTCGAGGATCCGATGCCTGAATCTTGCCAGGGTGTATCCGTTGAAGACTAACATTACCAGACTTGATTCCTGTATCTCGCCAGGGCACGTCTGAAGAATTCGAAGATCCGATTCCTGTAACCAGTCAGGACATATCTACATAAAGCATTTGAAGACCAGCTCCTGCAACATGTCAGGTACTCATTTTTCTTTTGCAGGTACGCAAGTTCTCGCTAAGAAATCTCTTACGCGATCAGCATCCAGATGGCATCTATAAGCCCATCATCCTATTCATCAACCTCTAAATGGCATCTATAAGCCCATTCCCCTATCACACTGCTACTATGTGAGCGCAAATTTCTGGGCACTCTAGTGTTCAATCATCTTCCACCTTCGGATTACGAAAGGCACGTCAGCCAATCTGCATCCTCAGGTCTAAGAAGATTGAACAGGGGCAACTGTTGTACCCCAAAATTTGCCCTCCCATATTCTTCAAGAAATTGCCAAGTCATGCTTCAAAATTCCCCAAGGGTTGCACAGTGTAAAAGCCTCCTGAACAGTCAAAATTAGGGTTTTGGTTCTGATCAAGAAAATGAAGTTTCCAAAGGTCCAATCAAGTCCCACATGCCTACAAATATGGTCAAGCATCCTCATATCAAGTTTCAAGACTTTCAGCACAAAATTGCACAGTCAAAAACCCTAATTGCACTACAGTCAACTGTAGGGGCAAAATGGTCATTTGACAGTCAAAAGTCCAAATTTTTGGTCAAAATCTCATTTTGAAGCCACAAACATCATTTGATCAATTCTTGATCATGATTCTCAAAGCTTGGCTCAAAAATCATCAAGATGCAAAAGTTTCCTTATTTGGACAGCTGAAAAAGTCAACTGAAAATTGACCAGGGCATAACTTTCACATGGATTATCAGAAAAATTCCATCCAAAGCTCATTTTGAAGAGAAAGACATTTCCTACAACTCATCTTCACACTTCAAGTCCAAGAAATGCTCTCACAAAAAGTTATCAATTTCAACATTATAGGTCATTTTCAAAAGTCAACAAAAAGGGACTTTAAGTCAAAGGCCATAACTTGAGATTGGTAAATCAAAATGACATGGGACCAAAGACATTGGTTAGAGGACTCAAAGACATTTCCAAAATGTCCAAGAACATGAGCAAATCTTAAAAATTGAGCAAGTTATGCCTTGTGGAAGTTGGGTAATTTTTGGATATTTTGAAAAGTCAACATTGGTTCAAATGACTTAAAATTGCTAATGGGCCCATTTTTCTTCCACAATTCATCATCCAAGGCATGTGCACGACCACTTGGCCCAAAGGGAAGTTTTTCTTCATTTTTTTATTTATTTATTTGAATTTTTATTAAAAATAATTCATTTAAATCAATTAAATACATGAAAAATACTTAACCTACTATTTCAAATCTTTTTGTGCATATAATATCTTTAAAAATTCGTGCATGATCAGATATGGAAGAATTGGAATTGATTGGATATGATTTGTACAAAAAGTGCATGAAAAAAGATTGAAAAACTAATGCTTGAAAATCAAATCTTCCAAACCATTAATGCATGGATTTTGATCAAATTTCTTGACCTAATTCACTCTTACATAAGTTCAGAATGCAACCCTAGTAAGAGGAACCATTAAGCTGCGCTAGAGACCAAGACACAAACTTGAAAATTTTGCTTAAAAACTCAAAACTGAAAATAGGGTTAGGGGTCGATTCAGAGCACAAGACCAATTGCAAAAGCTTCCTCGTGTCTCACTGAAGCTAACTGGATAACTTTCCAACCTTTACACGCCCAGAATTGGTACAAGGGGTTCAAACTGTTTCAAATAATATGCATAATCATGTTTCCATATTTAGGCATTTTCATTGCGTTTTTTTGATGCATTCATACTAATTGACATGTTCTGAAGCTAACCATCTACCTTGATTGAGTTTTTGTATGCTATATACGATTATGCCATTGTTGTTCATTAGGGTTCATGAAGCTCCGAATTGGGGGTTTTTGAATGAGGAAAAATTGGAGTGTGAAACCAAGGCCATTCAATTCAGTGCGTTTGGACGATCAGGAATCCACCCTCGCGCCTAATTTATGATGATCCCTGGGCTAGTCGCTATTTTTCAGAAACTAGCCTAAGGGAACATTTGAAAAACCGTGGCCAATGTTTTATATTTTCAGGAAAAAAATAAGCAATGGAGAAGACGACTAGGTGGCAGGCGATGGTTGGCTGGTTTGAAAGTTCGCGCGAAAAAGTAGCATTAACGCATTGTTTTGTTTATTATATTCATTTGTTATTTAATTTACAGATAAACGAAATAGCTCAGTGGCAGGCGCACACGCTGGTAACGTTCAGGACCTGGGTTCGAGCCCCAGGTCCTCACCCCCTTTCATATTTTTCTTCGTTTAATGTTCATATGCAGCGTCAGCGTAAGGGAGTACCATACATTCATGAAACCTGGCCATCCACGTGCCTATGGAGATAGATCAAACGGCCATAATCTGAAGCGCACCATGGACTGCAGTCAACCACCTCACACCCTAGTGTCAAAGTCAACGAGGCTTAAGGAATTGGGCCCTGAATTGCTGGGCTTCACCTCCAAAATTAGGGGCAGACCCCCTAGGTTTGCTAAATTTTTTTTACTTTCTTTGTTTTTTATTATTTCTATTTTCTTTTAAATTATTGTTTTCTTAATTAATTTATTATTTTCATAAAAAACACAAAACACCATAAAAAATCAGAAAAGATGAAAAATAGTAAATATTTTATTTTAGTATTTTCATGAGTAAATTGCATTAATTAATTTAGTTTTAATTTAAGTTAATCTTAATTTTTTTAAATAAAAATATAAAAAATGTAGAATTAGGGTTTATGATAATTTTTATTCTTTTTCTTTTTAGTCCATAATAATTAAATATTAAATATTTATTTTTATAATTAAATTGCATGTAAATTAATTAGGGTTAATTTTAGGTTAAAATTTAATGCTTTTCTTAACAAATAAAAATTGTAGAATTAGGTTTACTCGCATTTAATTCTTTTTCCCATTAAAATCATAAAATACCAAAAAATACCAAAACAATTTCTTTTCCTTTTTAATTAATTAATCAATTTCATCATTTAATTAAATTTTGCAAAAAAGGGTCCAACGCCCTCGTTTAATTCTTATTTAATTCGCGTGCTTATTTCTTTTTCACTTAATATTTATGTATCTCTCCCAAAGCCTTGTAATTAATTTTCTTGCATTTTAATTCTTTACTTTCCTGTCAAATCGGGTCCTGGTTTAATTTTGGCGATGTGGACCCGCGCCTTTTGTAATAGCTTAGAATCTTTTACTTTTCGCAATTTTTAACTGTTAATCAAGGCATGAAAGAATGTATGGACAAAAATAAAAACAAGCGCTAGATCACCAATAACATGACAAAAGACAAAATACTTGAAAACGACCCACAAATCGCACACACCACCCCTAGGGTACGCCTCACTGTTGCCTTGCCTCGAAAGGTGATCGTCGAGTAGAGGATGTCTTAGTAAGTCCTCATGATCCGGGAACCTGGCATGAGGGTAGCTTCTAAGGTGTCTTCCCATTGCTCTGGTGATCACCATGTCCCGAACCTCGAATTGACCCGAACACCTCCAACGGTGGTGCTACCTACCTCTCAATGGTGGGATGGAACTACTTTAAAGGACATTTACACAGACGAATTCCTTAGGGTAGGTAGACGACTCGTGGATACTTGCTCTAATTCAAAACAAAACAAATCAAAAATACTTTTCACACCAACACATTTTCAAAAAAGCTTTCGAAAGAATTTTTCAAACACTCTTGAGGACCGATACAAGAGTCGAACTGAAATTTTCAAAGAAAATTTTTAAAACCCACAGTTGAAAAGCAAACAAACCATTTTTGAAAACACAAGTGAGCAAGTATCTAAGAACCCATGGATAACCATGGATAGAAAGGGTGCTAACACCTTCCCTTTCTATAATCTACCTCCCGAACCGAGAGCAATCTCTTTAAGGAATTTTTCTGTGCTTTTGTCCTTTCCAATTGGAGAAAATAAAAGACGGTGGCGACTCTTGCTTCTGCGACATTTCGCGAACCAGCGTTAAACAGTCAGTTCCAGATCCACCGATCACAATTTGTAACACCCTTGGTTCACTCATGTATCTGCTTACTAATCTGTCTGTGAAACCTATATCAGGACGACTGTTGCACACATATCTCAGAGATGCGACAATTTATTTGAACAAAGTTACACCGACTTTGTCTTCCTCTCCATGCTTCTCCAACTTCAAATTTGGTTCGACATGTGAAGATGCTGAAGTTGAATCATCCATCTTGAATCTCTTGAGTATCTCTTTAACATACTTACTTTGATGTAGCACCATATCTTTCTTCGACATTTGAAATTCAATGCCTAGTAAATAAGACAATTTTCCCAGATCTGACATTTCAAATTCCTTCATCATCAACTCTTTGATTTTCGACAACTTCTCCAAGCTATTTCCAATTACCAACAAGTCGTTAATATATAAGCATATGATGTTATATCTTGTGCTACAACATGAACATAAGCACCATACTCAGACTTGCATTTTACAAATCCTAATTCGACTAAGTATGAGTAAATATTTTTGCTCCATGCCCTAGGTACCTGCTTAAGGCCATAGAGTATTTTATGCAACTTATATACTTTACTCGCTTCCTTCTGAATCACAAATCCAGGAGATTGTGTGACATACACCTTTTCATCTAAAGGACCATTCAGAAATGTTGATTTCACATCAAAATTAAATGTCGACCAGCCTTGATTGCATACCAATGCTACCACTAGTCGAACAATCTCCAATCTTGCTACTGGAGAAAATACTTAGAAATAGTTGAGTCCTACTCTCTGAAGAAATCCTCGAGCTACCAATCTTGCCTTATGTCTTGCCATCGACCCATTAGCATTATGTTTCAACTTGAACACCCACTTCACTTTGATAGCTTTTGTGTGTGCTGGAAATTCGACTAACTCCCACGTGTTGTTTATTTCGATTGCATGTAACTCTTCGGCCATAGAATACTTCCATTGTTTTTTCTTTAAAGCCTCGCTATATTTGATTGGTCCAACACGTGTAAGTAATGAAAAATGAACTAATTCTCCGTTTGGTGGTACTTCATCATCACCGATCACTTTATAGTCTTGAAGTCTTGTTGGACAAACTCTAGTTCTTTGAGGTCTTTGGCTTATGCTAGCCGCACCTTCTTTGACTTCGACTTTGTCGGGAATGTCAGCAACTAGTTCAACTTCGACTGGAATGTCTGCAACTTCTTCGACTTCAACTTCATCAGCTTCTTCGTTGAAGTCATAGCTCATTAATAACTTCTTAATTGAATCACCATAATTCCAATACCATGTAGAACTTTCATCAATCACAATATCTCGACTCAACATAATCTTCTCATTAATTGGATTGAATAACCTGTATGCACCAGTTTTATGATACCCTACCAGAATCATAGGTTCACTTTTGTCATCAAGCTTCTTTCTTCTTGCATCAGGAACATGCTTGTAACACATAAAGCCAAACACCTTCAAATGGCTCACTGATGGTCGTTTGCCACCCAACACTTCTTCAGGAACCTTGTTCTTTAATTTCTTGGTAGGGAACCTGTTCAGAATATAAGCTGCAGTCGAAACAACTTTACCCCATAAGAATTTTGGCAAATTCTTTTGCTTTAGAAAACATCTCGTCATATCCAATATGTTTATGTTTCTTATTTCTACAATTTCATTATGTTGAGGCGTATAAGGAGCAGTTACCTCATTATTGACATCATGTTCTGTACAGAAATCTTTAAGCATCTTGGATGTGTATTTGCCACCTCCACCTGTTCATAGAACTTTGATCTTCTTCTCACTTTGGTTTTCGACAAGTCTTTTGATCTCTTAAAGATTTCAAATATTTCGTATTTTTGCTTGATCACATAGATCCAGAGCTTTTAACTATACTCATCAAAAAACGAAACAAAATACCTATTTCCACCAATGGTATGTTCTTCTAACGAGCCACATACATCTGAATGTACAACTTTGAGTATGCATGATGATCTCATTGGCATAGTCAAAACAAAATAATTTCTGGATTTATTTTCGGCTAAGCAAACTTCACAAATTTTGTCGGGAATCTCAAGACTTGGTATGCCATTTACCATCTCTTGAGTAATCAGTTGATTAAGTGACCTAAAATTTAGATGGTCGAACCTCAAATTCCACAACCAACTATCCTTGTGGTTGACAATTGTTTTCAGACATTATACCTCAGTCAAACTGATCATGGTCTCAAATGTCATGTTTTTCGACAAAGGAGATTTCAATACCAAGTTATTCTGGATGTCGAAAAGTTCTAATGTTGCATCTTTCATAACCACTTAGAACCCCTTTTCAACCAGATGTCCAATACTTAGTGTGATACGGTGGGAGAACTGACTTGAGGTTTTACGTTTGTGTTCGCAAATGTTTCGGTTTAGCAAGAGTCGCCACTGACTTTTTATTGTATCCAAAGGAAAGGTCAAAAAGCACAGGAAAGACCTTTGAGATGTTTTCTTGGGTTCGGGGGGTAGATTATGAAAATGGAAGGTGCTAGCACCCTTTTCATCCATGGTTTTCCATGGGCTCTTAGTTACTTGTTTAGATCACTTGCTTTGCTTTTTTCAATTGTTTGAAATGGTGCTTTGTGTGGTTTTGAAAGTATTTTGAAAAGAGGCCATCGTTTTGGCAATCTTTGTAATGATTCTTGTTTGAATAATGTATACAAAGATGTTTGTCTTTTGAAAAATGTTTCAATGTTTGAAAGTTTGTTTGGAAATTGTTTTTAAATGTGTGTGATAGTTTGAAATTAGCAAGGATGGTTTGCAAGAGATCAAGTAACTAGGAGTTGTCTACCCTACTCAAAAGTCTTTCTTGTACATTTTTAACTCTTTGACATTGTTGTTTTACCATTGTATTTGGTAAACAACCCTATCTTTGGATGTTAAACGGGACGAGCATGGGTCATTGTATGAACATGATAGCAATGGTGCCAAGTATCTTAGCAAGTTTTTGAGGGACTAAGATCATTTTTGTTTAGGCAACCAAGATAGCGTCATCGATGGACTATGATTTTTTATTTTGTTTTTATTTTTCCAAGATACATAGCATGCATACTATGGCCATTTTAAGGCAACAAAATGGATGAAACCCTAGGGGTGCTTGTGTGCAAGGTGTTGTCATTTTTCATGCATTTTTGTCTTGTATTAAGTCATGCTATTTGTTTGATTCTGGTCTTTGCATACAAACCCTAGTTCTTACTATCATGGTATATGAAAGCAATAAATGCTTAAAGTAAATATAGACTATTACATAATATTATGGGAAGGGGGATACAAGTTTTAATAGGGGGTATTTGCACAAAATAAATCCCTAATTTACTATTACAACCCAATTGAAATTATACAACAATAAATAAATGAACAATTATTTAAATGTACAATAAAATGTAAATATGCACAAATATTTTTGTATTTATTTTATGTATGTAAAATAAATTTATTTAATATCTTAAAAATAAGAAAATAAAATGATTATTTTTGGTAAGGTAAAAACCCTAATTTTTGGTTTTTAAAGAAAATATATATTCTTATTATTTTATTTCATTTTATGTACAAGGAAATAATAAAAATAATATATACAAAATGTTAAAAAATTGAAATATGTGTGAAAATATTATTTTAAGTGTATAAATAATAAAAATAAAATATTTAAGTATTTCAATTTTACAAATTTATTCAAGAAAATAAATTCTATTTAACCTAATAAACTATTTTTTGTCATAAAAAATAATAAAAATAATAAAATAAAAATGTAAAAATTAAGAAAATATTTTTGGTGATTTTTAATATTTAGAAAAAATAATAAAAGTCAGAAAATATAAAAGAAATGAGAAAATATACAAAAATGAAGTAAATGGGCCAAGGGGGTGCAAAAAGTAAACAGGGGGTGTCAATAGTCAGACAAGCCAGGCCCAGGCCCACTCCCACTTCGTCCCTGTCCTTGGGACAGCCACACACGCGCTTCTGCCATGCCAATCCTGTTCTCTCTATTGCTTGCATGAAATCAAAAATTTACAACATGAAAGTTATAACATTTTCAATCACGATTCCAACCATATCCATTTTGTGACCTAACTCTTAAAGGACAGAGAGAATTTCATTGGCCCTAAATTCTAACCTAGTTTTTTCAGCAACTTCAACATCCAAATACTCATAGCTCAGTTAATATAAATGAAATCTACGCATATGTACAGCTCAAGGAACTTAAGGGCTACATTTTTGCTTCACAAACCTAAGCCTAATGCTGCCTATATAAGGAGATAGAACCTTGAAAATTACCTGTTTTAGTTAAGTTTGGATATGGCAATGTAGGAGTTGTGAGTGAGGCCTGAAGTTCGTGTTAGCTTGCCTGAAGTTGTCTCAACCTTTCCCAATGCTTAGCTTGCTTTGAACTTGCCTGAATGTCCCTGTAGAAGTCAACCTGCAAAGCTTCAAAATGAAAATGGTGAAGTGTAAAAATGAGGTTACAGTTGCTGGACAGGTGCTTGGATAGTTTAGGTGGGTTATAGGGAATGTGTTTGAAGTGGTTCCAAGCAAAACGCACGAGTGAAATATGTTTTGGAAGTGGTTCTGCAGAAAATGCCCTGTTTGGGCAAGAACTTGTGATTTTGTGTTTTTGGGTGTTTGAGAGCTTGGCAATTCGTGTTTCTGGCTTGATACAATATGTTGAACTTGTTTCAAATGGTCACAAAGCTTGGTTTTAACAGATGCACAAGTTGTGGACCTTTTGCAAGCTTTCTTGCTTTTGAAGCAAAAGGTGAGTTGACAATGCCAAAGCATGTACAGGCCTGTTCCTTAGCTGCACATAGTTGGTGAACTTTGCCTGATATTCATGGACTTTTTTTTCTGCAAGAGATTGGGTCCAATGCTCAAGATAAACAAAATTGCTAAAAGTGAACTTTATCAAAGTGACATTGTAACCTTTATGCCATTTTTGGAATAATTCCTTGTGCAAAGCTTCAAAGATCAGAACAATGCCATTGTCTAATGTATTTGCATTAAATTAAGGATTGTGGAAAGGTTTAATACCTGTAAAAAAAGTACAAGCATGCTTAGGACAGATTTGCATCTTGTAATCTTGTGCAAAATGCCTTGGACAAAAGTGAGAAATGGCCATTTTCATTCCTTCGATTCTCCCTAACCATAAATGATCTTGGAGAGTTCTTGGACATTTTGGAAAGCTTGTAACATTCTCTACAATACATATTTGAAATAAATTTTGAGATTTCAATTAGAACTAGGTGAAAAGTTGCCATGAAGATAGGTCAAAATCCTGCCTAAACTAGGGCAAAATTTCACTAAGTTAAAAGTTTTATGGACCACTATTCACAAAATCATAACTTGAGATCCAAGCATCTTTTGTGAAAACTTTGTGAATCAAAGTTGTAGATTTTGTGGAGGACTACAACTTTCATGTTGTAAGTTTTCTTTGAATCCAATTGCATCATGGTGAAAAAGTTGGGAAAAGTTGGGAAAAAATAAGAAATTTTCATAACTTAGAAAATTTCTAAGTTATGAAAATTTTCAATCTTAAACCCTAATTTCCAAATTTAGGTTTCTTGGTGAACAAGTTTCATGTTTTGACACATCTTGATGAAAAATGACCCTTGGCACTTGATTTTGACCAAAAAGTCAAAGTTTGACTTTTTAGTGTACAATTGATTTTTGATCAGTTGACTGGAAAATTCATCTATCAATCCTATGCATTTGAGATCTTTTGAACCTTGTGATTAGGTCAAGATGATGCCATTGAGTCCTTGAAACCATGTCTGAACCAAATTTGCCATTGGCTAGGTGAAAAATCAGAAATTGCCCTTCTACAGTCAAAACCCTAAAAATGACCATTTTGCCCTTTTGATGATCTGATCAAATTTCTTGAGGAGTTGTGGTCCAAACTTGATAAAATGGTTCATATGAGTCTATAATGTTGATGTGGATAAAAATTATGAGGTTTTACTGTAAATTGGCCACAATTGACTTTTCCCCAATATAGCTGATTTTTAGGTCAATTGTCCAATTGACTGGGCAAAAGTTTGTTTCAAGGCTTGAAACTTGGTATGAGCAATCTTAGAGGTCCAACATGAAGTATGAAAGTCGCATGAGGCATTGAAAGTCCAAAAAACCTTGTGCAAACTCAAACCCTAATTTCAGGTCAACAGTGCAAGGAAATGTCTTGAGCTGAACAAACCCTAATCTGGTCTTGAATCCAAAGAGTCTTGTGAGGAAAATCTTGATAAAATGAGAGGGAAAATTTTGGGGTACAACACTTAGTAATTTGCGCTTCATTCCAGGTACATATAGTACATCTTTGATAAAAGCTTTAGCTCTATTACTCCTTTGAACAACAATGTCGACAATACCTTCTGCTTGCAACGAGCTATTATCAGTAAGTTTAACCTTGCTCTTCTTCGACTCATCGAAATTTGGTAACCACTCATTTCGACCAGTCATGTGATTAGAGCAGCCAGAGTCAACGAACTATGTAACACTCAAAAACCTAGATTAATTATTTAATTATTTATTTAATTCATTTGGAGTGAATATTGGTGATTATTAGTGAATATATGAATCATTGTGATTTATGTGATGCATTGCAGTGTGTTGGTGATATGGTGTTGCGGGGTAGTATTGGAATAAGAGAAATATGAGTATTAATTATAATATAGATAATTAGTTTATAATTATTTAGAATTTAAATAATTAGTTGGAATTAATTATATTTAATAATAATAATATTTAGAATTATTATTTGTAGTAAAATGAGGAGAATAATGGTGTAGAGACAAGAAGGGAAAGATGGTAATGTTGGATGGAGTAAGTGAGGGCAAGAGTGAAATAAGATATTAAGGATCCTAGGGGTAAGAGTGAAAAATAGGAAAAGTTGGGGTTTTGTGCATTCACTTGTTACGATCGTGTTTTGAGAGCGACAATGAAGGGTGTGTGTGTGCGCGTGTGTGTGTGTGTATGAGAGAGAGAGAGAGAGAGAGAGAGAGAGAGAGAGAGAGAGAGAGAGAGAGAGAGAGAGAGAGAGAGAGAGAGAGAGAGAGAGAGAGAGAGAGAGAGAGAGAGAGAGAGAGAGAGAGAGAGAGAGAGAAGCATTGGGAACCATATGAATTCGGTAGATATTTCAAAGAGAAAGATAAAAAAACTAAGAATCTAAGGTAAGGGGGTGATCCTTATTATTATGATTGACATGAGGTTTAGGTACATGTAGGATTATGCTTTGGGGTTTTTGATGGATTTGATAATATGGTGAGTATGATGAATATGATGATTTTGATGTATAATTCCCATAATTTGATAACTCTAACGTATATGCCAAAGTGTTGTTGTTGAGGTATGATAATATGATGATTTTTGGGGGAAATTGGGAATGTACTGGTTTGGAAATCGCAAGAATTTAGGAATGATGTGATGCAGGATCGCAATTGAGAAGTTATTATTAGGAAGTCAGTGTCGGGCGAGCCAATTGCAGCACCGAGCGATGCAAATTCTCCCAAGCAGTGTCGGGTGAGCGTCCGACGATGGAAGTTGAAAAGTAACATGCTCCTGGAAATTAAGTGGAGCGCCTCAGCATCGTCAGGCGAGCGGGGAGATGAAGCAGCATCGAGCGAGCATTTTGCTTCGTCGAGAAAGACTCAATTATGCAGTCTGCTTCGTCGGATGAGCCTCGGGCGAGCAGATTGGGGAAGATTTATTTTAAAACTTTGAAAATTCATAACTCGAGCTATAAGTATCCAATTGATGCATGGTTTAGATCGTTGTAAAGCTGGTTTAACATACTCTCTCTTAAAGATATTTTTAGCACTAGAATTCTAACTATTTGATACGTGGACAGTTGTTTCATACTGTCGAGTTATGTCGTTTTGTAAAACATATGCAAATGCTTTGTATAATTGATAATTAGTGACATTTAATGCCTAATGATAGCAGTGTTGTTGTTGTGAAATTAATTATGAGGATTGTGATGTTGACGTGATATGATAAATGTTACTTATGGTGATGTTTGATGTTGTGCATGGTAACTATATATATACTATGCGAAGGATGTTATTATGATGATTACATGAATTATGATGCAACTGACTAGTCGTAGTTGAGTTATTATTGGTGTTGTGCATCATATATTCATGGTATATGTTAGCATGTTGGTCCTCTTGTAGTATTAGGACAGTTGTCTAGTGATGGCCTCAATCTCATTGTGTGGATTTAGTGTGTTTATGATGTGCTCCAATTCCAAGAGGGAATCAATCCTATGGAGGGGATCTTTGGAGCGAGATGACCCGGTGTTCATCAGTGAAGTTTGGTACCACATGCATGAGTCAATGATGTTGCATTATATTCTATGTGTCATTGCATGATTATTGATTAAATGGTGTTTTGATGATGTTGTGACTTAAGTGATGCTTTGGTGATGATTGTTAATATGATGATATAATGACATTGTGAATGAATTAATGATGTGAAGGTGTGAGTATAGTATGTGATGTATGACAATATATGGGTTTCTTGATGACGGTTGTTGTTACTACTATATCTATTATGTATATCTTTTATAATGATTCGTGGTTACTCACTCTTTCTGTTTGAATGTTGCCTCCATGTGAGTAACACGCATGTGGTCGCGAATAGATCGTAGAAGCGTGCAGATAGCATTGGAGTTATTTAGTGTGTTTTCGTTGAGTAAAAAAGGGTCTTGCTCTGATATGTAACATCGGGGTTTGGGAACGCTTGAGTTTTGAAGTTGTTAATTGTTTAAGATGCATCTCACGAGTTTTGTTAATTGTTGAATTTATTTTGATGTTAAACTTGGACGAGACTAAAAGGTTTTGATGTTTTTGATGAAATAAATGAAGTTATGTTGAGACAATGATTCTGCTGCAAAGTCTGAAGTTATGTGTTAATGTTATTAAATAATTAATTTTATAATTTTTGAAAACCCGTGTTTCAGAGCAGGATGTTTGATTAAGATGATTTTATGAAGATGTGACACCCTCATTGGTGCTTTGTGTTGATTTATTTATTAATTTATTCGTGAATTAATCTTGGGGTTTTAGAAGGGTGTTACAAACTAGACCTTGGATTCGACATGTTTATCTGCAATTGTAGCCATAACCACTATATTATCATAATCGTCTGAATCTTGATGTGCAAGGTCCGCTCCTTCATCCTTGCCTTTTGTCGATCTCTTGTCTTTCATGTACCAACAATACTTGGCTAAGTGACCCCACTTTTCACAGTTATAACATTACGCACCTTTTTTATCTTCTTTGTCTTTCTGATAGGAATTTCCTTCTCCTCTTTTCGAGGATTCAGAAGCCCTGTCGTCAACCTTATTCTTGTGGGGATTTAACCAAGAGTTCTTGCCCTGAGTCTTGTCGAGTTTTCCTTTGAATTTATTGGAACCACCATTCTTTTTCCATGACTGAGCCTACAGTGCTTGTATTGAGTCTTGAACTCATTTCCTTTCGACATTCCTAATCTCATGCTCTTCCAAAGAACCAACAAGGTTTTTCAATTTTAGGGTTTCAAGCTGGTTGGATTCTTGAATAGCTATGATAACATGATCAAAGTGAGAGATCAACATACACACTACCTTCTCATCTATCATCTTATCAGTTAGGGTTTCACCACAACCCTTCATGAGATGGACGAGTTTTTACACCTTCGATATACAACCTGCAATAATTTATATTATCGTTGCAAGGTATTCAACTTGACAACCTTGACTTTCTCACCTCCTTTATAGTACTTGACAAGAATATTCCATGTCTCATTCATCGATTCAGCATGAGAAATTATGTTGAAGTTCACCGAATCTACCGCCATTTGAATGCAATACACAACCTTGTAATCCTTCTTTTTGGCTTCGTTGCGAGCAGTTCTCTGTGCGTCTGTTGCATCCGCAGCCAACACGTGAACACCATTAGTAACCACTTCTAGGGTTTCGTGAAAGCCAAACCGAGACTGCGTCTGTTTTCTCCATCGAGTCCAATTCTTGTCATCAAGAGTTAGAAGAGAATTCAGAATGTCGTTAGTACCATTCATCTTCACAACGATTGATTGACAACAACCTACAATCTCGAAAACACGATCTCTGGCGTGTGATTCTTGAAAAGACGATCAAGAATCTACTAGAGTTCTAAATACCAATTTGTTAGTGCGTGAAACACTTTTAGTGAGGGGAGAAAGAGAGAGAATAAGGAAATAAAGATTACTGAATTGAATTCTTACAAACTAATTTATAAATTAGTCTATTTATATACAACTAACTCATACACTAAATAGACTAATGAACCTTAGTTGAGTTTAAGTTCAGAATACACAACTTGAATTACGTCTAATATTAATATAATATTTCAACAAAAAGGAATTTGTAGCTTAAATCAAATGGACTAAAAGGTAAATAACTTTTATAAAAAATTTAACTACAGGTCATTTAATTTATACTTGACTCAATGATCAATTTACTTAGAAAAGGAAATATATTACAACTTTTGGATGTGATTAGTGTTTGTTAGTACACTATATACTTTAGAAATGATGATAGTGTAAGGAAGTATGTTTTCTAATAGGAGACTCGAATAGTAAAATTGATGAGTATTTGTTAAATGTGAAATTTCTAAATATTGAATTTAATTAAATACTCTCTCCGTTTTTAAATAAGTCGTTTTAAAAAAATTGTATAAAAAAAAAGTATAAATTGTTTTACAATATCAAGAAATCATTAATTTTCTTTCTTTCTATTATACACTTAAATACTTATTATCATTTCTTCTTTTAATTATTTAAACTTATCATTTCTATATAATTAATGAATGATAATATTGTAAAATGTTTTACAATTCTCTTTCTCATATAATAATAATTATTTTTTTTAATACATGTGAAAAATCTAAAATGACTTACGTAAAAAAAACGAAGGGAGTAGTTTGAACAATAATATGACAATTAAAACAAATTTATTTATCTTTATTGTGTTCATATGAGTTATAGACAATATTTTTAAATTTTTTACGACATAAGTTTCATCCCAAAAATATATTTATAATTCAAAATATTATCACCAAAAGTAGTTAATGTGAACAACAAATGCAATATCACGACTTAAACAATATATTTGTAGATATTTTTATCATCTTTCAAATTTTGTAAAAATATTTTATTTGAACTGTTAGGTTGATTGTATTGTGATTGACAATATTTTATTAAAACAAGTGAAATAGCAAGATATTGAACAAGATGTCTTGACATGATTGTATGACATCATGGTGTGTTGTGGTTTTCGCATTCTCGAGAGATTTGTTTCAAGATTCTCAGAAGATTTGATTTACGTATATTGCGGTCTAAGATGCGTATATGAAGATTTTGATTCTCTAAAGATTTGTTTCAAGCATGAGATATCTGAAGATTTATTTCTCAAGATTGGATGTCAAAACATTTGATTATGTTCCGAAGATTATGCAGAAGATTATGCAATAGTCTATTTTGGATTTGCTGAGTGTATAGCCTGAAGCCCATGCTATTCTAAGGCTATTTAAAGGAAGATTCTAAACCTAAAGAGATGACTGAGTTTCACAAGTGATAGTATCAATTAGGATTTAGTCTATTATTTGTTATTTTTGAGCCACTCTCGTATCACTTAGATGCCTTAGCTGAATTGAGATTTGAGTTGTAATTGTGAATCACTCATGAGCTTTTAAGCGAGAGTGGATTCTGTTTATTGGATTGTGTCTCCTATTTTGTTGTTATCGTTGTTATCATTGTTGTGTGATTGTGTGGAAGTGAGAGGGGTCTCATATCTAAGAGAGTTTTAGATAGAAATATCACGACTAATGATTAGTGTGAAGGTTGTAAACCGAAGGTTGCTTACATATGACTTCAAACTAATACTATTATAGTTGATTTCCTTCTTGACTTGGATTCCCCCATATGTAGGTGAAGTTGCACCGAACTAGCTTAACAATTTCCTTGTGTTATTTACTTCCAACAATTTTCTTTAACATTGTTATTGTTTTTTGTGTTGTTACGATGTCCTAACTTTGCATTTGACATTCTAGTGTCCTAACATCATATACGATAAATGTTCTGCAAGTGTCAAAATTTCAACTGGTATCAGAGCAGACACCCTATTCTGGTTTAGGTTGGCTCTAAGAAAGATATTTTCTGGTACTATAGACAAGGAATGAGGATTTGTTAACGGACCACCTATTTTGGATGACACCAACTATGATTACTAGAAGACGCGTATGGTGGCTTTTCTAAAATCTATGGATAGCAAAACCTGAAAATAAGTTATCAAAGGTTGGGAACACCCTGTGGTGAAGGACAAAGATAGGAAGGACACAACTGATTTGAAGCCAAGAGAGAACTGGTCTAAGGAAGAAGATGAACTTGCTTTTGGAAACACCAAAGCTTTGAATGCCTTGTTCAATGGGGTTGGAAAAAATATATTCATGTTAATAAATACTTGTATTGTGGCCAAAGATGCATGGTAAATCCTCAAAACCACTCATGAAGGCACATCGAGAGAAAAAATGTAAAGACTTCAACTTCTCACCACCAAATTTGAGAATCTCGGGATAAACGATGACGAGCACATTCATGATTTCATGATTTTCACATGAATATTCTTAACATTTCCAATACATCTAGTGCCTTGGGAGAGAATATGTCAGAGGGGAAGCTGGTTGGAAAAATTCTCTAGTCGTTGCCTAAGAAGTTTGACATGAAGGTCACAACTATTGAAGAAGCCCGGGACATTTGCAACATGAAAGTGGATGAGTTTGTTGGGTCACTTCAAACTTTTGAATTGGCTATCAATGATAGATCTGAAAAGAAGAACAAGATCATAACTTTTATCTCCAACACTAATGATGAAGAGGTTCAATGTGACATGGAGATTGATGAAGGAATTTCTAATGATATTGTGCTTCTTGGGAGATAATTTAATAAGGTGCTAAAAATAACGGATAGGAAGCCAAGACCAAATGTCAAGAACATGTCATTAGACATAAATAAGAATAGTGATTTTCAAAGAAAAGCAAGAACAAAGGAGAAGCCCAATCATGGAAATGGTATTCAGTGTCATGGATGTGAGGGTTTTGGTCACATTAGATCAGAATGTCCCACGTACTTTAAGAAACAAAAGAATGGCTTGTCTAATAATGATGATTCTGAAGATGAACCTGATGATGAAATTGTTAAGCATGTTACAACCTTCACTGGTAGATACGAATCTGATGAAGATTCCTATGATGAGGATGTCTCTTGTGAAGAATTGTCAATTTCCTACAAAGAGCTTTGTGCCAAAAGTGAAGAGGCTTGTAAGATAGGAGAAAATCATAAGAGAATCATATCTCAACTACAGGATGAAAAAGGAAAACTTTTATCTATTATGTCTGGTATTCAAATGAGCTATCCCTATTGACTTCTAAACTTGAAAAAATGACCAAATCTATAAGAATGTTGAAAAGTGGGTCTGATATGTTAGATGAAATTATTAAAGTTAGGAGACGGGATGGAAACTCAACAGGTATAGGTTTTAATTACCAATCTCTAAATAAACAAGGAAATACCCTTGTGACAAAGTTTATTCCCCCTGAAAGAAAGTATGAGCTCAAGATGTCCGACCAAATGTTACAATATCATGCCCGACATCGAGAAACTAAAAAAAAAGCCAAGTTCTTGCCTTGGACATGTCATTATTATGGTAAATATGGTCATATAAGGCCTTTATGTTATAGACTGTATGGTTATCCAAAATATCCATCACAACCTAGGGCTAATCATGCGATGATTAAAACTAGAAAGGAGTGGGAACCTAAGGTTACCTATACTAGTCTTATAGCTCATACTTCTTTTAGTTCTTCATCTAGAGAAGACTGGTACTTTGACAATGGATGTTCTAGACGTATGCATGGGCCAAGAAGTATTTAGTAGACACTAAGTCTTATTCCTCCTTGTTTGTCAGTTTTGGTGATGGAGCTTGTAACACCCCAATTCTACCCCAAGCAATTATACAAAATAAATCAGAGTTATAAAATTTCAATCATACAAATGAATCGGGACGTCACAAATTCTTCTAACAAATTCATTGCATTCAACGTGGATATATAACACTTTCAATAACACCAGATGAACCACCATCGTAACATCTTTAACTAAATAATTCAACAACTACGCAGCGGAATTCTTAATAACATCTTTAAACAACAAAACAGCAACCTCAAAACATCTCATATCTAATAATAATCAATTTAAAATTCAACAACTAAAAATCAACAATAAAAAATCAGCAAACGTTCATCCCCCCGAGTGTTACATATCAAAGCAATGACACCGACTCGAACTACTGAAGGTATACAACCTTCACTCTCGATTACCTGCATGTTACCAACATAAGGGCAACATTCAAACAAAAGGGGTGAGATATCTAACAATACAATAAAGCGCATGATAATTAATATATTAAATTAGATCAATAACATCACCACTTCTCATCTCATAATCAACAAAATCACACGTATATACACATTCATCAACATCAAAATACACTTCTTTATGAAATCATATGAGGCGACTCAATAATATGCAAATGCATGTGGTACCATTGGAGCAGAACTCCCATCTCAAAATTTTTGCCAATTAATAGAGGCATCAACAAGGCATAGCCTTCATCTCAAAATTTGACAATCCAGGCCATCTCAACGAGCATAAGCTCCATCTAAAAAATGCAATGTATGCGACACAACCATGAATGTAATATCAACACCCAAGTTAACGACATCTCAAATCATCTCAAAACATCTCAATTATCATCTCAAAAACTTCTCAAATTAGCATCTCAAACATCTCAAATAACCATCTCAAAACATCTCAAATCATCAAAATAATTCATCAAACATCATTTATACATCAACATCGTTTGTTCATCATAAATTATCAAACACCACTTTATTAATAACATCTCACCAACAACTCAACTGTATATTAATACTACAGTGATCCATACTGTTATTCTGCAATTTTACATTGTTATTTTCACTAATCCTACTGTCATAATTCAAACAGCAACCTCTAGACATCTTCATCATTCTGTTAAAAAATAAGCACAACGACCAACACGTGCATTACTTCTAAATCCTAAATTGGCTACTAGGATTACACTTCTTATTCATCGTTTTAATAATCTAGAATAAAGTTCACCGCTTTAACTAATCAACGCTTTGAACAACATCTCAAACGACATACTAAAACTCAAGTTACAACAATTTAAAACCGATTCTGTCAAAAATCAGTCATCATGGGTCGACGCAAAACCCTATGGATCGACGCTGTGATACGGTGGGAAAGAACTGATTGTTTTTGGAATGCTGGTTTGCGTTTTACGTTTGTTTTTGCAAAGTGTCGCGGTAAGCAAGAGTCTCCACCAACTTTTATTTTATCCAACAAGGAAAGGAAAAAAGCACATAAAAAATCCTTTTTCGAGATATTTCTCGGATTCGGGGGGTAGATTATAGAAAGGGAAGGTGTTAGCACCCTTTCTATCTGTGGTTATCCACGGGCTCTTAGGTACTTGCTCATATTGTTTTCAAAATTGCTTTCTTTGTGCTTGTGGGTTTGAAAAAAAGTTTTTTGTTTGAAAACTTTGATTTAACTCTTGCTTCTGTCCTCAAGAGCGTATGAAGTGTTTTTGAAAACTTTGTTGAAAAAGTGTAAGTGTGAAAAAGATTTTGTTTTTTGAAAGATCAAGTACTTAAGAACCATCTACCTACTCAAAAAAAGGAATCGTTCTATGCTATCTTCCTTTAGACAATGCTATCCTACTATTGATGAGTAGGTAGCACCGTCGTTGGAGTTTTAAGGGTAAATTAGAATGAGGGACATGCGGTCACTAAAGCAATGTTAGGACGCCTTAGCGGTAACCCTAGTGTCTTAGATCATTTGTTTGAGGCAACTGTATCCGAGGCAACCGTTTCGAGGCAATTGTGATCTTTGGACAATAGGGAAACCTCTAAAGTGACCTATACTCAATGACCGCGTACGAAGGCAACCAAGTGGGGTGTACCCTAAGAGTGCGCATGTGCGAGTGTGTCGTTTTCGGTTATTTTTTATCTTTGTACATGTTAAGGGTGATCTAATTTGATTTTAGGTTAAAACATTTAGTCTTGTCATGCAAACTTATTATCAAACATCTAACAGTTATAATTTGCGGAAAATAAATTGCAGAATTTAAATTACAAGGCGTCAGGTATTTACATCGCCAAAGACAAACCCTTTTAAAAATAAATAAAGCGATAAAAAATAATAAAAGGTCCTATTAATCTATTACAATCCGGAATCCGATACATAAATGAATAAAAGAAAGTAAATCGCATGCGGGAACTTAAATCGAGCGCAAAGTTCTAGGGTTTTGACCCTTTTTGTTAAAGAGAAATATCTTTTTTGTTGTTTTTGAATTAAGAAAGAAATTACCTAAGTTAATTACTAAATTAATAAATAAATAAATTAATAAAATAAAAAGGTTATTTTTGGGTTTTTGGTATTTTAAGAAAGAAATAAAAAATTAATTGAATTAGTAAAAACCTAATTAAGTCTAGTTAATTTTAATTATTTACAAAAATAGTTTAGAGTTATTTTAATTAATACCTAAATTAATTTATTAGTATTTATTAATAAAATAAAAATTGAAATTTTATTAAATAAAGAAAATATTTTTGTGGTTTTATTTTATAAAAAAAAAGGACTGAATTTTAATTGGTTAGAATTTAAATAGAAATAATAAAACAAATAATTAAAATAAAATAAATAAGATGAGAAGGAAGGGGATTTGGGCCTGTTTTGGGGGTTTGAGAAGCAATTCTGAGGCCCATTACACGCTGGCCCTGTTAACTTTGCAGATTTGGTGTGCACGCGCTGAGTTGGATCATGGTAGACCTTCAGATCTAGGCCACCAGATTTGGCCTTGGGCCATCTGGCTACTGGATATATGGAGGTTCATGGTACGTTTTAGCAAGGCAAATGCACCGAATCACCTGAAAAACAAAATTATGAATGAAAGTGGGGGACCTGGGATTCGAACCCAGGTCCTGATGGATGTTGGACGGACACGCTTGCCACTAGGACGCTTTGTTTCAATTGTTAGTAATATACAAAAATGATATAATATAATGAAATCCAAACATATACCAGCAAAGCAAAAAGAAGCGCGCTTGGTTTGAACGGGCCAACCACGCCTTGCCACGCATCGTCTTCAACCTTCCATCCGTGGCTAAAACATTTCAGACTTATACCAACAGACACAGACCGTCACTATAAGTCATGCACATTCCAAAATCCGATGTAAGCCATGAAAATGAATTTTAAGGGCATGGTTGTGCTCGTCTCATCATCCCGGTCACAACCATACCCTTCTTGATGGCCAATTATCCCTAAAACTGAAACACCCAAAACTATCCACGAAACCCTAACTATGGTATTTTGCAGTATGGGTCAGATAAACAAAATTAAATAATGCCAAAAGCTTGGAAATGTTATGAGGATCACAAACATGGCAATGATTTGTTCAAATGATGCAAGAATAAAGAGTTATGATTTCAAGTACAGAGCGGATTATCGTGACACTTACAGGGCGTTTGGGCGTATGAGCGAGCTTGCTTTTGATCCAGGAAGGTTGAGTGAACACCTAGGAATAGATTGGGATAGGTCTTGACTTCTGAAAACACCTCTAGCTATGGATTCGAATTCAAGCTTTTTTATATATTTTTCAAGTTTTTGTTTTGCTTCTTTCTGCAGCCTCCAACCCTTATTTCGATTCCTTTGGCTTCCTTATGTATGGTACAATGTGCTAGGGTAACAAACTTGGATGGAATCTCTCTAAATCAATGCATTGTAATTTGATTTGATTCTCCATTACTAAACCTTCCAAATTTTCCAATTTTCAATCTTTTTGCCCATGATTTTGTTTGATTCGAGTTTGATGATGCTAATGATGATAATTAAGACCTGAAACAACCAAAAAGATCTTAGGTAATCAAAGTTTGGATTTTATATGATTTAATTTGATTTAAAATGAATAAATTCAATAAAAAATCAAATAAAATAATAAAAATATAATATGGGCTCATGGATGAAGCTAGGACACGTGTGCAATGATGCAAGCTCAAATCAAGTGGAAAAGAATGGGCCCATTTGACAAAATTTGAAGTTTTGGGGATAGTTGACTTTTGGCAATTTTGCAAAAATGTCCAACTTCAACAATGCATAACTTCTTCAATTTTGAACTTTTGGAGGTGTTCTTGGTCTTTTTAGAAATCTTGAGATGTCCTCTAATCAACCATTTTGGTATCATCTTATTTTGATGTTCCATTCTCAAGTTACAAGCTTTGGCAAAAAGGGTGTTTTTGTTGACTTTCAAAAATGACCTATAATGTCCAAATTTATAACTTTTTGTGAGTGCATTTTTTGATCTTGGGGTATGAAGATGGATTGTAGGAAATTGCATCCTCTTCAAAATTAGATTTGGATGGGTCATTTCTCATAAAGTATTAGAAAGTTATGCTTGGTCAAAGTTGAGTTGATTTTTCCTGCAAAACCCTAATTTAGCAACTTTTGAGTCTTGATGAATTTTGAGCAATCCTTGATGAATCATGATCAACCCTTGATCAAATGATGAAATATCCTTCAAAATGAGAATTTTGACAAAAAATCTTGAAGTTTGATTGTTTATAGGTCACAGTTGACTTTTGCCCTAGCATAGTCGATTTTTGGACCTTTGGGCAATTGACTGAGCAAACTTCCTCTGCAAGGCTTGAAATTTGACATGGATGATCTTGAGAACATATTAGGACATTGGGGAGAACTTGAGGTCTTTTGGACTCAAATATCTTGATGCAACACAAAACCCTAATTTGGGGTTGACTGCCTTAGGAGATGACTTGTCTGACCAACTTTTGAGCAACCTTGAGCCACTTGGAGATTTTTCTTGCAATGTTTTGAGGAATATGAGAGGGAAAATTTTGGGGTAGAACAGCTGCCCATGTTAAATCTTCTTATACCTGAGGATGTAGATTGGCCTTCGTGCCTTTCGTGATCCAACGGTGGAAGATGATTGAACACTAGAGTGCCCAGAAATTTGCACTCACATGAAGTGGTATCAGCCTTGTGATGTCGGGAATGGGCTTACAGATGCCATTTGGAGATCGCTGGCGGGAGGATGGGCTTAAAGATGCCATCTGCAGGAGTGTCGATCATATAAGAGATTCCTTAGCTCGAACTTGCATACCTATTATTGTGGAAGATTCCGCTGGGGACGTCTGATCTTTGTTGAGATTTAGGAACTTTCCCGTACTTCAACTGAGAGAACCTCTGCCTAGTTTTAAGAACTTGTCCGTAATCCAACTGGGGAAACTCTGTCGAGATTTAAAACCTTATCTGTAATTCAACCGAGGATAATTCAGTTGAGATTTAAGATCCGGTCAGTACTTCGACTAAGGAGAATTGTCGAGATTTAGAACCTTATCTGTAATTCAACCGAGGATAATTCAGTTGAGATTTAAGAACTGGTCAGGTCTTCGACTGAGGGAAACATCTTCACCAAGATCTAGGACTTTCTGTTTACTTCAACGGAGAATAATTCTGTTGAGATTTAAGAACTCGTCCACACTTCGACGGAGGAAAATTGTCGAGATTGAGAACCTTATCTGTAATTCAACCGAGAATAATTCAGTTGAGATTTAAGAACCGGTCAGGTCTTCGACTGAGGGAAACATCTTCATCAAGATCTAGGACTGTCTGTTTACTTAAACAGAGAATAATTCTGTTGAGATTTAAGAACTCGTCCACACTTCGACGGAGGAAAATTGTCGAGATTAAGAACCTTATATGTAATTCAACCGAGAATAATTCAGTTGAGATTTAAGAACCGGTCAGGTCTTCGACTGAGGGAAACATCTTCATCAAGATCTAGGACTGTCTGTTTAGTTCAACGGAGGATAATTCTGTTTAGATTTAAGAACTTGTCCACACTTCGACAGAGGAAAATTGTCGAGATTGAGAACCTTATCTGTAATTCAACCGAGAATAATTCAGTTGAGATTTAAGAACCGGTCAGGTCTTCGACTGAGGGAAACATCTTCATCAAGATCTAGGACTGTCTGTTTACTTCAACGGAGAATAATTCTGTTGAGATTTAAGAACTCGTCCACACTTTGACGGAGGAAAATTGTTGAGATTAAGAACCTTATCTGGAATTTAACCGGGAATAATTCAGTTGAGATTTAAGAACCGGTCAGGTCTTCGACTGAGGGAAACATCTTCATCAAGATCTAGGACTGTCTGTTTACTTTAACGGAGAATAATTCTGTTGAGATTTAAGAACTCGTCCACACTTCAACGGAGGAAAATTCTCGAGATTAAGAACCTTATATGTAATTCAACCGAGAATAATTCAGTTGAGATTTAAGAACCGGTCAGGTCTTCGACTGAGGGAAACATCTTCATCAAGATCTAGGACTGTTTGTTTAGTTTAATGGAGGATAATTCTGTTGAGATTTAAGAACTTGTCCACACTTCGACGGAGGAAAATTATCGAGATAGAGAACCTTATCTGTAATTCAACTGAGCAGAATTCAGTTGAGATTTAAGAATCGGTCAAGTCTTCGACTGAGGGAAACATCTTCATCGAGATCTAGGACTGTCTGTACTTCAACAGAGAATAATTCTGTTGAGATTTAAGAACTCGTCCATACTTCGACGGAGGAAAATTATCGAGATTGAGAACCTTATCTGTAATTCAACCGAGAATAATTCAGTTGAGATTTAAGAACCAGTCAGTTCTTCGACATAGCTGAGAACTTAACTGCATCTTTCCTGAAAGGTAAAGGTCAGTCGTATGCAATGCATGATATATATCAAGCAATGATGTTCTTAAAATAAATGAGATTGTGTTGTATGATGCGTATATGCATGTATCATGATGTATGGAGATGTAATGTTTTTAGCTGGGGAAAATAAATCTCGGATAGCTGTTGGAGAGAAGAGTTGAATTCTCCATTTCCGCTGGGGATGGCGAACGGAGATGATTGCAAGAATGAATCTGCGGGAGAGGATAACTCCGTTGGAGAATAAACTGATTGAGGAGATTACTCTGTGGGGAAGAGACGCTATGCTGAGGATTCCACCGATAAATTCCGTTGGGGATGAATTACCGTTGATGGTGATATTGAATCCTGTTGGGGATTGTCTTCTTGTTTGGGAAAGGGAAGAACTCCGTTGGGGATGATCTTTCAGTTGCGACTTCACTGGGGATGACCTTATAGACTCTTATGGGGATAATCCTTTGAGTTCTGCTGGGGACAATCTTCCAAAGTCTACTGGGGATGATTCTCCAAATTCCATTGGGGAAGTTTTTTCAGACTGTGCTGGGAAAATTTCAAACTCCATTGGGGATATTTGTACTTTGTCGGGGAACATTCTTATACTCTGTTGGGGAATATTAAGACTGCCGGGGATATTAAGCCTTTTCGGTGTTGATGGTAGATAAACTCTGCTTGGAGAGAATATTACTGATTCATTCACAGTTGCAAGTCTCACCTGGGGAGAGCCATCATTACTGTCTTACTCTGCAGGGAGTGAATGCACCTGGGCCATATTCTTCAGCTGAATCTACCTTGGTACCTGGTGGATAGAGAAACTGTACAGTTTGAACAATTCTTATTTGCCCCTGTTTCTGATATTACAAGTAATGGTCTTTTGTTTTGCATATAAATATTTATGAGCAGCAATTAATGTCAAGTGCATATATCAAAAACGAACATTGGACGTTCTTTGCAAAACAAAACAGATAAAGGAAAACAATTTGAAATTTCTTTGAAAATGAATTGTATTGATTTGAAGTTTGGCCTGTAAATAGGCGTTTTTGTACAAGAGGCTGACGTCCTAGTCGGAGAACGCCGCCGAACAAAAGAGTTTATACATTTTGTGCAAAACTAAATAAAACAGCTATGTGAATAATCCCACTGGGTTCCAACTCTGCTATTGCCTTTATGTCCTCGAGCGTCTCATCACTTTGCTACTTGGTTGAAGATGAATCAGATTGATTAGTGCCATCCGAGCTTGATAGTCGATACCGAAGTTTGGTTGCAAGGTGATCCAATGAGACATATTGTTATGCTTTGATCCCTAATTTTTTCCTGGACCGCCCTTTAGGGTTTTCAGTCCACCGGGATACCCTTTTTTGCCCAAGCCGCCTTTTCAGGTTTTTGACTTGCCGGGTGTACATTTTTTTTCATTTTCATCCCTTATTTTTGCCCGAACCCTTTTGGTTCGCCGGGAAGCCCTTATTTTTGCCTAGGCCAGTCAACCTAGCGGGTCTTTGATTATGCGTAGTATTTTTTCACTATGTCTGCATTGACGGGGTGAGGAAGGTCGTCACCGTCCATGGTAGTTATAATCATAGCTCCTCTTGAGAAAATGTTCTTAACCACAAATGGCCCTTCGTAAGTAGGGGTCCATTTGCCCCTGGGATCACCTTGAGGTAAGATAAGGCGTTTGATAACCAGGTCTCTAACTTGATACTCTTGTCGTCTAACTTTCTTGTTGAATGCCTTGATCATCCGCTTTTAATACGTCTGACCATGACAAATAGCAGTAAGTCTCTTTTCGTCGATTAAGTTCAGCTGATCAAGCCGAATCTGAATCCAGTTATCTTCGCTCAAACCTGCATCCTTCATAATCCGAAGAGAGGGTATCTGAACTTCAATGGGCAAGACTGCCTCCATACCGTATACCAAGGAATATGGTGTTGCCCCTGTTGACGCCCACGCTAAGGTGCGGTACCCATGAAGAGCAAATGGTAACATTGCCAATCTTTGTATGTCACCGTCATCTTCTGCACGATCTTCTTAATATTCTTATTAGCCGCTTCAACATCCTCATTCATCTTCGGCCGGTAGGGAGAAGAGTTGTGATGCTGTATCTTGAACTGCTTGCAGAGCTCAGTGATCATCTTATTGTTGAGATTTGTACCGTTGTCCGTAATGATCCTCTCTGGTACACCATATCGATAGATCAGATTGTGTCGAATGAACCGTGCCACGATGTTCTTGGTTACCGTAGCAAAGGAAGCTGCTTCAACCCACTTAGTAAAGTAATCAAACGCTGCCAGGATAAAACGATGCCCGTTGGAGGCCGTAGGTCTGATCTCGCCAATCATATCAATGCCCCACATTGCAAAAGGCCAAGGAGCTGTCAAGATATTCACATCTTTGATATCAATAGGGTGGTGTGAGCCAGTGTTGTACCCCAAAATTTGCCCTCCCATATTCTTCAAGGCTTGTCAAGAGTCATCCTCAAATGGTTCAAGACTTCTCAAGGATTGCACAGTCCATCTGCCTCCTAAGCCAGTCAAAATTAGGGTTTTGGTTCTTGCAAAGAATTTGAGATTTTCAATGGTCCAATCAAGTCCCATATGCCTAGAAACATTGTCAAGCACCTACATGTCAAGTCTCAAGACTCACAGGGTCAAATTGCACAGTCAAAAGCTTCATTTGGTTCACAATCAACTGCAGGGGTAAAATGGTCATTTTACAGTCAAAAGTCAGAATTTTTGGTCAACATCTTATTTTGAGGCCACAATCATCATTTGATCAAGTCTTGATCATGATTCCTCAAGCATGGCTCAAAAATCATCAAAGATGCAAAAGTTACTATTTTTGGATAGTTGAAAAGTCAACTGTAACTTGACCAGGGCATAACTTTTTCATGGTTCATCAGAAAAATCCCATCCAATGCTCATTTTGAAGGGGGTGACATTTCCTACAACTCATATTCACATTCCAAGTCCAAGAAATGCTCTCACAAAAAGTTATCAATTTCTACATTATAGGTCAATTTCAAAAGTCAACAAAAATGCACTTTAAGTCAAAGACCATAACTTGAGATTGGTAAATCAAAATGACATGGGACCAAAGGCATTGGTTATAGGACTTCAAGACCTTTCCAAAATGTCCAAGAACATATTCATATGATCAAAATTGAGCAAGATATGCATTGGAGAAGTTGGGAAATTTTTGGGAATTTGCAAAAGTCAACTTTGCCCAAAACACTTCATTTTTGCTAATGGGCCTCAAATTTCTTCTTGAATCTTTGTCCAAGGCCTATGCACGACCCATTGAGCTTAAATTGATTTATTTTCTTATTTTTAATTAATTAATTGAATTTTTTATTAATATTAATTCATTTAATTGATTTAATTGTAGGAAAATACCAAGATATGGATTTCAAATCTTTTTGTGATGCAAATAAACTCAACACATGCTGAAGATTTCATGTATCAATCAAGGGGACCAAAATCTCCATGTTTGGCAAGTTTTGGCAATCAAAAAGATTGAAAATTATGTGATTGGAAATCAAATATTGAAATCATAATGCCATGGATCCTTGACCAAGATTGAACCCGAATTCCATTCCAATACAAATACTGAAGCTAAACCTAATGGCATTAACGTGAGAACTGCTGCAGAAGCCATAACCATATTGAGTTTTTTTTCAAGAAAATTGCCAAATCGTTTTCTCACTTCCAGGCCAATTCAAGGCATCTTCTTGATTCTAACACATTGCATAAGTCTCCAGGAACACATTGCCATCGAAAACAAGCCTTAACACTCCAAGAACACGCAAGAACAAGTCACACGGTTTGGTTATTTTTTCATAATCGTAATTCAATATTCATGCATTATTAATGAGATTTTTTGTGTGTATTGGATTGCTAGAACCTCTCTGAAGCTAATGGCATAGGTGAATTGCGTTATGGAGCCCTGAATCACAAACCACCATGGATGAATTTTAGGGTTTTCAAGCTCTTAAATTGGGGGTTTGCTCTATAGGAAAAATTGGACCTTGAGACGCATATGGTTGAATTCGTCAAGGCCAGACAAATCCAACCCAACCCTCGCGAACAATTTCTGATCATCAGGGGCCTAATCGCTATTAATCATGCTTCCATGTTGTGGGGGTTAAAAACCCCCACTATTTGTTTTGTTTTCTGCAGATAGATGAAGAAGACGAAGGACGTGGAAGCGTACCATTGGGTTATTCAAATAAAACGCGCGTTTGTTTCTCTTTCCAGCATAGGCATTATGTTTTTTATATTATGTTTGTTGTTTATTATATTAACAGATGCAATGCAGTGGTGTTGCACCCCAAAATTTTCCCTCCCATATTCTTCAAGATTTGCAAAGAGCATGCTTCAAAATCTCCCAAGGGTTGCACAGTCCAATTGCCTCTTAACAGTCAAAAATTAGGGTTTTGGTTCCGGCAAAGAAATTGAAGTTTCCAAGGGTCCAAACAAGTCCCACATGCCTATAAACATTGTCAAGCATCCTTATGTCAAGTTTCAAGACTTACAGCACAAAATTGCACAGTCAAAAACCCTAATTGCTCAACAGTCAACTGTAGGGGCAAAATGGTCATTTGACAGTCAAAAGTCAAAATTTTTGGTCAACATATTATTTTGAAGCCACAAACATCATTTGATCAATTCTTGATCATGATTCTCAAGGCATGGCTCAAAAAGTCTCAAGATGCAAAAGTTTCCATATTTGGACAGTTGGAAAAGTCAACTGCAAATTGACCAACGCATAACTTCCACATGGTTTATCAGAAAAATTCCATCCAAAGATCATTTTGAAGAGAATGACATTTCCTACAACTCATCTTCACACTTCAAGTCCAAGAAATGCTCTCACAAAAAGTTATCAATCTCAACATTATAGGTCATTTTCAAAAGTCAACAAAAAGGCACTTTAAGTCAAAGACCATAACTTCAGATTGGTAAATCAAAATGACATGGGACCAAAGGCATTGGTTAGAGGACTTCAAGACCTTTTCAAAATGTCCAAGAACATGATCAAAGCTTAAAAATTGAGCAAGATATGCCTTGTGGAAGTTGGGAAATGTTTGGGAATTTTGAAAAGTCAACTTTGCTTCAAATGCCTCAAAATTGCTAATGGGCCTTAATTTCTTCCAAGAATCATCACCCAAAAGCTATGCACGACCCATTGACTTTAAAGGGAGTTATTTTATCATTTTTTATTAATTATTTGAATTATTATTATTATTAGTTCATTTAATTAATATAAAATATGACAAAAATAGCAAATCATTGTTTTCCAATCCTTTTTTGCAGCATATTCTCTCATTTAAGCCTCAATATTTCGTGCACACTCAATAAGGAAAGGATCTCCAATAATTGGCATGTTCTTCATGGTAAAAAGATTGAAAAAATCATGGAAAATCACAAACTTGAAAAGCATTAAAACAAGGCTTTGGGCTTGATCTTTTTACCCTAATTCATTCCATATAAATACACAAACCTAAACCTAATCAAAAAGACAAGCAAGCTGCGCTCAGAACCAAGAACCAACTTTGCATTTTTTCCAAAAATTCTCAAAACTGATTTCATAGCTAGAGTGTGTTTCGAAGCAAAAGAGCCATTCCAAAGGCTTGCTGGGACCTTTTTGGACGTGCCTCAATCTTTTTCCACTCTCCATACACAAAGAATTGGTAGAAACACGTTGCCCTGTTCATAACTTTTTACCTATTCGTGTTTTCATTTTCATGCCATATTAATGCCTTTTAATGTGTGATTTATACTAACATGGTTGTTCTAAAGCTGTTGGCATTCTTTGATTGAGTTTTTTAAGCCCTATACACGAATCCACCATGGAAGCTGCCTAGGGTTTCAGAGGTTTGAAATTGGGGTTTCTTTCCTGGGGAAAAATTGGACCATAAGACCAATACCATTGGACTCGTGACCTTCATACGAACACAATCATCACCTCGCGCCCAATTTATCATTGCCCAGGAGCTAATCGCTATTTTTATATATTGTGGTTAGTGGGGGTTTAAAACCCCCGCTATTTGTTTGGTATTTTCAGGGATAACGAAGAAGAAGCCTGGCGTGTCACTATGTGGTTGGACAATTTGAAATCTGGCGCGTTTTATGTCATTAGCTTTAATTTCTTATTATAATATTTGTTTCCTATGATACATACAGATGCGTTGCCTGGTACAAGTGGTAGAGGATGTGCTATGTAAACACTGGGACCTGGGTTCGATTCCCAGGTCCCCTTGCATATTTCTTAATTTTTTCTTTAACCTATTCCAATGCAGCATGCTCTCCTGTGGTCCACCAAACGCCCAATGCCAAAGCTTGCCACGCGCCTAACAACTCCAATCCAAAGGCCAGGATGGACAGTTCACCATGGACACTAGTCAACTTCCTCCCACTCAATCAGAAAAGTCAACATGGGCTTGCATTTCATGGGCCTAATTGCTGCAATATACCTCCAAATGGGTCAGAAAACCCCCCATGTTTGCCTTTTCTTTCTCCATTTTTCTTCTTTTCTTTTATTTATTTTAATTATATTATTTGTTTCATTTAATTCCACAAAATTAGTTTTATAACATAAAAATACAAAAAAAATCAGAAATCATTAAAAATAAAATACATATTTAATTTAATCCATTAATAGTTTTTTTTGTAAATAATTTTAATGATCATTTTAATGTTAATTTAGGGTTTTAATTTTTATTTATTTCTTAATAACTAAAAAAAAATATAAAAATAGGTTTTTAGTACATTTTGATCCTTTTTTAATAAATATTCTTTTCTTATTATAATTATTATTAACCATTAATTATTTTTGTAAATACTTGTAATTAATCAATTAGGTTAAATTAGGTTAAACTTAAACATTTTTCTTTAATAAATTAAAAACAATTTAGAACTAGGGTTTTATTTAACTTTTAATTCCAATTTAATTTTATTTAATTTCATAAATCCAAAAACATGAAAAATAAGTTCTTTTTCTCATTTAATAATTAAATCAATTTTCAATTTCAATTTAATTTCTTTAAAGGGTCCAACGCCCTCGCACTCGATTCTTAATTCTTTTCGCGCATTTATTTTTTATTTCTTTTATGAATGTAATGTATTTTCCCCAAAGCTTTGTAATATTAATTAGGACATTTACTTTCCGTACTTTCATTCAAATCGTGTCTTGGTTTAATTTGGCGTTGTAGACCCGCGCCTTGTAATAGCGTAGGACTTTTATTTTTTCCGCATTTTAATTCCCGCACCTTTTAACTATTAACTATCACATGAAAGAATGTATGCTCAAATAAAACCAAAGCGTAGAACACCCAATGCATGAACAAGACAAATAACTGAAAATGACACACAATTCACACACCACTCCTAGGGTACGCCTCACTGTTGCCTTGCCCCTCGAAACGTGGTCGTCGAGTAGAGGACGTTTTAGTAAGTCCTCATGTCCATGAACATGGCATGGGGGTAGCTTCTAAGGTATCCTCCTATTGCTCTGGTGACCACACTGTCCCTAAACTCGAATTGACCCGAACACCTCCAACGGTGGTGCTACCTACCTCTCAATGGTGGGATGGCACTACCTTAAGGACATTTACACAGACTAATTCCTTAGGGTAGGTAGATGACTCGTAGATACTTGCTCTAATTCAAAACAAACCAAAAACTTCTTTTCACACCGACACTTTGCAAAAAGCTTTCAAAAACAACTTTTCAAACACTCTTGAGGACTGATACAAGAGTCGATCTGAAACTTTCAAAGAAACTTTTTCAAACCCACTCACCTTGAAAAGCTAACAAACATTTTGAAAACACAAATGAGCAAGTATCTAAGAGCCCATGGATAACCATGGATAGAAAGGGTGCTAACACCTTCCCTTTCTATAAATCTACCTCCCGAACCGAGAACTAATCTCAATAAGGAATTTTTCTGTGCTTTTGTCCTTTCCATTTGGAGAAAATAAAAGACGGTGGCGACTCTTGCTTCCGCGACATTTCGCGAAACCAGCGTTAAACAGTCAGTTCCAGATCCACCGATCACAGAACTGGCGACTCTGCTGGGGAATCTTATAAAGTGAGGTGTACCTTAGGATAGTTCATAACTGTGTTTTCAATTGCTTTGACTTGTTTGCTTTATTATTGTGGGACTGTCTCGGGAATTCTATAGATCATAGCCCGGATCTGGGGATACCTTTTTAGAAAGTAGCAACAAGGCTGTGAGGGAACTGTGCGGGGTATACCGACATGGTTGAAACAATCTGCTACGTTGATGTGGCACTTTGGTGTGTACCGGTAACCCTTGAGTCCAGTCAAGGAGAGTACGGGGCCTTTGCGTGGTGTCGTGAAGCATCAACTGACCTTAGGAACCTTAATTGAACCATCTTGGCCTCTTTAGGGTAGTGAGATAACTGAGTTTGGTGCAGTCCGAGGTTGGTTGATACTCGATACTACACTCAATTGAGGGTTGCTTTCCTGGAATATTTCGGTTGCCAGTTCAGTGTCTAAATCGAAACGATGAACAATGAAAGCAATCTAGTGATATTGGGACCCTTAGAACCCGGTTACTTCTAATAGGATAGGTTGAGCCCACCAACTTCAAGAGGGTAATACCCAGACCCCATGCTGGCCTAAACTCTAAGGGCTGTGGTGTGACTTGTGTGCCTTATCATGTTTGCCTTTGTAAATATTTGTGGTGTGTTTAATCATAGCATCATGACATCATTCAGCATCACATGCATTGACTAACCATTTCAGGGGTTCGAATCTTCATCTTTGTTCTTGTTTTGTAGGACATGGAAACTGTTCGCAGAAAGACAATTCAGATCAGCCTTGTAAGGATCCCTCCTCAGCTTAAGGAGCTTATATCCAGGATTCCCGAGAGCTCTTCATTCAGTATAAGACATGGAAGACTCATCAGCTTGGTCAACACCAACATTGAGGAAGATATGATAAAGGTCCTGTTCCAGTTCTTTGACCCTCTGCATCACTGTTTCACTTTCCTGGATTATCAACTGGTACCTACATTGGAAGAGTTCTCTCGGCTTCTGAAGATCCCTATCCTGGATCAACTACCCTACAACGGTACGGAAAAGGAACCCAAGCTTGAAGAGATTGCTAAAGCCTTACACCTACAATCATCTGACCTCAAGGGACATTGGGAAGCTAGAAGTGGTATCAAAGGGTTCTTAGCCAGGTTTCTATTTGAAAAGGCTCAGGAATGTTAGAACTCCCTTGACCTACAAGCTTTTGAAGAAATTGTGGCCCTCCTTGTCTATGGTTTGGTGTTGTTCCCTAATCCAGATCAGCTTATAGACATCAGTGCTGTCTAGATCTTCATGTCCAGGAATCCTATACCTACGTTGCTTGGGGACATCCTTCACTCATGTTACACTCGAACCATGAGAAAAAGAGGTGTTCTTATGTGATGCACTCCTCTCCTGGAAAGGTGGTTTATTTCGCACCTTCCGCAATCAGTTTTGAAGAACGAGCGGGGTTTGAGGTGGTCACAGCGATTGATGACCCTTACACATGCTGATATACATTGGTGTTCTCGGTCCAGAGAGGATGTCACCATCATTGATCGTTGTGGGGAGTACCCTAATGTTCCTTTACTTGGAATCAGAGGAGGTATTACTTACAACCCGTGCCTGGCTTGGAGACAGTTTGGTTATGCTCGGAGGGACGGCCCTCATGACATGTTAATTCCTGACATAGTTTTTGACTTCGACAACGATGCACAAGGACTTCGCCAGAGATTTATCAGAGCTTGGAGGATGCCCAGTAAGATAGACAGCAAGACACTGGGGCACAGGAATTCCATCCCATTGGAACCTTATCTTAAGTGGGTACGAGCCCGCTCCCAGAAGCTAGTAATGCCTTATCCTCATGTGCTCCCTGTGATCAAAGAGCCAGTCTTGGAGGGAGAGGTGTCCTACACCATTCAACATCCTGACATGCCCACGTCCTGGGAAGAGATGCAGAAGAGCTGGATCCAGCTTAAGGAAGAACGGAATTCTCTGGAGACCATTCTACATGCTAGTGAAAAGAAGGTCTTGGAGCTCACCCGCCTACTGCACGAGGAAAGGAATCTCAACACCTACATTGCTCCGAAGAGGATGCGTAGTGTCTTTTGGGATTGATTTGCTTTGTAATATGTGCCCATGAGGCTTTGATGTACTGAACAATTATTTCCTTAATAATAATGTGTGTTCCTTTTTGTCTACAACAAATTTGAACTTTCGAACCCTTGAATGCATTGCATAAACACATATCATTCATCATGTGCATAGCAGGTACTCTTCTTTTCAGGTTGCTTACTGTTCTTCGCTGTTTATTTCAGCATCATGAACCCTGAATCATCAACCGAGATGTCTATCAAGGCCCTTCAGGCGCAGAACGCACAATTTCAAGAGCTGATCATGGGTTTGGCTCAAGGCCAAGAAGAGCTGAAGGCTTTGCTCCTGAAGAAGGAGAAGAAGAAGAAGAGAACTATTCTTTTCAACTCAGGCCGGAGGTTTGGTAATACTCTGCAGAATGAGGAGGCTGGTTCTTCTGTAGGCAAAGACAGTCCCCAGGGGGGAAAGGCTCCAAGTCCAGTAGTCTCTTACAACGAGACTGACTTTAATGAGGAACAATATCCTCCTGCTGAAGACCGGTACAAGCAGTTGGAAGACAGACTGAATGCCATGGAGATCCAACAAGTGCCTGGGCTGGATTTCGGAGACTTGGGCTTATCTACTGGTGTGATCATTCCTCACAAGTTTAAGGCACCATCTTTCACCAAGTATGACGGGGCGTCTTGCCCCAAGCTACACCTCAGATCTTATGTGCGGAGGATTCAACCGTACACAGTGGACAAGAACTTGTGGATCCACTTCTTCCAGGAGAGTCTTTCAGGGACTCATCTCGAATGGTTCTATCAGCTGGATGGAACCAAGGTTCGTAACTGGGAGGAGTTGGCTACTGCTTTTTACAAGCAGTATCAATATAATGCCGACCTTGCTCCTACACGTACCCAACTCTAGGGTATGTCGCTAGGATCAAGCGAAGGTTTTAAAGAGTATGCACAGAAGTGGAGGGATCTGGCTGGCAGGGTGCAGCCTCCGTTAACTGACTGTGAGCTGGTGGATATGTTCTTGGGGACCCTATCCGGGCCATTCTTCAATCATCTTATTGGCAATTCATCCGCAGGGTTCACTGATCTTATTCTGACTGGGGAGAGGATAGAGGCTGGAATGAAGTCCGGTAAAATTCAGAAAGGTGAGTCTTCAAGTGCTGAGAAGAAACCCTTTAAGAAGGAGGCCAGTGCTGTATATGGGCCTATAAGACATGATAAACCAAAACTCCGCCAATCTGTCAACGCGGTGGTGATTGCTAAGCCTGCTGCCGCTCCTCGGCAAACCAATCCACAAAGGGCTGAGAGACCCAGAAGAGAGTTTACCCGGCTGAGTATGACCCTATCACAAATCTTGCCGCAATTGCTATCCACTAATTTGGTGACTGTCAGGGAGGCCCCAAAGGTTGTGAATACTGCATCTCCCAAGTATAATCCAAATGCCCGCTGTGCTTATCACTCCGATAGCCCGGGGCATTCTACTGATGACTGTTGGGCCTTAAGGAATAAAGTGCAAGACCTTATTGATGCAAAGGAGGTACAGTTTGAGGCACCTGAGAAGCCCAATGTAGTGACAACTCCCCTGCCTGCTCATGGAGTGAATGCTATTGGGGATGATGATGAAGTGGAGGAATCAGAGTTCGATAGCTGGATTTATCCGACGGCCGACAGTGGACCTAGCAATTGGACTGCGAAGGACAACCTACCTGTTACTTTTGTTACGGAGTAATGAATTCCTTTGTTTTTGTTATTTGTAATAAACAATGAATTAAAACTCTATGGCCCGGTGTCTTACCCGGGGCACCGTTGGCTTCATTTGTGAGGGCATATTAATTGTCATTTCATATATCATGAATAAAGACCTTGGACGTTTTCTCGCACTTCAAATCTTATGCTCCTTTTCTTTCTTTCCTTTCTTTATATATTGCAAAACAGCTGTATTTACACACACTCACTCATACAGGTTTCAATCCACTCTGGATCTCACTGGTAATGACTCTGCTACTGCCAGTTATGACTTCGAAAATCCGATCAACTTAGCCGAAGACGAAGGTGAAGATGATTGCGAAGTGTCTGGCGAGCTTGCAAGACTGTTACTCCAGGAAGAGAGGGAAATTTAACCACATGAAGAGCCGGTGGAAACAATAAATCTGGGTACTGAGACAAATAGGAAGGAAGTTAAGATTGGCGCCAACCTAGAGCTCAGTGTGAAGCAACGGTTGACTCAGATGTTACATGATTATGTGGAGATCTTCGCCTTGTCATATGAAGACATGCCTGGGTTGGATACTGACATTGTGGTCCATCATTTGCCTACCAAGGAAGACTGCCCTCCGGTTAAGCAGAAGGTCCGCCGTATGCGTCCAGAGATGTCTGAGAAGATCAAAGCTGAGGTTATGAAGCAATTCGATGCCGGTTTTCTTGCAGTGACTTCTTACCCTCAGTGGGTTGCCAATGTGGTGCCGGTACCAAAGAAAGATGGTAAGGTCAGAATGTGTGTCGACTACAGGGATCTGAACAGGGCCAGCCCCAAGGATGACTTCCCTCTACCTCACATTGATGTCCTTGTGGACAATACGGCTCAGCATAAGGTGTTCTCTTTCATGGATGGTTTTTCAGGGTATAATCAGATCAAGATGGCTCCTGAAGAGATGGAAAAGACTGCCTTTGTCACTCAGTGGGGGACCTTCTGCTATAAGGTCATGCCATTCGGGTTGAAAAATGCTGGGGCAACCTACCAACGTGCCATGATTGCTTTATTTCATGACATGATCCATCATGAGATAGAAGTGTATGTTGACGACATGATTGCAAGGTCCCAAACTGAGGAGGAACACCTTAATCATCTGCAGAAGTTATTTGACCGTCTGAAAGTGTACAAGCTGAGGTTGAACCCGAACAAGTGCACCTTCGGGGTTAGATCTGGAAAGTTGCTAGGCTTCGTCGTAAGTGATAAGGGTATTCAAGTGGACCCTACCAAGGTTAAAGCTATTCAAGAGATGCCAGTTCCTAGGACAGAGAAGGAGGTCAGAGGCTTTTTAGGACGCCTGAATTACATTGCTCGATTCATCTCGCACCTAACTGCTACTTGTGAACCAATCTTCAAGCTGCTGAAGAAAGATCAGGTAGTACGTTGGAATGATGAATGTCAGGCTGCCTTTGACAGAATCAAAGAATATCTCCAAGAGCCACCCATTCTTATGCCACCGGTTGAAGGGAGACCTCTGATATTATACCTGACAGTACTTGACAGCTCAATGGGGTGTGTGCTGGGGCAGCATGACGAGTCTGGCCGAAAAGAGCATGCCATTTATTACCTTAGCAAAAAGTTTACCGACTGTGAGACCCGATACTCACTGCTCGAGAAAACTTGCTGCACTTTGGTATGGGCTGCTCGCCGGCTGAGACAGTATATCCTGACTCACACTACCTTGTTGATCTCAAAGATGGATCCAATAAAGTATATATTTGAAAAGCCTGCTCTGTCTGGGAGAATAGCAAGATGGCAAATGATCTTGACGGAATACAACATCCAGTACACGACCCAGAAAGCTATCAAAGGAAGTGTATTGGCAGACAACTTGGCACATCAGGTAGTAGACGACTATCAGTCAATGAACTTTGAGTTTCCAGACGAGAGTATCATGATTGTGACTGATTGTGAAGTACCTGGACCGGATGAAGGACCTGAGGAAGGATCCCGATGGTCTATGAACTTTGACGGAGCCTCCAACGCTTTGGGTAACGGTATCGGCGCTGTGATCATATCCCCTCAAGGCACTCATACTCCACTTACTGCCCGGCTATGTTTCAACTGCACCAACAACATGGCAGAGTATGAGGCATGCATCATGGGTCTCCAAGCGGCGATCGACTTAAGGATCAAGTTTCTGAATGTCTTCGGAGATTCCTCTCTCGTGATCAATCAGATCAAAGGGGAGTGGGATACGAAACATCCGAATCTTATTCCTTACAGAGAATGTGTGTTGACATTGATTCCCCATTTCACAGAGATAACTTTTGAACATTTCCCGAGAGAGGAGAATCAGTTGGCAGACGCGTTAGCTACGATGTCTTCTATGTTCAAAGTCAAGTGGGACAATGAGGCTCCCCGGATCATTATCTGGAAACTGGACGAACCAGCATACTGTTGTGATCTTGAGACTGAATTGGTGACTGAGAAACCCTGGTACCATGAGGTGAAGAGATACCTGGAAACTCAAGAATACCCTGAAGGTGCATCTGTCAATGATAAAAAGTTCCTGAGAAGATTCGCAGCGAAGTTCTTCCTTAGCAACGACATTCTGTACAAGCGAAACCATGATTCGACCTTACTGCGTTGTGTGGATAAGACTGAAGCAGAAAAGATCATGGCGGAGTTACATGAAGGTACCTTTGGAACAAACTCCAGTGGACACACCATGGCGAAGAAAATCCTTCGGGCAGGATATTTCTGGTCCACAATGGAAGCTGACTGTTACCAACATTCTCGGACATGTCATAAATGCCAGATTTATGCTGATAAGGTGCACGTTCCTCCAGTTCCTCTGAATGTCTTGACAGCACCTTGGCCTTTTGCAATGTGGGGCATAGATATGATCGGTGAGATCAGACCTACGGCATCCAACGGGCATCGCTTCATCCTGGTGGCGATTGATTACTTTACAAAGTGGGTTGAAGCAGCTTCCTACGCTACAGTAACCAAGAATGTCGTGGCACGGTTCATTCGGCATAACCTGATTTGTCGATACGGCGTCCCAGAAAGGATCATTACGGACAACGGTACCAATCTTAATAACAAAATGATCACTGAGCTCTGCGAGCAATTTAAGATACAGCACCACAACTCTTCTCCTTACCGGTCGAAGATGAATGGGGCTGTAGAAGCAGCGAATAAGAATATCAAGAAAATTGTGCAGAAGATGACAGTGACTTATAAAGATTGGCACGAGATGTTACTGTTCGCTCTACATGGGTACCGTACCTCAGCAAGGACGTCAACCGGGGCAACTCCTTTCTCCTTGGTCTACGGTATGGAGGCAGTCTTACCAATTGAAGTGCAGATACCCTCTCTCCGGATAATGAAGGATGCAGATCTGAGCGAAGATGATTGGATCCAGACACGACTTGATCAGCTAAACTTAATTGACGAAAAGAGACTCAATGCTATTTGTCATGGTCAGACGTATCAAAAGCGGATGATCAGGGCATTTAACAAAAAGGTCAGACCACAAGAATATCAAGTTGGGGATCTGGTAATCAAACGTATTATCCTTCCTCAGGGTGATCCAAGGGGCAAATGGACCCCTACGTACGAAGGGCCATTTGTGGTTAAACATGTGTTCTCAGGAGGAGCCATGATTCTAACCACCATGGATGGTGACGACCTTCCTCACCCCGCCAATGCAGACATAGTAAAAAGATACTACGCATGAAAAAGACCCGCTAGGTTGACATACCTAGGCAAAATTTAGGGCTTCCCGGCGAACCAAAAGGGTTCGGGCAAAATGAAGGGATGAAATGAAAAAAAATCTGTACACCCGGCAAATCGAAAACCTGAAAAGGCGGCTTGGGCAAAAATGGGTATCCCGGTGGACCGAAAACCCGAAAGGGCGGTCCAGGCAAAAGTTAGGGATAAAGCGTAATACTATGTCTCATTGGATCACTTTGCATCCAGAATCCGGTATCAAGTTCAGACGGCCTCGATCAATCAGCTTCATCTTCAGCTAGGTCATCAAGTGATGAGACGCTCGAAGATATAAAGGCGATAGAAGAGTTGGAACCCAGTGGGATTATTATTTTCACATAGCTGTTTTGTTTCCTCTTTGTACAAATTTGTATAAACTCTTTTGTTCGGCGGCGTTCTCTTACTAGGACGCCAGCCTCTTGTACATAAAGCGCCTATTTACAGGCAATTCAAAATCAATATAAAGTCACTTTTCAGCTACAAATTGCCTTTTGTTTTTTCCTTTTTTTCTATTTTGTTTTGCGAATAACGTCCAAGGTTCAATTTGTGATATATGCATTTGACACTAATTGCTAACTCATAAATATTTGCATGCAAAATAAAGGATTAATTGCAGGTAACATTAGAAACCGGGGCAATAATGAGTGGTCTAAGCGATCTAATTGTTCTGTCCACCAAGGTACCAAGGTAAGTTCGGCCGGAGAACATAACCAGTATATCTTAATTCCCCAGAGAGTGAGCCAGCAAGTCAATGCACTCTCCCCACACAAAGTTATACAATCAGCCTTAAGGAAGTTGGGTATCCCCCGCAGATCCCAACATTCCCCAGCACATCATACAGACATTCCTAACAAGCATCCCCGACAGTCTTGATCTAAGATTGTTCCCCGGTGGTATACCAGACATTCAGCGAAGCCACTTCCCCAATGCATCTCAAAATTTCCCCAAGAGAGTCCAATCAAGATTTCCCCAGGAAAGTTTGAATCATCTCCCTAGCAGGAAGCTTATCCCCAGTAGATTCTGGAAGCTTATCCCCCGCAGAGCACGAACGTGTCTCCCGACTTTATTCAAAGGTTATTTCCCTACCAGGATATAACTGGGTTATCCTCAGCCAAAAGCCACGGAAATATCGTCCTCGGTGAAGTCTTTTTACCCCCAGCGAAGTCTATTAACACTTCCAACATAACAATGGTATCCCCAGCAGAGTTATCATCAACATCCCAGCAAAGTATTTCTCTTCCCACAGAGTATCGCTCCCCAGCAAGGTAGCTAGAGTAATTTTCTCCCCGCAGAGTAATCCATTCGCCAAGTTTATTCCCCAACGGAATTATCTTCTCCTACCGGTATTCTTGCAACTATCATCCCCAACGGAAACAACAAAGCACTATTCTCCAACATCAGCCCAGGATGTGACTTCCCGGCACCCGTCAAGGATTTACTTTCCTAGACGAAAACATACATTCATAAACATCGCATTTCTATACATTATAGCATGCATATACGCATCATGAACATACAATCTCATTTACGTTGAGAACATCATTGCTTGATCCATATCATGCATTGCATATGACTGACCTTTACCTTTCAGGAAAGATCCAGTCAAGTTCTCAGCTATATTCCAAGACCTTGCCTGGTTCAGTTAAATCGACTCCTAAAGATTTTTCTGATTCTTATCCAGTCAAAGGCCTTCTCTGGTTCAGTCAGATCGACCCTAAGATCTCCCTGATTCTTATCCAGTTGAAGATTCCAAGACCTTGTTCGGTTCAGTTAAATCGCCTCCTGAAGATTTTTCTGATTCTTATCCAGTCAAAGGCCTTCTCTGGTTCAGTCAGATCGACCCTAAGATCTCCCTGATTCTTATCCAGTTGAAGATTCCAAGACCTTGTCCGGTTCAGTTAAATCGACTCCTAAAGATTTTTCTGATTCTTATCCAGTCAAAGGCCTTCTCTGGTTCTGTCAGATCGACCCTAAGATCTCCCTGATTCTTATCCAGTTGAAGATTCCAAGACCTTGTCCGGTTCAGTTAAATCGACTCCTAAAGATTTTTCTGATTCTTATCCAGTCAAAGGCCTTCTCTGGTTCAGTCAGATCGACCCTAAGATCTCCCTGATTCTTATCCAGTTGAAGATTCCAAGACCTTGCCTGGTTCAGTTAAATCGACTCCTAAAGATTTTTCTGATTCTTATCCAGTCAAAGGCATTCTCTGGTTCAGTCAGATCGACCCTAAGATCTCCCTGATTCTTATCCAGTTGAAGATTCCAAGACCCTGTCCGGTTCAGTTAAATCGCCTCCTAAAGATTTTTCTGATTCTTATCCAGTCAAAGGCCTTCTCTGGTTCAGTCAGATCGACCCTAAGATCTCTCTGATTCTTATCCAGTTGAAGATTCCAAGACCTTGCCTGGTTCAGTTAAATCGATTCCTAAAGATTTCTCTGATTCTTATCCAGTCAAAGGCCTTCTCTGGTTCAGTCAGATCGACCCTAAGATCTCCCTGATTCTTATCCAGTTGAAGTTATTTCAAGACCTTCTCTGGTTCAGTTAGATCGACCCTAAGATCTCCCTGATTCTTATCCAGTTGAAGATTCCAAGACCTTGCCTGGTTCAGTTAAATCGATTCCTAAAGATTTTTCTGATTCTTATCCATTCAAAGGCCTTCTCTGGTTCAGTCAGATCGACCCTAAGATCTCCCTGATTCTTATCCAGTTGAAGATTCCAAGACCTTGCCTGGTTCAGTTAAATCGATTCCTAAAGATTTCTCTGATTCTTATCCAGTCAAAGGCCTTCTCTGGTTCAGTCAGATCGACCCTAAGATCTCCCTGATTCTTATCCAGTTGAAGATTCCAAGACCTTGCCTGGTTCAGTTAAATCGATTCCTAAAGATTTCTCTGATTCTTATCCAGTCAAAGGCCTTCTCTGGTTCAGTCAGATCGACCCTAAGATCTCCCTGATTCTTATCCAGTTGAAGTTATTTCAAGACCTTGCCCGGTTCACTTAAATCGACTCCTAAAGATCTTTCTGATTCTTATCCAGTCAAAGGCCTTCTCTAGTCCAGATAAATCGATTCCTAAAGATTTTCCTGATGAAGACTCAGTAGAAGACATCCAAGATTCTCTCACCGTTACTGTTGAGGTAGTAATCGCCCCAGATTCTCTCATCGTTACTATTGAGGTAGTAATCGCCCCAGGTTCTCTCATCGTCCCGTTGAGGTAGTAACCATCCCTGACCTATTCATCACCTCTCAGCATGGCATCTATAAGCCCATCTTCCTATCCATCAATCTCTAAATGGCATCTGTAAGCCCATTCCCACCATCACACTACTATGTGAGCGCAAATTTCTGGGCTCTCTAGTGTTCAATCATCTTCCACCTTCGGATTACGAAAGGCACGTCAGCCAATCTACATCCTCAGGTCTAAGAAGATTGAACAGGGGCAACTGTTGCACCCCAAAATTTGCCCTCCCATATTCTTCAAGATTTGCAAAGAGCATGCTTCAAAATCTCCCAAGGGTTGCACAGTCCAATTGCCTCTTAACAGTCAAAAATTAGGGTTTTGGTTATGGCAAAGAAATTGAAGTTTCCAAGGGTCCAAACAAGTCCCACATGCCTATAAACATTGTCAAGCATCCTTATGTCAAGTTTCAAGACTTACAGCACAAAATTGCACAGTCAAAAACCCTAATTGCTCAACAGTCAACTGTAGGGGCAAAATGGTCATTTGACAGTCAAAAGTCAAAATTTTTGGTCAACATCTTATTTTGAAGCCACAAACATCATTTGATCAATTCTTGATCATGATTCTCAAGGCATGGCTCAAAAAGTCTCAAGATGCAAAAGTTTCCATATTTGGACAGTTGGAAAAGTCAACTGCAAATTGACCAAGGCATAACTTCCACATGGTTTATCAGAAAAATTCCATCCAAAGCTCATTTTTAAGAGAATGACATTTCCTACAACTCATCTTCACACTTCAAGTCCAAGAAATTCTCTCACAAAAAGTTATCAATCTCAACATTATAGGTCATTTTCAAAAGTCAACAAAAAGGCACTTTAAGTCAAAGACCATAACTTGAGATTGGTAAATCAAAATGACATGGAACCAAAGGCATTGGTTAGAGGACTTCAAGAACTTTCCAAAATGTCCAATAACATGATCAAAGCTTAAAAATTGAGCAAGATATGCCTTGTGGAAGTTGGGAAATTTTTGGGAATTTTGAAAAGTCAACTTTGCTTCAAATGCCTCAAAATTGCTAATGGGCCTTAATTTCTTCCAAGAATCATCACCCAAAAGCTATGCACGACCCATTGACTTTAAAGGGAGTTATTTTATCATTTTTTATTAATTATTTGAATTATTATTATTATTATTAGTTCATTTAATTAAAATAAAATATGACAAAAATAGCAAATCATTGTTTTCCAATCTTTTTTGCAGCATATTCTCTCATTTAAGCCTCAATATTTCATGCACACTCAATAAGGAAAGGATCTCCAATAATTGGCATGTTCTTCATGGTAAAAAGATTGAAAAAATCATGGAAAATCACAAACTTGAAAAGCATTAAAACAAGGCTTTGGGCTTGATCTTTTTACCCTAATTCATTCCATATACATACACAAACCTAAACCTAATCAAAAAGACAAGCAAGTTGCGCTCAGAACCAAGAACCAACTTTGCATTTTTTCCAAAAATTCTCAAAACTGATTTCATAGCTAGAGTGTGTTTCGAAGCAAAAGAACCATTCCAAAGGCTTGCTGGGACCTTTTTGGACGTGCCTCAATATTTTTCCACTCTCCATACACAAAGAATTGGTAGAAACACGTTGCCTTGTTCATAACTTTTTACCTATTCGTGTTTTCATTTTCATGCCATATTAATGCCTTTTAATGTGTGATTTATACTAACATGGTTGTTCTAAAGCTGTTGGCATTCTTTGATTGAGTTTTTTAAGCCCTATACACGAATCCACCATGGAAGCTGCCTAGGGTTTTAGAGGTTTGAAATTAGGGTTTCTTTCCTGGGGAAAAATTGGACCATAAGACCAATACCATTGGACTTGTGACCTTCATACGAACACAATCATCACCTCGCGCCCAATTTATCATTGCCCAGGAGCTAATCACTATTTTTATATATTGTGGTTAGTGGGGGTTTAAAACCCCCGCTATTTGTTTGGTATTTTCAGGGATAACGAAGAAGAAGCCTGGCGTGTCACTATGTGGTTGGACAATTTGAAATCTGGCGCGTTTTATGTCATTAGCTTTAATTTCTTATTATAATATTTGTTTCCTATGATACATACAGATGCGTTGCCTGGTACAAGTGGTAGAGGATGTGCTTTGTGAACACTGGGACCTGGGTTCGATTCCCAGGTCCCCTTGCATATTCTTAATTTTTTCTTTAACCTATTCCAATGCAGCATGCTCTCCTGTGGTCCACCAAATGCCCAATGCCAAAGCTTGCCACGCGCCCAACAACTCCAATCCAAAGGCCAGGATGGACAGTTCACCATGGACACCAGTTAACTGCCTCCCACTCAATCAGAAAAGTCAACATGGGCTTGCATTTCATGGGCCTAATTGCTGCAATATACCTCCAAATGGGTCAGAAAACCCCCCATGTTTGCCTTTTCTTTCTCTATTTTTCTTCTTTTCTTTTATTTATTTTAATTATATTATTTGTTTCATTTAATTCCACAAAATTAGTTTTATAACATAAAAATACAAAAAAATCAGAAATCATTAAAAATAAAATACATATTTAATTTAATCCATTAATAGTTTTTTTTTGTAAATAATTTTAATGATCATTTTAATGTTAATTTAGGGTTTTAATTTTTATTTATTTCTTAATAACTAAAAAAAATATAAAAATAGGTTTTTAGTACATTTTGATCCTTTTTTTAATAAATATTCTTTTCTTATTATAATTATTATTAACCATTAATTATTTTTGTAAATACTTGTAATTAATCAATTAGGTTAAATTAGGTTAAACTTAAACATTTTTCTTTAATAAATTAAAAACAATTTAGAACTAGGGTTTTATTTAACTTTTAAATCCAATTTAATTTTCTTTAATTTCATAAATCCAAAAACATAAAAAATAAGTTCTTTTTCTCATTTAATAATTAAATCAATTTTCAATTTCAATTTAATTTCTTTAAAGGGTCCAACGCCCTCGCACTCGATTCTTAATTCTTTTCGCGCATTTATTTTTTATTTCTTTTATGAATGTAATGTATTTGCCCCAAAGCTTTGTAATATTAATTAGGACATTTACTTTCCGTACTTTCATTCAAATCGGGTCTTGGTTTAATTTGGCGTTGTAGACCCGCGCCTTGTAATATCGTAGGACTTTTATTTTTTCTGCATTTTAATTCCCGCACCTTTTAACTGTTAACTATCACATGAAAGAATGTATGCTCAAATAAAACCAAAGCGTAGAACACCCAATGCATGAACAAGACAAATAACTGAAAATGACACACAATTCACACACCACTCCTAGGGTACGCCTCACTGTTGCCTTGCCCCTCGAAACGTGGTCGTCAAGTAGAGGACATTTTAGTAAGTCCTCATGTCCATGAACATGGCATGGGGGTAGCTTCTAAGGTATCCTCCTATTGCTCTGGTGACCACACTGTCCCTAAACTCGAATTGACCCGAACACCTCCAACGGTGGTGCTACCTACCTCTCAATGGTGGGATGGCACTACCTTAAGGACATTTACACAGACTAATTCCTTAGGGTAGGTAGATGACTCATAGATACTTGCTCTAATTCAAAACAAACCAAAAACTTCTTTTCACACCGACACTTTGCAAAAAGCTTTCAAAAACAACTTTTCAAACACTCTTGAGGACTGATACAAGAGTCGATCTGAAACTTTCAAAGAAACTTTTTCAAACCCACTCACCTTGAAAAGCAAACAAACATTTTGAAAACACAAATGAGCAAGTATCTAAGAGCCCATGGATAACCATGGATAGAAAGGGTGCTAACACCTTCCCTTTCTATAAATCTACCTCCCGAACCGAGAACTAATCTCAATAAGGAATTTTTCTGTGCTTTTGTCCTTTCCATTTGGAGAAAATAAAAGACGGTGGCGACTCTTGCTTCCACGACATTTCACGAAACCAGCGTTAAACAGTCAGTTCCAGATCCACCGATCACAAGTGGCTTAGTGGAAGGTGACGTGCTTGGTAACCATTGGGACCTGGGTTCGATTCCCAGGTCCCCCAAATATTTGTTTCATATTTTTTCTAACCTAATCCTGTGCAGGCATCCTCAAAGCATCCATCATGCGCTTCAAGCAATCAGCGTGCCATGTGTCCTCATGCACCAATCCAAGGGCTATGAAGTGCTGACTATGGTACCACCCAGTCAAAGCCAGCGCAGCCAATCACAAAAAGTCAACCAGGCTTGAGTGTTCGTGGGCTTGAATCTCCAAACACACCTCCATACATGGGCCATCACCCCCCCTGGTTTTACTATTTTTTTTCCTTTTTCCTTTTAATTCTTTTAATTATAATAATTATTATTATTATTAACTAAAAAATTATTTTTTATAATAAATTCAGAAACTTAAATATTTATAATATTTTTATTATTTATTATTTTTAATATTAATTATTATTTTTGTAAATAAAATGTAAATTAATTAAATTAGTTAAATTAGGTTAACTTTAATCTTTTTTTTATAATAAATAAAATTAACTTAGAATTAGGGATTTTCTTGTGACTTTTAATTTCTTAGTCTTATTTTCATTAAAACATAAAAAAACACCAAAAACATTTTTTCCTTAAATAATTAATTAATTAGTAAAGTAGGGTTAATATTTAATTAAATGTAAAGGACCAAAAATTCAATTCTTTTCTCTAAAAGGGTCAAAACCCTAAGAACGTCCTGATTAAATTTCTTTTCGCGCATTATCATTATTTTTTATTATATTCGATGTAACTGTTTCCGAGGATGTAATAGTTAATTAGGGTTTATCGCTTTCTTTACTTCTCGCATTTATTTTCCAAAACGGGTTATGTTTTTGGCGATGTATAGACCCGCGCCTTGTAATAGCTTAGATTTACCTTTCCACAATTTATTTTCCGCACTCTTAACTGTTAATACGCATGAAAGACTTGTATGAAAATAAAATCAATTCGTAGCTCACAAATAACATGTTCAAAGATAAACATTAACTGAAAAACAACACACATGCACATGTCACTCCTAGGGTACGCCTCACTGGTTGCCTCGAACGTGATCGTCAAGTATAGGATGCTTTAGAGGTCGCCCTCCTGTCTAAAGATCCAGTTGCCTCAAAACGGTTGCCTCAGATAAAAAGGATCTAGGACATTAGGGTTACCGCTAAGGCGTCCTACCATTGCTTTGGTGACCACATTGTCCCTAATAATCGAATTGACCCGAACACCTCCAACGATGGTGTTACCTACCTCTCAATGGTGGGATAGCACTATATAAAGGACTCTTACACAACCTAATTCCTTAGAGTAGGTAGATTTCTCCTGGGTACTTGGTCTTTCAAAACAAACAAAAACAAACTTTTCGCACTCACACTTTCAAAAAGTTTTCAAACAAATATTTCATACACTCTTGAGGACTGATACAAGAGTTACCTAGAAATTTTTCAAACAAAACTTTTTCAAAACCCACACACATTTGAAAAGCAAACATCTTTTGAAAACATAAGAGCAAGTACCTAAGAGCCCGTGGATAACCACGGATAGAAAGGGTGCTAACACCTTCCCTTTCTATAAATCTACCTCCTGAACTGAGAAACATTCTCGAAAAGGAATTTTGTTGTGCTTTTGTCCTTTCCATGTTGGAGAACATAAAAGACGGTGGCGACTCTTGCTTACCGCGACATTTCGCGAACCAGCTTAAAAAACAGTCAGTTCTATTTCCACCGATCACAAAATTGGCGACTCTGCTGGGGATTCTTAATAAGTGAGGTGTGCCTTAGGATTAGACCACTCTTATGTTTTCAATTGTATGTCTTGATTGCTTTTATATTTGTGGGCTTGCATCGGAGTTACATAGATCCTAACCCGGATCTGGGGAATACCCTTTTAGGTAGCATAAGCTGTGAGGGACCTGTCCGGCGTAGACCGACACGGGTGAAGCAGTGGCTACATTGGTGTGACGCCTTAGTCTGTACCGATATCCCTTGTGTTGCAATGAGGAGAATATGGGTCTTCCGAGGAGTCATTAAGCACCAACCGACCTTAGAACCCTAAATTGACCCAACTTGGCCATAGAACAGTCGCAGTATGCTACACTCATTGAGGCTAAACTCTCGCGATGGTTCTGGCCGCAAGAAAAGATTGCGACGCTGGAGTTATGACCGATTGAGGGTAGTCGATGATATTGAGATCCTCTAGAACCCGGTTACTTTTGATAGGACAGGTCTTAACCAACGAAACTGAAAGAGGGTAGTACCCAAACTTCATGCTGGCCTAAAATCTAAGGGTTATCTTGTGTGACTTGTGTGCCTTCATACTTGAACTACTTGCATACTTGTTATCTAACAACACGGGTTCCTTGCAGGTTTCGTTTACAGTCCTTAATTGGGACTCATTACAGGGCCTACTTACATCACTCCATGCATAGCATAACATCATACCATTTCATACATCCTGCATAAGGAATAACCCATTTCAAGGATCTCAAGGGTTTGTGATGCAGGTCATGATGAATCAAAATGTCTAGCAAGGGGCAAAGGGGATTTATTTTCCTCTAGCCAAGGTCGTTCGGAGATCAAAACATGATGACTTGAGTCAGGGGCTATGACCCACTCGATATGGTGAGCTTTGACTCTTGAAGAAGGACTCTCAACAACATAAAGTTCCTTCAATCAAGCTACCAGATTCTAACAATTTTTCTTGTTTACCCCACGAGATCCTTGAAAACATTGCATGCATACATACATATCATTGCATTACAGGTACCCTTTTGACAGGTCACTTATCTTCTTTGCTGTTTATTTCAGCAATCATCATGAATCCTGAATCATCCAATGAACAAGCTATCAAGGCCCTCCAGGCCCAGAATACCCAGTTCCAAGAGATGGTTATGAGCCTAGCCCAGGGTCAACAGGATTTGAAGACTCTGCTTCTGAAAGAGAAGAAGAAGAAGAAGAGAATTGTGCTGTTCAACCCTAGATGCAGATCTGGGAATGGATCACAAAATGAGGCTGATCTAGCTACTTCCTCCGTAGGGAAAGACAGTCCCAAAGAGAGAAGGGTTCCTAGTCCCGTGGTCTCCGACAACGAGACAGATTACAATGATGAACAGTACCCTCCTGCCGAAGACAGGTACAAACAGCTAGAAGACCGGCTAAGTGCTATGGAGATACAAAAGGTGCCCAGTCTGGATTTCGAAGATCTAGGTTTACCCTCTGGGGTGGTGATCCCTCACAAATTCAAAGCACTTACTTTTGCAAAATACGACGGGGCATCCTGTCCTAAGCTGCATCTCAGATCATATGTGAGGAAGATCCAACCGTATACTGCAGACAAGAACTTATGGATCCATTTCTTCCAGGAAAGTCTTTCAGGGACTCAACTCTAATGGTTCTATCAGCTGGATGGAGCCAATATTCGTAACTGGGATGACTTGGCTACCGCATTCTACAAGCAATATCAGTACAATTCCGACCTCGCTCCTACGCGTACCCAACTCCAGGGTATGTCACTGGGGACGGGTGAAGGATTCAAGGAATATGCTCAAAAGTGGAGAGACCTTGCTGGAAGGGTGCAACCACCTCTGACCGACCGTGAGCTCGTTGATATGTTCTTGGGGACCTTGTCTGGTCCTTTCTTCAACCATCTGATTGGGAATTCTTCTGATGGGTTTACAGACCTCATTCTGACTGGGGAGAGAATTGAAGCTGGTATCAAGGCTGGAAAGATTCAAGAAGCTGCACCTTCTGATGCTCACAAAAAGCCTTACACGGGGAAGAAAGAGTCCAATGCTGCATATAGCCAAAAGAGTCGTTGTGACCAACATGCAGGGGCAGTCATGATCTCTGGTTATGCGTCACACCGACAACCACAAAAGGGAAATCAGCGAGGGCCAGACGAGCCTAAAAGACAGTTCACCAACATCAACATGCCATTGTCACAAGCGTTACAGCACATGTTGAAGATGAATCTGATTGCGGTGATCAACCCTCCTGTAAATCCCAAGACCTCTTCTCCAAACTACAACCCAGATGCGAGGTGTGCTTATCATTCCGGTAGCCCGGGGCACGATACTGAGGATTGTTGGGCGCTGAAATACAAGATTCAGAACATGATTGATGCTAAGGAGATCGAGTTCGAGCTTGCCGAGACTCCCAACGTGATCACTGCTCCCTTGCCAAAACATGGCTAGGATTGAGAGACTCTTGTTTCATTTAAATTCTGATATTGTATTTTTCTATGCTTATTCAAACAATTATCATGTCAAACTCTATTATTTCATTAATGCATTACACATGTCTGTTTTGAAGTAATTGTGTTTACTATATTCAAAATTGCTTTTATTTTTCTTGATGTTCAACTCTCGATTAATAATTCTAAGCCTCTTGAGGGAGGATGACGAAAATGATACCATGATCTACAGTATGCTTTTGAACAGACCCCGTTGATGAAGTACAAGCATTGTTTCAATTCCTAAACACTGTAGTTATAAGGAAGATAATCCCTCGTCAACCCCTTTGGGCCAAAGAAGTAGGAGTTTTTCTTTTCGAAAATTAAAACCCTTAATCATAACCTGGGGCAGGGTAGTTCTCTCAGTTGATCCAAGTGCACAGCGAATAGCATCAAAGAAGTCCTTCCCATACAAAAGACAGTGATGGTTCCGAATAATCATAAAGACAGGCAGTCGTTATCACTCAAAATCAAAAGCCCAATAAGTCAAAACCTATGAAGGAGACTTACAAAAACTGGGGCATCCCGCTGGCTGTAATCACAAAAGAAACAATTCAGGCAAAAAAAAAACAGGGATAATGAAATCAAAAAGAAAGAGGTCCTGCAAACCCTCAACAAGGAAATGACTGCCTATTCAAAATAAACTGTCAACATCCGAACCATCACCGGAATATCAGAGCAAAGACTCAAACAAGATCTAATGCACGATTAGCTGAGTTTAGGTTTGAAGAACATCACGAAGAGCGGGTGGGTACAAATACATTTTGAGCCTTTATCCTTTATTTCTTAAACCGTGAACCAGGCCACGCTACAACCCTTAAAAGTCCTAGCTGAAGCATGGGTTAGTTCGAAAGCATACTGTTACCAAAGGTATCCTGACTCCTTAGGGCTCGCTGATAAAATCTTGAGTTGACATCACATTTTACAAAAAATTCACTTGTTTTTATGAAAACTGCATTTTCAAAATCTTCAAGACAGACATAAGCTTTGCATTTTTAATATAACATTGTTTGCATATGACTATTTGTTTGAACAGCATAGAAATTCGCACGACGAATATCTAAGTGAACAAAAGTACTTCCAATCAAGGGGCATGGCATGATCATTGTCCATCATCTGGGGCAGTTAAGTCAAGATTTGGAGAATCTCTCAAAAGGCCAACCAGCTTGGGGCAAATCCCCGTCTGAATCACTTGGGGCATGGGACACGAATTCCAGCAAAGAATCTTGCCTAATCAGACATCTTCTGGTAGCATGGCGACACAACGCTACCAACAGGGGCACCTCCCTACATTCTGAGAGCGTGGACATAGTCGGGAAAAAAATACCACGCGTAATCAAAGACTCACTAGGTTGACACAACTAGGCAAAAATAAGGGCTTCCCGGCGAACCAAAAGGGTTCGGGCAAAAATAAGGGATGAAAATGGAAAAATATGTACACCCGGCAAGTCGAAAACCTGAAAAGGCGGCTTGGGCAAAAATGGGTATCACGGTGGACTGAAAACCCGAAAGGGCGATCCAGGCAAAAAATAGGGATCAAAAGCGTACGACTATGTTCCGTCATCTCGTCACTTGTCTACCAGAAGAAGATTGGTCAATCGGCAGTTGTCAAAAACCTCCACAGGCACCTTCTCCCACAGAAACTGGGGTAATAAGAATTGTCCGAGCTGTACAATCTCTCTATCCACCCAGGTAACAAGGTAAGTTCGGCTAAAGAATCTGACCAAGACATCTTCACTCCCCAGAGTAAGACAAGATTCAGCAGTACTCTCCCCTAGCAGAGTTGGTCTCTCCTCAGCCCTGAAAAGGCACAATATTCCCTAGCAAATCAGCAACACTCTCCCCAAGCAGAGTTAGTCTACTGTCAGCCTTAAGGAAGTTGGGTATCCCCAGAAGATCTTATCATTCCCCAGCGGAGTATAGATATTCATCAGCAAACATCCCCCAGTGGAACCATTCCCCAGTATAGTCCAAAGTTTCCCCAGGAGACCTGAATCAGTCCTCCCCAGTAGATTTTGGAAGCTTATCCCCAGTAGATTTTGGAAGCTTATTACCTGTAGAGTACATACGTCTCTCCCCGACCATATTCAAAGGTTATTCCCCACTAGAGCTTATAACTGGGTTATCCTCAGCTAATTGCAACGGAAAGATCGTCCTCGGCGAAGTTCTTCCTATCCCCCAGCGGAGCTCATCAAATCTCCCAACAATGCTTATCAACGGAATCCCCAGCGGAGTTATCAAAATCTCAGCGAAGCATCTCTCCTCCATAGAGTAATTCCCCGCAGAGTAATCTCTTCATCAAGTTTATTCCCCAACGGAGTCATCTTCTCCTACCGGTTTATCCTTGCAACCATCATCCCCAGCGGAAACGAAGAACTCTACTCTTCAACATCAGCCCAGGATTCAAGCTCCCGAAATTCGTCAAGGATTTATTTTCCTAGACGAGAATACATTCATAAACATCACATCTTCATACATTATGACATGCATACGCATCATACAACACAAATCTCATTTATTCTTGAGAACGTCTTAATATCAGGCAGTTCATGCATCATGACACTGCATACAACTAACGTTTTGCCTTTTCAGGAAAAGGTCAATCAAAAGATGATTACCATCTACCTCTGCAGTTCCAGATCAACACTGGTAACAAGCCAGGAAAATTCTGTTGACGACTGATCGTGGGTTAATATCTGAAACCAGACAGGACCATTATCTACTTGATCATCATGAAGCAACCCCACACGGGTTCCTTCTCAACTTTAGATGTAGTTTTACACGAACTCATCGTCAGGCAACCCCACACCGGTTCCTTCTCAATTTTCAGAAGAAGTCTTACACGGACTTATCATCAAAGTAACCCTACACCGGTTCCTTTTCTTTCAGAAGAAGTCTTACACGGACTTATCATCAAAGAAACCCTACACCGGTTCCTTTTCTTTCAGAAAAGTCTTACACGGACTTATCTCAAGATGACCTTACCCCGGTTCATCAAGAAGTTTTACACGAACTTACCCTGCAGTAACCTTACCCCGGTTCCTCCAGAAGTCTTACACGGACTTATCTCAAGATGACCTTACCCCGGTTCATCAAGAAGTTTTACACGAACTTACCCTGCAGTAACCTTACCCCGGTTCCTCCAGAAGTCTTACACGGACTTATCTCAAGGTAACCCTACACCGGTTCCTCCCAAAGTCTTACACGGATTTATCCCAAGGTAACCTTACTCCGGTTCCTCAAGAAGTTTTACACGAACTTATCCCAAAGAAACCCTACACAGGTTCTCTCTCTCCAGACGTAGTTTTACACGGACTCGTCATCAAGAAACCCTACACAGGTTCTCCCTCTCCAGACGTAGTTTTACACGGACTCGTCATCAAGAAATCCTACATAGGTTCTTTCAACTCCAAACGTAGTTTTACACGGACTCGTCACCTAGAAACCCTACACAGGGTCTCTATTTCCAAGGATGCAGTTTTACACGGACTCGTCATCAGTAAACCCTACACAGGTTTCTTTCTCAGCCCCAGATGCCGTTTCACACGGGCTCATCATCAAAGTAACCCCACACAGGTTCCTCCTCCATTTCAGATACAGTTTTACACGGACTCGTCATCAGTAAACCCTACACAGGTTTCCTTCTCAGCTCCAGATACAGTTTTACACGGACTCGTCATCAGTAAATCCTACACAGGTTTCCTTCTCAAACTTCAGATGCAGTTTTACACGGACTCGTCATCAGTAAGCCCTACACAGGTTTCCTTCTCAAATTCCAGATGCAGTTTTACACAAGCTCATCATCAGGCCACCCTACACAGGTTCCCTCTTTCAACTTACAAAATTACAATCCAACAGACAATCTCCGGATGGCATCTATAAGCCCATCCACCTACCAACAGTCTCCAAATGGCATATATAAGTCCATTGCCGACAAGATTCTGTCACGTTTCCAGATGGCATCTATAATCCCATCCTCCTATCCACCATATCTCCAAATGGCATTTGTAAGCCCATTCCCGATATCACATTGCTGATATTCTGCTATGTGAGTGCAAATTTCTGGGCACTCTAGTGTTCAATCATCTTCCACCTTCGGATCACGAAAGGCACGCAAGCCAATCTACATCCTCAGGTCTAAGAAGATTGAACAGGGGCAACTGTTATACCCCAAAATTTTCCCTCCCATATTCTTCAAGGCTTGTCAAGAGTCATCCTCAAATGGTTCAAGACTTCTCAAGGATTGCATAGTCCATCTACCTCCTAAGCCAGTCAAAATTAGGGTTTTGGTTCTTGCAAAGAATTTGAGATTTTCAATGGTCCAATCAAGTCCCATATGCCTAGAAACATTGTCAAGCACCTACATGTCAAGTCTCAAGACTCACAGGGTCAAATTGCACAGTCAAAAGCTTCATTTGGTTCACAATCAACTGTAGGGGTAAAATGGTCATTTTACAGTCAAAAGTCAGAATTTTTGGTCAAAATCTTATTTTGAGGCCACAATCATCATTTGATCAAGTCTTGATCATGATTCCTCAAGCATGGCTCAAAAATCATCAAAGATGCAAAAGTTACTATTTTTGGACAGCTGAAAAGTCAACTGTAACTTGACCAGGGCATACCTTTTTCATGGTTCATCAGAAAAATCCCATCCAATGCTCATTTTGAAGGGGATGACATTTCATACAACTCATCTTCACATTCCAAGTCCAAGAAATGCTCTCACAAAAAGTTATCAATTTCTACATTATAGGTCAATTTCAAAAGTCAACAAAAATGCACTTTAAGTCAAAGACCATAACTTGATATTGGTAAATAAAAATGACATGGGACCAAAGGTATTCGTTATAGGACTTCAAGACCTTTCCAAAATGTCCAAGAACATGTTCATATAATCAAAATTGAGCAAGATATGCATTGGAGAAGTTGGGAAATTTTTGGGAATTTGCAAAAGTCAACTTTGCCCAAAACACTTCATTTTTGCTAATGGGCCTCAAATTTCTTCTTGAATCTTTGTCCAAGGCCTATGCACGACCCATTGAGCTTAAATTGATTTATTTTCTTATTTTTAATTAATTAATTGAATTTTTTATTAATATTAATTCATTTAATTGATTTAATTGTAGGAAAATACCGAGATATGGATTTCAAATCTTTTTGTGATGCAAATAAACTCAACACATGCTGAAGATTTTGTGTATCAATCAAGGGGACCAAAATCTCCATGTTTGGCAAGTTTTGGCAATCAAAAAGATTGAAAATTATGTGATTGGAAATCAAATATTGAAATCATAATGCCATGGATCCTTGACCAAGATTGAACCCTAATTCCATTCCAATACAAATACTGAAGCTAAACCTAATGGCATTAACGTGAGAACTGCTGCAGAAGCCATAACCATATTGAGTTTTTTTCAAGAAAATTGCCAAATCGTTTTCTCACTTCCAGGCCAATTCAAGGCATCTTCTTGATTCTAACACATTGCATAAGTCTCCAGGAACACATTGCCATCGAAAACAAGCCTTAACACTCCAAGAACACGCAAGAACAAGTCACACGGTTTGGTTATTTTTTCATAATCGTAATTCAATATTCATGCATTATTAATGAGATTTTTTGTGTGTATTGGATTGCTAGAACCTCTCTGAAGCTAATGGCATAGGTGAATTGCGTTATGGAGCCCTGAATCATAAACCACCATGGATGAATTTTAGGGTTTTCAAGCTCTTAAATTGGGGGTTTGCTCTATAGGAAAAATTGGACCTTGAGACGCATATGGTTGAATTCGTCAAGGCCAGACGAATCCAACCCAACCCTCGCGAACAATTTCTGATCATCAGGGGCCTAATCGCTATTAATCGTGCTTCCACGTTGTGGGGGTTAAAAACCCCCGCTATTTGTTTTGTTTTCTGCAGATAAATGAAGAAGACGAAGGACGTGGAAGCGTACCATTGGGTTATTCAAATAAAACGCGCGTTTGTTTCTCTTTCCAGCATAGGCATTATGTTTTTTATATTATGTTTGTTGTTTATTATATTAACAGATGCAATGCAGTGGCTTAGTGGAAGGTGACGTGCTTGGTAACCATTGGGACCTGGGTTCGATTCCCAGGTCCCCCAAATCTTTGTTTCATATTGTTTCTAACCTAATCTTGTGCAGGCATCCTCAAAGCATCCATCTTGCACTTCAAGCAATCAGCGTGCCATGTGTCCTCATGCACCAATCCAAGGGCTATGAAGTGTTGACTACGGTACCACCCAGTCAAAGCTAGCGCAGCCAATCACAAAAAGTCAACCAGGCTTGAGTGTTCATGGGCTTGAATCTCCAAACACACCTCCATACATGGGCCATCACCCCCCCTGGTTTTACTATTTTTTTCTTTTTTCCTTTTAATTCTTTTAATTATAATAATAATTATTATTATTAACTAACAAATTATTTTTTATAATAAATTCAGAAACTTAAATATTTATAATATTTTTATTATTTATTATTTTTACTATTAATTATTATTTTTGTAAATAAAATGTAAATTAATTAAATTAGTTAAATTAGGTTAACTTTAATCTTTTTTTATAATAAATAAAATTAACTTAGAATTAGGGCTTTTCTTGTGACTTTTAATTTCTTAGTCTTATTTTCATTAAAACATAAAAAAACACCAAAAACATTTTTTCCTTAAATAATTAATTAATTAGTAAAGTAGGGTTAATATTTAATTAAATGCAAAAGACCAAAAATTCAATTCTTTTCTCTAAAAGGGTCAAAACCCTAAGAACGTCCTGATTAAATTTCTTTTCGCGCATTATCATTATTTTTGATTATATTCGATGTAACTGTTTCCGAGGATGTAATAGTTAATTAGGGTTTATCGCTTTCTTTACTTCTCGCATTTATTTTCCAAAACGGGTTATGTTTTTGGCGATGTATAGACCCGCGCCTTGTAATAGCTTAGATTTACCTTTCCGCAATTTATTTTCCGCACTCTTAACTGTTAATACGCATGAAAGACTTGTATGAAAATAAAATCAATCCGTAGCTCACAAATAACATGTTCAAAGATAAACATTAACTGAAAAACAACACACATGCACATGTCACTCCTAGGGTACGCCTCACTGGTTGCCTCGAACGTGGTCGTCAAGTATAGGATGCTTTAGAGGTCGCCCTCCAGTCTAAAGATCCAGTTTCCTCGAAACGGTTGCCTCGGATAAAAAGGATCTAGGACATTAGGGTTACCGCTAAGGCGTCCTACCATTGCTTTGGTGACCATATTGTCCCTAATAATCGAATTGACCCGAACACCTCCAACGATGGTGTTACCTACCTCTCAATGGTGGGATAGCACTATCTAAAGGACTCTTACACAACCTAATTCCTTAGAGTAGGTAGATTTCTCCTGGGTACTTGGTCTTTCAAAACAAACAAAAACAAACTTTTCGCACTCACACTTTCAAAAAGTTTTCAAACAAATATTTCATACACTCTTGAGGACTGATACAAGAGTTACCTAGAAATTTTTCAAACAAAACTTTTTCAAAACCCACACACATTTGAAAAGCAAACATCTTTTGAAAACATAAGAGCAAGTACCTAAGAGCCCGTGGATAACCACAGATAGAAAGGGTGCTAACACCTTCCCTTTCTATAAATCTACCTCCCGAACCGAGAAACATTCTCGAAAAGGAATTTTGCTGTGCTTTTGTCCTTTCCATGTTGGAGAACATAAAAGACGGTGGCGACTCTTGCTTACCGCGACATTTCGCGAACCAGCTTAAAAAATAGTCAGTTCTATTTCCACCGATCACATCCAGCATATACTGTCTCAGCCAGCGAGCAGCCCATGCCAAAGCGTAGCAAGTTCTCTCGAGCAATGAGTATCAGATCTCACAGTCGGTAAACTTTTTGCTAAGGTATTAAATAGCATGCTCTTTTCAGCTAGACTCGCCATGCTGCCCCAGCACACACCTCATTATATTATCCAGCATTTTAAGCATAGGATCAACAGTCTTCCTGCAATTGGAGGCATCAAAATTAGTGTCTTAAAGGTAGTATGTCCCTCTCTTCTTGAAACAATAGTCTAGCAAGTTCCTCAGGCACTTCGCAATCATCTTCACCTTCGTCTTCGGCTAAGTTGATCGGACTTTCGAAGTCATAACTGGCAGATGTAGATCATGATATGTGAGTGTGTGTAAAATAGCTGTTTTTGCAATATATAATAAAAGAAAAACAAGGAGCGCATAATTTTGAAATGCAAGAAACGTCCAATGATTTTATTAATAATATATGTAAATGACACACATAAAGCCCTCACAAATGAAGCCACGGTGCCCCGGGTAAGACACCGGGCCATAAAGTTTAAAACATTGTCTGTTACAAATTCAAAACAAAAGTCTCATTACTGGGTAACAAAAGAAATTGGGATGAAGTCCTTTGCTGTCCAGTTGCTCAGTCCACCATCAGTAGTAGGATAGATCCAACTGTCGAACTCAGACTCTTCAACATCGTCTTCAATGGCATTTACTCTTGAATTGCTGATAAATAGGGGAGGTCTTCCGATCTGTGCATTCCGAACAGCCCTTTGAGCTTCTGCAGTGAAACCCAAACCAAACTTGTTAATCTTATGTGCAAAATCAGGGAGTTGGCCCCAATTTGCACACCCACCTTTCTCAACAACAGCCCGGGCATCCTTGAAGGAAGCCATCTTCATTGGAGGATCTTCAACAACAGTTTCAGTTGATGCCAATGTCTGGGGAACCTCTTCAAAATGCTGAAATGGGGTCTCAATGAACTCCCCATCCATCTCCACATATCGGAAATAGTTGAGGTGGCTCACCATGTACTCCTCCTCTCCTTGTACTGTCACAATTTTTCCTTTCACCGAGTATTTTAGCTTCTGATGGAGTGTTGAGGTTACTGCCCCAGCTTTGTGGATCCATGGACGACCCAGCAAACATGGATAAGATGGCCGAATGTCCATCACATAGAATGTAGATGCGAAAACCTGAGAACCATCCTTAATCGGAATATCCACTTCTCTGTGTACCATTCTCTTGGACCCATCAAAATCCCTGACTACGATGTTGCTTGGTTTCAGCTCCAACCCTTCACAGTCTAACCGGTCTAGAACTTTCTTAGGTAATACATTCAACGAAGACCCAATATCCTCTAACACGTGAGCAAGAGTAGTGCCCCTACATTCAATGGAGACGTGCAGGGCATCATTGTGATTTTTCCCCTTAGCAGTCAAGCCGGTGTCAGAGAAACCCAACCCATTATCAGCAGTCAAACTAGCCACGCAATCTTTAAACTGATCAACTGATGTTTCCTGGGGTACATATGCAGTCTTCAGAAAAGCAATCAGAGCCTTGGCATGGGCTTCTGAGCATAGCAACAGAGATAACATAGAGATTTTGGATGGGGTTTGCCCCAACTGCTCGACTACATTGTAGTCGCTCTTTTTGATGATCTTTAAAATTTCCTCCATCTCTTGTCTAGAGGCTTCAACAGTAATCTTCTTCGGTGCCTCCATCTGGGCAGGCTCACTGGTGATCTCTTTGCCCCGAGTGTCAGATGACTCGGTAACAGGGGTAAGAATCGGAACTTGAACAGGAACAACATCAGGTACACTGGCAGGTGTAATAACAACAGGCTTCCGGACAGTTGGTGGAGAGATATCAGGGGAGAAAAGTCTTCCGCTGCGGGTGACTTTGGCAGGCCCAACAATATTGTCGATGTCAGTATCAGCATCCAAATCTTGTTTAACTCTGTGATAATACACGTCAGCCCCGTAATGCCAAGGGACAACTTTGTCAGATGTATATGGGATAGGCCCTGGAACAGTGATGATCAATGGTGCGATTCTTGGAACATATGTAATTCTAACAGGCCTTCTCGAGGAAGCCTTAGAAGAATTGTCGAAGATGGTGATTATAGCAACTTCTTCATCAAGAACCAAAGGAACAACAGTCTTCTCAAACAGAATTTCTTTATTATCCATCAGGCGTTGGACACCTGACTTCAAAAGATGGCAACTAGTAGGTAGGACAGAACACATACGGCAACCTTCGTCACAGCCCGGAAATAAACTGGCTAACAAGAGGTTCTTCTTCACAGTCATCAAGGGAGTAACAATGTCTTTCACAAAAACCACAAACGAGTCTTCATCTATAGCATTCATTCCATGCTTGGGCATAGGAGCTGTTACAACATTAGGTCTTTCAGGTGCTTCAAACTCAATCTCCTTCGCATCAATTAAGTCATGTACCTTATTCTTCAAAACCCAACAATCATCTGTATCATACCCCGGGCTATCAGAGTGAAAAGCACAGCGGACATTAGGGTTGTACTTCGGTGATGTTGTATTTGGATTCTTCGGGGCCTCCCTTGGAATCACTAGACTGGTTTTCAATAACTGTGGCAGAATATGAGATAAAGTCATGTTGAGCTGAGTGAATTGTCTTTGCAGCCTCTCGGCCCTTGGCTGATTGATGGGCTGAGGAGCAACAACAAGTCTTGATATAACCACCGCATTAACAGCTTGGCGGCGTTCAAGTCTACTCTGACTTTTTGAACTGTAAATAGCACTAAACTCTTTCTTAAAAGGCTTCTTCTCGGTGCCGGATGAAGCACTCTTCTGTATCTTACCGGATTTGATACCAGCCTCAATCCTCTCCCCGGTCATAATTAGCTCCGTGAACCCGGATGAAGAACTTCCAATCAGATGGTTGAAATACGGACCAGACAATGTCCCCAGAAACATATCCACTAGCTCCCTATCATCCAAGGGTGGTTGCACTCTTCCAGCGAGGTCCCTCCACTTGTGCATAATCTTTGAAACCTTCACCCGCAACCATAGACATACCCTGGAGTTGGGTACACGTAGGAGCGAGGTCGGCGTTGTATTGGTACTGCTTGTAGAAAGCAGCAGCCAAATCTTCCCAATTATGGATACTAGCTCCTTCTAACTGGTAAAACCATTCAAGCTGAGTCCTTGAGAGACTGTCTTGAAAGAAGTGGATCCAGAGGTTTTTGTCAGCGGTGTATGGCTGAATCTTCCTAACATACGACCAGAGGTGCAGTTTCGAGCAAGAAACTCCGTCGTACTTAGCAAAGGCTGGTGCTTTGAACTTGTGGGGAATTACCACCCCAGATGATAGACCTAAATAACCAAAGTCCAGACCAGGCACTTTCTGGACTTCCATCGCGCTCAACCGGTCTTCCAGTTGCTTGTATCTATCCTCAGCCAGAGGATATTGGTCTTCGTCAAAGTCCGTCTCATTGTCAGAGACCACAGGGCTAGGAGCCTTCCTTTCTTCCTGATTATCTCCCCCTCCAGATGAGTGGGTCAAATCAACCTCTTCTCGCAAATCATTTCCGAATATGCGACCCATATTGAATAAGACCGTCTTCTTCTTCTTCTTCTTCTTCTCTTTCAAGATAAGGGTCTTCAGATCTTGCTGACTGTGATCGGTGGATCTGGAACTGACTGTTTAACGCTGGTTCGCGAAATGTCGCGGAAGCAAGAGTCGCCACCGTCTTTTATTTTCTCCAAATGGAAAGGACAAAAGCACAAAAAAATTCCTTAAAGAGATTGCTCTCGGTTCGGGAGGTAGATTATAGAAAGGGAAGGTGTTATCACCCTTTCTATCCATGGTTATCCATGGGCTCTTAGATACTTGCTCATTGTGTTTTCAAAAATGGTTTGTTTGCTTTTCAACTGTAGGTTTTAAAAAGTTTCTTTGAAAATTCCAGTTCGACTCTTGTATCGGTCCTCAAGAGTGTTTGAAAAATTGCTTTCGAAAGCTTTTTGAAAAGTGTCGGTGTGAAAAGAGTTTTTTGATTTGTTTTGAAATTAGAGCAAGTATCTACGAGTCATCCACCTACCCTAAGGAATTCGTCTGTGTAAATGTCCTTTAAAGTAGTGCCATCCCACCATTGAGGGGTAGGTAGCACCATCGTTGGAGGTGTTCGGGTCAATTCGAGGTTCGGGACATGGTGATCACCAGAGCAATAGGAAGACACCTTAGAAGCTACCCTCATGCCAGGTTCCCGGATCATGAGGACTTACTAAGACATCCTCTACTCGACGATCACCTTTCGAGGCAAGGCAATAGTGAGGCGTACCCTAGGGGTGGTGTGTGATTCGTGTGTCAGATTCAAATATTTTATCTTGTCATGTTATTAGTGATCTATGCGTTTGTTTTTATTTTTTTGTCATTCATTCTTGCATGCATTTTATTAGCAGTTAAAAAGATGCGGAAAATTAAAAGTTCTAAACTATTACAAAGGCGCGGGTCCACATCGCCAAAATTTCCAGAACCCGATTTGACAGAAAATAAATAAAGAACTAAAGTGCGAGAAATATAAAATGTCCGAGTTACATGACTTTGGGAGAATTACATTAATATTAAACGAAATAAAATAAATATGCGAAAGAAATAAAAATAGAACGTTCGAGGGCGTTGGACCCTTTAAAGAAATTAAATGAAATTAAAAATCTAATTAATTATTTAATAAAAGGAAAGAAATGTTTTTTAGTTTTTTTGTATTTATGAAATAAAGAAAATTAAAATTAAAAGAAACTCTAATTCTAAGTTTTTTTAATTATTAATGAAAATGTTAAAGTTTAACCTAATTTACTAAATATTTAATGTACATGTTTATTTACAAAATAAATTAGTAATTAATAATAATAATAATGATGAGAAAATTATTTATTAAAAAAAATGATGAAAAGTTAAAAACCCTAATTTCTACATATTTTAATTTGTTAAGAAAAAGACTTAAGTTTTAAAACCTAATTTAACTAAATTAATTATTTAACATTTATTTACAAAAATATTTAATAAGTAAATTAATTAACATATTCTTAGTTTTTGATTTTCTGGTTTTATATTATTTTTATGAGAAAGATTAAATGAAATTAAAATATTAACCCTAATTCTAATTTTTTTTATTTATTAAGAAAAACATGTTAAAATTAAACCTAAAATTAATCTAATTATTTACATGCAATTTTGATTTATAAAAATAAATAATTAACTATTAGTGAAATTTATTTACAAAAAATATTAATTAAATAAATATATTTTGATTTTTATGACTTTTCTGTTTTTTACTATTTTTTTATATTTTATGAAAATAAGTTAAATTAAAGGAATTAATTAAAAAAAAGAAATAATTGAAATAAATAAAATAAGGAAAAGAAAGAAAATACAATACCTTGGGGGGTTTCTGTCCCCTTTTTGGAGGTGAATTGGAGTGGTTTGGCCATTTGTGTTCTGACCTCATCATGCATAAGTTTTTCTACTTTGGCCATTTGGCTTTTGGCTTTTGGCCATTTTGCGTTTTGGCTTTTGGCCATTTGTGTTTTGGCCTCAACGTTCCTTAATCTTCTCAGGATGTCTGTCTCGCCATGTATTGGCCTTTTGGCTTTTGGCCTTTTGGCTTTTGGCTTTTGGCCATTTGGCCATTTGGCTTTTGGCCTCAACGTCCCTTAATGAACCTGCATGGGATCCTGTCTAAATCTGCAGTGTTGAATCTCATGAAAACATTAAATAAAATCATAAAATGCAAATAAAGCCAATATATGAAGAAATTTAATGTTTAGGCACAATATGGCATGTATGAATGATTATACCCTTTTGATCATGGAGATCAAATCAATTTTACCCTTACTGGAAAATCAGTGGCCTGAATGCTTTTATGCCTTACTGGAAAATTAGGATCATGGAGATCAAGCCAGCCTTACCCTTACTGAAGAAGTAGCGAGGTATTGGTTTATAACTGTGATGGCTTGTTTGTAGTGAGAGAGGGATTTGTAGGATTTCAAGGTTTTAGGGTTCTTGAAAGAGTTTGATATTTCAACAGTGTTGTGGCAAGGTTTTTTCTCTCTTTTTCTCTTCTCCTTCTTTTCCTCTCTTTTTCTCCTGGTTTGTATGAATGAAGGTGATTATATAATGGAAATTAGGGTAAAGCAAATGGGCTTTGAATGTGCAATTGGGCCTCCAATATTCACTTGAATTCGTCACTTTCCAGGCTAAATCGCAGGGAATTAAGTGCATTTTTTGAAGTTGAAGTGTGAAAACAAAATGTATCCGACATCGAGAACTAACTCCTGTCCGAAAATCGACTCAATCGGATAAACGGTGAATTAGTTATGAATTTTTGAAGTTTCAGCTCAGACAAACTTATTTTGGGCTTCAGTGTCGACTCTGACACGTTCTTCAATAAAAAACTGGTATTGATCGGTGCATAATTTGGTCTCGACTTTTGAAGCAAAGTTGTAGATCTACAAGTTAGGGACCTTGTGTAAAAATATGAGCCCAATCCGATAAAAATTGACCGAGTTATGAATTTTCGAAGTTTCGGCCCATATGAAATAATATTCCGCATTCAGGATTTTCGGTGTGTCGCGCACTCTGAGCAAAAAACGAAGGCCTTTTGAATACCGTTTGAACTCAATACCTTATGTGAAAATGTAGCCAACTCGATTTGTGAAATTTTGGCACCGGAACCAGCTCGATACGATGAAAATCGACCAAGTTATGATTTTTTGAACATGACGCAAATAAACTTCTGTCACAAATTTCTGCACGAAAATACTTGATAAATCCACATTTTTGAAGACCTTCTGATCGAAATTGGCTTCCATCCGTGAGAGATGAAAACGTAGATAATGTCAAGACGGAATTTTGGCCACCAAAACGGGTTCAAAACGAGTCACGATCTTCAAGTTATGAATTTTTTAGCGCGTAAAAACTGCACTTTCAGCACACTTTTTCACCATATTTCTTCAAGAAAACTCGCACATTCGGATACCTTCTTTAAAGAATTATCTCTTGAGCCGAACCTGAATTTGAGAATATGTTATCAGAGATATCTTGGCGAAAGAATACCTGAATATGACGCGCCGAGTTGGACTTGTGAATTTTTCTTGGAATATTTTGAGAAATATGGGAGGGCAAATTTTGGGGTACAACACTGACCCTTAGCCAAACTCATGAACAATTCCTGGAACTGGGCGTTTTGAGCCTGTAGAGCCTTGATTGCTTGTTCAGTTGATGGTTCAGAAGACATGATGCTGAAATAAACAGCGAAGAAGATGAGAAAACCTGTAAGGGTACCTGTTATGAGGTGCATGGGAATGATATGTGCATGATATGATTTCAAAGACGTTGAGATATTCAAATTCGTAAACAAGAAATGAAACACACTTTTATTAGATAAACTTGAAATCAATTGTTCAACAGATGCCTTTAAGGCGTTACAGGAAAGAAAAACTGAAAAGTAAATAAAAACTAGAAATAATCAAAGGACATCAGCGCTCCCATGGTCGTTTTCCTTTGGTGCTGACATAGTCGTTGAAGGTCTACTCATTCTCCAATTGCCTCGTCAACTTCTGAATCTTCTGCTCTTGCTCGTGATACTTTTCTCTGTAAGTATCACGCTCTTCTCTTAGCTGCATCCATGATCTCTTTAATTCCCCATTGTCAGTAGGTATGTACGGGTGGAGAATGGTAGGAGGAACCGCTTCCTCATCAACAACTTCAACAATGATAGGCAAGACAGCTTCATAGGGCATTCCCAGCTTTTGGGCACGTATGCGAACCCATCGGAGATATGGTTCCATTGGTAGAGAAGTCTTCGCAGCCAGCTCGTGTGGATCAGACCTGTGTACTCTATCTCAGGCTCTTATGAATATGCGGCATTGCTCGTCACTATCCCCTTGGAAATCAAAGACAATACTAGGCATTAGCAACTCATGAGGTCCTTCTCTTCTAGCTCGCCCAAACTGACGTAAGGCCAAGCACGAATTATAAGTGATTCCTCCATTGGTTCTTATCAGTGGAACATTGGGGTATTCCCCACAGCGATCAATAATAGCCACCTCGTCCATACCCTTAATAGTCCAAATGATGTCATTATGAGAGAGAGACATAATCCTATAGTCCCAACCCATGCCTTCCTTGTTCTTCAAAACTGATTTGGGGAGGTGAGAAATAAACCACATCGCCAGCAATGGAGCACAGCTCATAAGGGTTCCCTGCCTCTGAGCAGTACGGGCATAAAGAGAATGAAGAATGTCATCCAAGAGAGTGGGCACAAGATTGCCGGATATGAAAATCTTTACTGCATTCACATCAACAAAGGAATCAGAGTTTGGAAATAGCACCAAACCATATATGAGAAGAGCCAGAATGGCTTCAAATGCCTGGAAGTCTAGACTATCCCAGAACTGATTAGCTTTACCAACCAAGAATTTAGTCAAGAAGCCCTTTGCTCCACTACGAGTTTCCCAATTAGACATTACCTCAGCCTTTGTCAGATGGAGGGCTAAAGTAATATCTTCCGGCCTAAGTATCTTCTCCCAACCTATTAACGGGGTCTGCTCCAGAATAGAGATACCAAGCAGATCAGAGAACTCTTCCAAGGTAGGGACCAACTGGTAGTCCGGAAAAGTAAAGCAATGGTACAGTGGATCAAAGAACTGGACTAGGACACTCATCATCTGCTCGTCCAATTTGGGAGTAACCAAACCCAAGAGGTGACCATGTCTTCTGATGAAGGAGGTAGTATCTGACATCCTTGCAACTAATTCTTTAAGCATAGTGGGAACCTGGACAAAGTTGATCCGAATGGTGTTTCTACGCATGGGTGCCATGACCTACAAAACAGAACAAAGATGAATCCCTACTGTCTTTGAAATAGGTTAGTCCAATTCAAGATGTATGAAATGTCATGATGTCATGATAGAGAACACACCACAAGTATCCACAAATAGAAAACATGGTAAAGGCACACAAGTCACACAAAGAGCCCTTAGATTTCAGGCTGGCAAGAAGTCTAGGTACTACCCTGTGATCGGTGGAAATAGAACTGACTGTTTTTGAATGCTGGTTCGCGAAATGTCGCGGTAAGCAAGAGTCGCCACCGTCTTTTATTTTCTCCAACAAGGAAAGGACAAAAGCACAGCAAAATTCCTTTTCGAGATGTTTCTCGGTTCGGGAGGTAGTTTATAGAAAGGGAAGGTGTTAGCATCCTTTCTATCCGTGGTTATCCACGGGCTCTTAGGTACTTGCTCACTATGTTTTCAAAAATGTTTGCTTTTCTTGTGTTTGTGGGTTTTGAGAAAAGTTTGTTTGAAAACTTCGTTTTAACTCTTGTATCAGTCCTCAAGAGTGTCATAAGTGTTTGTTCGAAAACTTTTGTTTGAAAGTGTAAGTGCGAAAAGTATTTTTGTTTTTTGAAAGAGCAAGTATCTAAGAACCTCTACCTACTCAAAAGAAATTAAGTTGTGTAAATGTCCTTTAGACAGTACTATCCCACTATTGAGAAGTAGGTAGCATCGTCGTTGGAGTTTTCGGGTCAATTTGATTATAGGGACATATGGTCACTAAAGCAATAGTAGGACGCCTTAGCGGTAACCCTAATGTGCTAGATCCTTTTTATCCGAGGCAACTGTTTCGAGGCAACTTGGATCTTTAGACAGGAGGGCGACCTCTAAAACACCCTATACTCAATGACCACGTCGAGGCAACCAAGTGAGGTGTACCCTAGGAGTGGCATGTGCGAGTGTGTCAGGATTCAATTAAATTATCTTTGCACATGTCATGGTGAGCTACGTTTTGATTTTATTTTGAGAACAAGTTTTGTCATGCATAGCAGTTAATAATTGTGCGGAAAGTAAATTGCGGAAAGTAAATCTACGCTATTACAAGGCGTCGGGTATTTACATCGCCAAAAGCAACCCTTGAAAAGTAAATGCGAGAAAATAAAGAAAGCGATAAAAGTCCTAATTAACACTATTACATTCTCGGAGCAATTACATAAATATGATCAAAAATAATAATATGCACGAATAAAAATTGAATCGGAGAAGTCCTTAGGGTTTTGACCTTTTTTGAGAAAAGAGAAAGTTTTGGTCCTTTGCATTAAATTAAACCTAAAACTAATTAATTAAATAAAAGAAATATTTTTTAAGTGTTTTATGTTTTTAATGAAATAAAAGAAAAGAAATTAAAATTGTCAAGAAAACCCTAATTCTAAATTATTTTTATTTGTTATGAAAATAATTAAAGTTAACCTAATTAAAACAACTAAATTAATTAATTACATTTACTTACAAAAATAATAAATTAAGGTGAAATTAATAATAATAAAAATATTTTAGTTTTTAGTTTTCTGAATTTTTATTGTGAAAAATTAATTATGTTAATTTTAGTGATAATAATAATAATACTTAATAAAATAGTTAAATAAATAAAATAGAAAATATAAAGAGAAAAAAAAAGAAACCAGGGGGTGATGGGCCAGCTTTGGGGGTTTGTTAGCAATTTTCCAGCCCATTTGTACACAAGCCTGTTTGACTTTGCTGATTGTCCACGCGTGCTTTGACTAGGGAGTACCATGGTCCTTCCATCTGGACCATCAGATTTGAATTTGAAGCCACCTGGAATGTTGGTAAGTGAGGTACATGGTGGAACACGTTGGGAAGCCTGCATGTGATTATGTTAGAAAAAACAATATAAGCGTTTTGGGTGGACCTGGGATTCGAACCCAGGTCCCAATGATTTCCAGCCAGCACATCAACCACTACGCCATTTGCCTGCTTTTGTTAATATAATGACAAGTGAATATTATATATAAAAGCAACAATTATGCTGGAAACAACAAAATCGCGCGCGCTATTTTTGAATAGACCAACCATGTATCACCACGTACTCATCTTCTTCGCTGATGCCTGTATAAAACAAATTAGATAGCGGGGGTTTTTAACTCCCACAACCTACAGTGAACAAAAATAGAGATTAGCTCTACAGTTTACATAAACATTTTGCGATGGTGCCACTGTGTTCGTCTGGTCTCAACGATTTCAACCATAGGTCTCTCAAGGCTTGATTTTTCCTGTACTGTAAATCCCCAATTTTAGAGTTCAAGAACCCTAGAATTCATCAATGGTAACTTTCGAATCTGTGCATTATAATCCAATTAACTAATACCATTAGCTTTATATGAATTCAAGCAATACAAAACAATGAAAAAATCATGTTAAATATGTATGAATCATGAGTTACGATTATGAAAATAATATGCAAACCGTGAGACTGTTCTGGAGGATTTCTTGAGCTTTAACGCTTGGTTTTGAGTGCTACACGTTCCTCACACTCCCAGAAACGTGTTTGAATCCACAAAATTCCTTGAATTGGCGTATGCATGATTAGGGTTGGCTTGTGCATATATAGTAGAATGAAACTAGGTCACAATCTTGCAAAGCAATCCATGGAATTGATGATTGTATATTTGATTGAAAATCAAATATTTTTGAATGTTTTTTATTGGAAAAAGTTGCTAAATTGGGAGATTTTGATATCCTTGATTGGTACACGAAATTGTCAGCATGATTAGGTCATTCTTGCTTCACAAAAGGATTGAGAAATCAAATCTTTGTATTTCCTACAATTTAAATTAATTAAATGAATTAATATTGATAAAAAATCCAATTAATTAATAAAAAATAAGAAAATAAATTCAAATAATCTTAATGGGTCGTGCATAAGCCTTGGATAAAGTTTCAAGAAGAAATTTGAGGCCCATTAGCAAAAACAAGGTGTTTTGAGCAAAGTTGACTTTTGCAAATTCATAAAAATTTCCCAACTTCTCCAATGCATATCTTGCTCAATTTTGATCATATGAACATGTTCTTGGACATTTTGGAAAGGTCTTGAAGTCCTATAACCAATGCCTTTGGTCCCATGTCATTTGGATTTACCAATCTCAAGTTCTGGTCTTTGACTTAAAGTGCATTTTTGTTGACTTTTGAAATTGACCTATAATGTAGAAATTGATAACTTTTTGTGAGAGCATTTATTGGGCTTGGAGTGTGAAGATGGATTGTAGGAGATGTCATCCCATTTAAAATGAGCATTGGATGGGATTTTTATGATGAACCATGAAAAAGTTATGCCTTGGTCAAGATACAGTTGACTTTTCTGCTGTCCAAAAATAGTAACTTTTTGCATCTTGATGATTTTTGAGCCATTCTTGTGGAATCATGATCAAGACTTGATCAAATGATGATTGTGGACTCAAAATAAGATGTTGACCAAAAATTCTGACTTTTGACTGCAAAATGACCATTTTACCCTTGCAGTTGACTGTGGGTCAAATGGAGCTTTTGACTGTACAAATTGGCACTGTGAGTCTTGAAACTTGACATGTAGATGCTTGAGGATGTACATAGGCACATGAGACTTTATTGAACCATTGAGACCCTCAACTTCCTTGAAAGAAACAAAACCCTAATTTTGACTGGCTTAGGAGGCGTTTGAACTGTGCAACCCTTTGAGCAATCTTGAACCAGTTGAAGATGATTCTTGATAAATCTTGAAGAATACGGGAGGGAAAATTTTGGGGTAAAACAGTTTCCCCTGTTCAATCTTCTTAAACCTGAGGATGTAGATTGGCTTGCGTGCCTTTCGTGATCCGAAGGTGGAAGATGATTGAACACTAAAGTGCCCATAAATTTGCACTCGCATGGTGTAGTATCAGCAATGTGATGTCGGGAATGGGCTTACAAATGCTATTTGGAGATATGATGGATAGGAGGATGGGATTATAGATGCCATCTGGAGATGTAACAGAATCTTGTCGGGAATGGGCTTATAGATGCCATTTGGAGATGTAATGGATAGTTGTGGAGATGGGCTTAAAGATGCCATCCAGGGGTGTCGATCGCGTAAGAGATTCCTTAGCGAGAACTTGCATACCTGAGAAAGAAAGATAGTTTTCCTGTCTGGTTTTAGGTATTGGTCTTCAAACTCTTCATGTAGATACTTTCCTGGCTAGATACAGGTGTAGATCTACAATCAGTCGCTCACAGATATTTCCTGGCTAGATACAGGTGTTAATCTGGAACTTCAAAAGGTTGGTCGAGATAACTTTCCTGGCTGGATACAGGTGTAGATCTCTGACCTGAGAATGAAAGATAATTTCCTGGCCTGTTACAGGTGTTGATCTTCAAACTCTTCATGCAGATACTTTCTTGGCTAGATACAGGTATAGATCTACAATCAATCGCTCACAGATATGCCCTGGCTAGATACAGGTATCGAATCTGGAACTTCAAAAGGTTGGTCGAGATAGCTTTCCTGGCTGGATACAGGTGTAGATCTCTGACCTGAGAATGAAAGATAATTTCCTGGCCTGTTACAGGTGTTGATCTTCAATCTCTTCATGCAGATACTTTCCTGGCTAGATACAGGTATAGATCTACAATCAATCGCTCACAGATACTCCCTGGCTAGATACAGGTATTGATTCGGAACTCAAAAAGGTTTGTCGAGATAGCTTTCCTGGCTGGATACAGGTGTAGACCTCTGACCTGAGAATGAAAGATGACTTCCTGGCTAGATACAGGTATTGATCTTCAATCTCTTCATGCAGATACTTTCCTGGCTAGATACAAGTATAAATCTACAATCAATCGCTCACAGATATTTCCTGGCTAGATACAGGTATTAATCTGGAACTCAAAAAGTTGATGGTAATCGTCTTTTGATTGACCTTTTCCTGAAAAGGAAAAACATTAGTTGTATGCAATGTCATGATGCATGATGTCATGATGTTCTAAAAAATAAATGAGATTGGGTGATATGATGCGTATATGCATGTATCATGATGTATGACAATGTGATGCTTATGAATGTATTTTCGTCTGGGAAAATAAATCCTTGACAGATGCCGGGAAGTTAAATCCTTAGCTGATGTTAAAGAGTAGAGTTCTTTGTTTTTGCTGGGGATGATGAACAAAGATGATTTCAAGAATAAACCGGTAGGAGAAGATGACTCCGTTGGGGGATAAACCTGGTGAAGAGATTACTCTGCAGGGAATTACTCTGTGGGAAGAGATGATTCGCAGAGATTTTAACGATAGTTCCGCTGGGGATTCCGTTGATAAACTCTGTTGGGATTTTGATGAACTCCGCTGGAGGATAGGAAGAACTTCGCTGAGGGCGATCTTTCCATTGCAATTTGCTGAGGATAACCCAGTTAGACTCTGGTGGGGATAACCTTCTGAATATGGCTGGGGAGAGACTTTTGTACTCTGCAGGGGACAAGCTTCCAGAATCTACTGGGGAGATGGTTCAATTCTCCTGGGGAAACTTTTTGGACTATACTGGGGAAATGGCTCCACTGGGATGTCTGTATTCCGCCGGGGAACAATCTTATATTTCGTTGAGGAATGTTGAGAATGCCGGGGATGCTTGCTGAGGAATATCTGTATACTCCGCTGGGGAATATTAAGATCTTCTGGGGATACCCAACTTCTTCAGGACTGATGGTAGGCCAACTCTGCTTGAGGGAGAGTATTGCTGAATCTCTGCAAAGTAGTTGAATTACGGACGAGTTCCTAAATCTCAGCAAAGTAGTTGAATTACGGACAAGTTCCTAAATCTCAGCAAAGTAGTTGAATTACAGATAAGTTCCTAAATCTCAGCAAAGTAGTTGAATTACGGACAAGTTCCTAAATCTCAGCAAAGCAGTTGAATTACGGACGAGTTCCTAAATCTCAGCAAAGCAGTTGAATTACGGACGAGTTCCTAAATCTCAGCAAAGTAGTTGAATTACGGACTAGTTCCTAAATCTCAGCAAAGCAGTTGAATTACAGACAAGTTCCTAAATCTCAGCAAAGCAGTTGAATTACGGACGAGTTCCTAAATCTCGACACCTCAGTTGAATTACAGACGAGTTCCTAAATCTCGACACCTCAGTTGAATTACGGACGAGCTCCTAAATCTTGATACCTCAGTTGAGTTACGGACGAGTTCCTAAATCTCGACACCTCAGTTGAATTACGGACTAGTTCCTAAATCTCGACACCTCGGTTGAATTACGAACAAGCTGCTGGAATCTCAGCAAAGTTGTTTCCTCAATTGAGTACGGACGATTGAAGTTCCTAAATATCAACGGAGACGACTCACCAGCAGAATAACGGATGACGAAGCTCCCAAATCTCTACTTCTCTCAATAAAAAAATCAGACTTCCCTAGCGAAATCTTCCCTAATGACAGGTATACAAGCTCTCGCCTAGGAATCTCTTATGCGATCGACACTCTTTCAGATGGCATCTTTAAGCCCATCCCCTCGTCATAAATTTCCAAATGGCATCTGTAAGCCCATTCCCGACATCACAAGACAATTACCACTTCATGCGAGTGCAAATTTCTGGGCACTCTAGTGTTCAATCATCTTTCACCTTCGGATCACGAAAGGCACGAAAGCCAATCTATATCCTCAGGTTTAAGAAGATTGAACAGGGTCTGCTGTTGTACCCCAAAATTTTCCCTCCCATATTTCTCAAAACATTTCAAGAATGATCTCCAAATTGCTCAAAGTAGCCCAAGAGTTGGTCAGACAAGCTCTCTCCTAAGGCAGTCTACCCCAAATTAGGATTTCATGTTGCATCAAGATCCTTGAGTCCAAGTGACCCCAAGTGCTCACCAATGTCCTAATATGTTCAGTCCACCGAGATACCCATTTTTGCCCAAGCCGCCTTTTCAGGTTTTCGACCTGTCGGGTGTACAGATTTTTTTCATTTCATCCCTTATTTTTTCCCGAACACTTTTGGTTCGCTGGGAAGCCCTTATTTTTGCCTAGGCTAGTCGACCTAGCGGGTCTTTAATCATGCGTAGTATCTTTTTACTATGTCTGCATTGGCGAGGTGAGGAAGGTCGTCACCATCCATGGTGGTTAGAATCATTGCTCCTCTTGAGAAGATATTCTTAACCACAAATGGCCCTTCGTACGTAGGGGTCCATTTTCCCCTGGGATCACCTTGAGGTAGAATGATGCGCTTGATTACCAGGTCCCCAACTTGATACTCTTTTCGTCTGACTTTCTTGTTAAATTCCTTGATCATTCGTTTTTGGCACGTCTGACCATGACAAATAGCAGTGAGTCTATTTTCGTCGATTAGGTTTAATTGATCAAGCCGAGTCTGGATCCAGTCATCTTCGCTCAAACCTGTATCCTTCATTATCCGGAGAGAGGGTATCTGAACTTCAATGGGCAAGACTGCCTCCATGCCGTAGACCAAGGAATAGGGTGTTGCCCCTGTTGACGTCCGTGCTGAGGTACGGTACCCATGAAGAGAAAATGGTAACATCTCGTGCCAATCTTTGTAGGTCACTGTCATCTTCTGCATAATCTTCTTAATATTCTTATTTTCTACTTCTACAGCCCCATTCATCTTCGGTCGGTAAGGAGAAGAGTTGTGGTGCTGTATCTTGAATTGCTCGCAGAGCTCAGTGATCCTCTTGTTGTTAAGATTGGTACCATTGTCCGTAATGATCCTCTATGGTACACCATATCGACAAATCAGGTTGTGCCGAATGAATCGTGCCACGACGTTCTTGGTTACGGTGGCAAAGGAAGCTGCTTCAATCCACTTCGTAAAGTAATCAATTGCTACCAGGATGAAGTGATGCCCATTGGATGCCGTAGGTCTGATTTCGCTGATCATATCAATGCCCCACATTGCAAAAGGCCAAGGCGCAGTCAATACGTTCAAGGGAACTGGAGGGATGTGCACCTTATCAGCATAAACCTGGCATTTGTGACATGTCCGAGAATGCTGATAACAGTCGGCTTCCATTGTGGACCAGTAGTATCCTGCCCGAAGGATTTTCTTTGCCATGGTATGCCCACTGGAATGAGTTCCGAAGGTACCTTCATGCAGCTCTGCCATGATCCTTTCTACTTCAGTCTTATCCACACAACGCAGTAAGGTTGAATCATGGTTTCATTTGTAAAGAATGTCGTTGCTGAGGAAGAACTTTGCCGCGAACCTTCTCAGAAACTTCTTGTCATTGACGGATGCACCCTCGGGGTATTCCTGAGCCTCAAGGTATCTCTTTACTTCATTATACCAAGGTTTTTCTGTTGCCTTTTCGGCCTCAAGATCGCAGCAATGTGCAGGTTCATCCAATTTCCAGATAATGATCCGGGGAGCCTCATTGTCCCACTTGACTTTGAACATAGAAGACATCGTAGCCAACGCGTCCGCCAACTGATTTTCTTCTCTTGGGAAGTGTTCAAAGGTTATCTCCTCGAAATGGGGAATCAACGTCAATACATACTCCTTGTAAGGAATAAGATTTGGGTGTTTCGTATCCCACTCGCCTTTGATCTGACTGATCACGAGAGCGGAATCTCCAAAGACACTCAGAAACTTGATCCTTAGGTCAATTGCAGCTCGAAGACCCATGATGCATGCTTCATACTCCGCCATGTTGTTGGTGCAGTTGAAACATAGTCGAGCGGTAAGTGGAGTATGAGAGCCCTTAGGAGATATGATCACAACGCCAATACCGTTACCCAAAGCATTTGAGGCTCCGTCAAAGTGCATAGACCATCGGGATCCTTCCTCAGGTCCTTCATCCGGTCCAGGTACTTCACAATCAGTCACTACCATGATATTCTCGTCTGGAAATTCAAAGTTCATCGACTGGTAATCATCCACTGCCTGATGTGCCAAATGGTCTACCAACACACTTCCCTTGATTGCTTTTTGGGTCGTGTACTGGATGTCATATTCAGTCAAGATCATCTGCCATCTTGCTATTCTCCCGGACAAGGCAGGCTTTTCGAAGATGTACTTGATTTGATCCATTTTTGAAATTAACAGGGTAGTGTGAGTCAACATATACTGTCTCAGCCGGCGAGCAGCCCATACCAAAGCGCAACAAGTTTTCTCGAGCAGTTAGTATCGGGTCTCACAGTCGGTAAACTTTTTGCTAAGGTAATAAATAGCGTGCTCTTTTCGACCAGACTCGTCATGCTGCCCCAGCACATATCCCATTGAGTTGTCAAGTACTGTCAAGTATAAGATTAGAGGTCTCCCTTCAACCGGTGGCATAAGAATGGGTGGTTCTTGGAGATACTCTTTGATTCTTTCGAAAGCAGCCTGACATTCATCGTTCCAACGTACTACTTGATCTTTCTTCAATATCTTGAAGATTGGTTCACAGGTAGCAGTTAGATGTGAGATGAATCGGGCAATGTAGTTCAACCGTCCTAGAAAGCCTCTGACTTCTTTTTCTTTCTTGGGAACTGGCATCTCTTGTATGGCTTTCACTTTGGCAGGGTCCACCTGAATACCTTTGTCGCTCACGACGAAACCTAGCAATTTTCCGGATCTCACCCCGAAGGTGCATTTGTTTGGGTTTAATCTCAGCTTGTACAACTTTAACCGGTCAAACAGCTTCTGTAGATGGTCAAGGTGTTCCTCCTCAGTTTGGGACCTTGCAATCATATCATCGACGTATACTTAGATTTCATGGTGGATCATGTCATGAAACAAAGCAACCATGGCACGTTGGTAGGTTGCCCCAACATTTTTCAACCCAAAAGGCATGACCTTGTAGCAAAAGGTGCCCCACTGAGTAACAAAGGTGGTCTTCTCTATGTCTTCAGGAGCCATCTTGATCTGATTATAACCGGAGAACCCATCCATGAAGGAGAATACCTTATGCTGGGCAGTATTGTCAACCAAAACGTCGATGTGAGGCAGAGGGAAGTCATCCTTAGGGCTCGCCCTGTTCAAATCCCTGTAATCAACACACATTCGGACCTTACCATCTTTCTTCGGTACCGGAACCACATTGGCAACCCACTGAGGGTAAGAAGTCACTGCTAGAAAACCAGCGTCAAGTTGTTTCATAACCTCAGCTTTGATTTTCTCAGACATCTCTGGATGCATACGGCGGACCTTCTGTTTTACCGGAGGGCATTCTTCCTTGGTAGGCAAGTGATGAACCACGATGTCGGTATCCAACCCAGGCATATCTTCATAAGACCAGGCAAAGATTTCCACGTAGTCATGCAACATCTGAATCAACCATTGTTTCACACTAGACTCCAGATTGGCACCGATCTTGACTTCCTTTCTGTCTGTCTCAGTACCCAGATTTACCGTCTCCACTGGCTCTTTATGTGGCTGAATGGCTCTCTCTTCCTGGAGTAACAGTCTTGCAAGCTCACCAGGCACTTCACAATCATCTTCACCTTCGTCTTCGGCTAAGTTGATCGGACTTTCGAAGTCATAACTGGCAGTAGTAGAGTCTTTACCAGTGAGATCCAGAGTGGACTGGAACCTGTATATGTGAGTGTGTGTAAATAGTTATTTTGCAATATATATAATAAAGAAAGAAAAGGAGCGCAAGATTTGAAATGCAAAAACATCCAATGCTTTTATTAATGATATATGAAAATGACACACAAAATCCCTCACAAATGAAGCCACGGTGCCCCGGGTAAGACACCGGGCCATAAAGTTTCAAATTATTGTCTGTTACAAATCCAAAACAAAGGAGTTCATTACTGAGTGACAAAAGTAATAGGGAAAAAGTCTTTCACAGTCCAGTTGCTTGGTCCACCATTCGTCGTAGGGTAGATCCAGCTGTCGAATTCAGATTCCTCCACGTCGTCTTCAATGGCATTTACTCCTGAGTTGCTGATGAACACAGGAGGTCCTCCAATCCTTGCCTTACACACAGCCTTCTGAGTCTCTGCAGTGAAACCCAGACCAAACTTGTCAGTCTTCTGAGTGAAATCAGGAAGTCGGCCCCAATTTGCGCACTCACCCTTCTCAATAACGGCCCGGGCATCCTTTAAGGAAGCCATCTTCAAAGGAGAATCTTCGATCACAGTCTCTGCTGATGCCAATGTCTGAGGAACCTCTTCAAAGTGCTGGAATGGAGTCTCAATGAATTCCCCATCCATTTCTATGTACCGAAACGAGTTGAGGTGGCTGACCATATACTCCTCTTCCCCTTGAACTGTTACGATCTTCCCCTTGAACGGGTACTTCAGCTTCTGATGTAGTGTGGAGGTCACAGCTCCAGCCTTGTGGATCCATGGACGACCCAGAAAACAAGAGTAGGATGGTCGAATGTCCATCACGTAGAATGTTGAATCAAAGACCTGATAACCAACCCTAATTGGAATATCAACCTCACCATGTACCATCCTCTTAGACCCGTCAAAGGCCCGGACAACAATGTTACTTGGCTTGAGTTCCAAACCTTCGCAATCCAACCTGTCTAGAGCTTTCTTGGGCAAGACATTCAACGAGGAACCAGTGTCAACCAGCACATGGGCAAGAGTAGTACCCCTGCATTCAATGGATACATGTAGGGCATCGTTATGGTTCTTCCCTTTAGCGGTCAGATCGGCATCGGAGAAACCCAAACCATTATCAACAGTTAAGTTGGCCACACAGTCGGTAAATTGATCAGTTGATGTCTCTTGTGGCACGTGGGCCGTCTTCAGGAAGGTAATCAGAGCCTTGGCATGGGCCTCTGAACACAACAATAGGGATAGCATAGAAATTTTAGATGGGGTGTGCCCCAGCTGCTCAACTACATTAAAATCACTCTTCTTGATAATCTTAAGGATCTCTTCCATCTCCTGCTTGGAAGCTTCAACAGTAGTTGTCTTCGGTGCCTCCGTCTGGGCAGGCAAATCAGTGGCGATCCCTTTGCCCCGGGCGTAAGATGACTCGGCAGCAGGGGTAGAAATAGGAACTTGGTCAGGAAGGGAAGCAGGCACACTTGCAGGTGTGATGACAACAGGTCTCTGGATAGCTGGTGGCGCAATAACTGGTGAGAAAAGTCTACCGCTGCGGGTGACTTTGGCAGGCCCGGTGATGTTACTAACGTCGGTACTAGTATCGAACTCTTGTTTAACTCCAAGCACATAAACATCTTCCCCATAGTGCCAAGGGACAGCTTTGTCAGATGTATAGGGGAGGGGCCCCGGAACAGTGATGATGATGGGTGCAATCTTCTGAGCAGGCATGATTTTTACAGGCTTCCTCGGGGGAGCCTTAGGAGAGTTGTTGAAAATAGTAACAATGGACACTTCTTTAGCAGGGGTGGCAGGAATAACAATCTTCTCAAACAAGATCTCTTTGTTATCCCTCAGGTTTTGGACGCCTGACTTTAACAAAGGATAACCAACAGGTGAAACAGAACATAGATGGCAACCTTTACTACATCCCAGAAATAAACCGGCTAGCAACAGGTTCCTCTTGACAGTCAACAACGGAGTAACAATATCATCCACAGAGGCTACGTACATGTCTTCCTCTACAACATTCACTCCATGCTTGGGCATGGGAGCAGTCACAACATTGGGCCTTTTGGGCGCCTCAAACTCTATCTCTTTAGCATCAATAAGGTCCTGGACCTTATTCCTCAGAGCCCAACAATCATCCGTAGTATGCCCCGGGCTGTCAGAGTGATAAGCGCAGCGGGCGTTAGGATGGGATTTTGGAGACGTTGTGTTTACAACCTTCGGAGCTTCTTTTATGGTTACCAGGTTGGTTGACAGTAACTGCGACAATATCTGGGACAAGGTCATACTGAGTCGAGTGAACTACCTTCTGGGTCTCTCACCCCTTGGTTGGTTATATTGCTGAGGAGTAGCAGCAGGCTTAGAAATAACCACCGCGTTGACAGCTTGGCGGCGTTCTGGTTTATTCTGTCTCCTTGAACCATAGACAACACTAGATTCCTTCTTGAAGGGTTTCTTCTCAGTGCTCGAGGAGGCACCCTTTTGTATCTTCCCAGACTTGATACCAGCTTCTATCCTCTCACCAGTCAAGATCAGGTCTGTAAACCCAGCAGAAGAATTTCTAATCAGATGGTTGAAGAACGGACCAGACAGGGTCCCCAAGAACATATCCACAAGTTCACGATCAGTTAGAGGTGGCTGCACCCTTCCAGCCAGGTCTCTCCACTTTTGAGCATACTCCTTAAATCCTTCACCTGTCCCTAGTGACATACCCTGGAGTTGGGTACGCGTAGGAGCGAGGTCAGAATTATACTGATACTGCTTATAAAACGCAGTAGCCAAATCCTCCCAGTTACGAATACTGGCTCCATCCAGCTGATAGAACCATTCGAGTTGAGTCCCTTAAAGACTATCCTGGGAGAAATGGATCCACAAATTCTTGTCATCTGTATAAGGTTGGATCTTCCTTACATACGATCGAAGGTGTAGCTTAGGACAGGAAGCTCCGTCGTACTTTGCAAAAGAGGGTGCCTTGAACTTATGTGGGATCACCACCCCAGAGGATAAGCCTAGGTCTCCAAAGTCCAACCCGGGCACATGTTGAATCTCCATAGCACTTAAGAGGTCCTCCAGCTGTTTGTACCTGTCCTCAGCAGGAGGGTACTGTTCATCATTATAATCCGTCTCGTTGTCGGAGACCACGGGACTAGGAACCCCTCTCTCTTGGGGACTGTCTTTCCCTACAGATGGGGTAGTCAGCTCAACCTCATTCTGCAATGCATTCCCATATCTGCATCCGGTATTGAACAAGACAATCCTCTTCTTCTTCTTCTTCTTCAAAACCAGGGTCTTCAACTCCTGTTGACCATGGGCTAGGCTCATAACCATCTCTTGGAACTGGGCATTCTGGGCCTGGAGGGCCTTGATCGCTTGTTCGGTGGAAGGTTTAGAAGTCATGATGATTGCTGAAATAAACAGCAAAGAAGATAAGTGACCTATAAAAAAGTGTACCTGTTATGTATATGATGCATGAAATGCGTATGATTCATGTTTTCAAAGACAATCGGGATTCAACTTTGTAGACAAAAAAGGAAACACACTTTATTAGATTAAACTTCGGAATTTAAATTGTTCAACAAATTTCCCTTAGGCGTTACAAGAATGACAATACTGAAAAGGAAATAAAAGCTGTAAAAGAAACATCCAAAGCCCATCAGTGCTCCCATGGCCTCCTCTTCTCAGTGCGGATATAGTCATTCAGGGTCCGTTCGTTCTCCAATTGCTTAGTTAGCTTCTGGATCTTCTGTTCCTGTTCGTTAAACCTTTCCCGATAAGAATCCCGTTCTTCCTGCAGTTGCGCCCAAGACCTCTTTAGTGTGTCAACATCAGTGGGTATCTGAGGATGAAGAACAGTTGGAGGAACCCCGTCTTTATCAGGAAATTCAAGAGTAATAGGCCTGACAGCTTCGTATGGCATACCTAACTTCTGAGCACGGATGCGGACCCATCTGTAGTAGGATTCCATAGGCAGAGAAGTCTTTGGTCCCAACTCATGTGGGTCAGCTTTGTGAATTCTATCCCAAGCTCGAATGAATCTACGACGCAACTCGTCACTATCTACCTGAAACTCAAAACTGATGTGAGGTACCAACATCTCATGAGGCCCTGCTCTTCTGGCTCTTCCAAACTGACGGAGAGCTAAACGTGGGTTATAGGAGACTCCTCCTTGGGTACCGATCAATGGAACATTAGGATACTCTCTACAACGATCAATAACAGCCACCTCATCTAAACCTATGAGAGTCCAAATGATGTCATTATCAGTGAGAGACATTATCCTATGAGCCCAACCTCTTCCTTCTTTGTTCTTCAGCACGAACTTAGGGAGGTGCGAAATAAACCACCTCACTAACAAAGGAGCACAACACCACAGAGTTCCCCGTCTTCGGGCAGTACGAGCATAGAGCTGTTGCAGGATATCACCCAAGAGAGTGGGTACAGGGTTCCGAGAGATGAAGATCCTTATGGCGTTGACATTAACAAAGGTATCAGGATTTGGAAACAATACTAGACCATAGATTAGGAGAGCCAGAATGTCTTCGTACACCCTGAAGTCTACGTCATTCCAGAAACTATTAGCTTTGCCAATCAGAAACTTAGCCAAAAAGCCTTTAACTCCGCTTCTAGTCTCCCAGTTATCCATTACCTCTTTGTTGGTCAAGGGAAGGGCTGCAGCAATCTCCTCAAGCCTAAGAGTCTTTTCCCAACCAGTGAATGGAGTCTGTTCCAAAACAGGGATACCAAGCAAATCAGAGAATTCTTCCAGGGTAGGGACCAGCTGGAAGTCTTGAAAGGTGAAGCAATGGTATAGGGGATCATAAAACTGGGTTAGGACACTCATCAGTTGTTGGTCCCACTTTGAAGTGACTAAACCGAGAAGAGAACCATGCCTTTTGATGAAGGAAGTAGTGTTTGGAATCCTATCAACCAATTCTTTAAGCAAATCAGGTGGGTGAACAAAGTTTAGCCGGATAGTATTCCTTCGCATAGGCATCATGATGTCCTACAAAACAGAGTAAAGATGAAACCCTCTTGTCTTTGAAATGGGTTAGTCCTTATGCAGGATGCATGCAATGTTATGATGGCATGATGTTATGATAAAGCACACCACAAGTATTCACAAAAGGCAAACATGGTAAGGCACACAAGTCACACAAGACAACCCTTAGAGTTTAGGCCAGCATGAAGTTTAGGCACTACCCTCTTTCAGTTTCAGTTGGTTAAGACCTGTCCTAGAAAATAATAATCGGGTTCTAGAGGATCTCAATATCACTGACTACCCTCAATCGGTCATAACTCCAGTTTCACAACCTTTTCTTGCGGCCAGAACCATCGCGAGAGTTTAGCCTCAATGAGTGTAGCATACTGCTACTGTTTTATGGCCAAGTTGGGTCAATTTAAGGTTCTAAGGTCGGTTGGTGCTTAATGACTCCTCAGAAGACCCATATTCTCCTCGTTCCAACACAAGGGATATCGGTACAGACCAAGGTGTCACACCAACATAGCTACTGCTTCACCCGTGTCGGTCTATGTTGGACAGGTCCCTCACAATTTATTGCTACCTAAAGGGTATTCCCCAGATCCGGGTTAGGATCTATGAAACTCCAATACAAGCCCACAAAGTTAAAGCAAACAAAGTATGCAATTGAAAACATAGAATGATCTAATCCTAAGGTACACCTCACTTATAATAGTCCCCAGCAGAGTCGCCAGTTCTGTGATCGGTGGAAATAGAACTGACTGTTTTTGAATGCTGGTTCGCGAAATGTCGTGGTAAGCAAGAGTCGCCACCGTCTTTTATTTTCTCCAACAAGGAAAGGACAAAAGCACAACAAAATTCCTTTTCGAGATGTTTCTCGGTTCGGGAGGTAGATTATAGAAAGGGAAGGTGTTAGCACCCTTTCTATCCGTGGTTATCCACGGGCTCTTAGGTACTTGCTCACTATGTTTTAAAAAATGTTTGCTTTTCTTGTGTTTGTGGGTTTTGAAAAAAGTTTGTTTGAAAACTTCGTTTTAACTCTTGTATCAATCCTCAAGAGTGTCATGAAGTGTTTGTTTGAAAACTTTTGTTTGAAAGTGTAAGTGCGAAAAGTATTTTTGTTTTTTGAAAGAGCAATTATCTAAGAACCTCTACCTACTCAAAAGAAATTAAGCTGTGTAAATGTCCTTTAGACAATACTATCCCACTATTGAGAAGTAGGTAGCATCGTCGTTGGAGTTTTCGGGTCAATTCGATTATAGGGACATGTGGTCACCAAAGCAATAGTAGGACGCCTTAGCGGTAACCCTAATGTCCTAGATCCTTTTTATCCGAGGCAACCGTTTCGAGGAAACTTGGATCTTTAGACAGGAGGGCGACCTCTAAAACACCCTATACTCAATGACCACGTCGAGGCAACCAAGTGAGGCGTACCCTAGGAGTGGCATGTGCGAGTGTGTCAGGATTCAATTAAATTATCTTTGCACATGTCATGGTGAGCTACGTTTTGATTTTATTTTGAGAACATGTTTTGTCATGCATAGCAGTTAATAATTGTGCGGAAAGTAAATTGCGGAAAGTAAATCTACGCTATTACAAGGCGTCGGGTATTTACATCGCCAAAAGCAACCCTTGAAAAGTAAATGCGAGAAAATAAAGAAAGCGATAAAAGTCCTAATTAACACTATTACATTCTCGGAGCAATTACATAAATATGATCAAAAAAAATAATATGCACGAATAAAAAATTGAATCGGAGAAGTCCTTAGGGTTTTGACCCTTTTTGAGAAAAGAGAAAGTTTTGGTCCTTTGCATTAAATTAAACCTAAAACTAATTAATTAAATAAAAGAAATATTTTTTAAGTTTTTTATGTTTTTAATGAAATAAAAGAAAAGAAATTAAAATTGTCAAGAAAACCCTAATTCTAATTTATTTTTATTTGTTATGAAAATAATTAAAGTTAACCTAATTAAAACAACTAAATTAATTAATTACATTTACTTACAAAAATAATAAATTAAGGTGAAATTAATAATAATAAAAATATTTTAGTTTTTAGTTTTCTGAATTTTTATTGTGAAAAATTAATTATGTTAATTTTAGTGATAATAATAATAATACTTAATAAAATAGTTAACTAATTAAAATAGAAAATATAAAGAGAAAAAAAAAGAAACCAGGGGGTGATGGGCCAGCTTTGGGGGTTTGTTAGCAATTTTCCAGCCCATTTGTACACAAGCCTGTTTGACTTTGCTGATTGTCCACGCATGCTTTGACTAGGGAGTACCATGGTCCTTCCATCTGGACCATCAGATTTGAATTTGAAGCCACCTACAATGTTTGGTAAGTGAGGTACATGGTGGAACACGTTGGGAAGCCTGCATGTGATTATGTTAGAAAAAACAATATAAGCGTTTTGGGTGGACCTGGGATTCGAACCCAGGTCCGAATGATTTCCAGCCAGCACATCAACCACTACGCCATTTGCCTGCTTTTGTTAATATAATGACAAGTGAATATTATATATAAAAGCAACAATTATGCTGGAAATAACAAAATCGCGCACGCTATTTTTGAATAGACCAACCATGTATCACCATGTACTCATCTTCTTCGCTGATGCCTGTAAAAAACAAATTAGATAGCGGGGGTTTTTAACCCCCATAACCTACAGTGACCAAAAATAGTGATTAGCTCTACAGTTTACATAAACATTTCACGATGGTGCCACTGTGTTCGTCTGGTCTCAACGATTTCAACCATAGGTCTCTCAAGGCTTGATTTTTCCTGTACTGTAAATCCCCAATTTTAGAGTTCAAGAACCCTAGAATTCATCAATGGTAACTTTCGACTCTGTGCATTATAATCCAATTAACTAATACCATTAGCTTTATATGAATTCAAGCAATACAAAACAATGACAAAATCATGTTAAATATGTATGAATCATGAGTTACGATTATGAAAATAATATGCAAACCGTGAGACTGTTCTGGAGGATTTCTTGAGCTTTAACGCTTGGTTTTGAGTGCTACACGTTCCTCACACTCCCAGCAACGTGTTTGAATCGACAAAAGTCCTTGAATTGGCGTATGCATGATTAGGGTTGGCTTGTGCATATATAGTAGAATGAAACTAGGTCACAATCTTGCAAAGAAATCCATGGAATTGATGATTGTATATTTGATTGAAAATCAAACATTTTTGAATGTTTTTGATTGGAAAAATTTGCTAAATTGGGAGATTTTGATATCCTTGATTGGTACACGAAATTGCCAGCATGATTAGGTCATTCTTGCTTCACAAAAGGATTGAGAAATCAAATCTTTGTATTTCCTACAATTTAAATTAATTAAATGAATTAATATTGATAAAAAATCCAATTAATTAATAAAAAATAAGAAAATAAATTCAAATAATCTTAATGGGTCGTGCATAAGCCTTGGATAAAGTTTCAAGAAGAAATTTGAGGCCCATTAGCAAAAACAAGGTGTTTTGAGCAAAGTTGACTTTTGCAAATTCATAAAAATTTCCCAACTTCTCCAATGCATATCTTGCTCAATTTTGATCATATGAATATGTTCTTGGACATTTTGGAAAGGTCTTGAAGTCCTATAACTAATGCCTTTGGTCCCATGTCATTTGGATTTACCAATCTCAAGTTATGGTCTTTGACTTAAAGTGCATTTTTGTTGACTTTTGAAATTGACCTATAATGTAGAAATTGATAACTTTTTGTGAGAGCATTTCTTGGACATGGAGTGTGAAGATGGATTGTAGGAGATGTCATCCCCTTTAAAATGAGCATTGGATGGGATTTTTATGATGAACCATGAAAAAGTTATGCCTTGGTCAAGATACAGTTGACTTTTCTACTGTCCAAAAATAGTAACTTTTTGCATCTTGATGATTTTTGAGCCATTCTTGTGGAATCATGATCAAGACTTGATCAAATGATGATTGTGGACTCAAAATAAGATGTTGACCAAAAATTCTGACTTTTGACTGCAAAATGACCATTTTACCCTTGCAGTTGACTGTGGGTCAAATGGAGCTTTTGACTGTACAAATTGGCACTGTGAGTTTTGAAACTTGACATGTAGATGCTTGAGGATGTACATGGGCACATGAGACTTGATTGAACCATTGAGACCCTCAACTTCCTTGAAAGAAACAAAACCCTAATTTTGACTGGCTTAGGAGGCGTTTGAACTGTGCAACCCTTTGAGCAATCTTGAACCAGTTGAAGATGATTCTTGATAAATCTTGAAGAATATGGGAGGGAAAATATTGGGGTACAACAGTTTCCCCTGTTCAATCTTCTTAAACCTGAGGATGTAGATTGGCTTGCGTGCCTTTCGTGATCCGAAGGTGGAAGATGATTGAACACTAAAGTGCCCAGAAATTTGCACTCGCATGGTGTAGTATCAGCAATGTGATGTCGGGAATGAGCTTACAAATGCCATTTGGAGATATGATGGATAGGAGGATGGGCTTATAGATGCCATCTGGAGATGTAACAGAATCTTGTCGGGAATGGGCTTATAGATGCCATTTGGAGATGTAATGGATAGTTGTGGAGATGGGCTTAAAGATGCCATCCAGGGGTGTCGATCGCGTAAGAGATTCCTTAGCGAGAACTTGCATACCTGAGAAAGAAAGATAGTTTTCCTGTTTGGTTTTAGGTATTGGTCTTCAAACTCTTCATGTAGATACTTTCCTGGCTAGATACAGGTGTAGATCTACAATCAGTCGCTCACAGATATTTCCTGGCTAGATACATGTGTTAATCTGGAACTTCAAAAGGTTGGTCGAGATAGCTTTCCTGGATGGATACAGGTGTAGATATCTGACCTGAGAATGAAAGATAATTTCCTGGCCTGTTACAAGTGTTGATCTTCAAACTCTTCATGCAGATACTTTCCTGGCTAGATACAGGTATAGATCTACAATCAATCGCTCACAAATATGCCCTGGCTAGATACATGTATCGAATCTAGAACTTCAAAAGGTTGGTCGAGATAGCTTTCCTGGCTGGATACAGGTGTAGATCTCTGACCTGAGAATGAAAGATAATTTCCTGGCCTGTTATAGATGTTGATCTTCAATCTCTTCATGCAGATACTTTCCTGGCTAGATACAGGTATAGATCTACAATCAATCGCTCACAGATACTCCCTGGCTAGATACAGGTATTAATCCGGAACTCAAAAAGGTTGGTCGAGATAGCTTTCCTGGCTGGATACAAGTGTAGACCTCTGACTTGAGAATGAAAGATGACTTCCTGGCTAGATACAGGTATTGATCTTCAATCTCTTCATGCAGATACTTTCCTGGCTAGATACAGGTATATATCTACAATCAATCGCTCACAGATATTTCCTGGCTAGATACAGGTATTAATCTGGAACTCAAAAAGTTGATGGTAATCGTCTTTTGATTGACCTTTTCCTGAAAAGGCAAAACATTAGTTGTATGCAATGTCATGATGCATGATGTCATGATATTCTCAAAAATAAATGAGATTGGGTGATATGATGCGTATATGCATGTATCATGATGTATGACAATGTGATGTTTATGAATGTATTTTCGTCTGGGAAAATAAATCCTTGATAGATGCCGGGAAGTTAAATCCTGGGCTGATGTTGAAGAGTAGAGTTCTTTGTTTCCGCTGGGGATGATGAACAAAGATGATTGCAAGAATAAACCGGTAGGAGAAGATGACTCCGTTGGGGGATAAACCTGGTGAAGAGATTACTCTGCGGGGAATTACTCTGTGGGAAGAGATGCTTCGCTGAGATTTTAACGATAGTTCCGCTGGGGATTCCGTTGATAAACTCTGTTGGGATTTTGATGAACTCCGCTGGAGAATAGGAAGAACTTCGCTGAGGGCGATCTTTCCATTGCAATTTGCTGAGGATAACCCAGTTAGACTCTGGTGGGGATAACCTTCTGAATATGGCTGGGGAGAGACTTTTGTACTCTGCAGGGGACAAGCTTCCAGAATCTACTAGGGAGATGGTTCAATTCTCCTGGGGAAACTTTTTGGACTGTACTGGGGAAATGGCTCCACTGGGATGTCTGTATTCTGCCGGGGAACAATCTTATATTTCGTTGAGGAATGTTGAGAATGCCGGGGATGCTTGCTGAGGAATATTTGTATACTCCGCTGGGGAATATTAAGATCTTCTGGGGATACCCAACTTCTTCAGGACTGATGGTAGGCCAACTCTGCTTAGGGGAGAGTATTGCTGAATCTCAGCAAAGTAGTTGAATTACGGACGAGTTCCTAAATCTCAGCAAAGTAGTTGAATTACGGACAAGTTCCTAAATCTCAGCAAAGTAGTTGAATTACAGATAAGTTCCTAAATCTCAGCAAAGTAGTTGAATTACGGACAAGTTCCTAAATCTCAGCAAAGCAGTTAAATTACGGACGAGTTCCTAAATCTCAGCAAAGCAGTTGAATTACGGACGAGTTCCTAAATCTTAGCAAAGTAGTTGAATTACAGACTAGTTCCTAAATCTCAGCAAAGCAGTTGAATTACGGACAAGTTCCTAAATCTCAGCAAAGCAATTGAATTACGGACGAGTTACTAAATCTCGACACCTCAGTTGAATTACAGACGAGTTCCTAAATCTCGACACCTCAGTTGAATTACGGACGAGCTCCTAAATCTTGACACCTCAGTTGAGTTACGGACGAGTTCCTAAATCTCGACACCTCAGTTGAATTACAAACGAGTTCCTAAATCTCGACACCTCGGTTGAATTACGGACAAGCTCCTGAATCTCAGCAAAGTTGTTTCCTCAGTTGAGTACGGACGATTGAAGTTCCTAAATATCAACGAAGACGACTCACCAGCAGAATAACGGATGACGAAGCTCCCAAATCTCTACTTCTCTCAATAAAAAAATCAAACTTCCCTAACGGAATCTTCCCTAACGACATGTATACAAGCTCTCGCTAAGGAATCTCTTATGCGATCGACACTCTTTCAGATGGCATCTTTAAGCCCATCCCCTCGTCATAAATTTCCAAATGGCATCTGTAAGCCCATTCCCGACATCACAAGACAATTACCACTTCATGCGAGTGCAAATTTCTGGGCACTCTAGTGTTCAATCATCTTTCACCTTCGTATCACGAAAGGCACGAAAGCCAATCTATATCCTCAGGTTTAAGAAGATTGAACAGGGTCTGCTGTTGTACCCCAAAATTTTCCCTCCCATATTTCTCTAAACATTTCAAGAATGATCTCCAAATTGCTCAAAGTAGCCCAAGAGTTGGTCAGACAAGCTCTCTCCTAAGGTAGTCTACCCCAAATTAGGATTTCATGTTGCATCAAGATCCTTGATTCCAAGTGACCCCAAGTGCTCACCAATGTCCTAATATGTTCTCAAGATCATTCATGTCAAGTTTCAAGCCTTGCAGAGAAAGTTTGGTCAGTCAATTGCTCAAAGGTCCAAAAATCGACTGTGCTAGGGCAAAAGTAAACTGTGGCCCACATACAGTCAAACTTCAAGATTTTTGGTCAAAATTCTCATTTTGAAGTATATTTAATCATTTGATCAAGTTTTGATCATGATTCATCAAGGATTGCTCACAATTCATCAAGACTTAAAAGTTGCTAAATTAGGGTTTTGTAGGAAAAATTAACTCAACTTTGACCAAGCATAAATTTCTCATACTTTATGAGAAATGACACATTCAAAGCTCATTTTGAAGAGGATTCAATTCCCTACAATCCATCTTCATCTCCCAAGTTCAAAATATGCACTCACAAGAAGTTATTAATTTGGACATTATAGGTCATTTTGAAAAGTCAACAAAAACACCTTTTTTGTCAAAGTTTCATACATGAGCATGGAATATCAAAATGAGATGAGACAAAAAGGGTTGGTTATAGGACATCTCAAGCTTTTTAAAAAGTTAAATAACACCTCCAAATAGTCAAAATTGGGGAAGTTATGCATTGTTGAAGTTGGACTTTTTTGCAAAATTGCCAAAAGTCAACTATCCCCAAAACTTCAAATTTTTACAAATGGGCCCATTCTTTTTCACTTGTTTTGAGTTGGAATTATAGCCCACGTGCTATAGCTTTGGCCATGTGTCCATATCATATTTTTATTAATTATTTTAATTTTTACTTGAATTAATTTGATTTAAATCAAATTAAATCAAATAAAATCCAAAAACATTGAAACCAAGGATTTGGTGATGATTGCAGGTCTTATTATACAGCTAGGACTAATCAAACTCGTATCAAGGAAATTGTGTACAAAGGGATTAGATTTGGACAAATTTTGGAAAGATCTTTAAAGCAAATCAAATCAATATCAAAATCATTGATGGAGAGGGATTTGGACTGAATAAACAACCCTAATGCATTGTGCAATACATAAGGAGGCGAGGCATATCAAAAGCGAGGTTGGAGATCAGGCATAGAGCAAGAACAAAATTTGCAAAAACAAGCAAAAAGTGTGAGATTGAAATAGAGGTTAGAGGCATCCTCAAGGCCTGTTACTTATCTCAATCGCTTCCTAACAATCTCCACAACCTAAAGCAATCGAAACCAGGCATTTTCGAGCCCTCTCACGCAATGTAAGTCATTCACGGAACCACTATGATCTTGAAATCGATTAACATTATTCTTGCATCTATAATGTAAAATAATTGCATATTCTTGATCACCATGATGTTTGCAAGGTTTTGCCAATAGCCAATTTCATTTATATGGACTGAATCGAAATTCACCATAGCTAGGGTTTCGAGTTTGCTTTTAGGGTTTTCGTTTTCAGGTACAATTAGCCTTATTAATGGGTACCACTGTATTCAGAAGAAGGAGACAAGTCTAACCATGGTGTTAGAATTCATTTACATGGCCTGTACGAGATTTTGAGAGTTGACAGGTTTGTAGCGATGGACCTTTGTCCATAGGTATAGGTATTTGGACTTTTAGCGACGAGGCCATGACATGGACGAAGACGTGGCTAGATCCCATTGGTTTGTTTGAACGAGCGTGCATTTTTTCTTTTCTTGTCCACTAACTTTGTTTTTTTATATTATATTTAATTCTTAGCATATATACAAAGACAACCAACAACTCAGCTGGTCACAAGCCATTGGAATTTGCCTTGGGGCCTGGGTTCGAATCCCAGGTCCCCCTATTTTCTCTATAATATTTTCTTACAAGAAATCTAGTGCACGCAGGAGCTTGATGTCCACCATATGCCTTCCTCATCAATGTGCCAGATGGCCAGATGGCCAGATCTGGTGGCTACCACTAAGGATGCACCAAAAGACCAAGTCAACGCACATGCATGGGATCAGAAAAGTCAAATTGGATCAGCATCATTGGGCCAGCATTCTTGCTATGCACACCCTTGAAAATCAGGCCCATTCTCTACTTTTTTTATATTTTGTTTATTTTCATTTAATTATTTATTATTTAATTACTAACCAATAAACAATTTTCTTTTTTATCAAAAAAATCACAAAAAATATTTTTACCCAATTAAATTTCTGAAATTTATTTTTTATCAATAAATCAGTTAAAATAATTAGGTTTATTAATTATGTAACTTTAATTTATTTTGTAAATAATTAAAAATCAATTAGAATAATTAGGTTTTAATATTAATTTAATTATTTTATTTTCTTTCCTAAATTAACAAAACTCCAAAAATATGTCATTTGATATTTTTTATTAATTAATTTATTTAATAATTAATTTAGCATTTAATTTTAGGATTTAATTTCTTTTCTTAAAAATAAAAACAACAAAACATTTTTATTTAATTAGGAGGGTCAAAACCCTAATTTCACATTCGATTTAATTTCACGTCGCGCGCTTTATTTTTCTTTGTCCAAATTATTGTATCTGCTCCCGGTTTGTAATAATTAATTAGGACATTTATTTATTTTTCCGCTTTTAAATTTCAAAGGGTTTGTCTTTGGCGATGTAAATACTCGACGCCTTGTAATAGTTAGTTTAAATTCCACACTTTAATTTATGCAAATTATTCAACTGTTAGATGTTTGATAATAGGATTTGCATGACAATAATGAATGCTAAATTTAAAACAGTTAGATCACCCTAAACATGTGCAAAGATCAGTAAATTGAAATCAACACACTCGCACATGCGCACTCCTAGGGTACACTCCACTTGGTTGCCTTCGTAAATGGTCATTGAGTATAGGTTGTTTTAGAGGTCGCCCTCTTTTCTAGAAGATCATAGTTGCCTCAAAATGGTTTCCTCGGATATCGTTGCCTCGGATAAATGATCTAAGACATTAGGGTTACTACTAAGACGTCCTAACATTGCTTTAGTGACCGTATGTCCCTTTTTTCAAATTGACCCTCAAACTCCAACGGCGGTGCTACCTACTCACTAATAGTGGGATATCATTGTCTAAAGGAAACAAACATAGAACGATTCCTTTTTCGAGTAGGTAGATTAGTTCTTAAGTACCTGCTCTTTCAAAATAAAACTTTTTCACACTTACACTTTTACAAACAAGTTTTCAAAAACACTTCATTACACTCTTGAAGACAGAAGTAAGAGTTAAATCGAAGTTAAAACAAACATTTCAAAACCCACAAACACAAAGAAAACAATTTTGAAAACAATGAGCAAGTACCTAAGAGCCCGTAGATAACTACAGATAGAAAGGGTGCTAATACCTCCCCTTTCTATAATCTATCCCCCGTACTCAGAAATATCTCGAAAAAGGAATTTTTCTGTCCTTTTTTCCTTTCCTTGTTGGATAAAATAAAAGTCGGTGGCGAATCTTGCTTACCGCGACATTTTATAAAAAACAAACGCAAAACGCAAACCAGCATTCCAAAAATAGTCCGGTTCTGGCCACCGTATCACACCATCACTTGAAACAAGCTCAACCTCAAAACACAATTTCCAGTTTTGAGGTAAGTTTTCTCAACTTGGAACTCTTTATACAGGCATCATCAATAGTTTAGTTGTGAATAAAACATGTAGATATCATTTCCCCAAAGCTAACCATGTCCATAGTTTCCATTAATTTTGCTTGAGCTTAGAGAATTTTGAAACTGAAATTTCTGAGGTTTTTAGGGTTCAGATTAGGGCCATTAAAATTCATGCTTATCTTTGATCTATAGTTTTAATCCTTTACATTTCTGAAACCGTGAGAAAAGTTTCTACAAGTTTCATGTTTACAGTTTTCATTTTTGATGAGAAATGAGCAAGTTACAGTTGGTCTGGATGGAGGTTGAAGATGAAGTCTTCAGGGTGTATTTTGCCTTATATATTTATTGTTTTGCTTATGTTAACGGATGTATAGCCACCATAGTGGTAGAAGCGCACGCATGTAACCTTTGGGACTTGGGTTCGAACCCCAGTGGTACCCTTTTGGATTTTTCATATTTTTTGGTTTTCTGATTTGTTTTTTTTTTGCAGGCGCTGGGCCTCTTTGGGCCGGACTTGTTTTTATTTTTGCTAACTAACCCCCTGCAGGGTTTTTTCACCCCTGACCCAAATTTATTTATTTTTATTTTTTTATTTTTATTTTTTTCATTTTTATTTCTAAAATTATTTTTCCTAATATAAAAAAAATACAAAAAATTAGATTTTCATTTTAACTTAGTTTATTTTATTTTTCTCATAAAAAATATTTTATTCAACCATACTTTATTTATTTTATTAACTAGTCTTGTAAATTTAAATTAAAATATTATGTTTTTATTTGTTTCCCCTCACAGTAATTAAAATATTTTATTTTTGATATGAAAAAAGACTAAAAAATATTTTATAATACTATAATTTATTTTCAAGACAAAAATACAAAAAAAATACTTTTCTTAAACTTATTTTCTTTTGATTAATTAATAGAATTAGGGTTTTATTTAAAAATCTTTTCTTGATAAAATCCAAATTTAATTAATCATTTTCTTTATTTAATTAGGTTAAGACAAAATCCCTTTTTCATGAAAATCAAACAAAGATACATTTTCTTTACATTTTGCATTTTTGTACATTTTATTCATTTTATACTTTGTATTTATTTATTTCCTTGTACATTGGTGCCAATTTAATATGGTTGTAATAGACTAACTAGTTTTACATTTTTGCAATCCCCATTAAATTTATACACCCCTCCCCACTAATATTGTAATAGCGTAGTAACTTTAAATTCCGCAATTTATCGCTTTTATATATAACATGTTAGTAATTAGGGTTTGTATGGAAAGACTAAAACCAATACTTAGAAAACCCTAATTCAAGACAAAAAATCAAGCATGAAAACAATACACTTGCACACAAGTACCCCTAGGGTAATTCCACTTGTTGCCTTATACAAAATGGCCATATTACGGATGTGAGGTATCTTAGAAAAAACAAGCAAAATACAAGATCATAGTCCCTCGACGACGCTATCTAAGTTGCCTTTCAAATGATCTTAGTCCCTAAAAGAAAATGCAAAGATACCTTGCAACATTGCTAATCATGGTTATACGATGACCCACGTCCGTCCCGTTTACATCCAAAGATAGGGTTACTTACCAAGGAAATGGTAAGATAACAATGTCAAAGGAAAAGAAAATGAACAACAAAGACTTTTGAGTAGGTAGAATGCTCCTAATTACTTGCTCAAATTCAAAACAAACATCCTTGATAATTTAAAAACAAGCACCTACACTTTCAAAACATCTTACAAACTTGAAAACATTTTCAAAATATCAACATCTTTGTATACATTCCTACGAACAAGAATTATTACAAAGATTGCCGAAACAATGGCCTCTTTACAAAATACTTTCAAAAACCACAGAAAGCATAATTTCAAACAAAAGCAAGTGATCTAGCAAGTAACTAAGAGCCCATGGAAAACCATGGATGAAAAGGGTGCTAATACCTTCCCTTTTCATAATCTACCCCCCGAACTCAAGAAATAATCTCAAAGGTCTTTCTTGTGATTTTTCACCTTTCCTTTTGGATAAAAGAAATGTCGGTGGTGACTCTTGCTAACCGCAACATTTGCGATAAAACACAAAACCTTCAAGTCAGTTCTCCCACCGTATCATAAAACTAAGATTACTCATGTCAAATTTCAAGTCCTGAATCATACTTTTGCTCAGTCATTTGAGCAGTTGACCTGAAAATCAGTTGTATTGGGGAAAAAGTCAACTGTGGCCAATTTATAGTCAAACTTCATAATTTTTTACCCCCATCAACATTTTAAACTTATATGTATCATTTGATCAAGTTTGGACTACAATTCCTCAAGAAATTTGATCAAATCTCCAAAAGGGCAAAATGGTCAAAATTAGGGTTTTGATTGGAAAAGGGCAATTTCTAATTTTTGATCTAGAAAATGGTCAATTGGTTTAAGGCATGATATCAAGATCCCAATTAAATCATTTTGACCTAATGACATGGTTCAAAACATTGCAAGTCCATTGGATTGACAGATGAATTTTTCAGTCAACTAATCAAAAGTCAATTGTATACTGAAAAGTCAAACTTTGACTTTTTTGTCCAAATTCAAGTGCCAAATATCATATAATTCATAAAAACATGTCAAAATATGAAACTTATTCATCAAGAAATCAAAAAGTCAAGATTTCATTTTGAAAAGTCAAAATTTCTAAACTTAGAAATTTTTCTAAGTGTTGGAAAATTCATGTTTTTTCATAACTTTGAGCAAAATTTTCACCATGATGCAAGATGATTCAAGAGAAACTTCCAACATGAAAGTTGTATATCTCCATGAAATCTACAACTTTGCTTTATACAATTACTTCAAAAAATGCATGGATATCAAGTTATAAATTTATGAATATGTGGTCATGAAACTAAATACTTGGTGAAATTTTGCCCTAATTTGGTCAGGATTTTGACCCAACTTCATGGCACTTTTTCATATAGTTCCAAGGGGAATCTTCAAAAGCAAATCAAAGATGGATTGTAGAGAATATTGTAAGCTTACCAAAATGTCCAATAACTCCTTGAGATCATTCTTGAGTAGGGAGAATCAAAGAGATGAAGTTAGGGTTTTGTCACTTTAATTACAAGTCATTTTAGTGATGAACAAAATTCAAATTCAAACCATGCTGCATAAACACTACTTTACAGGCCTCAAACTTGTTAGGAACTCCATAATTAATGGTTTACACAGCTGTTAGAGGCCTCACTTCAAGCCTTTAATGCATGGACGTGCTTTTTATCCATTTTTGGAAGAAAGGTCACATTGCCATTTTGATAAAGCAACTTTTTGTACAAAACTTATTCTTGAGTCTTGCACTTGTTCTCTTCTAATCAAACCAGTCCTATAAATCATGAGAAATGTTTCAAATACTTATAATCAACCATCCCATGCTTGTACCTCTCCTTGAAACTTGTTTCCCTCTTTTCTTCAAAATCAAGTAACCTAGCCAAAAGCTAGAAACTTGTACTTCTGACTTGCCAATGCACTCAAACACTTTTGTTTATACATACACAAACCATTTGACACAAACGAACGAATACTCAAGCCTTCAAAGAACCTAGAACTCAGAATCACACTTCACACTTCCATTTTTACACAAACTGACCAAAAACTTGAAACTTATAATCTACTCGTGCGTTTCTTGGCCTTTTGGTTTCTAAAGCTTCTAAACATCATATATAGTTGATCCCACACTCTGTTTTAGAACTGTAACACCATTAACACCATCCTCCATTTCCAAAAACTCAGCTCTGCACATTGACTTCTCCAGACCATTTTAGCCATCCATTATTCAAGCTAATCATTGCATTAGCTTCCTGGGACCTCAAGGAAGCTAACCTGATCATCACCATCACTTGAAACAAGCTCAAACTTAAAACACGATTTCCAGTTTTGAGGTAAGTTTTCCCAACTTGGAACTCTTCATACAGGCATCATCAGTAGTTTAGTTGTGAATAAAACATGTAGATATCATTGCCCTAAAGCTAACCATGTCCATAGTTTCCATTAATTTTGCTTGAGCTTAGAGAATTTTGAAATTGAAATTTCTGAGATTTTTAGGGTTCAGATTAGGGCCATTAAAATTCATGATTATCTTTGATCTATAGTTTTAATGCTTTACATTTTTGAAACCGTGAGAAAATTTGCTACAAGTTTCATTTTTACAGCTTTCATTTTTGATGAGAAATGAGCAAGTTACAGTTGGTCTGGCTGGAGGTTGAAGATGAAGTCTTCAGGGCACGTTTTGCCTTGTATATTTATTGTTTTGCTTATGTTAACGAATGTATAGCCACCCCAGTGGTAGAAGCGCGCGCATGTAACCTTTGGGACTTGGGTTCGATCCCCAGTGGTACCCTTTTGGATTTTTCATATTTTTTGGTTTTCTGATTTGTTTTTTTTTTGCAGTCGCTGGGCCTCTTTGGGCCTGGCTTGTTTTTATTTTTGCTAACTAACCCCCTGCAGGCTGTTTGCACCCCTGACCCAAATTTATTTATTTTTCTTTTTTTATTTTTATTTATTTCATTTTTATTTCTTAAATTATTTTTCCTAATATAAAAAAAATACAAAAAAATAGATTTTCATTTTAACTTAGTTTATTTTATTTTTCTCATAAAAAATATTTTATTCAACCATACTTTATTTATTTTATTAACTAGTCTTGTAAATTTAAATTAGAATACTATGTTTTTATTTGTTTCCTCTCACACCAATTAAAATATTTTATTTTTTATACGAAAAAAGACTAAAAAATATTTTATAATACTATAATTTATTTTCAAGGCAAAAATACCAAAAAATACTTTTCTTAAACTTATTTTCTTTTGATTAATTAATAGAACTAGGGTTTTATTTAAAATCTTTTCTTGATAAAATTCAAATTTAATTAATTATTTTATTTATTTAATTAGGTTAAGACAAAATCCCTTTTTCATGAAAATCAAACAAAGATACATTTTCTTTACATTTTGCATTTTTGTACATTTTATTCATTTTATACTTTGTATTTATTTATTTCCTTGTACATTGGTGCCAATTCAATATGGTTGCAATAGACTAACTAAGTTTATATTTTTGCAATCCCCATTCAATTTGTACACCCCTCCCCACCAATATTGTAATAGCGTAGTAACTTTAAATTCCGCAATTTATCGCTTTTATATATAACATGTTAATAATTAAGGTTTGTATGGAAAGACTAAAACCAATACTTAGAAAACCCTAATTAAAGACAAAAAATCAAGCATGAAAACAATACACTTGCACACAAGCACCCCTAGGGTAATTCCACTTGTTGCCTTATACAAAATGGCCATATTACACATGTGAGACATCTTGGCAAAAACAAGCAAAATACAATATCATATTCCCTCGACGACGCTATCTAAGTTGTCTTTCAAATGATCTTAGTCCCTAAAAGAAAATTCTAAGATACCTTGCAACATTGCTAATCATGGTTATACGATGGCCCATGTCCGTCCCGTTTACATCCAAAGATAGGGTTACTTACTGTTGCACCCCAAAATTTGCCCTCTCATTTCTCAAGGAATCTCCCTGGATCCTCAAGTTTGCTTCCATCCAATTCCAAGCCTTGAACTGCAACTTTTCAAGAAAATCACTCACAAGGGCATAATGGTTAAAAACACACTGAAAAAAGTCAAATTTTGACTCTTAAATCAAAAACCAAGTTTCAACAATTATATTTCATTAAGACATGAAATTGGTTCGTCAAAAATCAGAAGTCAGAAATTACTTTGAAAAAAATCAAATTTTCTAAACATTTGGAAAATATTCTAAGTGTTAAAAGGATATGATACTTCAGAACTTCTGAGTCAGCCTCCATGCAAGTGAAGTCAGAAGTTGCAAACATGGTTCATTCAGAACTTCTGAGGCTCCACGCAAGTGCAGTCAGAAGTTGCAAACATGGTTCATTCAGAACTTCTGAGTCAGCCTCCATGCAAGTGCAGTCAGAAGTTGCAAACATGGTTCAGAACATAGTCTCCGTCAGAACATGCTGGAGCCAAAAGATAAAAGGATCAGAAGATTGGATGCTATGCTGAAGCAGAACTTCTGATCCAGAACTAAGCCTTGGTGTAGAATCTCACGTTGCAGGATTTCTGGTTGTGATAAGTCTCATCGTCATTTAATGCTCACAACCACTTTCTGAGTCTTTATCCAAAGAATTTTCACCACGTGTACCTCTACTGTCTTGGGATAGCAAACTTTGGTATTAGGCCCATGCTTTGTGTTTTGCTTTTCCTTAATTCCTGCTGACAACCACCATGCTTGCTTCAAAAACAAGGCAGCGCTTTAGCATATGATGGTAATATTCAACGCTTTGGTCAGAACTTGACCAAATCCCAAAACCTTGTTTATACAACCTGCTGCAGACCTATAACCAACAGCTAATTCAGCCTACGCCTGCATCCCATAATTGCACCAAACTAGCATACGAAAACAGTGATAAAAAAGCAAAGGAGTAGGATGCCAAATTGATTTTAAAATCCCATTTGTTTTCCCCCCCAAAATCACAACAAATTCACCTATAAATACTTTGCTCCATCACACGTTCAAGGGGCTGGCTTTTGGAGAGAGAGATTGGCTAAAAGAGAGAAAAAGAAGTTGTGAAACCTTCATAAAAATCCAGATTTCTCATACACAAAAACAAACCTTTGTTCTTCCTTTTAAGTCAAAGAACTTGGCATTTCCTCTTCTGTTACTCTTGCTGATTCCAGAACATCCAAAGGTAGAAACTCAAAGCTCCAAGTCCATGCTCCAGGTTCAAGGTGACTCTTTTTGACTTTGCATCTTTTTTAATTCAGAACATCATTAAACATGTAAATATCATAGTATTGATGTTGTCTATATCATTGCATGAATAGAAAAATTGTGGATCAGAACTTCTTGATTAAGGCTAGGCTTAGGATCATGATTAGAACTTCTGTAAACTGTTGTGCTTTTTATCCTTCTGATTTGCTGTTTGTTGAAAACTGAATAGATTACTGATGTGCTGATTGATAGTTGAAATATGACATAAAACTTTTGATTTTTATTCATAGTTTTAACATACAGAACTTCTATGATTTTTCTCACTATTAAACACACACAGAACGTCTGAGTTCTCCTCACTGTTTTAACATACGGAACTTCTATGATTTTTCTCACTATTAACACACACTGGACCTCTGATTTTTACATGCTGATAACGTACTAAAACTGCTGATATTCACTCACTGTCTTAACACACTACATAACTTCTGAGTTCTTCCCACTGTTTCAACATGTACAGAACTTCTGGTTTTCACTCACTGCTTATCATAACACAGAACTTCTGACTTTTGGTTGACTGGATGAACACCACCCAAAACCTCTGTGTTTTCCCTCTAACGTTTTTTTGCAGGACTTCAGAGTGTACCAATCCAGAACCTCCGTTCCCTTTCCCTCTGACGTTTCTTGCATGACCTCAGAGTGTACGAATCCAGAACTTCAGATTCCATTGACGTTCCTTTCTGAGTCATCACGCGCCTGGCTTCAGAACTTCCGATCCTTGTTTATTTTGCTTGCATTAGCATGCTGTTTCTGTCTTTCATTTATTTCCCTTTTCATCATTTTTAATATTAACATAAAAAGACATAAAAATATTTTCTTTTATTAACTAATTTATTTCTTTTTTTTAAGACAAAATATATTTTCTAAACAAGTCCATTTCTTTCTTATATTGTACATTTCAATATGGTTGTAATAGTAACTTAGGATTTACTTTGCAAATCCCCATTCATAAATTTGTACACCCCATCCCCCTAAATATTGTAATAGCGTAGGACTTTACATTTCTGTACTTTTATTGCTTTCTTATATTGTTAGTAATTAGGGTGTGTATGGCAAGACTAAAACCAATGTTAGAAAACCCTAATTCAAGACAAAATTATGCATGCAATCAAACACACTTGCACACTAACACCCTTAGGGTAATCCCACTTTGTTGCCTATCAAAAAATAGTCATGTCCCTCGAACATGGGCGTTTTAGCAAAAGACCCTTCGATAAAAAAGATCGTAGTCCCTCGATGACCCTCGATGTTGCCTTCGGTAAAACGATCTAGTCCCTAAACGAAATTGCTAAAACGTCCCATATGTTACCTTCTATGACTATACAAACGTTCCACACGCGTCCCTTCACATCCAACGATGGGGCTTCTTACCAAATCAATGGTAAGATAGAAACATATAAAGGAGGAGGAAAAGCACATCTAAGACCTTTTGAGTAAGTAGGTTTTCTCTTAGTTACTCGCTTGCTCACAACAAAAACATTTTATACACCCACACTCTCATCTTTGAACTATTTTTCGAAACAAGCACTTTGTATGCATTCTTATAAAAACGAGAATCATTACAAAGTTACTTTTTCAAAATACTTTCAAAAACACATCTCACACTCTTATCTTTGAACTATTTTCAAAACAAACACTTTGTATGCATTCTTATAAAAACGAGAATCATTACAAAGTTACATTTTCAAAATACTTTCAAAAACCACACAAAGCACCATTTCAAAACAAAAGCAAGTGATCTAGCAAGTAACTAAGAGCCCATGGAAAACCATGGATGAAAAGGGTGCTAATACCTTCCCTTTTCATAATCTACCCCCCGAACCCAAGAAAACATCTCTAAAGGTCTTTCATGTGCTTTTTCACCTTCCCTTTTTGGATAAAAGAAAAGTCGGTGCCAACTCTTGCTAAACCGCAACATTTACGAACACAAACGCAAAATCTCAAGTCAGTTCTCCCACCGTATCACAGAACTGGCGACTCTGTTGGGGATCTTCTAATAGTGGGGTTACCTTAGGGTTAAATCACATTTACTTGCTTACATTGTTTGATTTGTTTGCTTTACATTATGGTTCTCTGTTTGGGCTTGCTTTGATCCTCCACCCGGATCTAGGACACCTTTTTAGGTAAATAGCAATAGATTGTGGAAACTGTACGGCGTAGACCGATATGGTTGAAACAATGGCTATGTTAGTGTTACGCATTTGTGGGTATCGGTATCCCTTGTGGTGAATTGAGGAGAATACGGGGCCGCTGAGTGGCGTCATGAAGCACTAATTGACTTTAGAACCCTAATTGAACTAACTTAGCCATTAGGACGTAGTGAGATAACCGGTTTCGGTGTAGAGCTGAAAATTGGTTGATACTCGATACTACACTCATTGAGGCTAGACTTTTGAGATATCTCGGCCGCAAGAAAAGATTGATTGTGCTGAGACAATGCCTAAAATAAAGCTCAGTGATATTGAGATCCCTTAGAACCCGGTTACTATTAACTAGGACAGGTTGAGCCAACTAAACTTCAAGACGGTACTTACCTACAAACTCCATGCAAGCCTAAAACTAAGGATTTGTTTGCTTTGTGTGAATATGATTATTTGTATATAAACTTGCTTACCTCGCATATCTGTACATAACATCATAACATCATACCATAGCATTTTCAATAGCCATTTCAAGGATCTCAAGGGTCTATGATGCAATGTCACGTTAAATTGGATGTATAGCAAGGGGCAAGAGGATTTATTTTCCTCTAACCAAACTCCGTCAAAGATCGAGTATAATAATTTGAGTCAAGGGCTATGACCCACTCAATATGGTGAGCTTAATTCTCGTGGAAGGACATCCATCGATACAAAGTTCTCCAATCCAAAACTGTAAGTGACTACTTACCCTGCGAGATCCTTGAAAACATGCATCCACATATCATGCATCATATCATGACAGGTTTCTCCCATACATGTATCCTTATCTTCCTACTGTTTATTTCAGTAAGATGGATATGGAACAAACGGTGAAAGATCTCCAAGCTCAAAACGCTCAATTCCAACAAATGTTCCTGGCTATGGCTAAGGGGAAAGAGGACCTGAAGACTCTTCTTCTCAAAGACAAGAAGAAAAAGTCCAAGAAGTCAGTAGCCGTCTTAAACTTGGGAAGAAGACCCCGAGGACCAATCAAGGGAGCTCTAGATCTTTCAACTCCATCCAATATGGGGGATAGTCTTGAAGAAGACAACAGTATGGAGATTGGTGAAGTCGAAGCTAACTACTCTGAGGAACAATTCCCTCCCACTGTTGACAAGTACAAACAGTTGGAGGATCGCCTCAGTGCTATGGAGATTCAACAAATACCTGGCTTGGATTTAGGAGACATGGGTTTGGTTTCTGGATTGGTCATACCGCCAAAGTTCAAAATCCCTGCCTTTGCCCTGTACGATTGAGTCTCTTGCCCTAAGATGCACTTAAAGTATTATGTTCGCAAGATTCAACCATACACAACTGATCCAAAGCTTTGGATCCATTTCTTCCAAGAGAGCCTAGTAGGGACTCAACTCGAATGGTTCTATCAATTGGAGAGTTCTCACATCCATACCTAGGAGGATTTAGTTGCTGCTTTCTATAAGCAGTATCAGTATAATGCTGATCTTGCACCAACTTGTGTGCAATTACAGAACATGACCATGGGTTCCAACGAGAGCTTCAAAGGGTATTCCCAAAAGTGGAGAGTTCTGGCTAGTAGGGTGCAACCCCCTTTAACTGACAGGGAGTTGATTGACATCTTCATGGGAACTTTGACAGGACCTTTCTTCAAACACCTAATCGGAAGTTCCTCGGCCGGGTTCATCGGGCTAATACTAACTAGCGAAAGAGTCGAAGCTGGCATCAAAAGTGGAAAGATCCAAGGAGCTACACCTTCTGATGCTCAAAAAAAGCCATACAATGGGAAGAAAGAGCCCAATGTTGTGTATGGTCAAAAGAGTCGTCATGACCAACACGTAGGAGCAATCTTGATCTATAATCTTACGCCTGCTAAACAAAGACAGGGGCATCAGCGTTAGGAGGTCGCGCCTAAAAGAAAATTCACTAAGATCAACATGTCACTGGCTCAAGTGCTACAACACATTTTGAAGGCATAGCTGATTACGTTAAAGGCTCCTCTCCGGAACCCAAATACTTCCGCTCATACCTATTGTTGTACCCCAAAATTTGCCCTCCTCTATTTCCACAAGAAATCACAGCTTCGGGCTTTTCCTGATTTTTCAGAATGGCCTAAGAATCAGTCAAACGAACTTTTTCTTATCAGTCTATCCAAATTAGGGTTTTCATGACTCTGGAACAGTTCAAGAAAATTATTAGGGTTTGGTTGAGTTTGGCTCAAGGTTTGATCAGACAGGCGTTTCTTTGGTGTTAAGTCAAGAATCAGGGTTTTGCGCGCACAGTTTCAGAAGAGTTTGAATCCACAGTGTTTTAATTGGTTGTTACACTGTTTTGACATTTGTTCAAAATTTCTGTCTAAACATCTGGGATAAAGGCTAAGGCATTTGATTTGAGATGGGATAAAAGCCGAGGTATTTGAATTGAGAGTTTGCAGTGTTTGATTTAATCAGTAAAAAAAAAGGACATGTGGACGTTTGTTGTTTAGCTGTGCAATGCTTTGATTATTCAGAACGCCGGACGTTTATCGATTATTTATCATTTCTGGGTTAGAATAGTTGGGATTTACTTCCAGTTATTATAATTTAAGAAATATGAATAATTAAATAAACAATTGAAGAAGAATTAAAAGGAATATCAATAAAAATACTTTTATTTATTTTTAATTATTTGTACAAGTGTTATTTAAATACAGTAATTATTTACAAGTATTTATAATAATATTTGTTACAATGATTAAAAGTGAAATAAAATTGCATCCTAAGTTTCCTAAGTCTTCGTCTTCTATTTGCTTCTCCCCATTGCTCAATTGATTTTCATCTGCAAAAACAAAGAAAGGGAAAAAAGTCAAATGCAGATGAATTAAGAAAAAAACAGACAGTTAATCAAAAAGCTCATCATTAAAAGTGACTGGCCGGAATCAGTTTATTCACCCTCTCTGCAAATCACAAGAAATTCTTGGTTCACAAAGAGGGATAGAAATATGCTTGCAAAAAAATGAAATGCACAAATTCAAAATTGTCAAATAGGCTGCATAATTCCAAAAGTCCAAACCAAAGTCCAAACTGATGCACAAAGGCAAACTAAACAAGTCACAGTTTCAAACTAACCAAACTGTCAAAGATATAAAGCTGTCAATAAGTACAAAAAGCTGCCCAAAGAAGATATAGAAAGATATCAAGAAGTACAAAGTATGCAGAGGAAAACTAATGTGCAAGCAACATTCAAAATCATCATTTTCAAAGCCAGTCACTTTTTCAGAGCATAGTACAGTTTTAAGCAATAAACAAATGCTTTTTAAACTGTAGAGAGAGAGAAAAAAAGAGAGGGAGGAGAGGCTTACAGGCTTAGGCTTAAGATATAAACAAGTTATCAGAACACAGTAGGAAAAAGAAGGCAGAAAATACCAAGAAGAAACACAAACTGTGTCAAACATTCAAACACCTCAGAACTGCCTTCAACAAAAAACAATACCAAACCTGTTACAATTTCAAAAACTGTTTGCCTGCATAGAGCTTGCTTCAAGCAAGCCTGTAACAAACCAGAGCTGCCTCAAGCTGGTTTGAAGCTCAAGCGAAGCCTTAACCACCAATCCTAAATCTACATCAAACACATAGCCAAAACCTGTTTTCAACTCAAAAACTGAAGCCTTAACTTGTAACAAATAAAAACTGAAGCCTTAACCTGTAACAAACAAAAACCTCCAGCCTTAACCTGCTTGTTCAAAAACAAGCAAACCTGTCAAGCATGAAGCCTAACCTGTCCTAAACCAGATCACACAGCAAGCCTGTAACCATACCTGTTTCAAACCACTAAGCCAATCTAAATAACAAAATATTCAAGCCCAACACCCTCAGAGCAACCTCATCATAGGGTCATAAACATCATCAAAACAATATTCAGAATCAACCTCAACATATCATCAAATAATCTCAGAGGCAAACAGAAGAAGAGGAAAAGAAGCAAATAGGCAACCCTCAGAGCAACCTCATCACAGGGTTCAACAACAATATTCAGATTCCAAGCATCATCATCATACGAAGCGAGCAAAGGAGAGGAAAAGAAGTGAAACAATAAGCCAACAATCCAGATATCAGAATCAAATATATCCAACAACAATACTCAGAATCAGATCATCATAGCACAGGATCAAACAAATCAAAGCCAGAAAGTATCTCAGATATCATAATCAAAGGCAACTGAGGCAAGCAGTCAGAAGAGGGAAAGAAGTGATTAAACTAAGGTTTTCAGAGCATTCATCACAAAACCTAACAAAAAGCAAAGTATGAATACCAGTTTTTCCAAGCAAGCTCATCAGCTTCATATTCCCTTGCCTTGGCCACCGGAGGCGCCGCCATCCACTCCTCCTTCTCCAAAACCCCAAAGGTAGTACCTCTTCCTTTTTCTTTTCACACCTCACAAGAAGCAAATAATGATAATCAAGAATCAGAACACGAAAATAAAAACATGCAAGAATGAAAACCTGAAAAACCTAAAAAATGCGTTGAGAAGGAAACGAGGCTACCTTTTTTTCATCGTGGCCTGAATGATCTTGAGGAGGAAGAAGTGGAAGTGGCGCCTAGCAGCTTGAGGCAAGGAGGCGAGCGTTCAGTGGCTATGTGTTGAGAAGGATGAAGACGAAGAGCAAAGAAAGATGAGAGCGCCGCTATAAGCCTGTAACCCTAATTCCAAATGAAACAAAACAATGAAACCCTAAGAAAAAATGTTGTCAAACGCAATGGGCCTTGCCCCATTCAGAATGCCTAAGCCCATTACATGCCTCACCCCCCTTTTTTGGCTTTGACTTCCCCTTTTGTTTGGTTCAAATCAATGCACCAAGCCCATTCAATTTTAACCCTTTTATTATTTACCTTTTTATATACTTATAAACCAACACCTTTTTTAAAATTAATTCTTTTCTTTGTTAAATAAACAATATATTAATAATAAATTTATTTTAACAATATTTTTATTATACTTGTTTTAACAATCTTTTTATTATACTTAAAAAATATGTAAATCTTAGATGTATTAGTTTTAAACATTTTTTATTATTAAAACCTTTTTTTTTGTTTACATAAAAATATAAACTAAAATACATAAAACATTAATTTTCTTAAACTTGAAACATTTTTCTTTTCTTTAATTTAAACTTTGTACATAAAACATTAGCATTAATACATAAAAATAGGATTTCCTAAGCAATTTCTTTTCTTTTATTAAATCTTTTTGTTTGTACATAATCAACAAAAACCCAAAAAAGATAATAATACTTAACAAATACTTACTTAAATTTGCATTAAGTTAAAATCTTTCTCACTTGTAAATAATCATATGCACTTACACAAATACTTTTGATACATTATTCTTATACATTGATACATGATATTGAGAATGCGATTCGATTTGGTTGTAAATATATTTGGACACTACTCTCCTAATAAGTCTTATCCCCATTTGTAAATATTTGTACCCCCATTCCCGGATACTTAGTTGTAATAGCTTAGACTTTAAATTCCCGCAATTTATCGCTTTCTATATATTGTATAGTAATTAGGGTTTGTATGCGAAGATTCAAAATCAACCGCTAGATAACCTAATACAAAACAAATGCATGACAATCAATACACAATTCACACTTGCACCCCTAGGGTAATCCCGCTTGTTTCCTTCCAAAATAGGCCATGCTTGCAAGTTGAGTTTCTTTGGCAAAACAAATCAAATGATCATAGTCCCTCGATGACGCTTTCGAAGTTGCCTAAACAAAGTGATCATAGTCCCTTCAAGCAAAATTTCCAAAGACACTTGGCACCATTGCATTCATGGTCAATACGATGACCCGCGCCTGTCCGTTAACATCCTAACACAAGATTGTCCACCAAATACAATAGTGGAACAATACTGTTAAAAGGGTTAAAACATGAGAAAAATCTTTGAGTAAATTTAAGGGTAGACAACTCTTAGTTACTTGATCAAACTTGCAAAACACACTTTCCTACTTTTCAAAACACACCCCACAACACAACTTTCAAAACAACTTTCAAAAACATTGAAATATCTTTTCGAAAAGACACACACCTTTATAAAACATTCGAGTAAAGAATTGTTACAACGGTTGCCTAGACAAGGCATCTTCTTCAAAACATTTTCAAAACACACACACACCACCATTTCAAGCAATTGAAAATCAAAGGCAAGTGATCTAAAACAAGTAACTAAGAGCCCATGGATAACCATGGATGAAAAGGGTGCTGATACCTTCCCTTTTCATAATCTACCCCCCGAACCCACGAAACATCTCAAAAGGTTTTTCCTGTGCTTTTTAACCTTTCCTTTAGGATAAAATAAAAAGTCGGTGGCGACTCTTGCTAAATCGAACAAGTGTGAATACAAACGCAAAAACTCAAGTCAGTTCTCCCACCGTATCACACCTATCATCCCAATGAAAGGTGTGCATACCACTCTGATAGTCCAGGACATGACACAAACAATTGTTGGGCTCTGAAGAACAAGGTCCAAGACATGATTGATGCCAAGGAGATCGAGTTTGACCCTCAGGAGACTCCAAACATAATCACTGCTCCTATGACGAATCATTGAAAGCTTTTTTTCATTTGAATTTTCAAGTTGTAATCTCTTTTGTTATTCAAACAATTATCTATTAATGTCAAACTTTGTTTCATTAATGCATTTCATATGTTTGTATTGAATTCATCTGTTCGTTTTCTCTATATTTAAACTATGTGTGATCGGTGGAAATAGAACTGACTGTTTTAGAATGCTGGTTCGCGTAATGTCGCGGTAAGCAAGAGTCGCCACTGTCTTTTATTTTCTCCAACCAGGAAAGGATAAAAGCACAGCAAAATTCCTTTTCGAGACGTCTCTCGGTTCGGGAGGTAGATTATAGAAAGGGAAGGTGTTAGCACCCTTTCTATCTGTGGTTATCCACGGGCTCTTAGGTACTTGCTCACTATGTTTTCAAAAATGTTTGCTTTTCTTGTGTTTGTGGGTTTTGAAAAAAGTTTGTTTGAAAACTTTGTTTTAACTCTTGTATCAGTCCTCAAGAGTGTCATGAAGTGTTTGTTTGAAAACTTTTGTCAGAAAAGTGTAAGTGCGAAAAGTTATTTTTGTTTTGAAAGAGAAAGTACCTTAGAACCTCCACCTACTCAAAGGAATTAAACTGTGTAAAGGTCCTTTAGACAGTACTATCCCACTATTGAGAAGTAGGTAGCACCTTCGTTGGAGTTATTCGGGTCAATTCGATTATATGGGAAATGTGGTCACCAAAGCAATAGTAGGACGCCTTAGCGGTAACCCTAGTGTCCTAGATCCTTTTTATCCGAGGCAACCATTTCGAGGCAACTTGGATCTTTAGACAGGAGGGCGACCTCTAAAACACCCTATACTCAATGACCACGTCGAGGCAACCAAGTGAGGCGTACCCTAGGAGTGGCATGTGCGAGTGTGTCAGGTTTCAGTTTAATTATCTTTGCACATGTTATTGTGAGCTACGGGTTGATTTTTAATTTTCAGGCAAGTCTTGTCATGCATAGCAGTTAATAATTGTGCAGAAAGTAAATTGCGGAAAGTAAATCTACGCTATTACAAGGCGTCGGGTATTTACATCGCCAAAAACAAACCCTTTGAAAAGTAAATGCGAGAAAATAAAGAAAGCGATAAACAAGTCCTAATTATGCTATTACATCCTCAGAACAATTACATAAATATGATCAAAAAATAATATGCGCGAAATAAAATTGCATCGGAGAAGTCCTTAGGGTTTTGACCCCTTTTTGAGAAAAGAATGAATTTTGGTCCTTTTTGCATTTAATTAAACCTAATTCTAATTAATTAAATAAAAGAAATATTTTTTAAGTTTTTTATGTTTTAATGAAATAAATAAAAAGAAATTAAAATTGTCAAGAAAAACCCTAATTCTAATTTATTTTATTTGTTATGAAAATAATTAAAGTTAACCTAATTAAAATAACTAAATTAATTAATTACATTTATTTACAAAAATAAAGTGAAATTAATAAATAATAATAATAAAAAAAATATTTACATTTTATGTTTTCTGATTTTATTATGAAAATAATTAATTATGTTAATTAAATAATAATAATATTAATAAATAAAATAGTTAAAGGGAAAAATATAAAAGAAAAATAATAAACCAGGGGGGGTGTTGGCCCATTAGGAGGTTTGTTAGCAATTCTGGCCCATTTGCACACAAGCCTGTTTGACCTTGGGGAATTGTCCACGCGCATGGTTGACTAGGAGTATGGTGGTCATCCAGCTTTGGACCATCAGATTCATGCTTGTGGCCACTTGGCGCCTGGGATGCGAAAGTGCATGGTGGACATCTAGTTGGAAAGCTGCATATGAACCTGCAAAGAAAAATAATAGAAGTGTTTTGGGGGGACATGGGAATTGAACCCAGGTCCCAATGATCACCAGCCAGCGCATCATCCACCAAGCCATTTGCATGCGTTTGTATTATAACAATAAGTAAATATAATATATAAAAACAATCACATATGCTGTACAAACAAATAAACGCGCGCCCTTTTTGAATTACCCAATGGTACGCCAACAACTCATCGTCTTCCTCATATTTCCTGTAAAAACACAAACAGATAGCGGGGGTTTTTAACCCCCACAAACCACAACGAGGAAAAATAGCGATTAGGCGTGTGGTTAATAGAAATATTTCGCGAGGGTGCCAACATGTTCGTCTTGTTCTGACGGTTCCAACCATGGGTCTTAAGAGTCTAAATTTTTCCTGTATTGTAAAGCCCCAATTTTAGAGCTCAAGAACCCTAGAATTCATCAATGGCGTTTTACGATTTTGTGCATTTTAATCCAATTAAACTATACCATCAGCTTCATATGAGTTCAAGCAATACAAAACAAACACAAAATCATGTTAATGATGCATGAAATAAGCAATTCGATTATGGAAAAAAAACGCAAACCGTTAAACTGTTCTTGATGATTCTTGTAGCTTTAAGGCTTGGTTTTGATTGCAATACGTTTCTGGGAACCCCTGCAATAGATTAGAATCAATAAAAGCCTCTGAATCACGTTAGAATATGGAAATCAGTTTTCAAATTTCTTGAGTTTTTTTCAAGGTGGTTATGGCTTTCTTGCAGTAGCTTTCACATATGCATGATTAGGGTTAGGTTGTGTATATATAGGAGACTGAAACTAGGTTAAATCTTGCACAAAAAATCCATGGAATGATGATGGAATATTTTGGAAATCACATCTTTTTAAATCTTTTTGATTGAAGAAAGTTGCCAAATTGGGAGATATTTGCATCCTTGATTGGTACACGAAATTGCCAGCATATCTTGAGCTTGCTTGCTTCACAAAAAGATTGAAAAATCAAATCTTTGTATTTCCTATAATTTAAATTAATTAAATGAATTAAAATCAATTAAAAATCCAATTAATTAATAAAAATAAGAAAATAAATTTAATTAAGCTTGATGGGTCGTGCATAGGCCATGCATAAAGTTTCAATAAAAAATTTGAGGCCCATTAGCAAAAACAAAGTGTTTTGAGCAAAGTTGACTTTTGCAAATTCACAAAAATTTCCCAACTTCTCCAATGCATATCTTGCTCAATTTTGATCATATGAACTTGTTCTTGGACATTTTGGAAAGGTCTTGAAGTCCTCTAACCAATGCCTTTGGTATAATGTCATTTGGATTTACCAATCTCAAGTTATGGCCTTTGACTTAAAGTGCATTTTTGTTGACTTTTAAATTTGACCTATAATGTAGAAATTGATAACTTTTTGTGAGAGAATTTCTTGGATTTGGAATGTGAATATGGTTTGTAGGAAATGTCATCCCCTTCAAAATGAGCATTGGATGGGATTTTTCTGATGAACCATGAAAAAGTTATGCCTTGGTCAAGATACAGTTGACTTTTCTGCTGTCCAAAAATAGTAACCTTTTGCATCTTGATGATTTTTGAGCCATTCTTGTGGAATCATGATCAAGACTTGATCAAATTATGATTGTGGACTCAAAATAAGATGTTGACCAAAATCTCTGACTTTTGACTGCAAAATGACCATTTTACCCCTGCAGTTGACTGTAGAGCAAATAGGGCTTTTGACTGTGCAATTTGGTACTGTGAGTCTTGAAACTTGGCATGTAGATGCTTGAGGATGTATATGGACCTATGAGACTTGATTGAACCATTAAAAACCTCAAATTCCTTGAAAGAAACAAAAACCCTAATTTTGACTAGCTTAGGAGGCAGTTGGACTGTGCAATCCTTGAGAAATCTTGAACCAGTTGAAGATGATTCTTGACAAGCCTTGAAGAATATGGGAGGGCAAATTTTGGGGTACAACAGTTTCCCCTGTTCAATCTTCTTAGACCTGAGGATGTAGATTGGCTTGCGTGCCTTTCGTGATCCGAATGTGGAATATGATTGAACACTAAAGTGCCCAGAAATTTGCACTCGCATAGTATGGTATCAGCAATGTGATGTCGGGAATGGGCTTACAGATGCCATTTGGAGATATGATGGATAGGAGTGGAGATGGGCTTAAAGATGACATCTGGGAATGTGTGTTGAATCGTGACTTGGTAGTTTGAAAGAAGGAACCTGTGTAGGGTTGCCTGATGACGAGTCAGTGTAAAACTGCACCTGAAAGAGAAGGAACCGGTGTAGGGTTGCCTGATGATGGTCAGGTAGATAGTTGTCCTGTCTGGTTTGAGGTATTAATCTACAATCCGTCGTCCATAGATATTTCCTGGCTAGATACAGGTGTTGATCTGGAACTGCAAAAGGTTGGTCAATGAGATAGCTGTCCTGGCTGGTTTCAGGTATTAATCTCTGACTTGAGAAAGAAAGATGACTTCCTGGCTAGATACATGTATTGATCTTCAATCTCTTCATGTAGATAACTTTCCTGTCTGGTTTCAGGTATAGATCTACAATCAGTCGTTCACAGATATTTCCTGGCTAGATACAGGTGTTGATCCGAAACTTAAAAAAAAGGTTGGTCGAGATAGCTTTCGTGGCTGGATACAGGTGTAGATCTCTGACCTGAGAGTGAAAGATAATTTCCTGGCATGTTACAAGTGTTGATCTTCAATCTCTTCATGTAGATAACTTTCCTGGCTAGTTACAGGTATCGAATCTACAATCAATCGCTCACGGATATTTCCTGGCTAGATACAGGTATTAATCCGGAACTTAAAAAGGGTTGGTTGAGATAGCTTTCCTGGCTGGATACAGGTGTAGATCTCTGACCTGAGAGTGAAAGATAATTTCCTGGCCTGTTACAGGTGTTTATCTTCAATCTTTTCATGCAGATACTTTCCTGGCTAGTTACAGGTGTAGATCTACAATCAGTCGCTCACAGATATTCCCTGGCTAGATACAGGTGTAGAACTTTAATCTCTTCATGCAGATACTTTCCTGGCTAGATACAGGTATAGATCTACAATCAATTGCTCACAGATATGCCCTGGCTAGATACAGGTATCGAATCTGGAACTTCAAAAGGTTGGTCGAGATAGCTTTCCTGGATGGATACAGGTGTAGATCTATGACCTGAGAATGAAAGATAATTTCCTAGCCTGTTACAGGTGTTGATCTTCAATCTCTTCATGCAGATACTTTCCTGGCTAGATACAGGTATAGATCTACAATCAGTCGCTCACAGATACTCACTGGCTAGATACAGATATTGATCCGGAACTCAAAAAGGTTGATGGCAATCATCCTTTGATTTGACTTTTTCCTGAAAAGGCAAAACATTAGTTGTATGCAATGTCATGATGTATGAAATGCATGATGTCATGATGTTCTCAAAAATGAATGAGATTGTGTGATATGATGCGTATATGCATGTATCATGATGTATGACAATGTGATGTTTATGAATGTTTCTTCGTCTGGGAAAATAAATCCTTGATGAATGCCGGGAAGTTCGTTGAATCCTGGGCTGAGGTTGAAGAGTAGAGTTCTTCGTTTCCACTGGGGATGATGAACAAAGATGTTTGCAAGAATAAACCGATAGGAGAAGATGACTCCATTGGGGGATGAACTTGGTGAAGAGATTACTCTGCGGGGAATTACTCTGGGAAGAGATACTTCGCTGGGATTTAACGATAACTCCACTGGGGATTCCGTTGATAAGCTCTGTTGGGGACTTTGATGAACTCCACTGGGGATAGGAAGAACTTCGCTGAGGATGACCTTTCCGTTGCAAATTTCTGAGGATAACCCAGTTAGGCTCTGGTGGGGAATAACCTTTGAATATGGCTGGGGAGATATTTCTGTACTCTGTAGGGAACAAGCTTCCAGCATCTACTAGGGAGATGGTATAATTCTCCTGGGGAAACCTTTTGGACTGCACTCGGGAAATGGCTCCACTGGGGTGTCTGTATTCCGCCGGGGAACAATCTTATATTCCATTGAGGAATATTAAGACTGTCGGGGATGCTTGCTGAGGAATATCTATACTCCGCTGGGGAATAATAATATTTACTGGGGGTACCCAACTTTTCCAGGACTGATGGTTGACCAACTCTGCTCGGAGGAGAGTATTGCTGACTTGCTGGAGATACTGTGACTTTTTAGGACTGATGGGAAACCAACTCTGCTTGGAGGCGAGTATTGCTGAATCTTGTCTTACTCTGCGGGGAGTGAAGGTATCTTGGTCATATTCTTCAACTGAACTTACCTTGGTGTTGTACCCCAAAATTTGCCCTCGTATCTTTCCACAAGAAATCACAGCTTCAGGCTTTTCCTGATTTTTCAGACTGGCTCAAGAATCGGTCAAACAGACTTTTCTCGTCAGTCAGACAAAATTAGGGTTTTCATTGATTTTCATGGCTCTGGAACAGTTCAAACATTTGGCTTAGGGTTTGGTTGATTTTAGCTCAAGTTTTGATCAGGCGGACGTTTCTTTGGCTTTTAATCAAGAACTAGGGTTTTTGTGCACGTATTTCTCAGAAAAGATTATCTTTACAGTTTCTTTCCAGTTTACTCTGAAATTTGGATTGAGGCGTTTGAATCAAGAAAATTGCAGATTGTTGTTTAATCAGTAAAGGCTAAAGCACTTGATTTGAGATGAGATAAAAGTTGAGGCGCTTAAATTGAGAATCTACAGTGACTGATTTGATCAGTAAAAGGATAAATATCTGGATATTGGTTTGATTAACTGAGCATCAGATACTTGAAGCGCCAGGTTTATTACTCAATGATAAGGCCACAGTGTTCGTTAATTATTTTTCTAAAGTCAGAATAATTGGATACTTCCAGTTATTTTAATTTTAAGAAATTCAGATAATTAAATGAACATTGAACTGAAAGAAGAATTAATTGATCAAGTTGGATTTTTATTTATCTTCAATTATTCATTACAATTATTATTTGAATACAGTATTTTACAAAGAATTCTAATGATGATTACAATAATTGAAAGGGAATAAAAAGATTTGATTGGTCAATGAAAGGACTTTTATTTATCTTTAAAATTTTTGTATAATTGTTATTGTTTACAAAAATGTTTACAATAATAATGTTACAGTAATTTAAATTGAAATAAAACAATGTCCTAAAAATTCTAAATCTTCATCTTCTATCCAATGCTCCCTTGATGCTCTTTTGATTTTTATCTGCAAAGAATAAGAAAAGAAGAAAAAAGTCAAAGCAGAGAAAAATAGTTAAAGCAGACAGATAAAAAAGGTTCATCATTAAAAACAAATGGCCGGAATCAGTTTTACCCTCTTTGCAAATTGCGGGATTTCTCCCGGTTCACAAAGAAGGATGGAATGCTTGCAATGAAACATGAATGCACAAAGTTATGAGTTTTGCACAAATTCAAAATTCTTAAGCATGCTGCATAATTCAAAACCTGCATAGTTCAAAACAAACAGCATATGCAAGTATAAATTCAAAGGCAAACTGAGTTCCAATGTCAAAGCAAATTGTCAAAAAGCTGCCAAAAGGTGTACAGCTGCCCAAAAGATACCCAAGATGCCAAAGCATCAAAAAACTGTCACAAAGATGCAGGAAAATATGGAAGCAGTACAAAGACAAAACTACCTATGCAAGCAAGCTAGTTCCATTTCATCACTTTCCAACCATTTGTTTTTTCAGAAAAGACAAATGTAAACAATATTAAATGCTTAAAATTTGTCAAGAGAGAGAAAGAGAGAAGAAAGCAGATTATGTTACAGCAGGCTGAAGGCTAAAAAAGGCATGTATCAGAGCTATGCAAAAAGAGACAGAACATATGCAGCAGAGGTGATCACAAAGAGTGAAATTCTCAAGCCTTGCAAACCTGCCCACCAGTTTGACCAAGAAAATATATCAAACCTGAAGCATTCAAAATTAGAGGAGCCAAAAGCCTAAACAGATATCAAAGACAGCAAGCCTTAAAACGAGTTCACATAACCACAAACTGTCTAGTTTTTTGAGCACAAAACCAGACCTGTCCAGCAAAAAAAAGCCTTAAGCATTCAAACATACAAGCCATAACATGTCAAGCCTTGATCCTGCATCAAGCTCAAAAACCAGTATAACCGGCAACACAAACCATCCAAACCTCACACTAAACATAAGCCATGCCAAGCTAAAGCCTAGCCTTTAAAACAAAAAACCTTACCTGTACTCAAAATCATGGCCTCAAACAGTTTTGAACATAAGTTTCAAACCTAAAGCCAAACCAGTCCATCAAAACTGTAAGCACAAAAAGCCTAAGCCAGTATATTCTAACAACATCAAGCCTAACCAAAAAGCCAAGTTTAACCTGTCAAAAAAAAACCTCGACCAAGTCTATCAAACCTGCCATGACCAATATCCAAACCTCACCAAAAGGCCCTCAAGCATAGAACCTGTTCTCAATACCAACAAAGTCAACAAGCATCAAACTGTCCAAACCTTTCAACACCATCCAAGCATCATCAAATAAATCTCATAAACACACAGAAACATACAAGGCATCAAGGCCTCAGAAAAACTTCCTCATAGGCAAAGAAATCAACAAGCATTTCCAGGCATCAGGCTAAAAGCATACAGAAGCATACAACAAGGCAACCAGAAGGAGGAGATAAAGAAGTATACATAAGCAAGAGGGCGGGAATCAAGGCAACAAAGCAAGAAAAAGAAAGAAAGTTATACTAGGTTTTCAGCGTGTCATCATCAAACCTAAAGAGGCAAACACGAAGTACTAGATTCCAAACTAGCTCGAACGCCAGCATCACCGTCCATCGCCCTTGGCCGCCTGAGCGCCTCCACGTCCACCATCCTCCGTCTCCAAAGGTAGTATCCCTCCCTCTCTTTCTTTCACGCACCTCAAATAACCACAACAACATAAAATCAGAATCAATAATGGGCGAAATCATAACATGAAAATCATAAAGCCCTAACGAGATTGAGATGAAAATTTAACCTTGAACGAACCATCGCATGCTTGGCCGTGGAGAGGAGGATGTAGAGGCGGCGCTGGTGGCTTGGGCGAAGGAGAAGCTCAGAGGCGGAGGCGTATGAAAGAAAGACGAAGACGAACGAAGAAACGATGAACGACGCCTTGTTGTATGTAACCCTAAGCTGTCCCAAATGATACGAAACATTACAACCCTAAAAATGTGTAAACCACGTTGGGCCTTGCCCTTTTGATCAGCTTAGGCCCAAACACGTTCCAATTCATACCCCCTCCCTTGGCTTCTGTTTGATTATGTTTGGGCCAAGATGATCCACCCTTAAGCCCATTTCTTTTTATACACAACTTAACCCTTTTTTCTTGATAAAAAATATTACTAACCCTTTTAAAGAATACTGAATTATATTAATAATTAAAACTTAAAACTTTTTTTCTTTTCTTTTATTAAAACTCTTTTTTATTTTTAATGAAAATTTAACTTAAAACATTTATAAAAGATACATAAAAAATAGGTTTTTAGTTTGAGTATTCTTTTTAACTAAAAAAGGCTTTGTAAATAAATACTAATACATAAAAATAATTCTTAAAATAATACTTTTCATTTTTTCTAAAAAATACTTTCTTTGTACATAATTACATAATTTTTTCTTTAAAGTTAATATTTTTCTTTCCTTAAAATTAAAACTTTTATGTGTACATATTTAACCAAAATACAAAACAAGAATATACGTTTAATAATTAAGTTAATAATACTTAATTTTCCTATTAATACATTAACATTTTGCCACTTGTAAATAATTATACTTACACATACACAATACACTTACATTGATACATTATCCATTTGCTAATCTTATACATTGTGTTGTACCCCAAAATTTGCCCTCCCATATTCTTCAAGAATTGCAAAGTCAAGCTTCAAAATCTCCCCAAGGGTTGTACAATTCAAGGGCCTCCTAAACAGTCAAAATTAGGGTTTTGGTTCTGATCAAGAAAATGAAGTTTCCAAAGGTCCAATCAAGTCTCACATGCCTACAAATATGGTCAAGCATCCTCATACCAAGTTTCAAGACTTTCAGCACAAAATTGCACAGTCAAAACCCTAATTGCACTACAGTCAACTATAGGGGCAAAATGGTCATTTGACAGTCAAAAGTTCAAATTTTTGGTCAACATCTCATTTTGAAGCCACAAACATCATTTTATCAATGCTTGATCATGATTCTCAAAGCTTGGCTCAAAAATCATCAAGATGCAAAAGTTTCCTTATTTGGACAGCTGAAAAAGTCAACTGTAAATTGACCAGGGCATAACTTTCACATGGATTATCAGAAAAATTCCATCCAAAGCTCATTTTGAAGAGAAAGACATTTCCTACAACTCCTCTTCATACTTCGAGTCCAATAAATGCTCTTACAAAAAGTTATCAATTTCAACATTATAGGTCATTTTCAAAAGTCAACAAAAAGGGACTTTAAGTCAAAGGCCATAACTTGAGATTGGTAAATCAAAATGACATGGGACCAAAGACATTGGTTAGAGGACTCAAAGACCTTTCCAAAATGTCAAAGAACATGAGCAAATCTTAAAAATTGAGCAAGTGATGCCTTGTGGAAGTTGGGAAATTTTTGGATATTTTGAAAAGTCAACATTGATTCAAATGACCTAAAATTGCTAATGGGCTTATTTTTCTTCCACAATTCATTATCCAAGGCATGTGCACGACCACTTGGCCCAAAGGGAAGTCTTTCTTCATTATTTATTTATTTATTTGGATTTTTATTATTAATAATTCATTTTAATTAAATAAAATACATGAAAAATGCTAAACCTAGTTTTTCAATCTTTTTGTGCATATTATATCCTCAAGATTTCGTGCCTAGCCAAATATGGAAAGAACCAATGGAATTGGATGTGATTTGCATCAAAAACCATGTGAAAAAGATTTGAAAATCATGGTTTAAAAATAAAATATCATATTCATTAATTCATGGATTTTGATCAAGTTTTTTTAACCCTAATTCACTCCATACATAAGCCTGATCAAGACCTAATGCTTCCTAACCACAAAGCTGCGCAGAAAACACCATTTGAACACTTGGAATTTATAAAAAAAAACCAATTCTGAAAACCTAGTTCTAGGACGATTCAAGGCCAAATAGCTATTCCATTAGCTTCCTTAAGGATCATAGAACGTGTTCCAATCATTCCCTAAGCCCCATACTCAAGAAAACGTGAAATCACCATTGAAGTTGGTAAGGAAAATTTCAGAATCGTTTTCAATCATTCATGCATTGTTAACATGTTTCATTGTTGTTTTTGTGTTTAGAATGATGTTTGCGAGCTAACTGCATAGTTTGATTTGAGTTTCATGCCAAAACGAAGAATCCACCATGGTCGTATCTTAGGGTTTGCAGAATTGTGAATTGGGGGTTTTCGTTTAAGGAACAATTGGCTCATGGGACCTAGGCTATCCAACTCAGCGCTCCTAGACGAACACAATGGCACCCTCGCGCCTAATTTCTAATGCAAGGACGCCTATTCGCTATTTTCCAGAAACGTGCCTAAGGGAACACTAACAAAACCGTTGCCTTTGATTTTTGTATTTTAGGAAAAAATAAGCCAACGAAGAAGACGCTGATGTGTAAGGAGTTGATTGCATCATTTGAAAATTCGCGCTAAAAAGATACTAACGCGTTGGTTTATTTTATATTCGTTATTTGTTATTCAATATACAAAGAAAACAAATAGCTCCACTGGCAAGCGCGTTGATTGGTAAACCATAGGACCTGGGTTCGAGCCCCAGGTCCCCACCCCCTTTCATATTTTTCTTCAATTAATGATTCTATGCAGATTATGTCCTGGAGACCACCATACGTCCATGAAATCTTGCCATCCACGTGCCCATGGAGATTCAATCAATGGCCACAAGCTGAAGAATATGATGCACTCAGTCAACAAAGATCCAGGCCAGCGCAAAAGTCTTACAGGCCAAGGTTGATGGGCCCAGATTGCTAAAACAAACCCTCACAATTAGGGGCAGACCCCCTAGGTTTGCCATTTTTTTCTCATTCTTTCTTTTTTATTATTTCTATTTTCTTTTAAGTTATTGTTTTCTTAATTAATTTATTATTTTCATAAAAACACAAAAGACAATAAAAATCAAAAAAGACAAGAAAAATAATAAATATTTTTATTTTAAGTATTTTTATAAATAAATTGCATTAACTCATTTAGTTATTAAATTAGGATTAATAGTAATGTTTTCTTAATTAATTTAAAATTTGTAGAATTAGGGTTCATACTAATTTTCATCTTTTTTTTATATTTTCTTTCACAATAATCAAATATTTCCTATTATTTATTTTTATAACTAAATTGCATGTAAATTAATTAGGGTTAATTTTAGGTTAAAACTTTAACATGTTTTCATAATAAAATAAAAATGGTAGAATTAGGGTTAGCATGTTATTTTAATTAGTTCTTTTTCATAAAAACCAAAAAATACCAAAAACAATTTCTTTTCTTTTTTAATTAATTAATTCCATCATTTAATTTAATTTTGCAATAAGGGTCCAACGCCCTCGTCTTAATTCTTATTTAATTCGCGTGTTTATTTCTTTTTCGTTTAATATTTATGTATCTCTCCCAAGGCCATGTAACGTTTTAATTTCTCGCACCTTTATTTTTCTTTTAATTCTTTATTTTTCTGTCAAATCGGGTTCAAAAAATTTTGGCGATGTGGACCCACGCCTTTGTAATAGCTTAGGAACTTTACATTTCTCGCACTTTTTAACTGTTAAATAAATGCATGCAAGAATGAATGACTAAAATAAAAAGAACGCGTAGATCACCCACGACATGAACAAGATAAATATCAATGAAAACGACACACAAATTCACACACCACCCCTAGGGTACGCCTCACTGTTGCCTTGCCTCGAAAGGTGATCGTCGAGTAGAGGATGTCTTAGTAAGTCCTCATGATCCGGGAACCTGGCATGAGGGTAGCTTCTAAGGTGTCTTCCCATTGCTCTGGTGATCACCATGTCCCGAACCTCGAATTGACCCGAACACCTCCAACGGTGGTGCTACCTACCTCTCAATGGTGGGATGGCACTATTTTAAAGGACATTTACACAGACGAATTCCTTAGGGTAGGTAGACGACTCTTGATACTTGCTCTAATTTCAAAACAAATCAAAAATACTTTTCACACCGACACCTTTTCAAAAAGCTTTCGAAAGCAACTTTTCAAACACTCTTGAGGACCGATACAAGAGTCGAACTGGAATTTTCAAAGAAACTTTTTTTAAAAACCCACAGTTGAAAAGCAAACAAACAATTTTGAAAACACAAATGAGCAAGTATCTAAGAGCCCATGGATAACCATGGATAGAAAGGGTGCTAACACCTTCCCTTTCTATAACCTACCTCCCGAACCGAGAGCAATCTCTATAAGGAATTTTTCTGTGCTTTTGTCCTTTCCATTTGGAGAAAATAAAAGACGGTGGCGACTCTTGCTTCCCGACATTTCGCGAACCAGCTTTAAAACAGTCAGTTCCAGATCCACCGATCACAGAACTGGCGACTCTGCTGGGGACTTAAACTTAAAGTGAGGTGTACCTTAGGGTTAGTTCATAACTGTGTTTTCAATTGTATTGACTTGTCTGTTTTAAATTTGTGGGTTGCATGGGAGTTACATAGATCCTAACCCGGATCTGGGGATACCCTATTTAGGTAGCATAAGCTGTGAGGGACCTGTCCGGCATAGACCGACACGGGTGAAACAGTGGCTACGTTGGTGTGGCACCTTGGTCTATACCGATATCCCTTGTGTTGCAACGAGGAGAATATGGGTCTTCTGAGGAGTCATTAAGCACTAACAACCTTAGAACCTTAAATGACACAACTTGGCCATTAGAACAGTAGCAGTATGCTACGCCCATTGAGGCTAAACTCTCGTGATGGTTCTGGCTGCAAGAAAAGATTACGATCCTGGAGTTATGACCGATTGAGGGTAGTCAATGATATTGGGATCCTCTAAGAACCCAGTTACTTTGATAGGACAGGTATGAACCAACCAACTTCAAGAGGGTAATACCCAGACCCCATACTGGCCTTAAACTCTAAGGGCTTGTCCGGTGTGACTTGTGTGCCTTCGTACTTGACTACTTGCATGCTTGTTACCTGACACATGAACTACTTGCAGGTTTTGTTTATAGTCCTTAATCGGGACTCATAACAGGGTATACTAAGTTTCTTACAGGTTTTGGTTTGCAGTCCTTAATTAGGACTCATAACAGGGTTTACCGAGTTTCTTGCAGGTTTTGTTTTTAGTCCTTAACTGGGACTCATGACAGGTTTTACTTGAGTTTCTTGCAGGTTCCTGTTTATAGTCCTTAATAAGGGCTCATAACAGGATTTATTCATATTACCCCATGCATCATGACATCATACCACTGCATACATCCTAACCCATTTCAAGGATCTCAAGGGCTTGTGATGCAGGTCATGATGAATCAAACATCTAGCAAGGGGCAAAGAGGATTTATTTTCCTCTAGCCAAAGTTGTCAGGGGCTATGACCCACTGGATATGGTGAGCCTTTGACCCTTGAAGAAGGACTTTCAACAACATGAAGTTCCTTCACTCAAGCTACCAGACTCAAATGTTAAGAATTTTCTTGTTTATCCCGCGAGGTCCTTGAAAACATTACATGCATACATACACATCATTGCATAACAGGTATCCTTGTTGCAGGTCACTTACCTTTCTCACTGTTTATTTCAGCAATGGCTTCCCAACAAGATAACCAGGACCTTCTTGCTCAAGAGACTCGGTTCGGGGAAATCCTCCTGAATCTATCCAAGGGGCGGGAGGAGTTGAGAGCACTTCTCATGGGGACTTTGGTTAGGAACAGTGCTGAGGATGAACGGCTAAAACACCTACAAGCTGAGGTGGATGCATTGAAGGGCCAGATGCTGGGGCAGGTGACTATCATCCAAGACTTAGCTCAAAGACAAAATGAGCTCGGGGTTCTCGTCAACCAACTGCTTCAGAATAACCAACTGGGGCAAATGTCTAAGGGTAAAGAGCCAGTCATTGTTCAACCACCTTCGAGACAAGGAGGTAAGGGGAGAGCTCCTCAAATGGCTTCAGCGCCACAAATTCAGCATCAACCTCACCAGCTTCAGCCAGACAAGCCCAGGAGGCAATTCACCCATCTCAACATGTCATTGTTCCAAGCTTTACAACGCCTGTTAAGATTGAACCTGATCACATTAAGGGCTCATCCCCAGAATCCCAACACAGCACATCCTACTTATGATCCCAATAAAAGGTGTGCCTACCACTCTGCCTGTCCAGGACATGATACAAATGAGTGTTGGGCTCTGAAGAACAAAATCCAGGACCTGATTGATGAGGGAGCACTGGAGTTCACACAAGATGGCCAGGCAGAATTTTTCTACCATCCCTCCAAGGCTCACCATTTGAAGTGACAAGCCCTGAGACTAGAAAACTTTTGTTCATTCGAATGTTCAAGTTGTGTTGTTCTTTGATTATTTAAACATTTACTCATGTTAAACGTTGTTATTTCATTAATGCATCGCATATGTCTGTTCTAAAATAATATATTTGTATTCATTAAATGCAAATTATTTTCATATTTTTTCTGATGTCAGCTCTTGATCTAAAATTCTAAGCCTCTTGAGGGAGGATGACGAAAACGATACCACGATTCTTACAGTATGATTTTGAACAAGACCCCGCTGATGAGGTACAGGCATTGTTTCAATTCCTAAACACTGGAGTTATAAGGAAGATAATCCCTCGTCAACCCCTTCGAGCCAAAGAAGTAGGAGTTTTTCTTTTCGAAAATTAAAACCCTTATCATAACCTGGGGCAGGGTAGTTCTCTCAGTTGATCCAAGTGCATAACGAATGGCACCAAAGAGATCCTTACGAAAAAAGAAAGACAGTGATGGTTCCGAACAATCATAAAGAAAGGCAGTCATTACTTCTCAAAATAAAAACCCATTAAGTCAAAACCCATGAAGGAGACTTACAAAACTGGGGCATCCCGCTGACTGTAATTCAAAAAAAAAGGGAAACAGTTCAGGCAAAAAAAAATAGGGATAACAAAGTCAAAAAAAAAAAGAAAGAGGTCTTATAAACCCTCGACAAAAAATGACTGCCTATTCACAAGAAATCATCAATATCCGAATCATCACCGGAAAATCCGAGCAAAGACTCAAACAAGGTCTAACGTATGATCAACTGAGTTTAGGTTTGGAGAACATCACGAAGAGCGGGTGGGTACAAATAAAATTTGAGCCTTTATCCTTTGTTTCTTAAACTGTGAACCAAGCCACGTTATAACCCTTAAAAGTCCTAGCTGAAGCATGGGTTGGTTCGAAAGCATACTGTTACGAAAGGTATCCTGACTCCTTAAGGCTCACGGTAAAATACGGAGTTGACATCACGTTTTACAAACAATCACTTGTTTTATGAAAAGAATGCATTTTCAAAATCTTCAAGACAGACATAAGCTTTGCATTTTTAACATAACTTTGTTTGCATATGACTTTTTGTTTGAACAGCAGGGAAATTCGCACGATGAATACCTAGTGAACAAAAGCACTTCCAATCAAGGGGCATGGCATGAGCATGGTCCATCATCTGGGGAAATCCAATCAAGATTCGGAGAATCTCTCAAAGGCCAAATAGCCTGGGCCAAATCTCCGCCTGAGTCACTTGGGGCACTCCAACAACGAATCTTGCCTGATCAAACATCTTCTGGTGGCGTGGCAAAATACTTCCAACAGGGGCAACTCCCCACATTCCCTGAACGGGGACATAGTCGAAAAAATACTACGCATAATCAAAGACCCGCTAGGTTGACATACCTAGGCAAAAATAAGGGCTTCCCGGCGAACCAAAAGGGTTCGGGCAAAAATAAGGGATGAAATGGAAAAAATCTGTACACCCGGCAAGTCGAAAACCTGAAAAGGTGGCTTGGGCAAAAATGGGTATCCCGGTGGACTGAAAACCCGAAAGGGCGGTCCAGGAAAAAGTCAGGGATTAAAGCGTACGACTATGTCCTGGCATCTTGTCATCTGCCTACCTGAAGAAGGTTTGACCCTCAACAATTATCAGCATCCCACAGGTGCCTCCCCCATAGAAACAGGGGCAATAATGGGTGGTCTAAGCAATCTGATTGTTCTGTCCTCCAGGGTATCAAGGTAGGTTCCGTTGAAGAACATAACCAATACAGTTCAATACTTCCCCAGGAGAGTCCAATCCAGTTTCCCCAGGAAAGTTGGAATCCATCTCCCCAAGCAGTAAGCTTATCCCCAGTAGATTCTGGAAGCTTATCCTCACAGAGCACGAACGCGTCTCCCGGCTTCATTCAAAGAGTTATTTCCTTACCAGGATATAACTGGGTTATCCTCAGCCAAAAGCCACGGAAAGATCGTCCTCGACGAAGTCTTCTTATCCCCAGCGAAGTCTATTAACACTTCCGATACAACAAGGATATCCCCAGCAAGTTATTATCAACAACCCAGTAAAGTATCTCTCTCCCCACAGAGTATTGCTTCCCAGCAAGATCGTTAGAGTACTTTCCTCCCTGCAGAGTTATCCATTCGCCAGGTTTATTCCCCAACAGAGTCATCTCCTCCTACCGGTATTCTTGCAGTTATCATCCCCAGCGGAAGTAAAATCTATTCTTCAACATCAGCCCTGGAGTGACTTCCCGGCACCCGTCAAGGATTTACTTTCCTAGACGAAAACATACATTCCTAAACATCACATACATCATTATAGCATGCATATACGCATCATATCTTACAAATCTCATTTATGTTGAGAACATCATCGTTTGACCCATATCATGCATTGCATATGACTGACCTCTATCTTTCAGGAAAGATTCAGTTAGATTCTCAATCATATTTCAAGACCTAGACCGTTTCAGTTAATTGACTCCAAAGATTTCTTATCCAGTCCAAGGCCTTCTCTAGTCCAGCTAAATCGACCCCAAACAGATTTTTCTGATGAAGACTCAGTAGAAGTTATCAAAGGTTTTTCTCAATGTTTGCTTTTGAGATTATAATTTCCTATGGTTCTCTCCCCAATGCTGCGGAGACGATAATTCCATTCCAGGTTTTTCTCAATGAATGTTTTTGAGATTATAATTTCCTATGGTTCTCTCCCCAATGCTGCGGAGATGATAATTCCATTCCAGGTTTTTCTCAATGAATGTTTTTGAGATTATAATTTCCTATGGTTCTCTCCCCAATGCTGCGGAGACGATAATTACATTCCAGGTTTTTCTCAATGAATGTTATTGAGATTATAATTTCCTATGGTTCTCTCCCCAATGTTGCGGAGACGATAATTCCATTCCAGGTTTTTCTCAATGAATGTTTTTGAGATTATAATTTCCTATGGTTCTCTCCCCAATGCTGCGGAGATGATAATTCCATTCCAGGTTTTTCTCAATGAATGTTTTTGAGATTATAATTTCCTATGGTTCTCTCCCCAATGCTGCGGAGACGATAATTCCATTCCAGGTTTTTCTCAATGAATGTTATTGAGATTATAATTTCCTATGGTTCTCTCCCCAATGCTGCAGAGACGATAATTCCATTCCAGGTTTTTCTCAATGAATGTTATTGAGATTATAATTTCCTATGGTTCTCTCCCCAATGCTGCGGAGATGATAATTCCATTCCAGGTTTTTCTCAATGAATGTTTTTGAGATTATAATTTCCTATGGTTCTCTCCCCAATGCTGCGGAGACGATAATTCCATTCCAGGTTTTTCTCAATGAATGTTATTGAGATTATAATTTCCTATGGTTCTCTCCCCAATGCTGCGGAGACGATAATTCCATTCCAGGTTTTTCTCAATGAATGTTATTGAGATTATAATTTCCTATGGTTCTCTCCCCAATGTTGCGGAGACGATAATTCCATCCCAGGTTTTTCTCAATGAATGTTATTGAGATTATAATTTCCTATGGTTCTCTCCCCAATGTTGCGGAGACGATAATTCCATTCCAGGTTTTTCTCAATGAATGTTATTGAGATTATAATTTCCTATGGTTCTCTCCCCAATGCTGCGGAGATGATAATTCCATCCCAGGTTTTTCTCAATGAATGTTATTGAGATTATAATTTCCTATGGTTCTCTCCCCAATGCTGCGGAGACGATAATTCCATTCCATGTTTTTCTCAATGAATGTTATTGAGATTATAATTTCCTATGGTTCTCTCCCCAATGCTGCGGAGATGATAATTCCATTCCAGGTTTTTCTCAATGTTTGCTTTTGAGATTATAATTTCCTATGGTTCTCTCCCCAATGCTGCAGAGATGATAATTCCATTCCAGGTTTTTCTCAATGTTTGCTTTTGAGATTATAATTTCCTATGGTTCTCTCCCCAATGCTGCAGAGACGATAACTCCATTCCAGGTTTTTCTCAATGTTTGCTTTTAAGATTATAATTTCCTATGGTTCTCTCCCCAATGCTGCGGAGACGATAATTCCATTCCAGGTTTTTCTCAATGTTTGCTGTTGAGGTTGTAGTCGCCTATTGGTTCTCTCCCCGATCCTGCGGAGGTAGTAATCATCCCAAGATTTTCTCAACGATTGCTGTTGAAGTTAAAATCATCCAAGGTTCTCTCACCGTTCCTGTTGAGGTAGTAACCACCCCTGGTTCATTCATCACCGTTTGAAGCTCCAGATTCAGCTCTTGTAACCAGTCAGGACATATCTATACAAAGCATCTGAAGACCAGCTCCTGCAACATGTCAGGTACTCATTTTTCTTTTGCAGGTACGCAAGTTCTCGCTAAGGAATATCTTACGCGATCAACATCCAGATGGCATCTATAAGCCCATCATACTATTCATCAATCTCTAAATGGCATCTATAAGCCCATTCCATCATCACTGCTACTATGTGAGCGCAAATTTCTGGGCACTCTAGTGTTCAATCATCTTCTACCCTCGGATTACGAAAGGCACGTCAGCCAATCTGCATCCTCAGGTCTAAGAAGATTGAACAGGGGAAACTGTTGTACCCCAAAATTTGCCCTCCCATATTCTTCAAGAATTGCAAAGTCAAGCTTCAAAATCTCCGCAAGGGTTGTACAGTTCAAGGGCCTCCTAAACAGTCAAAATTAGGGTTTTGGTTCTGATCAAGAAAATGAAGTTTCCAAAGGTCCAATCAAGTCTCACATGCCTACAAATATGGTCAAGCATCCTCATACCAAGTTTCAAGACTTTCAGCACAAAATTGCACAGTCAAAACCCTAATTGCACTACAGTCAACTGTAGGGGCAAAATGGTCATTTGACAGTCAAAAGTTCAAATTTTTGGTCAACATCTCATTTTGAAGCCACAAACATCATTTGATCAATGCTTGATCATGATTCTCAAAGCTTGGCTCAAAAATCATCAAGATGCAAAAGTTTCCTTATTTGGACAGTTGAAAAAGTCAACTGTAAATTGACCAAGGCATAACTTTCACATGGATTATCAGAAAAATTCCATCCAAAGCTCATTTTGAAGAGAAAGACATTTCCTACAACTCCTCTTCATACTTCAAGTCCAAGAAATGCTCTCACAAAAAGTTATCAATTTCAACATTATAGGTCATTTTCAAAAGTCAACAAAAAGGGACTTTAAGTCAAAGGCCATAACTTGAGATTGGTAAATCAAAATGAAATGGGACCAAATACATTGGTTATAGGACTCAAAGACCTTTCCAAAATGTCAAAGAACATGAGCAAAGCTTAAAAATTGAGCAAGTTATGCCTTGTGGAAGTTGGGAAATTTTTGGATATTTTGAAAAGTCAACATTGATTCAAATGACCTAAAATTGCTAATGGGCTTATTTTTCTTCCACAATTCATTATCCAAGGCATGTGCACGACCACTTGGCCCAAAGGGAAGTCTTTATTCATTATTTATTTATTTATTTGGATTTTTATTATTAATAATTCATTTTAATTAAATAAAATACATGAAAAATGCTAAACCTAGTTTTTCAATCTTTTTGTGCATATTATATCCTCAAGATTTCGTGCCTAGCAAAATATGGAAAGAACCAATGGAATTGGATGTGATTTGCATCAAAAACCATGTGAAAAAGATTTGAAAATCATGGTTTAAAAATCAAATATCATATTCATTAATTCATGGATTTTGATCAAGTTTTTTTAACCCTAATTCACTCCATACATAAGCCTGATCAAGACCTAATGCTTCCTAACCACAAAGCTGCACAGAAAACACCATTTGAACACTTGGAATTTATTAAAAAAAAACCAATTCTAAAAACCTAGTTCTAGGACGATTCAAGGCCAAATAGCTATTCCATTAGCTTCCTTAAGGATCATAGAACGTGTTCCAATCATTCCCTAAGCCCCATACTCAAGAAAACGCGAAATCACCATTGAAGTTGGTAAGGAAAATTTCAGAATCGTTTTCAATCATTCATGCATTGTTAACATGTTTCATTGTTGTTTTTGTGTTTAGAATGATGTTTGCGAGCTAACTGCATAGTTTGATTTGAGTTTCATGCCAAAACGAAGAATCCACCATGGTCGTATCTTAGGGTTTGCAGAATTGTGAATTGGGGGTTTTCGTTTAAGGAACAATTGGCTCATGGGACCTAGGCTATCCAACTCAGCGCTCCTAGACGAACACAATGGCACCCTCGCGCCTAATTTCTAATGCGAGGACGCCTATTCGCTATTTTCCAGAAACGTGCCTAAGGGAACACTAACAAAACTGTTGCCTATGATTTTTGTATTTCAGGAAAAAATAAGCCAACGAAGAAGACGCTGATGTGTAAAGAGTTGATTGCATCATTTGAAAATTCGCGCTAAAAAGATACTAACGCGTTGGTTTATTTTATATTCGTTATTTGTTATTCAATATACAAAGAAAACAAATAGCTCCACTGGCAAGCGCGTTGATTGGTAAACCATAGGACCTGGGTTCGAGCCCCAGGTCCCCACCCCCTTTCATATTTTTCTTCAATTAATGATTCTATGCAGATTATGTCCTGGAGACCACCATACGTCCATGAAATCTTGCCATCCACGTGCCCATGGAGATTCAATCAATGGCCACAAGCTGAAGAATATGATGCACTCAGTCAACAAAGATCCAGGCCAGCGCAAAAGTCTTACAGGCCAAGGTTGATGGGCCCAGATTGCTAAAACAAACCCTCACAATTAGGGGCAGACCCCCTAGGTTTGCCATTTTTTTCTCATTCTTTCTTTTTTATTATTTCTATTTTCTTTTAAGTTATTGTTTTCTTAATTAATTTATTATTTTCATAAAAACACAAAAGACAATAAAAATAAAAAAAGACAAGAAAAATAATAAATATTTTTATTTTAAGTATTTTTATAAATAAATTGCATTAACTCATTTAGTTATTAAATTAGGATTAATAGTAATGTTTTCTTAATTAATTTAAAATTTGTAGAATTAGGGTTCATACTAATTTTCATCTTTTTTTTTTTATTTTCTTTCACAATAATCAAATATTTCCTATTATTTATTTTTATAACTAAATTGCATGTAAATTAATTAGGGTTAATTTTAGGTTAAAACTTTAACATGTTTTCATAATAAAATAAAAATGGTAGAATTAGGGTTAGCATGTTATTTTAATTAGTTCTTTTTCATAAAAACCAAAAAATACCAAAAACAATTTCTTTTCTTTTTTAATTAATTAATTCCATCATTTAATTTAATTTTGCAATAAGGGTCCAACGCCCTCGTCTTAATTCTTATTTAATTCGCGTGTTTATTTCTTTTTCGTTTAATATTTATGTATCTCTCCCAAGGCCATGTAACGTTTTAATTTCTCGCACCTTTATTTTTCTTTTAATTCTTTATTTTTCTGTCAAATCGGGTTCAAAAAATTTTGGCGATGTGGACCCACGCCTTTGTAATAGCTTAGGAACTTTACATTTCTCGCACTTTTTAACTGTTAAATAAATGCATGCAAGAATGAATGACTAAAATAAAAAGAACGCGTAGATCACCCACGACATGAACAAGATAAATATCAATGAAAACGACACACAAATTCACACACCACCCCTAGGGTACGCCTCACTGTTGCCTTGCCTCGAAAGGTGATCGTCGAGTAGAGGATGTCTTAGTAAGTCCTCATGATCCGGGAACCTGGCATGAGGGTAGCTTCTAAGGTGTATTCCCATTGCTCTGGTGATCACCATGTCCCGAACCTCGAATTGACCCGAACACCTCCAACGGTGGTGCTACCTACCTCTCAATGGTGGGATGGCACTATTTTAAAGGACATTTACACAGACGAATTCCTTAGGGTAGGTAGACGACTCTTGATACTTGCTCTAATTTCAAAACAAATCAAAAATACTTTTCACACCGACACCTTTTCAAAAAGCTTTCGAAAGTAACTTTTCAAACACTCTTGAGGACCGATACAAGAGTCAAACTGGAATTTTCAAAGAAACTTTTTTTAAAAACCCACAGTTGAAAAGCAAACAAACAATTTTGAAAACACAAATGAGCAAGTATCTAAGAGTCCATGGATAACCATGGATAGAAAGGGTGCTAACACCTTCCCTTTCTATAACCTACCTCCCGAACCGAGAGCAATCTCTATAAGGAATTTTTCTGTGCTTTTGTCCTTTCCATTTGGAGAAAATAAAAGACGGTGGAGACTCTTGCTTCCGCGACATTTCGCGAACCAGCTTTAAAACAGTCAGTTCCAGATCCACCGATCACACATTGCTATACATGGTACACATTATATTTGATCGCGATTCAATTTGGTTGTAATTATTTAAGTCTCATCCCCATTTGCAAATTTGTACCCCCACTCCCGGATACTATTTTGTAATAGCGTAGACTTTTAAATTCCCGCAATTTATCGCTTTCAAATTATGCCATGGTTAGACCTAGGGTTGTATGTAAATAAAATCTGACGCTAGATAACCTAATACAAGACAAATACATGAAATCAACACACAATTCACACTTGCACCCCCTAGGGTAATCCCACATGTTGCCTTCCAAAATGGGCCATGCTTGCACGCCGAGTTTCTTTGGCGAAACAATTCAAAATGATCATAAGTCCCTCGATGACGCTTTCGAAAGTTGCCTAAATGGAATGATCATAGTCCCTTAAAGCAAATTGCCTAAGACACTTGGCACCATTGCATTCATGGTCCATACGATGACCCACGCCCGTCCCGTTAAAACATCCTAAACGCAAGATTGTCCACCAAATTCAATGATGGAACAAAATTGTTAAAAAGGGTTGAAAACATAGAGAAAACCTTTGAGTACAATAGGGGTAGACCAAACTCTTAGTTACTTGAAATCAACTTGCAAAAACACTTGCCTATTTTTCAAAACCACACTTCACAAACACTTTCAAAACAAACTTCCAAAAACATTTTGAAACACCTTTTCGAAAAGATACACACCGTTGTATATACTCAAACACGAGTCATTACAATGGTTGCCGAAACAAAGGCGTCTATTTCAAAAACATTTTCAAAACACACACACACACACACACACCACAATTTCAAGCAATTGAAAATCAAGGCAAGTGATCTAAAACCAAGTAACTAAGAGCCCATGGATAACCATGGATGAAAAGGGTGCTAATACCTTCCCTTTTCATAATCTACCCCCCGGACCCACGAAATATCTCAAAAGGTTTTTCCTGTGCTTTTTAACCTTTCCTTTAGAATAAAATAAAAAGTCGGTGGCGACTCTTGCTAAACCGAACAAGTGCGAATACAAACGTAAAACTCAAGTCAGTTCTCCCACCGTATCACAGAACTGGCGACTCTGCTGGGGAGAATTGAAAAAAGTGGGGTTACCTTAGGGTTTTTGGATCACCCTCTTGCATGATTAATTGTTTGCTTTGTTTGCTTTACCTTTGTGGTTCTCTTGTTTGGGCTTGAAATCCTACACCCGGATTTGGGAAACATTCATAGATAGAAATACGTTGTGGAAACTGTGCGGGGTATACCGACACGGTTGAAGCAATAGCTATATTAGTGCGACATATTTGTGAGTACTGGTAACCCTGTAGTTCAATCAAGGAGAGTACGGTGCCGCTGAGTGATGTCACTAAGCACTAATGACCTAGAACCTTACTTGACCATCTTGGCCTTTCATTAGGGGTAGTGAGATGACCGGCTTTGGTGCAGTCCGAAGTTGGTAGATACTCGATACTACACTCATTGAGGGTTGTTTTCTTGGAATATTTTGGTCGCTAGTTAAGTGGCTAAACCAAAACAATGAACATTGAAAACAATCCAATGATATTGAGCTCCTTAGAACCCGGTTACTATTTATAGGACAGGTTTTAAGCCAACTACACTCAAGAGGGTACTTACCTATGAAACCCATGCAAGCCTGAAACTAGGGTTTTGTGTGATTTGCCTGTACATATGTTTGTGCATACATCATGAACATCATAAAGCATCATATGCATATACTAACCATTTCAAGGGTTTAGATCTTCATCTTTGTTCTTGTTTTGTAGGTCATGGAAGATCCTCGCAGGAAAACCATCCAAGTCAACCTTGTGAGGATCCCTCCTCAACTCAAGGAGCTCACATCAAGAATTCCAGAAAACTCTCCCTTCAGTGAAAGACATGGTAGACTGCTCAACCTAGTCGGCACCAACATTGAAGAGGACATGGTAAAGGTGTTGTTTCAGTTCTTTGACCCCCTTCACCACTGTTTCACGTTCCCTGACTACCAGTTGGTACCCACTTTGGAGGAATTTTCTCAACTCTTGAGAATTCCTATCCTTAATCAACTACCTTTCAATGGTACGGAAAAGGAGCCAAAGCCTGAAGATGTTGCTCGAGCACTACATCTACAACCATCTGACATCAAGGGGAATTGGGAAACTAGAAGCGGTGTCAAAGGCTTCTTAGTAAAATTATTGTTTGAGAAGGCACAAGAATGTTGGAATTCATTGGACCTACAAGCCTTTGAAGAAATTGTGGCCCTTCTTATCTATGGGCTGGTCTTGTTCCCAAATCCTGACCAGCTTGTAGATGTCAACACCTTCAAAATCTTCTTATCCAGAAATCCAAAACCAACTTTGCTTGGGGACATTCTTCACTCATTTTACACTCGAACAATGAGAAAGAGGGGTGTTCTCATGTGTTGTACTCCTCTCCTTGCAAGGTGGTTTATTTCGCACCTTCCACAATCTGTCTTGAAGAATGACCAAGGCCTAAGGTGGTCACAACGGTTGATGACCCTTACTCACTCTGATGTACATTGGTGTTCTCGGTCCAGAGAAAATGTCATCATCGTCGATCATTGTGGAGAGTTCCCTAATGTTCCTTTACTTGGCATTAGGGGAGGCATTACTTACAACCCTTGTCTAGCTTTAAGACAATTTGGATATGCACGGATGGATGGCCCTCATGACATGTTGATTCCTGACCTAGTTTTTGACTTCGACAACGATGCGCAAGGACTTCGCCAAAGATTCATCAGAGCTTGGAGAATGCCTAACAAGGTTGACAGCAAGACATTGGGGCACAAGAACTCCATCCCTCTGGAGCCTTATCTAAAGTGGGTACGAACCCGGGCCCAGAGTCTAATGATGCCTTATCCTCATGTTCTCCCTGTGATTAAAGAGCCCGTTACGGAAGGAGAGGTTCCCTATACCATCCTATATCCTGACATGCCTACATCGTGGGAGGAGATGCAGAAGAGTTGGATCCAACTCAAGGAGGAACGAAATACTTTTGATGCCAGCTTCTATGCTAGTGAGAAGAAGGTTTTGGAGCTCACCCGCCGACTCCACGAGGAAGAGACCCTCAACACCTACATCGCACCAAAGAGGATGCGCAACGTCTTTTTACCTTGAGAAGTTTTTTGTTGTAATATTTGGCCCATGGGGCATTTATGTACTGACAAATTTCTTCTTATTAATATGACGTGCGTTCTTTTTGTTTGCAACAATTTTGAACTTTCTAAATCCTTGAATGCATTGCATACATAAGCATACCATTCATCATGTGCATAAGCAGGTCTCCACACCAGGTTTCCTTATCTTTCTGCTGTTTATTTCAGTAAGATGGATCTCGAGCAAACGGTCAAGGACTTGCAGTCTCAAAACGCACAGTTTCAACAACTCCTGATGACCTTGGCTAAGGGTCAGGAGGATCTGAAAACCCTGCTTGGGAACAAAGACCAAGTAAAGAAAAAGAAGAAGAGAGTCGGGGTGGCTACCTTGGGGAGAAGGTTTGAAGGTGAAGCCAGAAGAGTGCTTGAATTTCCCCTACTTCTGAGGAGGGAACCAGTAAAGGGAATGCGGCTGCAGTACCTTCCGAGTCTGATATGGAAGAAGAGGAGGCTGAAGAGGACGAAGACTACTCGGATCAACAGTACCCGCCGGCTGATGACAAGTACAAGAATTTGGAGGACCGTTTAGCAGCTATGGAGCTGCAGAGAGTTTCAGGCTTGGATTTCGAAGATTTGGGATTAATTGCCGGAGTTGTGATCCCCCCGAAGTTCAAAGTTCCTATTTTTGCAAGATATGACGGGCTGTTCTGCCCAAAAATGCACCTAAGGTCATATGTTCGAAGAATCCAACCTCACACATCTGACAGAAACCTTTGGGTACATTTCTTTCAAGATAGTCTGTCTGGCACTCAACTAGATTGGTTTTACAAGCTGGAAAGGTCGGAGATACGTAGTTGGGAGGATCTGGAAGCTGCTTTTTATCGCCAATATCAGTATAACTCTGACCTGGCACCAACCCGTACTCAGCTACAGAGTATGGGGATGGCCTCAGGTGAGGGATTCAAGGAGTATGCCCAAAAATGGCGTGATTTGACTGGAAGGGTGCAGCCACCTCTTTCTGATAGAGAACTTGTTGATATGTTCCTGGGGACCCTGTCTGGTCCATTCTTTAATCATCTGATCGGTAGCTCTTCCTCGGGGTTTACTGAATTAATTCTGACTGGCAAGTGGGTAGAAGCCGGTATCAAGAATGGGAAGATTCAGAAGGATGCCTCTGCATCTACAATTGCTAAGAGACCATTTCCAGCAAAGAAAGAAACAACTGTTGTGTATTCTCAAAGGGGAGCAGGAAGAAGCGAGCGCAGGCCGACTGTGGGGGCCGTAATGATCCAAAATCCACCAGGTGATCAGCCTCGCGATAACCCGTCCAGACCTAAACAGCAATGGGGAGAACGACCACCACGGCAGTTCACCCGCATTAATATGACGCCCGCACAAGTTCTTCCACACTTGTTAAAGCTGAATCTCACAAATATTAAAGAAGCGCCGAAAAATGTGAATACAGCCTCACCAGCCTACAATGCCAATGCCAAATGCGCCTACCATTCCGATAGCGTCGGAGATGACACGAATAATTGTTGGGCGTTGAAAAATAAAATTCAAGACTTAATAGATGCAAAGGAAGTGGAGTTTGATGCTCCAGAGAAACCAAACGTGATATCTGCTCCAATGTCGAAGCACGGTCGAAATGTCCATGCTATCAAAGAATATTTGTATGTTTCTGATGTCAATGACCTGATAACTCCGCTGTTAACCATCAAGTTAAATCTGTTAAAGGCCGGGATCTTCCCGGGATGCAAAGAAGACTGCTACTGTTGTTACTCTCTGCCGTTTGACTGCCCATCACTGAAGAAAGGCATCTAAGGCCTGATGGACAGTCAACAAATTCTGTTTGAAAAGGTTCCTGCTATTCCAACCCCTACTGAAGATGTCTCAATTATCACCATTCACGCCAATCTTTCCAAGGCCGTCAGAAAGCCTGTTAAGATTACATCAGCTGCAAAGATTGTTCCATTGAAAATAACTATGCCTGGGCCAGTCCCCTACAATTCTGACAAGTCAATACCATGGAATTACGGTGGAGACATCTATTACCATGGTGTTAAACAAGTCGAAGTGACCGAAGAAAGATCACCCGAAGCGGGAGAATATTTTCTCCAGAGATTGCCCCCCCCCCCCTAAAGGCAACCTTTGGACCCTCAGCCGCTGCCAAAGTTAATCCTGCACCAATAAGACTTTCCGCCGAAACTCCATTGATTGAAGAAACTGTTATTGTCCCTCCTACTTCTGTGATAAAGGTAAAGGGACCCAAGATGAGCTCGTCCGGACGAGGGCTCAACCTTTAGTCATCCCGGAGACCTCTAAGAAAGAAATGGAGGAGATCCTGAAGATAATTAAAAAGAGTGATTATGACGTGGTAGAGCAACTGGGGAAAACCCCCTCGAAGATCTCCATGTTGGCATTACTGCTTTGTTCTGAGGCGCATGCCAAAGCATTGATCAAATTCCTAAAGACAGCCCATGTCCCTCAGGAAACCTCTGCCGACCAATTCCAAAACTGTGTAGCCAATCTTACAGCAGACAACGGTTTAGGTTTCTCTGATGCTGACCTAACCTCAAAAGGAAGGAAACACAACGACGCGTTACATGTGTCAGTAGAATGCCAAGGAACTACTCTGGCCCATGTTCTGGTCGACACTGGTTCTTCTCTGAACGTGCTGCCTAAGAAGGCCCTCGACCGTTTAGACTGTGAAGGCTTGGAGTTAAGGCCAAGTATTATCATTGTAAGGGCATTTGACGGGTCAAAGTGAATGGTACACGGGGAGGTAGACATTCCCATTAAGGTTGGTACAAAGGTTTTCCCCTCAACTTTCTATGTGATGGACATCCGTCCGTCATACTTTTGCTTACTGGGAAGGCCATGGATACATAACGCTGGGGCAGTTACCTCCTCCTTACATCAAATGTTAAAGTACCCTGTCAAAGGAAAGATCATAACCGTGCACGGCGAAGAGGAGTATATGATCAGCCACCTGAACTCTTTTCGATATGTAGAGGTGGAGGGTGAATTCATTGAGACGTCGTTCCAGCACTTCGAGGAAGTCTCTCCTGAGGTGGAAGTAGCAAAAGTGGTAGCTGAGGTACCAAGGCAGATGGCCAGGATGGCATCTCTAAAAGACGCGAAGGCCGCAATGAAGGAAGGGAAGAGCTCAACATGGGGGCAGTTGCCGGATATTCCTCATAAAACAGACAAGTTTGGTTTAGGATTCACTGCAGCGGGGCAGAAAGCTATGCACCGTTCAAAGATTGAAAGAGCACCCATCAAGATCTCTCCTTATGGGATTAATGCTTTGGAAGGTGAAGACGAAGATGCTAACATTGAGGATTGGATCTACCCGACCATCGAAGGGGGACTACGCAATTGGGAGGCAAAGGACTTTGTCCCCATTACTTTTATTAATCAGTAATTATCTGTCAAACATTTCCTTTGGTCTGTAATAATTACTTTTGAACAATCCGTACACTACTTTTTCACCTCATGTCTTGCCCGGGGCATGTAGGTCCATTTGTAAGGGTTTTGATTATCTTCATATCCATATGCCATGTTTAATGATTCATTGGACGTTTTTCATTGATAGACTGCTGTGTTCATTTTCTTTCCTTTTTGCATTTTTATTCGTTTAAGGATGGCTATCCCTTACACACACCCACACTCACAAATGCAGGTACCCGTCCACTATGGATTCTATGGGTGACTATTCTGCTATGTCCTTCAATAACTCTGAAGATCTGATCAATCAGGCTGAGTATGAAGATGACGAAGATTGTGAAGTACCGGGAGAGCTAGCCAGACTTCTACAGCAAGAGGAAAGGGCCATCTTACCTCACGAAGAGTCGGTGGAGACTGTCAATTTAGGAACAGAGGAAGACCGGAAGGAAGTACAAGTGGGTGCCAATCTGGAACTAAGTGTCAAGGAGCGCCTAATACGGTTGTTAAATGAATACGTTGAAATCTTCACCTGGTCTTATGAACACATGCCGGGTTTAGACACAGACATCGTGGTTCACCGTCTCCCTACAAGAGAAGATTGTCCACTGATCAAACAAAAAGTTCGCCAAATGAGGCCTGACATGTCTGAGAAGATCAAAGCAGAAGTGATGAAACAATTCAATGCTGGCTTTCTGGCTGTTACATACTATCCACAATGGGTTGCTAACATCGTGCCAGTTCCTAAAAAAGATGGCAAGGTCAGGATGTGTGTAGACTACCGGGATTTGAATAGGGCCAGCCCCAAAGATGATTTTCCGCTACCGCACATTGACATTCTGATTGACAACACAACTCAGCATAAAGTGTTCTCCTTCATGGATGGATTCTCGGGCTACAATCAAATTAAAATGGCCCCCGAGGACATGGAGAAAACAACCTTTGTTACACAATGGGGTACTTTCTGTTACAAGGTGATGCCGTTCAGACTAAAGAACGCAGGGGCAACTTATTAACGCGCTATGGTAGCTTTATTTCATGATATGATACATCATGAGATCGAAGTTTACGTAGACGATATGATAGCTCGGTCACAAACAGAGGAGGAGCACCTTGAGCATCTAGAAAAGCTGTTTGCCAGGTTGAAAGAGTACAAACTCAGGCTGAATCCAAGTAAGTGTACTTTTGGAGTTAGGTCTGGTAAACTTCTAGGGTTTATTGTCAGCAACAAGGGCATTGAGGTCGATCCAGCCAAAGTGAAAGCAATACAAGAGATGCCTGCTCCCCGCACTGAAAAGGAGGTCAAAGGGTTCTTGGGGCGCTTGAACTATATTGCCAGATTCATCTCTCATCTAACTTCTACCTGTGAGCCAATTTTCAAATTATTAAAGAAGGATCATGTAGTCGAGTGGAACAACGATTGCCAAGCTGCTTTTGATAAGATCAAGGAGTATTTGCTAGAACCTCCTATTCTGATGCCTCCTGTCGAAGGAAGACCATTGATCATGTATCTGACCGTCTTGGATAACTCAATGGGGTGTGTTTTGGGCCAGCATGACGAGTCTGGTCGAAAAGAGCATGCTATTTATTACCTTAGCAAAAAGTTTACCGACTGTGAGACTCGCTATTCTCTGCTCGAGAAAACTTGCTGCGCTTTGGTATGGGCTGCTCTCCGACTAAGGCAGTATATGTTGACTCATACCACCTTGTTGATTTCCAAAATGGATCCTATCAAGTATATCTTCGAGAAGCCTGCTTTATCTGGAAGAATAGCTAGATGGCAAATGATCCTAACAGAGTATGACATCCAGTACACCACTCAAAAAGCTATAAAAGGGAGTGTACTAGCTGATCATCTGGCTCATCAAGCTATCGAAGATTATCAATCCATGAGATTTGACTTCCCAGACGAGGACATCATGAATTTGGACCACATCGAAGGTAACAGACCGTATGACGGACCTGAGAAGGGATCCCGATGGACCTTGTACTTTGATGGTGCTTCAAATGCACTTGGAAACGGTATCGGTGCGGTACTCATTTCCCCGGAAGGTTGTCACACTCCTTTCACGACTCGACTCTGCTTCAGCTGCACAAACAACATGGCGGAATATGAAGCTTGCATCTTTGGTCTCAAGGCTGCTATAGACTTGGGGATCAAATCTTTGATCGTATTTGGGGACTCGGCTTTGGTTATCAGCCAAATCAAAGGAGAGTGGGATACCAAACATCCTAATCTTATCCCATACAAAGAACATGTCCTGACATTGTTGCCTCATTTCGAGCAAATTACCTTCGAGCATTTCCCGCGAGAAGAGAATCAGCTAGCGGATGCTCTGGCAACTATGTCCTCTATGTTTAAACTCAACTGGGATAATGAGGCTCCCCAAATCACCATCGAGCGAATGGATGAACCTGCGCATTATCACGAGATTAATACCGAAGAAGTAGTGGAACAACCCTGGTTTCACGAAATCAAAAGGTATCTTCAGACTAGAGAATATCCCGAAGGAGCTTCCGTAAATGACAAGAAGTTCCTAAGGAAATTTGCTGCCAAGTTCTTCCTGAGCAATGGCATCCTCTATAAGCGCAACCATGATTGTGTTTTACTCCGATGTGTCGACAAAGCTGAAGCAGAGTTAATCATGACAGAGATGCACAGCGGTACATTTGGCACCCATTTGAGCGGGCATACTATGGCTAAAAAGATCCTAAGGGCAGGCTATTACTGGTCTACCATGGAAGCAGATTGCCATCAGCACTCCCGTACCTGCCACAAGTGTCAAGTCTACGCTGACAAGATTCATATTCCTCCAGTTCCTCTCAATGTGCTGACAGCTCCTTGGCCATTCGCAATGTGGGGCATTGACATGATTGGAGAGATCAAGCCCACGGCTTCCAACGGACACCGCTTCATCCTGGTTGCCATTGACTACTTCACCAAATGGGTCGAAGCAGCTTCTTTCGCCTCTGTCACTAAAAATGTGGTTGCCAGCTTCATCAAGCAAAACCTCATATGCCGGTATGGTGTTCCAAACAGGATCATCACGGACAACGGTACAAATCTGAATAATACTATGATCACCGCATTGTGCGAACAGTTCAAGATTTATCATCACAATTCATTTCCCTATCGACCGAAGATGAACGGTGCTGTTGAAGCTGCGAACAAAAACATTAAGAAGATCATTCAGAAAATGACAGTCACTTACAAGGACTGGCATGAGATGTTACCGTTTGCTCTGCATGGATACCGTACGACGGCACGTACTTCAACCGGGGCCACCCCATTTTCTTTGGTATATGGCATGGAAGCTGTCCTGCCCATGGAAGTTCAGATTCCTTCTTTAAGGATTATGAAGGACTCTGGTTTGAGCGAAGATGATTGGATTCAGACCCGACTTGATCAACTCAATCTGATCGACGAGAAGCGACTCGCTGCTGTGTGCCATGGTCAGACGTATCAAAAGCGGATGATCAAGGCTTTCAACAAGAAAGTCAGACGTCAAGTATATCAAATCGGAGATCTCGTAATCAAGCGGATTATCCTGCCGCAAAGTGATCCCAGGGGCAAATGGACTCCTACATACGAGGGACCATTTGTGGTCAAGAGCATGTTTTCTGGTGGTGCAATGATTCTGACCACCATGGACGGCGACGATTTGCCGTACCCTGCAAATGCAGACATAGTCAAAAGATACTACGCATAAAATAACCCGACAAGTCGAAAACCCGAAAGGGCGGCTTGGGCAAAAATGGGCATCCCGGTGGATCGAAAACCCGAAAGGGCGGTTCAGGCAAAAATTAGGGATAAAACAAAAAAAATCTGTACACCCGGCAAGCTGAAAACCCGAAAGGGCGGCTTGGGCAAAAATGGGCATCCCGGTGGATCGAAAACCCGAAAGGGCGATTCAGGCAAAAATTAGGGAATTAAAGCGTATGACTATGTCTCGTCGGATCACTTCAAGGACAATCTCTTCATCAACCAGCTCCAAGTTTCTAATCAACCCAGTCATTGACAGACGAAGCATTGAATGGACAGATATTCAGAGTTATGGAGGATGATAGCATAATGGAATCCCATTGAATTGTTTCACATAGCCATCTTTCTTTTGTATAAAATTTTCAATTTTTACGACGGCATCCTCTTACTAGGATGATTGTCTCCCCTGTACAAATATACTTATAGAAAGTTAATACAAATACTTTTCCAAATACAGAAATTTGTGTTGTTTTCCTTTTCTCTGTTCTTTTGCACTTATGTTTTATTTGAGAAACGTCCAATGTTTTGTTAAATAGGCATATGCATTTGAACATAATCATTTCCTTATGAATCAGGAAAGATGATTACTGATAGGTTGAAGATACAAGTAGATATCCTGATACCCTTTCAGAAGGGATCCTCAGCAGAGTTAAAATCTAAATTCCCCAACTAGAGGGCCTTCCAGAACTCGATTCCCCTCAGAGTCAAGTTACGGAATCCCCAGTGGAGCCTCAAAAAAATCTGAAAATCCAATCCCCAGCGGAGCTAAGATTCCCTGCCATCAATCCCCAGCTGAACCAGGCTAGTGAAACTTCTCCCCACAGAGATATCTGCAACCAAACTGAAAATTCTCAATCATACCTCTCCAACATGAGTCTATCAGATTCTAAACTTCCCCAGCAGAGATCCCCAGGAATTCTCATCCCCGCGAGTCACCAAGGAATGCCATTTCTCCAGCAGTGGCCTTAAGATCCCTCAACGATTGAAGATCTCGTATTCCCCAAGCAGAATGAAGGTTCATTCTCAATGCCTCGCAGGATAATCAGATGTTCTCCAGTGAAGATCTCCTCAAGACAAGAATCCCCAGAAGATTGGTAAACAACCCAAGCTCTTGTTTCTCCAGCAGTAGTCAACAAGGATGTCTCATCCTCAGCAATCAAGATTTTTGTCTTCCCCTGCAGCAGTCAGGATTCTTTATCTCCAGGATTCATCTGTCCTCAGCAAGACAGCTCGTCGACTTACATACGCATTCATCTACATTCATATCATAAACATTGATATAACATATTTTGCATCATACATATCATGCAACATAACTTTGTGTTTTAGCTAACATTTCACCCTTTTCAGGATAAAATTAGAAGGCTACCATTAACAATTATTCAGATACAATATGGATGCGCTCCAGACACGACAGTCATTCTATTACTCATTCAGAACCTCAAGTCAGATAAAGTATGGATACACCTTAGACACGACGGTTATTCTACTACCCATTCGGACTACAGCAATCAGATACGGACTAGATACGCTCCAGACTCGGCAGCCATTCTATCTCTCATTCAGATTCATTTATCCACCTCAAGGTCCAATGCATTCCAAACATGGATACCATTCTGGCCCTTACAACAGCAGCCTGATTCTCTCCAGTGCGTTCGCCACGGAAGTCATTCTGTCATTTACCTGGATCCCAGTTGCAGTTTCAGATACACTTCAAACACAAGTCATTCTATTACTCATACGGATCTCAATCCTAGTTACAGTTTCAGATACACTCCAGACACGGAAGTCATTCTGCTACTCATACAACTTTCAACTTCAGATACAGTCCAGATACGCTCCAAACATGGTTGCCATTCTGTCACTCATTCAGAATTTATCCCCAGCACGCGGTTGCTCCATACAGATGTTTCTCTGTTACCCAGACACAATACAGATACACTCCAGACACGGCAGTCATTCTGATATTCATTCTACACTTCAAACACAGTTACAGCTCAGATACGCCCCAGATACAGAGGTCATTCTTCTGCTCATACAAACTCAGTCCTTAGATATAGTTCAAATATATTCCAGACACGGATACCCCCTTTTGATCCTCATTCTTCGGACCCGTCACACTGTAGTTCAACAAATCTTCCAAATGGCATCTTTAAGCCCATTTCCAGATGGCATCTCTAAGGACATCCCTCGATAAGATTCTATCACATCCCTAGATGGCATCGTTAAGCCGATCTCCAAATGGCATCTGTAAGCCCATTCCCTCTACCATCACATCGCCGAGTGCAAATTTTCTGGGCACTCTAGTGTCCAATCTCCTTTTACCCTCGAGTCGCGAATGGCAAACTTGCCAATCTAACTCTTCAGGTCCAAGAAGATTGAATAGGGGCAACTGTTGTACCCCAAAATTTGCCCTCGTATCTTTCCACAAGAAATTACAGCTTCAGGCTTTTCCTGATTTTTCAGACTGGCTCAAGAATCGGTCAAACAGACTTTTCTCGTCAGTCAGACAAAATTAGGGTTTTCATTGATTTTCATGGCTCTGGAACAGTTCAAACATTTGGCTTAGGGTTTGGTTGATTTTAGCTCAAGTTTTGATCAAGCGGACGTTTCTTTGGCTTTTAATCAAGAACTAGGGTTTTTGTGCGCGTATTTCTCAGAAAAGATTATCTTTACAGTTTCTTTTCAGTTTACTCTGAAATTTGGATTGAGGCGTTTGAATCAAGAAAATTGCAGATTGTTGTTTAATCAGTAAAGGCTAAAGCACTTGATTTGAGATGAGATAAAAGTTGAGGCGCTTAAATTGAGAATCTACAGTGACTTATTTGATCAGTAAAAGGATAAATATCTGGATATTGGTTTGATTAACTGAGCATTAGATACTTGAAGCGCCGGGTTTATTACTCAATGATAAGGCCACAGTGTTCGTTAATTATTTTTCTAAAGTCAGAATAATTGGATACTTTTAGTTATTTTAATTTTAAGAAATTCAGATAATTAAATGAACATTGAACTGAAATAAGAATTAATTGATCAAGTTGGATTTTTATTTATCTTCAATTATTCGTTACAATTATTATTTGAATACAGTATTTTACAAAGAATTCTAATGATGATTACAATAATTGAAAGGGAATAAAAAGATTTGATTGGTCAATAAAAGGACTTTTATTTATCTTTAAATTATTTGTATAATTGTTATTGTTTACAAAAATGTTTACAATAATAATGTTACAGTAATTTAAATTGAAATAAAACAATGTCCTAAAAATTCTAAATCTTCATCTTCTATCCAATGCTCCCTTGATGCTCTTTTGATTTTTATCTGCAAAGAATAAGAAAAGAAGAAAAAAGTCAAAGCAGAGAAAAATAGTTAAAGCAGACAGATAAAAAAGGTTCATCATTAAAAACAAATGGCCGGAATCAGTTTTACCCTCTTTGCAAATCGTGGGATTTCTCCCGGTTCACAAAGAAGGATGGAATTCTTGCAATGAAACATGAATGCACAAAGTTATGAGTTTTGCACAAATTCAAAATTCTTAAGCATGCTGCATAATTCAAAACCTGCATAGTTCAAAACAAACAGCATATGCAAGTATAAATCCAAAGGCAAACTGAGTTCCAATGTCAAAGCAAATTGTCAAAAAGCTGCCAAAAGGTGCACAGCTGCCCAAAAGATACCCAAGATGCCAAAGCATCAAAAAACTGTCACAAAGATGCAGGAAAATATGGAAGCAGTACAGAGACAAAACTACCTATGCAAGCAAGCTAGTTCCATTTCATCACTTTCCAACCATTTGTTTTTTCAGAAAAGACAAATGTAAACAATATTAAATGCTTAAAATTTGTCAAGAGAGAGAAAGAGAGAGGAAAGCAGATTATGTTACAGCAGGCTGAAGGCTAAAAAAGGCATGTATCAGAGCTATGCAAAAAGAGACAGAACATATGCAGCAGAGGTGATCACAAAGAGTGAAATTCTCAAGCCTTGCAAACCTGCCCACCAGTTTGACCAAGAAAATATATCAAACCTGAACCATTCAAAATCAGAGGCGCCAAAAGCCTAAACAGATATCAAAGACAGCAAGCCTTAAAACGAGTTCACATAACCACAAACTGTCTAGTTTTTTTAGCACAAAACCAGACCTGTCCAGCAAAAAAAAGCCTTAAGCATTCAAATATACAAGCCATAACCTGTCAAGCCTTGATCCTGCATCAAGCTCAAAAACCAGTATAACCTGCAACACAAACCATCCAAACCTCACACTAAACATAAGCCATGCCAAGCTGAAGCCTAGCCTTTAAAACAAAAAACCTTACCTGTACTCAAAATCATGGCCTCAAACAGTTTTGAACATAAGTTTCAAACCTAAAGCCAAACCAGTCCATCAAAACTGTAAGCACAAAAAGCCTAAGCCAGTATATTCTAACAACATCAAGCCTAACCAAAAAGCCAAGTTTAACCTGTCAAAAAAAAAAACCTCGACCAAGTCTATCAAACCTGCCATGACCAATATCCAAACCTCACCAAAAGGCCCTCAAGCATAGAACCTGTTCTCAATACCAACAAAGTCAACAAGCATCAAACTGTCCAAACCTTTCAACACCATCCAAGCATCATCAAATAAATCTCATAAACACACAGAAACATACAAGGCATCAAGGCCTCAGAAAAACTTCCTCATAGGCAAAGAAATCAACAAGCATTTCCAGGCATCAGGCTAAAAGCATACAGAAGCATACAACAAGGCAACCAGAAGGAGGAGATAAAGAAGTATACAGAAGCAAGAGGGCGAGCATCAAGGAAACAAAGCAAGAAAAAGAAAGAAAGTTATACTAGGTTTTCAGCGTGTCATCATCAAACCTGAAGAGGCAAACACGAAGTACCAGATTCCAAACTAGCTCGAACGCCAGCATCACCATCCATCGCCCTTGGCCGCCTGAGCGCCTCCACGTCCACCATCCTCCGTCTCCAAAGGTAGTATCCCTCCCTCTCTTTCTTTCACGCACCTCAAATAACCACAACAACATAAAATCAGAATCAATAATGGGCGAAATCATAACATGCAAATCATAAAGCCCTAACGAGATTGAGATGAAAATTTAACCTTGAACGAACCATCGCATGCTTGGCCGCGGAGAGGAGGATGTAGAGGCGGCACTGGTGGCTTGGGCGAAGGAGAAGCTCAGAGGCGGAGGCGTACGAAAGAAAGACGAAGACGAACAAAGAAACGATGAACGGTGCCTTGCTGTATGTAACCCTAAGCTGTCCCAAATGATACGAAATATTACAACCCTAAAAACGTGTAAACCACGTTGGGCCTTGCCCTTTTGATCAGCTTAGGCCCAAACACGTTCCAATTCATACCCCCTCCCTTGGCTTCTGTTTGATTATGTTTGGGCCAAGATGATCCACCCTTAAGCCCATTTCTTTTTATACACAACTTAACCCTTTTTTCTTGATAAAAAATATTACTAACCCTTTTAAAGAATACTGAATTATATTAATAATTAAAACTTAAAACTTTTTTTCTTTTCTTTTATTAAAACTCTTTTTTATTTTTAATGAAAATTTAACTTAAAACATTTATAAAAGATACATAAAAAATAGGTTTTTAGTTTGAGTATTCTTTTTAACTAAAAAAGGCTTTGTAAATAAATACTAATACATAAAAATAATTCTTAAAATAATACTTTTCATTTTTTCTAAAAAATACTTTCTTTGTACATAATTACATAATTTTTTCTTTAAAGTTAATATTTTTCTTTCCTTAAAATTAAAACTTTTATGTGTACATATTTAACCAAAATACAAAACAAGAATATACGTTTAATAATTAAGTTAACAATACTTAATTTTCCTATTAATACATTAACATTTTGCCACTTGTAAATAATTATACTTACACATACACAATACACTTACATTGATACATTATCCATTTGCTAATCTTATACATTGCTATACATGGTACACATTATATTTGATCGCGATTCAATTTGGTTGTAATTATTTAAGTCTCATCCCCATTTGCAAATTTGTACCCCCACTCCCGGATACTATTTTGTAATAGCGTAGACTTTTAAATTCCCGCAATTTATCACTTTCAAATTATGCCATGGTTAGACCTAGGGTTGTATGTAAATAAAATCCGACGCTAGATAACCTAATACAAGACAAATACATGAAATCAACACACAATTCACACTTGCACCCCCTAGGGTAATCCCACATGTTGCCTTCCAAAATGGGCCATGCTTGCACGCCGAGTTTCTTTGGCGAAACAATTCAAAATGATCATAAGTCCCTCGATGACGCTTTCGAAAGTTGCCTAAATGGAATGATCATAGTCCCTTAAAGCAAATTGCCAAAGACACTTGGCACCATTGCATTCATGGTCCATACGATGACCCACGCCCGTCCCGTTAAAACATCCTAAACGCAAGATTGTCCACCAAATTCAATGATGGAACAAAATTGTTAAAAAGGGTTGAAAACATAGAGAAAACCTTTGAGTACAATAGGGGTAGACCAAACTCTTAGTTACTTGAAATCAACTTGCAAAAACACTTGCCTATTTTTCAAAACCACACTTCACAAACACTTTCAAAACAAACTTCCAAAAACATTTTGAAACACCTTTTCGAAAAGATACACATCGTTGTATATACTCAAACACGAGTCATTACAATGGTTGCCGAAACAAAGGCGTCTATTTCAAAAACATTTTCAAAACACACACACACACACCACAATTTCAAGCAATCGAAAATCAAGGCAAGTGATCTAAAACCAAGTAACTAAGAGCCCATGGATAACCATGGATGAAAAGGGTGCTAATACCTTCCCTTTTCATAATCTACCCCCCGGACCCACGAAATATCTCAAAAGGTTTTTCCTGTGCTTTTTAACCTTTCCTTTAGGATAAAATAAAAAGTCGGTGGCGACTCTTGCTAAACCGAACAAGTGCGAATACAAACGTAAAACTCAAGTCAGTTCTCCCACCGTATCACAGAACTGGCGACTCTGCTGAGGAGAATTGAAAAAAGTGGGGTTACCTTAGGGTTTTTAGATCACCCTCTTGCATGATTAATTGTTTGCTTTATTTGCTTTACCTTTGTGGTTCTCTTGTTTGGGCTTGAAATCCTACACCCGGATTTGGGAAACATTCATAGATAGAAATACATTGTGGAAACTGTGCGGGGTATACCGACACGGTTGAAGCAATAGCTATATTAGTGCGACATATTTGTGAGTACCGGTAACCCTGTAGTTCAATCAAGGAGAGTACGGGGCCGCTGAGTGATGTCACTAAGCACTAATGACCTAGAACCTTACTTGACCATCTTGGCCTTTCATTAGGGGTAGTGAGATGACCGGCTTTGGTGCAGTCCGAAGTTGGTAGATACTCGATACTACACTCATTGAGGGTTGTTTTCTTGGAATATTTTGGTCGCTAGTTAAGTTGATTTGGAAGTTTGCCTGTAAATAGGCGTTTTTTGTACAAGAGGCTGACGTCCTAGTAAGATAACGCCGCCGAAAAAAATAGAGTTTGTACAATTTTGTGAAAAGGAAAACAAAACAGCTATGTGAAAAAATCCTACTGGGTTCCAACTCTTCTATCGCCTTTATGTCTTCAAGCGTCTCATCACTTTGCTGCTTAGTTGGAGATGAAGCTGACTGATTGGTGCCGTCTGAGCCTGATGGTCGACACTGAAGTCTGGATGCAAGGTGATCCAATGAGACATAGTATTACGCTTATCCCTAACTTTTGCTTGGACCGCCCTTTCGGGTTTTCAGTCCACCGGGATACCCATTTTTGCCCAAGCCGCCTTTTCAGGTTTTCGACTTGCCGGGTGTATAGATTTTTTTCATTTCATCCCTTATTTTTGCCCGAACCCTTTTGGTTCGCCGGGAAGCCCTTATTTTTTCCTAGGCCAATCGACCTAGCGGGTCTTTAATCATGCGTAGTATCTTTTTACTAAGTCTGCATTGACGGGGTGAGGAAGGTCGTCACCATCCATGGTTGTTAGAATCATTGCTCCTCCTGAGAAGATATTCTTAACCACAAACGGCCCTTCGTACGTAGGGGTCCATTTGCCCCTGGGATCACCTTGAGGTAGAATGATGCGCTTGATTACCAGATCCCCGACTTGATACTCTTGTCGTCTGACTTTCTTGTTAAATGCCTTGATCATTCGTTTTTGGTACGTCTGACTATGACAAATAGCAGTGAGTCTCTTTTCGTCGATTAGGTTTAATTGATCAAGCCGGGTCTGGATCCAGTCTTCTTCGCTCAAACCTGCATCCTTCATTATCCGGAGAGAGGGTATCTGAACTTCGATGGGTAAGACTGCCTCCATACCGTATACCAAGGAAAAGGGTGTTGCCCCTGTTGACGTCTGTGCTGAGGTACGGTACCCATGAAGAGAAAACGGTAACATCTCATGCCAATCTTTGTAGGTCATTGTCATCTTCTGCACAATTTTCTTAATGTTCTTGTTCGCTGCTTCTACAGCCCCATTCATCTTCGGCCGGTAAGGAGAAGAGTTGTGATGTTGTATCTTGAATTGCTCGCAGAGCTCAGTGATCATCTTGTTATTAAGATTGGTACCATTGTCCGTAATGATCCTCTCTAGTACACCGTATCGACAGATCAGGTTACGCCGAATGAACCGTGCCACGACGTTCTTGGTTACGGTAGCAAAGGAAGCTGCTTCAACCCACTTCGTAAAGTAATCAATTGCTACCAGGATGAAGCGATGCCCGTTATATGCCGTAGGTCTGATCTCGCCGATCATATTAATGCCCCACATTGCAAAAGGCCAAGGTGCTGTCAAGACGTTCAAAGGAACTGGAGGAATGTGCACCTTATCAGCGTAGATCTGGCATTTATGATATGTCCTAGAATGTTGATAATAGTCGGCTTGCATTGTGGACCAGTAGTATCCTGCCCGAAGGATTTTCTTTGCCATGGTATGTCCACTAGAATGTGTTTCGAAGGTACCTTCATGCAGCTCTGCCATGATCCTTTCTGCTTCAGTCTTATCCACACAACGCAGTAAGGTTGAATCATGGTTTCGCTTGTAGAGAATGTCATTGCTGAGGAAGAACTTTGCTGCGAACCTTCTCAGAAACTTCTTGTCATTAACGGATGCACCCTCGGGGTATTCTTGAGCTTCAAGGTACCTCTTTACTTCATGATACCAAGGTTTTTCTGTTACCTCTTCAGTCTCAAGGTCACAGCAATGTGCAGGTTCGTCCAATTTCCAAATAATGATCCGGGGAGCCTCATTGTCCCATTTGACTTTGAACATAGAGGACATTGTAGCTAGCGCGTCCGCCAACTGATTCTCTTCTCTTGGGAAGTGTTCAAAGGTTATCTCCTCGAAATGGGGAAGCAACGTCAACACATACTCCTTGTAAGGAATAAGATTTGGGTGTTTCGTATCCCACTCACCTTTGATCTGACTGATCACGAGAGCGGAATCTCCGAAGACACTCAGAAACTTGATCCTTAGGTCAATTTCAGCTCGAAGACCCATGATGCATGCTTCATACTCCGCCATGTTGTTGGTGCAGTTGAAACACAGCCGAGCGGTAAGTGGAGTATGAGTGCCTTTAGGGGATATGATCACAGTGCCAATACCGTTACCCAAAGCGTTTGAGGCTCCGTCAAAGTGCATAGACCATCGGGATCCTTCCTCAGGTCCTTCATCCGGTCCAGGTACTTCACAATCAGTCACTACCATGATATTCTCGTCTGGAAATTCAAAGTTCATCGACTGGTAGTCATCCACTGCCTGGTGTGCCAAATGATCTGCCAACACACTTCCCTTGATTGCTTTTTGAGTTGTGTACTGGATGTCATATTCAGTCAACATCATCTGCCATCTCGCTATTCTTCCGGACAAGGCAGGCTTTTCGAAGATGTACTTGATTGGATCCATTTTTGAAATCAACAGAGTAGTGTGAGTCAACATATATTGTCTCAGCCGGCGAGCAGCCCATACCAAAGCGCAACAAGTTTTCTCGAGCAGTGAGTATTGGGTCTCACAGTCGGTAAACTTTTTGCTAAGGTAATAAATAGCGTGCTCTTTTTGGCCAGACTCGTCATGCTGCCCCAGCACACATCCCATTGAGCTGTCAAGTACTGTCAAGTATAAGATTAGAGGTCTCCCTTCAACCGGTGGCATAAGAATGGGTGGCTCTTGGAGATACTCTTTGATTCTTTCGAAAGCGGCCTGACATTCATCGTTCCAACGTACTACTTGATCTTTCTTCAATAGCTTGAAGATTGGTTCACAGGTAGCAGTTAGATGTGAGATGAATCGGGAAATGTAATTCAATCGTCCTAGAAAGCCTCTGACTTCTTTCTCTGTCTTGGGAACTGGCATCTCTTGTATGGCTTTCACTTTGGCAGGGTCCACTTGAATACCTTTGTCGCTCACGACGAAACCTAGTAGTTTTCCAGATCTTACCCCGAAGGTGCACTTGTTCGGGTTCAACCTCAGCTTGTACAACTTCAACCGGTCAAACAGCTTCTGTAGATGGTCAAGGTGTTCCTCCTCAGTTTGGGACCTTGCAATCATATCGTCGACGTATACTTCAATCTCATGATGGATCATATCATGAAACAAAGCAACCATGGCACGTTGGTAGGTTGCCCCAACATTTTTCAGCCCAAAAGGCATGACCTTGTAGCCGAAGGTGCCCCACTGAGTAACAAAAGTGGTCTTCTCCATGTCTTCAGGAGCCATCTTGATCTGATTATAACCGGAGAACCCGTCCATGAAGGAGAATACCTTATGCTGAGCGGTGTTGTCAACCAGAACGTCGATGTGAGGCAGAGGGAAGTCATCCTTAGGGCTCGCCCTGTTCAAATCCCTGTAATCAACATACATTCGGACCTTACCATCCTTCTTCGATACTGGAACCACATTGGCAACCCACTGAGGGTAAGAAGTCACTGCTAGAAAACCAGCGTCAAATTGTTTCATAACCTCAACTTTGATTTTCTCGAACATCTCTGGACGCATACGACGAACCTTCTGTTTTACCGGAGGGCAGTCTTCCTTGGTAGGCAGGTGATGAACCACAATGTCAGTATCCAACCCAGGCATGTCTTCGTAAGACCAGGCAAAGATTTCCATGTAGTCATGCAGCATCTGAATCAACCGTTGCTTCACACTAAGCTCCAGATTGGCACCAATCTTGACTTCCTTTCGGTCTGTCTCCGTACCCAGATTTACCGTTTCCACTTGCTCTTCATGTGGCTGAATGGCCCTCTCTTCCTGAAGTAGCAGTCTTGCAAGCTCACCAGGCACTTCGCAATCATCTTCACTTTCGTCTTCGGCTAAGTTGATCGTATTTTCGAAGTCATAACTGGCAGTAGCAGAGTCGTTACCAGTGGGATCCAGAGTGGATTGGAACCTGTATATGTGAGTGTGTGTAAATAGCTGTTTTGCAATATATAATAAAGAAAGACAAGGAACGCAAGATTTGAAATGCAAAAAAAAACTTCCAATGCTTTTATTAATGATATATGAAAATGACACACAAAAGCCCTCACAAATGAAGCCACGGTGCCCCGGGTAAGACACCGGGCCATAAAGTTTCACAATATTGTCTGTTATAAATTCAAAACAAAGGAGTTCATTACTGAGTGACAAAAGTAATAGGTATGAAGTCTTTCGCCGTCCAGTTGCTTGGTCCACCGTTGGTCGTTGGGTAGATCCAGCTGTCGAATTCAGATTCCTCCACGTCGTCTCCTATGGCATTTACTCCCGAGTTGCTGATGAACACAGGAGGTCTTCCAATCCTTGCACGACGAACAACCCTCTGAGCTTCTGCAGTGAAACCCAAACCAAACTTGTCAGTCTTCAGAGTGAAATCAGGCAGGCGGCCCCAGTTTGCATACTCACCCTTCTTAATAACAGCCCGGGCATCCTTAAAGGAAGCCATCTTCAAAGGAGAATCTTCGATCACAGTTTCTGCTGACGCCAATGTCTGAGGGACCTCTTCAAAGTGCTGAAATGGGGTCTCAATGAATTCCCCATCCATTTCTATGTACCAGAACGAGTTGAGGTGGCTGACCATGTACTCTTCCTCCCCTTGAACTGTCACAATTTTCCCCTTGACCGGGTACTTCAGCTTCTGATGTAGTGTGGAAGTCACAGCTCCAGCCTTGTGGATCCATGGACGACCCAGCAAACAAGAGTAGGATGGTCGGATGTCCATAACGTAGAATGTAGAGTCAAAGACCTGAGAACCAACCCTGATTGGAATGTCAACCTCGCCATGTACCATCCTTTTAGACCCGTCAAAGGCCCGAACAACAATGTTACTTGGCTTTAGCTCCAAACCCTTGCAATCTAACCTGTCTAGAGCTTTCTTGGGTAATACGTTCAACGAGGAACCAGTGTTAACCAGCACATGGGCAAGAGTAGTGCCCCTGCATTCGATGGAGACATGCAGGGCATCGTTATGATTCTTCCCTTTGGCAGTCAGATCAGCGTCGGAGAAACCCAGACCATTATCAGCAGTTAAGTTGGCCATACAATCAGTAAATTGATCAGCTGACGTCTCTTGTGGCACGTGGGCCGTCTTCAGGAAGGTAATCAGAGCCTTGGCGTGGGCCTCTGAACACAACAACATTGATAGCATAGAAATTTTTGATGGGGTGTGCCCCAGCTGCTCAACTACGTTAAAATCACTCTTCTTGATAATCTTAAGAATCTCTTCCATCTCCTGCTTGGAAGCTTCAACAGTGGTTGTCTTTGGCGCCTCCGTCTGGGCAGGCATATCAGTAGCGATCCCTTTGCCCCGAGCGTCAGATGACTCGGCAGCAGGGGTAGAAATAGGAACTTGATCAGGCAAGGAAGCAGGCACACTTGCAGGTGTGATGACAATAGGTCTCTGGATAGCTGGTGGCGCAATATCTGGTGAGAAGAGCCTACCACTGCGGGTGACTTTGGCAGGCCCAGTGATGTCGCTGACGCCGGTACTAGTATCAAACTCTTGTTTAACTCCAAGCACATAAACATCTGCCCCATAGTGCCAAGGGACAGCTTTATCAGATGTATAAGGGATGGGTCCCGGAACAGTGATGATGATGGGAGCAATCTTCTGAGCAGGCGTGATTTTGACAGGCTTCTTTGAGGGAGCCTTGGGAGAATTATTGAAAATGGTGACAATGGACACTTCTTCAGTAGGGGTAGCAGGAACAACAATCTTCTCGAACAAGATCTCTTTGTTATCCATCAGGTTTTGGACGCCTGACTTCAACAAAGGACAACCAGCAGGTGAAACAGAACATAGATGGCAACCTTTACTACATCCCGGAAATAAACCGGCTAGCAACAGGTTCCTCTTGACAGTCAACAACAGAGTAACAATATCATCCACAGATGCTACGTACAGGTCTTCCTCCACAGCATTCACTCCATGCTTGGGCATGGGAGCAGTCACAACATTGGGCCTTTCGGGTGCCTCGAACTCTATCTCTTTAGCATCAATAAGGTCCTGAACCTTATTCTTCAGAGCCCAACAATCATCCGTAGTATGCCCCGGGCTGTCAGAGTGATAAGCGCAACGGGCGTTAGGATTGTACTTCGGAGATGTTGTGTTCACTACCTTCGGAGCTTCTTTTATAGTTACCAGATTGGTTGACAGTAGTTGCAGCAATATCTGGGACAAGGTCATACTGAGCCGAGTGAACGGCCTTCTAGGTCTCTCACCCCTTTGTTGGTTGTGATGCTGAGGAGCAGCAGCAGGCTTTGAAATTACCACTGCGTTGATAGCTTGGCGGCGTTCCGGTTTATTCTGTCTCCTTGAACCATAAACAACACTAGCTTCCTTCTTGAATGGTTTCTTTCCAGTACTCGAGGAGGCACCTTTCTGTATCTTCCCAGACTTGATACCAGCTTCTATTCTCTCCCCAATCAAGATAAGGTCTGTAAACCCAGCAGAAGAATTCCCAATCAAATGGTTGAAGAACCGACCAGACAGGGTCCCCAAGAAAATATCCACAAGTTCACGACCAGTTAGAGGTGGCTGCACCCTTCCAGCCAGGTCTCTCCACTTTTGAGCATACTCCTTAAATCCTTCACCCGTCCCTAGTGACATACCCTGGAGTTGGGTACGCGTGGGAGCAAGGTCGGAATTATACTGATACTGCTTATAGAACGCAGTAGAAAAGTCCTCCCAGTTACGAATACTGGCTCCATCCAGCTGATAGAACCATTCGAGTTGAGTCCCTGAAAGACTATCCTGGAAGAAATGGATCCACAAATTCTTGTCAGCTGTATAAGGTTGGATCTTCCTTACATACGATAGGAGGTGCAGCTTAGGACAGGAAGCTCCGTCGTACTTTGCAAAAGAAGGTGCCTTGAACTTATGGGGAATCACCACCCCAGAGGATAAGCCTAGGTCTCCAAAGTCCAACCCGGGCACATGTTGAATCTCCATAGCACTTAGGCGGTCCTCCAACTGTTTATACCTGTCCTCAGCAGGAGGGTACTGTTCATCATTATGATCCGTCTCGTTGTCGGAGACCACGGGACTAGGAACCCTTCTCTCTTGGGGACTGTCTTTCCCTACGGAGGAAGTAGTCAGATCAACCTCATTTTGCAGTCCATTCCCAAATCTGCGTCCAGTGTTGAACAACACAGTCCTCTTCTTCTTCTTCTTCAGAATCAGAGTCTTCAACTCCTGTTGACCCTGGGCCAGGCTCATAACCAACTCTTGGAACTGGGCATTCTGGGCCTGGAAGGCCTTGATAGCTTGTTCAGTAGTAGGTTCATAAGTCATGATGATTGCTGAAATAAATAGCGAAGAAGATAAGTGACCTGTAAAAGTGTACCTGTTATGCATATGATGCATGATATGCTATTTATGCAATGCATTCAAGGGTTCGAAAATTCAAATTCGTTGTAGACAAAAAAGTAACACCCGTTATATTAAGAAGTAATCTATTCAGTACATCAATGCCTCATGGGCGAAATATTACAAAATATTTAATGCCAAAAGACACTGCGCATCCTCTTTGGAGCAATGTAAGTGTTGAGGGTCTTTTCCTCATGCAGTAGGCGGGTGAGCTCCAGAACCTTCTTCTCGCTGGTATGTAAACTGGCTTCAAGATAATTCCGTTCTTCCTTGAGTTGGATCCAGCTCTTTTGCATTTTTTCCCAAGATGTTGGCATGTCAGGATGTTGAATGGTGTACGGAACCTCTCCTTCCATAATTGGCTCTTTGATCACGGGGAGAATGTGAGGATATGGCATCACAAGCTTCTGGGAGCGGGCTCGTACCCACTTGAGGTAAGGCTCAAGGGGGATGGAATTCTTGTGCCCCAGTGTCTTACTATCCACCTTGTTTGGCATCCTCCAAGCTCTGATGAACCTTTGACGAAGTCCTTGCGCATCGTTGTCGAAGTCAAACACTATGTCAGGAATCAGCATGTCATGGGGGCCATCCCTCCGAGCATATCCAAATTGTCTCAAAGCCAGACAAGGGTTGTAAGTAATGCCTCCTCTAATTCCAAGTAAAGGAACATTAGGAAATTCTCCGTAACAATCAACGATAATGACATTTTCTCTGGACCGAGAACACCAATGTATATCAGAATGTGTAAGAGTCATTAGCCGGTGTGACCACCTTAAACCCCGCTCGTTCTTCAAAACTGATTGTGGAAGGTGCGAAATAAACCACCTTGCCAGGAGAGGAGTGCAGCACATGAGAACACCTCTTTTTCTCATTGTTCGAGTGTAAAATGAGTGGAGGATGTCCCCAAGCAATGTAGGTATGGGATTCCTGGACATGAAAATCTTGACAGCATTTATATCTATAAGTTGATCCGAATTTGGGAACAACACCAACCCATAGACAAGGAGTGCCACAATTTCTTCAAAGGCTTGTAGGTCGAGGGAATTCCAACATTCTTGTGCCTTCTCAAACAGGAACTTTGCCAAGAATCCTTTGATACCACTTCTGATTTCCTAATGCCCCTTGATGTCAGATGGTTGCAGACATAATGCTTGAGCAACCTCTTCAAGTTTTGGTTCCCTTTCCGTACCGTTGTAGGGTAGTTGACTAAGAATAGGAATTTTCAGAAGTTGAGAAAATTCTTCCAAAGTGGGCACCAATTGATAATCAGGGAAAGTAAAACAGTGGTGCAGAGGGTCAAAGAACTGGAAGAGAACTTTCATCATATCTTCTTCAATGTTGGTGTTGACCAAGCTGATGAGTCTACCATGCCTTTCACTGAAGGAAGAGTTCTCGGGAATCCTGGATGTAAGCTCCTTAAGCTGAGGAGGGATCCTTACAAGGTTGACCTGAATTGTTTTCCTGCGGATAGTCTCCATGTCCTACAAAACAAGAACAAAGATGAAGATTCGAACCCTTGAAGTGGTTAGTAAATGCATATGATGCTTTATGATGTTATGATGTTATGATAAAGACACACCACAAGTATTCACAAAAAGCAAACATGATAAGGCACGCAAGTCACACTAGACATCCCTTAGAGTTTAGGCCAGCATGAAGTTTAGGTACTACCCTCTTGAAGTTGGTTGGCTCAAAACCTGTCCTATGAATAGTAATCGGGTTTTAAGGAGCTCAATATCATTGGATTGTTTTCTATGTTCATTGTTTTGATTTAGCCACTTAATTGGCGACCAAAATATTCCAAGAAAACAATCCTCAATGAGTGTAGTATCGAGTATCTACCAACTTCGGACTGCACCAAAGTCAGTCATCTCACTACCCCTAAAGAGGCCAGGATGGTCAAGTAAGGTTCTAAGGTCAGTTGATGCTTCACGACACCACGCCGCGGCCCCGTGCTCTCCTTGACTTAACTCAAGGGTTACCGGTACTCACCAAAGTGCCACATCAACGTAGCAACTGCTTCAACCGTGTCGGTATACCCCGCACAGTTCCCTCACAATTTGTTGCTACTTCTAAAAGGGTATCCCCAGATCCGGGTTAGGATCTATGAAACTCCAATACAAGCCCACAAATATAAAAGCAAACAAGGCATACAATTGAAAACATGGTGATCTAATCCTAAGGTACACCTCACTTATTAATGCTCCCCAGCAGAGTCGCCAGTTCTGTGATCGGTGGAAATAAAACTGACTGTTTTGGAATGCTGGTTCGCGTAATGTCGCGGTAAGCAAGAGTCGCCACCGTCTTTTATTTTCTCCAACAAGGAAAGGACAAAAGCACAGCAAAATTCCTTTTCGAGATGTCTCTCGGTTCGGGAGGTAGATTATAGAAAGGGAAGGTGTTAGCACCCTTTCTATCAGTGGTTATCCACGGGCTCTTAGGTACTTGCTCACTATGTTTTCAAAAATGTTTGCTTTTCTTGTGTTTGTGGGTTTTGAAAAAAGTTTGTTTGAAAACATCGTTTTAACTCTTGTATTAGTCCTCAAGAGTGTCATGAAGTGTTTGTTTGAAAACTTTTGTCAGAAAAGTGTAAGTGCGAAAAGTTGTTTTTGTTTTGAAAGATCAAGTACCTTAGAACCTCCACCTACTCAAAGGAATTAAACTGTGTAAAGGTCCTTTAGACAGTACTATCCCACTATTGAGAAGTAGGTAGCACCGTCGTTGGAGTTATTCGGGTCAATTCGATTATATGGGACATGTGGTCACCAAAGCAATAGTAGGACGCCTTAGCGGTAACCCTAGTGTCCTAGATCCTTTTTATTCGAGGCAACCGTTTCGAGGCAACTTGGATCTTTAGACAGGAGGGCGACCTCTAAAACACCCTATACTCAATGACCACGTCGAGGCAACCAAGTGAGGCGTACCCTAGGAGTGGCATGTGCGAGTGTGTCAGGTTTCAGTTTAATTATCTTTGTACATGTTATTGTGAGCTACGGGTTGATTTTAATTTTCAGGCAAGTCTTGTCATGCATAGCAGTTAATAATTGTGCGGAAAGTAAATTGCGGAAAGTAAATCTACGCTATTACAAGGCGTCGGGTATTTACATCGCCAAAAACAAACCCTTTGAAAAGTAAATGCGAGAAAATAAAGAAAGCGATAAACAAGTCCTAATTATGCTATTACATCCTCGGAACAATTACATAAATATGATCAAAAAATAATATGCGCGAAATAAAATTGCATCGGAGAAGTCCTTAGGGTTTTGACCCCTTTTTGAGAAAAGAATGAATTTTGGTCCTTTTTGCATTTAATTAAACCTAATTCTAATTAATTAAATAAAAGAAATATTTTTTAAGTTTTTTATGTTTTAATGAAATAAATAAAAAGAAATTAAAATTGTCAAGAAAAACCCTAATTCTAATTTATTTTATTTGTTATGAAAATAATTAAAGTTAACCTAATTAAAATAACTAAATTAATTAATTACATTTATTTACAAAAATAAAGTGAAATTAATAAATAATAATAATAATATTTACATTTTATGTTTTCTGATTTTATTATGAAAATAATTAATTATGTTAATTAAATAATAATAATAATAATAAATAAAATAGTTAAAGGGAAAAATATAAAAGAAAAATAATAAACCAGGGGGGGGTGCTGGCCCATTAGGAGGTTTGTTAGCAATTCTGGCCCATTTGCACACAAGCCTGTTTGACCTTGGGGAATTGTCCACGCGCATGGTTGACTGGGAGTATGGTGGTCATCCAGCTTTGGACCATCAGATTCATGCTTGTGGCCACTTGGCGCCTGGGATGCGAAAGTGCATGGTGGATATCTTGTTGGAAAGCTGCATATGAACTTGCAAAGAAAAATAATAGAAGTGTTTTTGGGGGACCTGGGAATCGAACCCAGGTCCCAATGATCACCAGCCAGCGCATCATCAACCAAGCCATTTGCACGCGTTTGTATTATAACAATAAGTAAATATAATATATAAAAACAATCACATATGCTGTACAAACAAATAAACGCGCGCCCTTTTTGAATTACCCAATGGTACGCCAACAGCTCATCGTCTTCCTCATATTTCCTGTAAAAACACAAACAGATAGCGGGGGTTTTTAACCCCCACAAACCACAACGAGGAAAAATAGCGATTAGGCGTGTGTTTAATAGAAATATTTCGCAAGGGTGCCAACATGTTCGTCTTGTTCTGACGGTTCCAACCATGGGTCTTAAGAGTCTCAATTTTTCCTGTATTGTAAAGCCCCAATTTTAGAGCTCAAGAACCCTAGAATTCATCAATGGCGTTTTACGATTTTGTGCATTTTAATCCAATTAAACTATACCATCAGCTTCATATGAGTTCAAGCAATACAAAACAAACACAAAATCATGTTAATGATGCATGAAATAAGCAATTCGATTCTGAAAAAAAAACGCAAACCGTTAAACTGTTCTTGATGATTCTTGTAGCTTTAAGGCTTGGTTTTGATTGCAATACGTCTCTGGGAACCCCTGCAATAGATTAGAATCAATAAAAGCCTTTGAATCACGTTAGAATATGGAAATCAGTTTTCAAATTTCTTGAGTTTTTTTCAAGGTGGTTATGGTTTTCTTGCAGCAGCTTTCACGTATGCATGATTAGGGTTAGGTTGTGTATATATAGGAGACTGAAACTAGGTCAAATCTTGCACAAAAAATCCATGGAATGATGATGGAATATTTGATTGGAAATCACATATTTTTGAATCTTTTTTATTGAAGAAAGTTGCCAAATTGGGAGATATTTGCATCCTTGATTGGTACACGAAATTTCCAGCATATCTTAAGCTTGCTTGCTTCACAAAAAGATTGAAAAATCAAATCTTTGTATTTCCTACAATTTAAATTAATTAAATGAATTAAAATCAATTAAAAATCCAATTAATTAATAAAAATAAGAAAATAAATTTAATTAAGCTCGATGGGTCGTGCATAGGCCATGGATAAAGTTTCAAGAAGAAATTTGAGGCCCATTAGCAAAAACAAAGTGTTTTGAGCAAAGTTGACTTTTGTAAATTCACAAAAATTTCCCAACTTCTCCAATGCATATCTCGCTCAATTTTGATCATATGAACATGTTCTTTGAAATTTTGGAAAGGTCTTGAAGTCCTCTAACCAATTCCTTTGGTCTCATGTCATTTGTATTTACCAATCTCAAGTTATGGCCTTTGACTTAAAGTGCATTTTTGTTGACTTTTAAATTTGACCTATAATGTAAAAATTGACAACTTTTTGTGAGAGCATTTCTTGGATTTGGAATGTGAAGATGGTTTGTAGGAAATGTAATCCCCTTCAAAATGAGCATTGGATGGGATTTTTCTGATGAACCATGAAAAGGTTATGCCTTGGTCAAGATACATTTGACTTTTCTACTGTCCAAAAATAGTAACCTTTTGCATCTTGATGATTTTTGAGCCATTCTTGTGGAATCATGATCAAGACTTGATCAAATGATGATTGTGGACTCAAAATAAGATTTTGACCAAAATCTCTGACTTTTGACTGCAAAATGACCATTTTACCCCTGCAGTTGACTGTAGAGCAAATAAGGCTTTTGACTGTGCAATTTGGTACTGTGAGTCTTGAAACTTGGATGTAGATGCTTGAGGATGTATATGGATCTATGAGACTTGATTGAACCATTAAAAACCTCAAATTCCTTGAAAGAAACAAAAACCCTAATTTTGACTGGCTTAGGAGGCAGTTGGACTGTGCAATCCTTGAGAAATCTTGAACCAGTTGAAGATGATTCTTGACAAGCCTTGAAGAATATGGGAGGGAAAATTTTGGGGTACAACACTATGCCTTTTACTCTCTTTATGACATTCAACTCTTGCTAAAAGATACAAGCCTTTAGAGGGAGGATGACGAAAACAATGCCATAATCTCATACAATATGCTTTTGAACAGACCTTGCTGACGATGTACAAGCGTTTTTTTCAAATCCTAAACACTGGAGTTATAAGGAAGATAATCCCTAGTCAACCCCTTCGAGCCAAAGAAGTAGAAGTTTTCAGTTTTAACACAAATTGAAACCTTTAATCAAAAACTGGGGCAGGGTAGTCTCTCAGTTAATTCAAACGCGCGTTAAGCTGCAAACTCTCATCTCGTAATACAACGAATGAAGTCAAGAAACTTTCCTCTGGAATCAAAAGACAGTGATGGTTCCTTATCACATAGGCAGTCATTATCTCTCAAAAAAAATCCCACTAAGTTAAAACCTACGAAGGAGACTTAAAGAAAACTAGGGCATCCCGCTGACTGTAATCTCAAAATAAGAACAGTCAGGAAAAAATTAGGGATAACAAATCAAGTAAAAAGAGGTCACTACAAATCCTCGACAACATGAAAAATGTTGCAAGAAATGACTGCCTTCCGACAAACCTAACTTGTCGGAACCATCCCCAAAACGTCATTCCAGACTCAATTGGAGTTTCAAATGCATAATTAGCTGAGTTTAGGACCGAAGAACATCACGAAGAGCGGGTGGGTACAATTACACTTTGAACCTTTATCCTTTGTTTCTTAAACCATGAACCAAGCCACGTTAAAACCCTTCAAAAGTCCTAATTAAAGCATGGGTTAGTTCGAAAGCATACTGTTACAAAAGGTATCCTGAATCCTGTAAGGCTTTACTTAAAATCCAGAGTTGAATTATAAACTTCTTTACTTGCTAAAAACGCATTTTTCAAAACTTCAAGGCAAGCATAAACTTTGCATTTATTTGAATATCACTATTTGCATATGGCTATTTGTTTGACTGCGGAGAAATTCACACAACGAATATCCAGTGAACGAAAGCTCTCTTAGTGAATAAAATCAATTTAAGAAGGATGATACTTCCATTGTCAAAACTCTTATCAACAAGGGGACATGACATGTCACTATCTAGCACACCTGGGGCAGTACAGTCAAGATTCCAGGAAACCTCTCAAGAAGTGCAGAGTAACCAGGGGCAGGTCTCCATCTCCATCACTTGGGGCATTGAACATCAATCTTAGTAAAGGGTTACGTACAATCAATTTTTTTTGGCAATACCACAAACATTTGCTGCTAGGGGCAATGACAAGTCTCCCCAAAGTCCTTCTGATAGGATAATTTCCCAGCAAGAGTTTAACCTCTGAAAACCTCTCCTCAACTGAGTCGACTTCAAGAATCCTCGAGGATTTCTGCTAGTGAATTCGCCGCCTCCCCAACAGACCGACAACAGGGTTTATTTCCCCAACAAAAACTACAGATTTCCCAGCTTGAGTTTGCCTCTCCAACTGCTACAAATCAAAGGACCACAACTCCCTTTCCTCAGTAGAGTACTCTACAATCCCCAACAAGTTATTGTGAAGCCTGGACCCAACCAGACATTAGTTTAACTTTGACTCCCCAGTAGAGCAACGGACAACCGAGACTCCTGAACTTTTACCCCCAAGCAGGAATCAATACTCTCCACAGAGTTCTCAACTTTCCCCGACGGAGTTCTCCTCAACAAAATAGGAATCCTTGGTGGAAATATTCTAAGAAAAGTTTGAAGACTCACCTACTCTTCAACAATAGTCCGGGATTTAATGACTCTCCATCATTTGTCAAGGATTTATTTTTCGGACAAAGATACATTCAAATAAACATCTCACATTTCATATATCATATTACATACATGACAAGTGCACACGACACAATCTCATTTATTTTGAGATCATCATTACGCAATGCATACATCATGACATTGCATACAACTAACTCTTTACCTTTTCAGGAAAGATCAGTCAACAGATAAAGGTCATCATCTTTTGGAGTAGCAATCGTCTCAGATTCCTTCATCATCCGTTGAGGTAGCAATCGTCTCAGATTCCTTCATCATCCGTTGAGGTAGCAATCGTCTCAGATTCCTTCATCATCCGTTGAGGTAGCAATCGTCTCAGATTCCTTCATCATCTTTCTAAGGCGACCAAATATTCTCTTCTAGAAACAGTTCAGATGCGATCCAGATATGGCTGACATTCTGATACTTATTCCAGATTCTTTCTCGAAACAGTTTAGATGCGATCTAGATATGGATGATATTCTGATACTTATTCCCAATTCCTTCTAGAGACAGTTCAGATGCGATCCAGATATGGCTGACATTCTGATACTTATTCCAGATTCCTTCTAGAAATAGTTCAGATGCGATCCAGATATGGCTGACATTCTGATACATACTCCAAATTCTCTTCTAGAAACAGTTCAGATGCGATCCAGATATGGCTGACATTCTGATACTTACTCCAGATTCTCTTCTAGAAACAGTTCAGATGCGATCCAGATATGGCTGACATTCTGATACTTACTCCAGATTCTCTTCTAGAAACAGTTCATATGTGATCCAGATATGACTGACATTCTGATACTTACTCCAGATTCTCTTCTAGAAACAGTTCAGATGCGATCCAGATATGTCTGACATTCTGATACTTACTCCAGATTCTCTTCTAGAAACAGTTCAGATGCGATCCAGATATGGCTGACATTCTGATACTTACTCCAGATTCTCTTCTAGAAACAGTTTAGATGCGATCCAGATATTGCTGACATTCTGATACTTACTCCAGATTCTCTTCTAGAAATAGTTCATATGCGATCCAGATATGACTGACATTCTGATACTTACTCCAGATTCTCTTCTAGAAACAGTTCAGATGCGATCCAGATATGTCTGACATTATGATACTTACTCCAGATTCTCTTCTAGAAACAGTTCAGATGTGATCTAGATATGGCTGACATTCTGATACTTACTCCAGATTATCTTCTAGAAACAGTTCATATGCGATCCAGATATGGCTGACATTCTGATACTTACTCCAGATTCTCTTCTAGAAACAGTTCAGATGCGATCCACATATGGCTGACATTCTGATATTTATTCCAGATTCCTTATAGAAACAGTTCAGATGCAATCCAGATATGGCTGGCATTCTGATACTTATTCCAGATTCCTTCAAATACAGTCCAGATACGATCCAGATTCGGATGTTATTCTGTCACTCATTCAAATACAATCCAGATACGATCCAGATTCGTATGTCATTCTGTCACTCATTCAGATACAGTTTAGATACGCTCCAGATACGGATGCCATCCTGATACTCATTCAAAGACAACTTTCAGATACGGTTCAGATACGCTCCAGACACGGATGCCATTCTGATAATCATTCAGTTCCAGCTTATAGATACAGTCCAGCAATCATTTTGGATGGCATCTTTAAGCCCATCTCCAACAACTATCCATTATTTCTCCAAATGACATATTTAAGCCCATTCCCTACATAATCAACTAACACATCTTCGAGGGAAAATTTTCTGGGCACTCTAGTGTTCAATCATCTTCCACCTTTAAGCCACGAATGGCAAATTTACCAATCTAACTCTTCAGGTGTAAGAAGATTGGACAGGGGCAGTTGTTGCACCCCAAAATTTTCCCTCTCATTTCTCAAGGAATCACCCTGGATCCTCAAGTTTGCTTCCATCCAATTCGAAGCCTTGAACTGCAACTTTTCAAGAAAATCACTCACAAGGGCAAAATGGTCAAAAGCACACTGAAAAAAAGTCAAATTTTGACTCTTAAATCAAAAACCAAGTTTCAAAAATTATATTTCATTAAGACATGAAATTGGTTCATAAAAAATCAGAAGTCAGAAATTACTTTGAAAAAAATCAAATTTTCTAAACATTTGGAAAATTTTCTAAGTGTTAAGAGGATATGATACTTCAGAACTTCTGAGTCAGCCTCCATGCAAGTGCAGTCAGAAGTTGCAAACATGGTTCATTCAAAACTTCTGAGATTCCATGCAAGTGCAGTCAGAAGTTGCAAACATGGTTCATTCAGAACTTCTGAGTCAACCTCCACGCAAGTGCAGTCAGAAGTTGCAAACATGGTTCAGAACATAGTCTCCGTCAGAACATGTTGGAGCCAAAAGATAAAAGGATCAGAATATTGGATGCTATGCTGAAGCAGAACTTCTTATCTAGAACTAAGCCTTGGTGTAGAATCTCACGTTGTATGATTTCTGGTTGTGATAAGTTTCATCATCATTTAATGCTCACAACCACTTTCTGAGTCTTTATCAAAAGGATTTTCACCACGTATACCTCTATTGTCTTGGGATAGCAAACTTTGGTACTAGGCCCATGCTTTGCTTTTTGATTTTCCTTAATTCCTGCTGACAACCACCATGCTTGCTTCAAAAACAAGGCAGCGCTTTAGCATATGAGGGTTATATTCAACGCTTTGGTCAGAACTTGACCAAATCCCAAAACCTTGTTTATACAACTTGCTGCAGGTCTATAACCAACAGCTAATTCATCCTACGCCTGCATCCCATAATTGCACCAAACTAGCATACAAAAATAGTGATGAAAAAGAAAAGGAGCAGGATGCCAAATTGATTTTAAAATCCCATTTGGTTTTCCCCCCAAAATCACAACAAATTCACCTATAAATACTTTGCTCCATCACACGTTCAAGGGACTGGCTTTTGGAGAGAGAGATTGGCCAAAAGAGAGAAAAAGAAGTTGTGAAACCTTCATAAAAATCCAGATTTCTCATACACAAAAACAAACCTTTGTTCTTCCTTTTGAATCAAAGAACTTGGCATTTCCTCTTCCGTTACTCTTGCTGATTCCAGAACATCCAAAGGTAGCAACTCAAAGCTCCAAGCCCACGCTCCAGGTTCAAGGTAAGTCTTTCTGACTTTGCATATTTTTTCATTCAAAACATCATTAAACATGTAAATATCATAGTATTGATGTTGTCTATATCATTGCATGAATAGAAAAATTATGGATCAGAACTTCTTGATTAAGGCTAGGCTCAGGATCAGGATTAGAACTTCTATAAACTATTGTGCTTTTTATCCTTCTGATTTGCTGTTTGTTGAAAACTAAATAGATTACCGATGTGCTGATTAAGAGTTGAAATATGGCATAAAACTTCTGATGTTTATTCATAGTTTTAACATACAAAACTTCTATGATTTTTCTCACTGTTAAACACACATAGAAGTTTTGAGTTCTCCTTAATGTTTTAATATACGAAACTTCTATGATTTTTCTCACTGTTAACACACATTGAACCTCTGATTTTTACATGCTGATAACATACTAAAACTGCTGATATTCACTCACTGTCTTAACACACTACAAACCTTATGAGTTCTTCCCAATGTTTCAACATGTACAGAACTTCTGGTTTTCACTCACTGCTTATCATAACACATAACTTCTGACTTTTGGTTCACTGGCTGAACACCACCCAGAACCTCTGTGTTTTCCCTCTAACGTTTTTTGCAGGACTTCAGAGTGTACCAATCCAGAACCTCTGTTCCCTTTCCCTCTGAAGTTTCTTGCAGGACCTCAGAGTGTACGAATCCAAAACTTCTGATTCCATTGACTTTCCTTTCTGAGTCATCACGCGCCTGGCTTCAGAACTTCTGATCCTTGTTTATTTTGCTTGCATTAGCACATTGTTTCCGTCTTTCATTTATTTCCCTTTTCATCATTTTTAATATTAACATAAAAAGACATAAAAATATTTTCTTTTATTAACTAATTTATTTCTTTTTTTTAAGACAAAATACATTTTCTAAACAAGTCCATTTCTTTCTTATATTGTACATTTCAATATATTTGTAATAGTAACTTAGGATTTACTTTGAAAATCCATATTCATAAATTTGTACACCACATCCCCCTAAATATTGTAATAGCGTAGGACTTTACATTTATGTACTTTTATTGCTTTCTTATATTGTTAGTAATTAGGGTGTGTATGGCAAGACTAAAACCAATGTTAGAAAACCCTAATTCAAGACAAAACCATGCATGCAATCAAACACACTTGCACACTAACACCCTTAGGGTAATTCCACTTTGTTGCCTATCGAAAAATAGTCATGTCCCTTTGTGATACGGTGGCAGAACCGACTGTTTTGACGCTGGTTTTCATTTTGCGTTTTGTGTTCGCAAAATGTCGCGGTAAGCAAGAGTCGCCACCGACTTTTATTTCATCCAACCGGAAAGGAAAAAAGTACAGAAAAAAAAAATCCTTTTTTGAGATATTCTGAGTAAGGGGGTAGATTATAGGAAGGGAAGGTGTTATCACCCTTTCTATCCATGGTTTTCCATGGGCTCTAAGGTACTTGCTCATCTTTTTAAAATTGCTTGTGTGTGTGCTTGCTTTGGAAATGTTTTACTTCGTGATAACTCTTATATCAGTTCTCAAGGGTGTGACGATGTTTGTTTTGAAAATTGTTTTGGAAAGTGTAAGTGTGAAAAGTTTTGATTTGAGCAAGTACCTACCAGCATCTACCTACTCGAAAAAAATCGTTTCTATTCTCGTTCCTTTAGACAACGTTATCATATTATTGAGAAATAGGTAGCACCGTCGTCGGAGTTGTAAGGGTCAATTCGAAAGGGATGTACGATCACTAAAGAAATGTTAGGATACCTTAGTAATAACCCTAGAGTCTTAAGATCATATCGGAGGCAACCTTTCCGAGGCAACATTTCTGAGGCAACGTTTGATCTTTTTAGACAGGAGGGCAACCACTAAGACACCCTATACTTAATGACCGTTTGACTAAGGCAACCGAAGTGTGGGTATACCCTAGGAGTGATATGTGCGAGTGATCTGTTTTCAATTATTTAGTCTTTGCACATTAGGGTTTTCTAACTGTATTAATTTGTCACACATTCTTGTCATACAATCTTATTAGCATACATCTAAACAGTGAAAATATTTACGAGAATTAAAATGTGAGAAAGTAAATCTACGCTATTACAAGGCTTCGGGGAGGGGAATTAATTACATAGCCAAAAACCCAGGAAAAGCGATGAATGAAAACCCTAGATTAAACTATTACAAACCATGCACAATTACAACAATAAAAATAAAATATTATGCGCGCCATGAACCGAATACGAGATAATTAGGGTTTTTCCCCTTGCCTAAACCTAATTGCGATTAATTAAAAAAATGTTTTTGTTATGTTTTAAGAAAATAATGGAATTGTTAAATTAAAGGAAAATCCTAAGTCTAATTAATTTTAAATTACGAAAAATAAATTAAATTAATTTTAATCTACGGCCTATTTTTGTATTTTATTTATTTGAGACAAAGAGTAAAATAAAACTAAAAGTTTAACCTAATTTCTAGTTGATTTTATTCTTGAAAACAAATTATAATTTTTCCTAATTTAAACTAAATTAAATTAATTTTGATAAAGAAATAAAAACTAAACCTAATTTTGTGAGATATTGATTTTTTATATTTTTTATGAAAAAGATTAATTTGTTAATGGAAAAATATTAAAGGAATAAAATAAAACAAAGAATAAGAAAAGAAATAAATGGGCCTGGTTGCAATGCTGAAAAAGGGGGGTGAAAACTGAATTTCTGGGCCCAAAAGGCTAAGGCCTGTTTGACTTCGCCCTAATCCAGTATGCATGCTTGATTCATGCGCATGGTGGTCCTTCCAAGATGGCATGTTGATCTGGGGACATTGATGGATCAGAGGGTCAGATCTTGATGGTGAACGGTGGATGCTGGAGGCTGTAGTGTACTGGAATTCCTGAAACAAAATAACATGAACAAAGTTTGGGACCTGGGGATCGAACCCAGGTCCTCATGCATAATTCCACTCCCACGCTACCAATTATGCTACGCGTCTTATTTGTATATATAATAACAAGAATATATAATATATCAAACACAATGGTTAAATAAGAAAAACGCATGAAATTTCAAACTGCCCAACCAGGAGGTGCCACACATCCATCTTATTCCTCTCCTCCGTCGTTTTAGATAACAACATATTTACCTACGGACATGGTGTTGTAGCTATAACCCTGTGTATTTCAAAAATGACATCCAAGCAATATAAATGAGTTTCAAGACCATGGATCGATTGGGTTTGACCCTCTGATCACAATGGTATCCTTCATTAAGGCAAATCGTTCCTGTATTGAAAAGCCCCAAAACAACAAAGCAAACCCTAGCTATGGCAGATGTTCATACAAGCATTAAAACTTCAATTAAATGGTCTAGACATGATGCAAACATGACAACAAACACAAATATACCATTGAAACATATTCATGATGCAAGAATCGTAGCAATGAAATCTGAAAAAGAATGCAAATCGTGCAACGTCTAGAGGAAGATTCTGGGTGTGTGGAGATGTGCAACTGGTCATGCTAGCTTCAGAGAGATTCCAGGAAACGAATGGTGGCTTTGAAAGTTTGTGAATCGGCCTCCAAACTGGAAATCAGTCTATCACTTTTTTTGACAATTTTCAATTCTTGCTTGCAGCTTTTTCGACCTCCAACTTCCTCTCTTGTGCATTGGATCTCTTGTCTATATGTATTGTAATGCCTTAGGTCAATAAAAATGCCTTGTATCTTTATCAATTATGGTGATTTGATTTGTTTTTCTCCTTGTATGATATCTTTCCATATCAAGCCAAATCATACCATTTTCATCCCAATATTCCTTGGCACGATTTGATTTGGTTTGAAATCATATTTGCATTATAATCCCATTTTGTTGTACCCCAAAATTTGCCCTCTCATTTTATCAAGATTTCCCCTCACAAGACTCTTTGGACTCCAGACAGGATTAGGGTTTGCTCAGCTCAAGACATCTCCTTGCACTGATGACCTGAAATTAGGGTTTGAGTTTGCACAGAGATTTTTGGACTTCCAATGCTCAATTTTACTTTCATACTTCATGTGGGACTTCTAAGATTGCTCATACCAAGTTTCAAGCTTTGAATCAAATTTTTGCCCAGTCAATTGGACAGTTGGCCTAAAAATCAACTGTATTGGGGGAAAAGTCAACTGTGGCCAATTTACAGTCAAACCTCATAATTGTTTATCCACATAAACATTATAGACTCATATGAACCATTTTATCAAGTTTGGACCACAACTCCTCAAGAAATTTGATCAGATCATCAAAAGGGCAAAATGGTCATTTTTAGGGTTTTGACTGCAGAAGGGCAATTTCTGATTTTTCACCTAGCCAATGGAAAATTGGGTTCAATAATGCTATCAAGGACTCAATGGCATCATCTTGAACTAAACACAGGGTTCAAAAGATCTCAAATGCATTGGATTGACAGATGAATTTTCCAGTCAACTGATCAAAAATCAACTGTACACTAAAAAGTCAAACTTTGAATTTTTGGTCAAAATCAAGTGCCAAGGGTCATTTTTCATCAATATGTGTCAAAACATGAAACTTGTTCACCAAGAAACTTAATTTTCAAAATTAGGGTTTAAAATGGAAAATTTGCATAACTTGGAATTTTTCTAAGTTATAAAAATTTCTTATTTTTTCCTAACTTTGCCCAACTTTTTCACCATGATGCAATTGGATTCAAAGAAAACTTCCAACATGAAAGTTGTAGTCCTCCACAAAATATACAACTTTGATTCACAAAGTTTTCCCAAAAGATGCTTAAATATCAAGTTATGATTTTGTGAATAAGGGTCCATGAAACTTTTAACTTAGTGAAATTTTGCCATAGTTTAGGCCGGATTTTGACCTATCTTCATGGCAACTTTTCACATATTTCCAAGTGGAATCTCAAAATGAATTTTAAATATGGATTGTAGAGCATGTTACAAGCTTTCCAAAATGTCCAAGAACTCTCCAAAATCATTTGTGGTTAGGGAGAATCGAAAGCTTGAAAATGGCAAATCATCACTTTTGTCAAAGGCATTTTGCACCATGTTACAACTTGCAATTCTGTCCAAAGCATGCTTCTACTTGGTTTACAGGTTCTAATCTCATCTACACTCAAAAATTAAATGAAAATACATTGGTTAGAGGCTTTGTTTTGAGCTTTAGAACATTACACATTGAATTAATCCATTTTTGGAAAAAAGATGACATTGCCACTTTGATAAAGCATACTTTATGTCAAATTGTTTATCTTGAGCCATGGACCAAGCCTCTTGCTGCAAACAAAGTTCACTAATATCAGGAAAGGTGAACCAACTCTCAGAAGGCTTTGTGCTAGCTTTTATAACCTTGGCATTGTCACTTCTCACCTTTTGCTTCAAAAACAAGAAACCTTGCAAAAACTCCACAACTTTGGTATCTGATAAAACCAAGCTTTGTGCACATTTCAAAAAACTTCAACACATTGTACCAAGCCTAGAACACGACTTCATAAGCTCTCAAACACCCAAATACACAAACACTCCATTTCTGCCCAAAATAGGGCAAGCCCTGCAGAACTCAAGCCATCTTCACATTGCCTCGTGCATTTTGTCCCAAACCACTTCAAACACATTCTAAACAATACACTTAAGCTATCCAAGTCCCTGTCCAGCCACTGTAACTCCATTTTCACACTTCACCATTTTTACTTTGAAGCTTTGCAGGTTGAGTTCTACAAGCACATTCAGGCAAGTTCAAAGCAAGCCAAGCATTGGGGAAGGTTGAGTGAACTTCAGGCAAGCTAACACGACCTTCAGGCCTCATCCAAAACTCCTACATTGCCATATCCAAACTTGGCTGAAACAGGTATTTGACAAACTTCTATCTCCTTATTTAGGAATCATTAGGCTTAGGTTTGTGAAGAAAAAATGTAGACCTTAATGTCCTTGAACTGTACATATGCATAGAATTCATTTATGTTAACTGAGCTAGGAGAATTTAGATGTTGAAGTTGCTGAAAAAACTAGGTTAGAATTTAGGGCCAAGGAAATTCTCTCTGGTCTTTGAGAGTTAGATCAAGTTTTTTACATGGTTAGAATCGTGTGATCATGAGCTATAACTTTCAATGTTGCAAGATTTTGTTTTTGAGCACGTATGCAGGAGTTACCAGTTTGTACATGGCGCGCGCGTTTGCTGATTCAAAGGACAGGGATGAAGCTGGAACATGGGCTGGGCTTGATTGTTCTGGCTATTTGCACCCCCATGCTTGCTTTTTGTACCCCCTGACCCATTTTCTTTATTTGTGCGTATTTTTCATTTCTCTTTTTATTTTCTGACTTTATTATTTTTTTCTAAATATTAAAAATCACCAAAAATATTCTTTTAATTTTTCACATTTTATTTTATTATTTTTACTATTTTTTGGACATATAAATAGTTTATTAATAATAATATAATTTATTTTCTTAAATAAAATTTGTAAATAATACAAAACTATTACATATTTTTATTTTATTATATTATACACTTAAAATATTATTTTCTCACAAAAATTATTTTTTAACATTTTGTATATTTTATTTTTATTATTACCTTGTACATAAAAAATGAATAAATAAATAATTAGAATATATATTTTCTTAAAATAAAAACTAGGGTTTCCACCCTTTCCAAAAATAATCATTAATATTTTTCTTATTTTTGAGACATAAATAATTTATTTTACATACATAAAAATAAATACAAAAAACATTTTGCATATTTATATTTAATTGTCCATTTAAATATTTGCTTATTCATTTATTTGTACAAATAAATTCAATATGGTTGTAATAGTTTTAGGGCTTTATTTTGTGCAAATACCCCCTTATTCAAACTTGTACCCCCCTCCCCATATCAGTGTTGTAACAGTTTTAGATTTACTTTTCGCATTTTATTGTTTTTATATGTATGCTTAGTAAATTAGGGTTTGTATGATAACCAAAAATTAAAACAAATAGCATGACTAAACACAAGACAAAATGCATGAAAATTGACAACACTTTGCACACAAACACCCCTAGGGTTTCATCCACTTGTTGCCTTAAAACATGGCCATGGTATGCATGCTAGGTATCTTGGCAAAACAAAATCAAACAAAAAGATCATAGTCCCTCGATGACGTTATCTTGGTTTCCTATACAAAAATGATCTAGTCCCTCACTAACTTGCTAAGATACTTGGCAACATTGTTATCATGGTCATACGATGACCCACGCCCGTCCCGTTTAACATCCAAAGATAAGCTTGCTTACCAAATACAATGGTAAAACAACAATATCAAAGGGTTAAAAATGTGTAGGAAAGATCTTTGAGTAGGGTAGACAACTCCTAGTTACTTGATCAAATTTGCAAACATCCTTGCTAATTTCAAAAACACACACATAATTTCAAAATAATTTTCCAAACAAACTTTCAAACATTGAAACATTTTTCAAAAGACAATACATCTTTGTATACATTCTTCAAACAAGAATCATTACAAAGATTGCCACAATGATGGCCTCTTTTCAAAATACTTTCAAAACCATACAAAGAACCATTTCAAACAATTGAAAAAGCAAAGCAAGTGATCTAAACAAGTAACTAAGAGCCCATGGATAACCATGGATGAAAAGGGTGCTAGCACCTTTCCTTTTCATAATCTACCCCCCGAACCCAAGAAAACATCTCAAAACATTTGCGAACACAAACGCAAAACCTCAAGTCAGTTCTCCCACCGTATCACAGAACTGGCGACTCTGTTGGGGAAAATATCTATAAGTGGGGTCACCTTAGGGTTTTAGATCACCTTTACATGCTTACCTTGTTTGCTTTGATTGCTTTACATTTGGTTCTATTGTTTGGGTTTGAATCCTCTACCCGGATTTGGGAAACATTCATAGGTAAATAGCAATACGTTGTGGAAACTGTGCGGGGTATACTAACATGGTTGAAGCAATAGTTATATTAGTGCGACATATTTGTGGGTACTGGTAGCCTTTGAGTCAATCAAAGAGAATACGGGGCCGCTGAGTGATGTCATGAAGCACTAGTGGACTTTTAGAACCTTTACTTGACCATCTTGGCCTTTTTAGGGGTAGTGAGATGACCGGCTTTGGTGCAGTCCGAAGTTGGTAGATACTCGATACTACACTCATTGAGGGTTATTTTCTTGGAATATTTCGGTCGCCAGTAAAGTGTCTAAACTGAAACAATCAACATAGAAAATAATCCAGTGATATTGAGCTCCTTAGAACCCGGTTACTATTTATAGGACATGTTGAGCCAACTAAACTTCAAGAGGGTACTTACCTATGAAACCCCATGCAAGCCTAAACTAGGAACTTGTGTGATTTGCTTGTACATATATACTTGTGCATAACATCGTGAACATCATGAAGCATCATTTGCATCCACTAACCATTTCAAGAATTTTGGATCTTCATCTTTGTTCCTGTTTTGTAGGTTATGGAATCACTTCGCAGGAAAACAATCCAAGTCAACCTTGTGAGAATTCCTCCTCAACTTAAGGAGCTTGCTTCCAAGATTCCAGAGTATTATCCATTCACTGAAATACATGGTCGACTTCTCAACTTGGTCAACTCCAACACAGAGGAAGACATGGTGAAAGTTCTCTTCCAGTTCTTTGAACCCCTACACCACTGCTTCACATTTCCTAACTACCATCTAGTGCCTACTCTGGAGGAATTTTCTCAACTTCTGTGGATTCCTATTCTCCATCAACTACCTTTCAACGGTACGGAAATAGATCCAAAGCCTGAAGATGTTGCTCAAGCCCTACACTTGCAACCATCTGATGTCATAGTTCATTAGGAAACCAGAAGTGGTGTCAAGGATTTCTTGGCAAAGTTCCTGTTTGAGAAAGCTCAAGAATGCTGGAATTCTCTAGATCTACAAGCTTTTGAGGAGATTGTAGCTCTTATCATCTATGGGTTGGTCTTGTTCCCAAACCCTGATCAGCTTATAGATGCGAATGCTGTCAAGATTTTCATATCTCGGAATCTGGTACCTACACTGCTTGGGGACATCCTACACTCATTTCACACACGAACAATGAGGAAAAGAGGTGTTCTCATGTGTTGTACTCCTCTTCTAGCAAGGTGGTTTATTTCTCACCTTCCCCAATCAGTCTTGAAGAATGAGCAAGGCTTGAGGTGGTCACAACGGATGATGACTCTTACACATTCAGATGTTCATTGGTGTTCTCGATCCAGAGAAAATGTTATCATCATCGACCGTTGTGGTGAATTCCCTAATGTCCCACTACTAGGCATTAGGGGAGGCATTACCTACAACCCCTGCTTAGCTCTGAGACAATTTGGGTATGCCCGAAGGGATGGCCCTCATGACATGCTGATTCTAGACTTGGTTTTTGACTTCGACAACAACACTTAAGGACTTCGACAAAGGTTCATCCGAGCCTGGAGGATGCCCAACAAGGTAGATAGTAAGACCTTGTGACACAATAATTCCATCCCCCTTGAGCCTTACCTCAAGTGGGTACGAACCCGCGCCCAAAGTCTTATGATGCCTTACCCCTACATTCTCCCTGTGATCAAAGAGCATGTTATGGAAGGAGAGGTTCCATACACCCTCCTACATCCTGACATGCCAACATCATTGGAAGATTTACAAAGGAGTTGGATACAACTCAAGGGAGAACGTGATATGTTTGAAGCCTAATTCTACGCCAGTGAGAAGAAGGTTTTGGAACTTACTCGTCAACTTCACGAAGAGCAGACTCTCAACACCTACATTGCACCAAAGAGGATGCGCAATGTCTTTTTACATTAGAATTTTGTATTACTTTTCCCATGGGGCATTGATGTACTAACAAATTATATCTTATTAATATGACGTTTGTTCCTTTTTGTTTAAACAAATTTGAATTTATGAATCCTTGAATGCATTACATGAATACATATCATTCATCATATGCATAAACAGGTCTTCACACCAGGTTTCCTTATCTCTCTGCTGTTTATTTCAGCAAGATGGATATTGAGCAGACGGTCAAAGATTTGCAAGCGCAGAATTCACAGTTCCAACAACTACTCATGACTTTGGATAAGGGTCAGGAGGATCTTAAAGCTCTGTTAGAGAAGGAAAAGGAGAAAAAGAAAAAGAAGAGAGCTGGTGTGGCTACTTTGGGTAGAAGATTTGAAGGTCAAGCTAGAAGGGTCCTGGATTTCCCCTTAACATCAGATGAAGGGGTAGAAAAAGGAAAGGGAGCTGCAGTACCATCTGAGTCTGAGGAAGAAGAAGAGGAGGAAGATGAAGACTATTCAGAACAATAGTATCCTCCTACAGATGAAAAATACAAGAATCTGGAAGAACGTCTAGCAACCATGGAGATTCAGAGAGTGCCTGGGCTGGACTTTGAAGAGTTGGGTTTGGTTTCTGGAATTGTCATTCCCTCGAAGTTTAAAGTACCTCTGTTTTCTAAGTACGATGGGGTGTCTTGCCCAAAGATGCACCTACGGTCCTACGTCAGAAAAATCCAACCATATTCTTCTGAAAAAGACCTGTGGGTACGTTTCTTCCAGGACAGTTTATCGGGAACGCAATTAGATTGGTTCTACCAGCTAGAGAGGTCTGATGTGCATAATTGGGAGGATTTGGCTGCTGCCTTCTACAAGTAGTATCAGTATAATGCAGACTTAGAACCTACCCGTACTCAATTACAGAGTATGGGCATGGTCTCAAATGAAGGCTTTAAGGAGTATGCCCAGAAATGCAGAGACTTGGCGGGACGAGTACAACCACCTCTATCTGAGAGAGAGCTTGTAGATATGTTCTTGGGTACACTGTCGGGCCCCTTTTTCAATCACCTGATTGGAAGTTCGTTTGCGGGGTTCACCGAGTTGATTCTAACTGGTGAGAGAGTTAAAGTCGGAATCAAGAGTGGTAAAATTCAAAAAGATGCATCTGCTTCCGCTGCCATCAAAAATCCTTTTCCAGCAAAGAAAGAAGTCTCAGCTGTCTACTCACAAAGAGGTCAAGAAAGAATTGAGCGCCAGCCAGCGGTGGGGGCCGTAATGATTCAGAAGTCTGCAGTTGATCAGCCCAGAAACAATCAACCCAGAACCAACCAAGCAAGGGTGGAAAGGCCTGTAAGGCAATTCACCCAGATAAACATGACTCCCACTCAGGTTCTTCCCCATCTTTTGAAGTTAAACCTTGCCAGTCTAAAAGAGGCCCCAAAGAATCCGAATATAACTTCTCCTTACTACCATTTGAACGCCAAGTGTGCTTATCATTCAGGGAGCATAGGGCATGAAACCAACAATTGTTGGGACCTCAAGAATAAGATTCAGGATTTGATAGATGCTAAAGAAGTGGAATTCGAAGCTCCTGAAAAGCCGAATGTGATCTCTGCTCCAAAGCCAAGGCATGGCCACAATGCCCATGCTGTTGAAGAGGATCTTTTTGTTGCTATTGTTGATGATTTGATGACTCTGTTACCTATAATCAAGTTGAACTTGTTGAAGGCTGGGATTTTCCCAGGTTGTGAAAAAGATTGTTGCCTTTGTTCATCCTTACCAACCGATTGTCTGTTGTTGAAGTTAGGCATCCAACGCCTAATGGATAATCAAGAAATCCTTTTTGAGAATACTCCTATTACACCAACTCCTGTCAATGATATTTCAATAATTACCATATCTGCCAATCTTTCCAAGGTCTCCAAAAGACCTGTTAAGATTACATCCAATCTAAAGATTGTACCTTTGAAGATAACTATGTCGGGGCCTGTGATCGGTGGATCTGGAACTGACTGTTTAACGCTGGTTCGCGAAATGTCGCGGAAGCAAGAGTCGCCACCGTCTTTTATTTTCTCCAACATGGAAAGGACAAAAGCACAGAAAAATTCCTTAAAGAGATTGCTCTCGGTTCGGGAGGTAGATTATAGAAAGGGAAGGTGTTAGCACCCTTTCTATCCATGGTTATCCATGGGCTCTTAGATACTTGCTCACTTGTGTTTTCAAAATGGTTTGTTTGCTTTTCAACTGTGGGTTTTAAAAAGTTTCTTTGAAAATTTCAGTTCGACTCTTGTATCAGTCCTCAAGAGTGTTTGAAAAATGCTTTCGAAAGCTTTTTGAAAATGTGTCGGTGTGAAAAGTATTTTTGAATTTGTTTTGAAGTTAGAGCAAGTATCTAGAGTCGTCTACCTACCCTGAGGAATTCGTCTGTGTAGATGTCCTTTAAAGTAGTGCCATCCCACCATTGAGAGGTAGGTAGCACCACCGTTGGAGGTGTTCGGGTCAATTCGAGGTTCGGGACATGGTGATCACCAGAGCAATGGGAAGACACCTTAGAAGCTACCCTCATGCCAGGTTCCCGGATCATGAGGACTTACTAAGACATCCTCTACTCGACGATCACCTTTCGAGGTAAGGCAACAGTGAGGCGTACCCTAGGGGTGGTGTGTGCGATTCGTGTGTCGTTTTCATTTATTTTTGTCTTGTTCATGTTATTGGTGATCTACGCTTGATTTTATTTTATCCATTCATTCTTGCATGCTTTGTTTAACAGTTAAAAGTTTGCGGGAAAGTGAATCTAAAGCTATTACAAATGGCGCGGGTCCACATCACCAAAATTTCCAGGACCCGATTTGACAGAAAATAAATAAATAAAGCAAATAAAGAATTGAAAAGTGCGAGAAGTAATTACAAGGCTTTGGGAGAGGTACATAATTATTTAAGCAAAATAAACTAAATATGCGAAATTAAATCGAAACGAGGGCGTTGGGCCCTTTTGCAAAATATTAAAATTACATGAATTAATTAATTTAAGAAAAGAAATTGTTTTTGTTTTTTTTTGGTATTTTATGTTTTTTAAGATTTAATAGAAAAAAGGAATTAATTAAAATTAAAATAAAATGCTAAACCTAATTCTAATTATTTTTTAATTTATTAAGAAAAATGTTGAAGTTTTTAACCTAAATTAAACCTAATTTTTATATACAATTTTAATTATGAAAATAAATAAAATAAAAAATAAATAATATTATTGTGAAAAAGAAAAAATTAAAGGGAATAAAACATTTATTAAACCTAGTTCTATATTTTTTAGATTTTGTTATGAAAAGAATTAAAATTAAAATCCTAATTTAAACTAATTAATTTACATGCATTTATTTACAAGAAATATTAAAATAAAAATATTTATTATATTTTTTCATCTTCTCTGATTTTTTTATGATATTTTGTATTTTATAAAAATAATTAATTAATTTAAACAAATAATAATTAAAAGTAAAAGATTTAAATAAATAAAGAAAATAAAAAAAAGAGAGAAAAATTTGCAAACCTAGGGGGGTGGTAGTCCCCAAAGTGGAGGTCTGGCCCAAGAAATCTGAGCCCAATAACCTTCAAATTCGTTGACTTTTCCAAGCACTATGTGGCACCTTTGACCAGGCCTATGATGCGCTTCCAATCCATCCCTTTGATTTGATCTCCAGGGGCACGTGGACGTGGGATTTTTGAAGGCATATGGTGTGTCTTGATGCTGGCAATGCATGGGAACATAGATAGCAAAATAATATAGGAAATAATACAGACCTGGGGCTCGAACCCAGGTCTTGGATATGAACACACTCAGCGCTTGCCAGCTGAACCACTGAAACCTTTTGTTAACTAAATAAACAACAAATAATAAAATGTGAAACTACGCGTTAGTGGATTAAAGCGCGCGAATTTCAAACCAGCGTATCACGTTTTGCCACGGACTCATCTTCTTCACCATCCCTGAAACACAAAATATTAAGCAACGGTTTTATACGCGTTTTGTTAGCTGGCTTTTGGGAAAATAGCGAATAAGTCTTAGAGGGTCAATAAATTAGGCGCGATGGGTGGTTTGTGATCGTTCAAGCCTGCTGATTACAACCATGGCATTCTTGAAGGCCAATTTTTCTTGGTTTTAAAATCCCCAATTGGAGGTCCTGTAAACCCTAAAACTCAAACATGGTGAAATCGTGTATACAGCATAAAAACGCAATTAAATGCATTGGTTAGTTTCAAGACAAGATAATAATCATGAATCAATGAATAAAAGTTACAAAAGATGCTTAAATCATGATGCACGATTATGAGTTTTTTTCGAAACAGTTTGAACCCTATATACCGATTCTTAAAGTTTGAGTGAATGCTTTTGATTGGAATATGTTCAGTAATCTCCAAGGAAGCTAATGGAACAAGAATTGAGACCTGAATCGTCCTGGAGGGCTGTTTTCAGAATTGAGTTTGTGGAGAAAAATTTCAAGTTTGCTTTGTGTTCTTTTGCGCAGCTTAGTCTCTATCCTGATTAGGGTTGTGTTCTAGCATATGTAGTGAGTGCATTAGGTCAAAAAACTTGCTCCAAATCTCTTGCAATCATGGTTTTGAAAATTTGATTTTTCAAAGTGATTTCCATATCTTTTTCCATGCAATTTTGTGTCAATTAGGATCCAATCAAACCAAATCTTCCCATATTTGAATGTGCACGAATTATTGAGTCTAAAACATGTGCAAAAAGATTTGTTAGGTTAAATTAAGTATTTTTCATATATTTAAATGATTTAAATGAATTAATATAAATAAAAATTCAAATAAATAAATAAAAAATGAAGAAATACTTCCCTTTGGGCCAAGTGGTCGTGCACATGTCATGGATGATGAATTATGGAAGAAAAATGGGCCCATTAGCAATTTTAAGTCATTTGAATCAATGTTGACTTTTCAAAATATCCAAAAATTTCCCAACTTCCACAAGGCATAACTTGCTCAATTTTTAAGCTCTTCTCATGTTCTTGGACATTTTGGAAAGGTCTTTGAGTCCTATAACCAATGTCTTTGGTCCCATGTCATTTTGATTTACCAATATCAAGTTATGGCCTTTGACTTAAAGTCCCTTTTTGTTGACTTTTGAAAATGACCTATAATGTTGAAATTGATAACTTTTTGTGAGAGCATTTCTTGGACTTGAAGTATGAAGATGAGTTTTAGGAAATGTCTTTCTCTTCAAAATGAGATTTGGATGGAATTTTTCTGATAATCCATGTGAAAGTTATGCCCTGGTCAATTTCAGTTGACTTTTTCAGCTGTCCAAATAAGGAAACTTTTGCATCTTGATGATTTCTGAGCCAAATTTTGAGAATCATGATCAAGCATTGATCAAATGATGTTTGTGGCTTCAAAATGATATATTGACCAAAAATTTGAACTTCTGACTGTCAAATGACCATTTTGCCCCTACAGTTGACTGTAGTGCAATTAGGGTTTTTGACTGTGCAATTTATTGCTGAATGTCTTGAAACTTGATATGAGGATGCTTGACCATATTTGTAGGCATATGATACTTGAGTGGACCTTTTAAAACTTCATTTTCTTGATCAGAACACAAACCCTAATCTTGGCTGTATAGGAGACCTTTGCACTGTGCAACCCTTGGGGAATTTTGCAGCTTGACTTGGCAATTTCTTGGAGGATATGGGAGGGCAAATTTTGGGGTACAACAGGGCCTATCTCGTATAAGTCCAACAAATTAATACCGTGGAACTATGAAGGAGAGATCTTCTACCACGGTATTAAACAAATTGAATCAACTGAAGAAAGTTCTGATGAAGAGTGTGATACAGTGGGAAGAACTGACTGTTTTTTTGGAATGCAGGTTTGCGTTTTGCGTTTGTGTTCGCAGAATGTCGCGGTAAGCAAGAGTCGCCACCGACTTTTATTTTATCCAACAAGGAAAGTAAAAAAGCACAGAAAAATTCCTTTTTCGAGATATTTCTCAGGTTCGGGGGGTAGATTATAGAAAGGGAAGGTAATAGCACCCTTTCTATCTGTGGTTATCCACGGGCTCTTAGATACTTGCTCAATTGTTTTCAAAATATTGCTTTCTTTGTGCTTGTAGGTTTTGAAAAAAAAATTGTTTTGAAAACTTCGATTTAACTCTTGCTTCTGTCCTCAAGAGCGTATGAAGTATTTTTGAAAACTTTGTTCAAAAAAGGAGTGTAAGTGTGAAAAAGATTTTGTTTTTTGAAAGATCAAGTATCTAAGAACCATCTACCTACTCGAAAAAAGAATCGTTCTATACTAATGTCCTTTAGACGATGCTATCCCACTATGAATGAGTAGGTAGCACCATCGTTGGAGTTTAAGGGTCAATTCGAATTAGGGACTTACGGTCACCAAAGCAATGTTAGGACGCCTTAGCGGTAACCCTAATGTCTTAGATCATTTGTTTGAGGCAACAATATCCAAGGCAACCATTTCGAGGCGACTATGATCTTTTAGACAAGAGGGCGACCTCTAAAACGACCTATACTCAATGACCGTGTACGAAGGCAACCAAGTGGGGTGTACCCTAAGAGTGTGCATGTGCAAGTGTGTCGTTTTCAATTATTTTATCTTTGTACATGTTAGGGGTGATCTAATTTGATTTTAAGATTAACATTCAGTCTTGTCATGCAAACCCTATTATCAAACATCTATCAGTTATAATTTGCAGAATTAAAGTGCGGAATTTAAATTACAAGGCGTCGGGTATTTACATCGCCAAAGACAAACCCTTTAGAAAAATAAAATAAAGCGATAAAAATAATTAAACATCCTATTTAACTATTACAATTCGGGAGCAAGTACATTATTGGATAAAAATAAGTAACGCGTGCGAGAAATTAAATTGAGCGCATGCTTAGGGTTTTGACCCTTTTGGTTAAAGAAAAATCTTTTTTAGGTTTTTATTATTTTATTTAAGGAAAAGAAATTAAACCTAAATTAAATTCCTAAATTAAGTTAATAAATTAATTAAATGAAAAGTAAATTATTTTTTGGAATTTTTTATTATTTAGGAAAGAAATAGAATTAATAGAATTAGTGATTAAAACCTAATTAAATCTAATTAACTTAATTATTTACAAAAAAAATGAATTAAAGTTTTCTAGAATTAAAACCTAAATTAACTAATTAGTGTTTATTAAGAAAAATAAATGTTTAAAGTTTGATTGAATAAAAAATATTTTTTTGTGATTTTATTTTATAAAAGAGGAATTTTGATTGGTTAGAATTTAAATAAAAAAATAATAAAGCAATTAAATAAACAAACAAAATAAATGAGAAGAAGGGAGTATGGGCCTGATTATGTGGTGCTAGTAGCAAATTCGTGGCCCAATATATGCTGGCCTTCTTTGACTTTCTCTGATCTGGTGCATGTGCATTGACCAACGCTTCTATGGACCTTCAGACCTTGGCCACCAGATCTGGCTCCTAGCCATTTGGAACTTAGATGGGTGATAGCACACGGTAGACTGCACGCTTGAGCAAGTACCTGATTACCTGAAAAATAATGAGAAAATACAAAGCGCTGGAGGCAGGGATCGAACCACTGACCTCCAGTCACTAACTCCTTGGAATTGGACTTGTAGGCCACTGGGACACGCTGTTGAATTTGTTATCATAATGCAAATAATGTTTATTATATAAAAAATAAAACTATTGCCAGAAATTAAAAAAACGCACGCGTGGTTTGAAAGGGCCAATGGGAAGGGGACACCTCATCGTCCCTGTCCTGGAATCTGCAAAAACATACCTGCGGATTTGAATCCGCAGCTAAAAACGCAAGCCTATTCAAAAATCTTTTCTAGGTCATATAAATCCATTCCAAGAACATGGTTTGACTCGTCCTGGCTTCCTGATCAAAACCATCCCCTTCTTGTGGATCAATTGTTACTGAAATAGAAAACCCCAAAAACGCTTCCAAGAACCCTAGTTATGGCGTTTTGCATTACAGGTTAGATAAACGAAATTAAATGTTGCCAAAAGTTTACAAATGATGTGAGGATTACAAATATGCAGTTATTTCATTCAATGGATGCAAGAATGGTGAGTTTCGATTTCAAGAACAGAGGTATGTTTCGTGACACTTACAGCGCATTATGGGGTCTGAAGATGCTTGGTTTTGATCCAGGTAGATTGAGTGAACGCCCAGGAATCAATTGAGATATGTCTCAGCTCTTGAAAACACCTCTAACTATGATTTCGATCTCAAGCTTTTTTGTGTATTTTTCAAATCTTATTCTGCCTCTCTCTGCACTTTCCAACCCTGATTTTGTATCCTTTGGCTTGCTTATGTATTGTGTAGTGTATTAGGGTAATAAATATGATCCAAATCTTCTCCTATCAATGCTTGCATATTTGATTTTATCTCCCTTTACAAACTTGCCAATTTTGCCTAATTTCAATCTTTTTGCACATGATTTGGTTTGATTCGATTTTGATGATGTTAATGATAATGATCAAAGCCTGAAATAGCCAAAAGATCTTGTGTTATCAAAGTATTGGATTTTATATGATTTTATTTGATTTAAAATGAATAAATTCAATTAAAAATCAAATTAAATAATAAAAATAAAATATGGGCTCATGGCTGAAGCTAGGGCACGTGGACAATGATGCAAGCTCAAATCAAGTGGAAAGGAATGGGCCCATTTGACAAAATTTGAAGTTTTGGGGATAGTTGACTTTTGGCAATTTTGCAAAATTGTCCAACTTCAACAATGCATAACTTCTTTAATTTTGAACTTTTGGAGGTGTTCTTGGACTTTTTAGAAATATTGAGATGTCCTCTAATCAACACTCTTGGTCCCATCTCATTTTGATATTCCATTCTCAAGTTATAAGCTTTGGAAAAAAGGTGTTTTTGTTGACTTTCAAAAATGACCTATAATGTCCAAATTCATAACTTCTTGTGAGTACATTTTTTGATCTTGGGGTATGAAGATGGATTGTAGGAAATTGCATCCTCTTCAAAATGAGCTTTGTATGGGTCATTTATCATAAATTATGAGAAAGTTATGCTTGGTCAAAGTTGAGTTGACTTTTCCTACAAAACCCTAATTTAGCAACTTTTGAGTCTTGATGAATTTTGAGCAATCCTTGATGAATCATGATCAAACCTTGATAAAATGATGAAATATCCTTCAAAATGAGACTATTGACAAAAAATATTGAAGTTTGATTGTATGTAGGTCACAGTTGACTTTTGCCCTAGCACAGTCGATTTTTGGGCCTTTTGGCAATTGGCTGAGCAAACTTCCTCTGCAAGGCTTGAAACTTGACATGGATGATCTTTAGAACATATTAGGACATTGGGGAGCACTTGAGGTAATTTGGACTCAAGGATCTTGATGCAACACAAAACCCTAATTTGGGGTAGACTACCTTAGGAGATAGCTTGTCTGTCCAACTCTTGAGCAAACTTGAGCCACTTGGAGATTTTTCTTGCAATGTCTTGAGAAATATGGGAGGGGAAATTTTGGGGTACAACAGCTGCCCCTGTTCAATCTTCTTAAACCTGAGGATGTAGATTGGCTTTCGTGCCTTTCGTGATCCGAAGGTGGAAGATGATTGAACACTAAAGTGCCCAGAAATTTGCACTTGCATGAAGTGGTATCAGCCTTATGACGTCAGGAATGGGCTTACAGATGCCATTTGGAGATTGCCGGCGGGAGGATGGGCTTAAAGATGCCATATGAAGGGGTGTCGATCGCATAAGAGATTCCTTAGCGAGAACTTGCATACCTGTTGCTGTGGAAGATTCTGCTTGGGGAAATCTGATCTTTGTTCAGATTTAGGAACTTGCCTGTACTTCAACTGAGAGAACATCTCTGCTGAGTTTTAAGAACTTGTTCATAATTCAACTGGGGTGAAACATCTTCGTCGATATTTAAGAACTTGCCTGTAATTCAACTGAGAAAACTCTGTTGAGATTTAAGAACTGTCTGTAATTCGACGGAGGAACTTTGCCGAGATTTAGAACCTTATCTGTAATTCAATCGAGGATAATTCAGTTGATATTTAAGAACCGGTCAGTACTTCGACTGAGGGAAACATCTTTATCGAGATTTAGGACTTCTCTGTAATTCAACCGAGGATAATTCAGTCGAGATTTAAGAACCGGTCAGTACTTCGACTGAGGGAAACATCTTCATCGAGATCTAGGAACTGTCTGTAATTCAACCGAGGATAATTCTGTTGAGATTTAAGAACTCGTACACACTTCGACGGAGGAAAATTGTCGAGATTTAGAACCTTATCTGTAATTTAACCGAGGATAATTCAGTTGATATTTAAGAACTGGTCAGCACTTCGACTGAGGGAAACATCTTCATCGAGATCTAGGAACTGTCTGTAACTCAACCGAGGATAATTCTGTTGAGGTTTAAGAACTCGTCCACACTTCGACGGATGAAAATTGTCGAGATTTATAACCTTATCTGTAATTCAACCGAGGATAATTCAGTCGAGATTTAAGAACCGGTCAGCACTTCGACTGAGGGAAACATCTTCATCGAGATCTAGGAATTGTCTGTAATTCAACTGAGGATAACTTTATTGAGATTTTAAGAACTCGTCCACACTTCGACGGAGGAAAATTGTCGAGATTTAGAACCTTATCTATAATTCAACCGAGGATAATTCAGTTGATATTTAAGAACCGGTCAACACTTCGACTGAGGGAAACATCTTCATCGAGATCTAGGAACTGTCTGTAATTCAACCGAGGATAATTCTGTTGAGATTTAAGAACTCGTCCACACTTCGAGGGAGGAAAATTGTCGATATTTGGAACCTTATATGTAATTCAACCGAGGATAATTCAGTTGAGATTTAAGAACCGGTCAGCACTTCGACTGAGGGAAACATCTTCATCGAGATCTAGGAACTGTCTGTAATTCAACCGAGGATAATTCAGTTGAGATTTAAGAACTCGTCCACACTTCGACGGAGGAAAATTGTCTAGATTTAGAACCTTATCTGTAATTCAACCGAGGATAATTCAGTTGAGATTTAAGAACCGGTCAGTACTTCGACTTAGGTAAAAGCTTCATAGTTGAGAATCTAACTGCATCCTTCCTGAAAGGTAAAGGTCAGTTGTATGCCATGTATGATATATATCAAGCAATGATGTTCTCAAAATAAATGAGACTGTGTTGTATGATGCGTATATGCATGTGTCATGATGTATGGAAATGTAATGTTTTTAGCTGGAGAAAAGAGTTGAATTCTTCGTTTCCGCTGGAGATAGCGAATGAAGATAATTGTGAGAATAAACCTGCAGGAGAGGATAACTCCGCCGGGGAATAAACTGATGAGAGAATGACTCTATGGCGAAGAGATGCTCTGCTGAGGATTCCACCGATAAATTCCACTGGGGATGAATTACCGTTACTGGTGATACTGAATCCTGTTGGGGATTGACTTCTTGTTTGTGAAAGGAAAGAACTCTGTTGGGGATGACCCTTCATTTACGACTTCACTGGGGATAACCTTTTAGACTCTAATGGGGATAATCCTTTGAGCTATGATGGGGGCAATCTTCCAAAGTCTACTGGGGATGATTCTCCAAACTCCACTGGGGAAGCTTTTTTCAGACTGCGCTGGGGAGAATTTCCAACTCCACTGGGGATATTTTGTATTCTTCCGGGGAATATTCTCATACTCCGCTGGGGAATATTAAGATCTTTCAGTGCCGATGGTAGATAAACTCTACTTGGGGAGAATATTACCGATTCACAGTTGCAAGTCTCAGCCGGGGAGAGTTAACATTACTGTCTTACTCTGCGGGGAGTGAATGCATCTCAACTATATTCTTCAGCTGAATTTACCTTGTACCTGGTGGACAGAGCAACTGTATAGCTTGGACAATTCTTATTTGCCCCTGTTTCTGATATTACAAGTAATCGTCTTTTGTTTTGGAATGTAATTATTTATGAGCAGCAATTAATGTCAAATGCATATATCAAAAATGAACATTGGACGTTCTTTACAAAACAAAACAGAAAAAGGAAAAACAGTTTAAAATTTCTCTGAAAATGAATCGTATTGATTTTGAAGTTTGGCCTGTAAATAGGCGTTTTGTACAAGAGGCTGACGTCCTAGTAAGAGAACGCCGTCGAACAAATAGAATTTACACAATTTTGTGAAAAACAAAACAGCTAGGTGAATAATCCCACTGGGTTCCAACTCTGTTATTGCCTTTATGTCCTCGAGCATCTCATCACTTTGTTACTTGGTTGAAGGTAGATCAGATTAATTAGTGCCGTCTGAGCTTGATAGTCGATACCGAAGTTTGGTTGCAAGGTGATCCAATGAGACATAGTGTTACGCTTTGATCCTTAATTTTTGCCTGGACTGCCCTTTCGGGTTTTCGGTCCACCGGAATACCCTTTTTTGCCCAAGCCGCCTTTTCAGGTTTTCGACTTGCCGGGTGTACAGTTTTTTTTTTCATTTTCATCCCTTATTTTTGCCCGAACCCTTTTGGTTCGCCGGGAAGCCCTTATTTTTGCCTAGGCCAGTCAACCTAGCGGGTCTTTGATCATGCGTAGTATTTTTTCACTATGTCTGCATTGACGGGGTGAGGAAGGTCTTCACCATCCATGGTGGTTAGAATCATAGCTCCTCCTGAGAAAATGTTCTTAACCATAAATGGCCCTTCGTAAGTAAGGGTCCATTTGCCCGAGGGATCACCTTGAGGTAGTATGATGCGCTTGATAACCAGGTCCCCAACTTGATACTCTTATCTTCTAACTTTCTTGTTAAATGCCTTGATCATCCGTTTTTGGTACGTTTGACCATGACAAATAGCAGTAAGTCTCTTTTTGTCAATTAGGTTCAGTTGATCAAGTCGGATCTGAATCCAGCCATCTTCGCTCAAACCTGCATCCTTCATAATTCGAAGAGAGGGTATCTGAACTTCAATGGGCAAGACTTCCTCCATGCCATATGTTGTACCCCAAAATTTTCCCTCTCATTTTATCAATATTTCTCATCACAAGGCTTTTTGAACTCAAGATCAGGCTAGGGTTTGCTCTGCTCAAGACACCTCCTTGCACTGTTGACCTAAATTAGGGTTTGAGTTTGCACAGGAATATTTTGACCTATAATACCCAAATTTACTTTCATACTTCATGTTGGACTCATAAGTTTACCCATACCAAGTTTCAAGCCTTGAATCAAATTTTGGCCCAGTCAATTGGACACTTGACCTAGAAATCAGCTGTATTGGGGAAAAAGTCAATTGTGACCAATTTACAGTCAAACCTCATGAATTTTCACCCACATCAACATTATGAATTCATATGAACCATTTGATCAAGTTTGGACCACAAATCCACAAGAAATTTGATCAGATCACCAAAAGGGCAAAATGGTCATTTTTAGGGTTTTGAATGTACAAAGGCAATTTTTGACTGTTTGACCTAGCCAATGGCAAATTAAGCTCAACCATGGACTCAAGGACTCAATGACATTATCTTGACCTATTCAACAAGTTTAAAAGATCTCAAATGCATAGGATTGACAGATGAATTTTTCAGTCAACTGATCAAATTTGAGTATACACTAAAAAGTCAAACTTTGACTTTTGGGTCAAAATCAAGTGCCAAGGGTCATTTTTCATCAAGATATGTTAAATTATGAAACTTGTTCATCAAGAAACCCAAAATTGCAAATTAGGGTTTAAAATGGAAACTTGAGTGCCATAGCCCATTTTGCTCGTGCGTTTTACTCCTTTCCACTTCAAACACCTTCCATTCAACTCACTAAAGTTATCCCAAACCTCCATTGCCAACTGTAACTCCATTTAGAGTGTTCACCATTTCTGTTTTGAAGCTTTGCAGGTTGAGTTCTATAGAGAGATTCAGACCATTTCAAAACAAACTAAGCATTGGGAAAGGTCCAGGGAACATCAAGCAAGCTCAAAAGAACCTCAAGCCTCATTGAAAGTTGCTGCATTGTTCAACTCGAATCCAACTGAAATAGGTATTTCTCCAAATTCTATCTCTCTATTTAGGAATATTTAGTCTTAGGTTTGTGAATGAAAAATGTAGTATTCAATGCCATGAAGCTATACATATGCTCAGTTTTCATTTATATTAAGCGTGCTAAGAGAATTTCATCCATAAACATGCTGAAAAAGTTAGGTCAGATTTTAGGGCCAGAGAAATTCTCTCTAGTCTTTGAGAGTTAGATCAAGTTTTTTATATGGTTAGAATCGTGGTTTGATGCTCTACAAGTTTCATGTTTTGAGTTTTGGCAAAAGATCACAAATATAGGAGTTAGCAGTTTGTACAACAGGCGCGCGTATTTTCAAACAGTCTGGAGGAAGAAGATGAAGCTGATGGGTTGGGCTTGGCCTTCTTGCTTCTAAAACCCTCATTTTGCTAAATGCACCTCTGGCTCATTTTCTTTATATTTTGTTATTTTTGTATTTTAATTTCATTCTGACTTTGATATTTTATTTTCAAACATAAAAAATGCTTAAAAATATTTTCACATTTTTTTTTACATTTATTAGGTATTTTATTTTAATTATTTCTAACATTAAAACATTTAAGTACTTTATATTATTTATTAAAACTGGAAAAATAATGAAAATAATACTTTTATTTTTATTTCTTATTTTTATTCACACTGAAAATGTTTTCTTGAATATATTTTATTTTTTGTAAATATTTTATTTTATTTTATACATACTTAATATATTTAATATATAAATATATACATATATACTTTTATTTTATTAAATAAATAGAAAAAAATATAAAAATATTACCTTTTTTTATACTAAAAAATACGTTTTCTTCAATATATTTCATTTTTGTACATATTAATATATTTTTGTATATAAATAATATATAATATTATTTCTTAAGGAAAATTAGGGTTTGCCCCTTAATTAAATGAAATCAACTTTTTATTTTAATTCTTTACACCTTTTTCACAATAAAAATACTTTACATACATAAATAAATAAAAACTTCTTTTTTTGCATAATACATTTTATTCTAATATTTATTTATCTTGTTTATTTAAATATTGTACATTTAAATATTGTTGCATTGTAAATTCAATTTGGTTGTAATAACTTAGGATTTATATTTCTTGCAAAAATAATCCACTATCCAAAATTGTACCCCCATCCCCATAATCATGTTGTAATAGCTTAGAATTTAAATTCTCGCACTTAACACTTTCAATTATGCCATGATTATAGAATTAGGGTTTGTACGCCAAAATCAAATTAACAAATAGTTTGACCTAATCAAAGACAAAAATGCATGAAAAACAAACACAATGCACACTTGCAGCCCTAGGGTTACAATCCACTTGTTGCCTTCAAAAAGTGGGCCATGGTATGTGTTGTACCCCAAAATTTTCCCTCTCATTTCATCAACATTTCTCATCACAAGACTCTTGGAACTCAAGATCAAGCTAGGGTTTGCTCTGCCCAAGACACCTCCTTGCACTATTGACCTAAATTAGGGTTTGAGTTTGTACAAGGATGATTTGACCTACAATGCCCAAAATGACTTTCATACTTCATATTGGACTCATAAGTTTGTCCATACCAAGTTTTAAGCCTTGATTCAAATTTTTGCCCAGTCAATTGGGCAGTTGACCTAGAAATCAGCTGTATTGGGGGAAAAGTCAACTGTGGCCAATTGACAGTCAAACCTCATGAATTTTGACCCACATCAACATTATGAAATCATATGAACCATTTGATCAAGTTTGGATCACAATTCCACAATAAATTTGATCATATCACCAAAAGGGCAAAATGGTCATTTTTAGGGTTTTGATTGTGCAAAGGTAATTTTTGACTGTTTGACCTAGCCAATGTAAAATCAAGCTCAACCATGGACTCAAGGACTCAATGACATTATCTTGACCCATTCAACAAGTTCAAAAGATCTCAAATGCATAGGATTGACAGATGAATTTTTCAGTCAACTGATCAAAATTTGACTGTACACTGAAAAGTCAAACTTTGACTTTTTGGTCAAAATCAAGTGCCAGGGGTCATTTTCCATCAAGACATGTCAAATTATGAAACTTGTTCATCAAGAAACCCAAAATTGCAAATTAGGGTTTAAAATGGAAAAAATTCATAACTTAGAATTTTTCTAAGTTATAAAATTTTCTTATTTTTTCCTAACTTTGTCCCATTTTTTCACCAAGATGCAAATGGATTCAAACAAAACTTATAACATTAAAGTTTTAGTCTATCACAAAGTCTACAACTTTGATTCACAAAGTTTTCTCAAAAGAAGCTTGGATCTCAAGTTATTATTTTTGGAACAAGGGTACCTAAAACTTTTAACTTAGAGAAATTTTGCCCTAGTTTAGGCAGGATTTTGACCCATCTTCTTGGACATTTTTCACATAGTTCCACTTGGAGTTTCAAGTTGCATTTCAAATATGTATTATATTACATGTTGCAATCTTTCCAAATTGTCCAAGAACTCCTCAAACACCTTTGTGGTTAGGGAGAATCGAATGCTTGAAGTTGGCAAAAACTCACTTTGCAACCATGGCCAATACATGTTCATACCACTTGCCAAATCTGACCAAGCTAGCTTAATTCACAATTACAGGCCTATAAACCAATTTGTACTCAATAATTTAATGAAAATCCATTGAGCCAATGCATTGTCTTGGTCATTAGGGTATTGTGCACAAGTTTAATCCCTAAATGGTAAAAGGCACATTTCCATTTTTGCAAAAGGTTGCTTTATGTCAAAACAACATCCTAGAGCCTTGAACAAGATCTTATGCTGCAAACCAAATCCACAAACTTGGGGCCAAGCTTACACAATGTGTGCAGAGTTAGAGCTAGCCTGTACAGGCCTGCTCTTTGTCACTTCTTATTTTGCTTCATAACCAAGGCATTATGCAAAAAGTCAACATCTCACATATCTGATAAAACTAACTCAAGCAAAGTTTTAAAACAAGTTTCTCATACCCTAGCAAGCCAGAAGCACGAGCCCTTGACCACTCAAACCACCTCATACTCAAAATCTCCATTTTCTTGCAAAACAGGGCCAGTTCTACATATTACAAGCCACAATCAAATTCCCTCGTGCGTTTTGTACAAAACTACTTCAAACATATTCCAATCAACATACCTGAGCTATCCAGACCATTCACAAGTTGATGTAACTCCATTAACACACATTGCCATTTTTGTTTGGAAGCTTTGCAGGTTGAGTTCGGTAGCACGATTCAGGCCACTCCAAAACAAACTAAGCATTGGGAAAGGTTCAGTGGACATCAGGAAAGCTCAAAAGAACCTCAAGCACCATTGAAAGTTACTACATTGTCCAGCTCGAACTCAACTGAAACAGGTATTTCATGAACTTCTATCTCTCTATTTAGAAATAGTTAGACTTAGGTTTATGAATGAAAGATGTTGTATTCATAGCCCTGAAACCATACATGTGTTTAGTTTTCATTTATATTAATCGTGCTAGGAGAATTTCATCCATGAACTTTCTGAAAAAACTAGGTTAGAAATTAGGGCCAGAGAAATTCTCTCTGATCTTTGAGAGTTAGCTTAATATATATATATATATATATATATATATATATATATATATATATATATATATATATATATATATATATATATATATATATATATATATATATATATATATATATATATTTATTAAATAATTAGAATAAAAAGACCAAAAATATTACATTTTTATTTTTATCATTATTTATACTAAAAATACCTTTTTTTGAATATATTTCATTTTTATACATATTAATATTTTTTGTACATAAAAAATACATTATATTCATTTTCCTAAGGAATTAGGGTTTTTTCCCTAAAAACAAAAATAATTAAAAATAACCCTTTTTATTTATTTCTTTACTTTTCTTTCCATTGAAAATACTTTACATACACAAAAACCTCTTTTTGCATAATACATTTTATTTAATATTTATTTATTGTATTTTATTTAAATATTGTACATTTAAAGATTATGCCTTGCAAATTCAATATGGTTGTAATAATTTAGGGTTTAATTTCTTGCAAAATAATCCCCAATTCAAATTTGTACCCTCCTCCCTATATCATGTTGTAATAATGTAGAATTTAAATTCTCGCACCTTTAAATGCTTCCAATTATGCCATGATTAGACTTAGGGTTTGTATGCAAAATCAAATCAACAAATAGTTTGACCTAATCAAAGACAAAATGCATGAAAAACAAACACAATGCACACTTGCACCCCTAGGGTTCCAATCCACTTGTTGCATTCAAAAATGGGCCATGATATGCATGTCAATTACTTTGGCAAAACAAAAACAAAACAAAGATCATAGTCCCTCGATGACGCTATCTGAGTTGCCTAAACAAAAATGATCAAGTCCCTCAAGAAAATTGCCAAAAATACTTGACACTATTGCTATCATGGTCTATACGATGACCCGCGCTTGTCCCGTTTAACATCCTAACACAAGGTTATTCACCAAATACAATGGTGAAACAACACTGTTAAAAGGGTTAAAAACATAAGAAAGATCTTTGAGTAAAATAGGGTAGACAACTCTTAGTTACTTGATCAAAACTTGAAAAAACATCCTTGCTATCTTCAAAACACACTTTACTACACAAATTTCAAAACCCTACTTTCAAAACATTGAAAACTTTTCAAAAGACAAAAACACCCTTGTATACATTCAAACAAGAATCATTACAAAGGTTGCCACAACGATGGCCTCTTTTCAAAACATCTTTCAAAACCACGCACAAAGCACCATTTCAAACAATTGAAGAGCACCATTTCAAACAATTGGAAAGAAAAGCAAGTGATCTAAGCAAGTAACTAAGAGCCCATGGATAACCACAGATAGAAAGGGTGATAATACCTTCCTTTTCTATAATCTACTCCCCGAACCCAAGAAAACATCTCAAAGGTCTTTCCTGTGCTTTTTGACCTTTCCTTAGGATAAAATAAAAAGTCGGTGGCGACTCTTGCTAAATCGAAACATTTGCGAACACAAACGTAAAATCCCACGTCAGTTCTCCCACTGTATCATAGAACTGGCGACTCTGCTGGGGACTACTTTAAAAGTGGAGTAACCTTAGGGCTTAGATCACCCTTTGCATGATTATATTGTTTGCTTTGATTTCTTTACAATTGGTTCTCTTGTTTGGGCTTGAAATCCTCTACCCGGATTTGGGAAACACTCATAGGTAAATAGTAATATGTTGTGGAAACTGTGCGGGGTATACCGACATGGTTGAAGCAATAGTTATATTAGTGCGACATATTTGTGAGTACCGGTAGCCTTTGAGTCAATCAAAGAGAATACGGGGCCGCTGAGTGATGTCATGAAGCACTAATGAACTCTTAGAACCTTACTTGACCATCTTGGACTTTTATTAAGGGTAGTGAGATGACCGGCTTTGGTGCAGTCTGAAGTTGGTAGATACTCGATACTACACTCATTGAGGGTTGTTTTCTTGGAATATTGTGGTCGCTAGTTAAGTGGCTAAACCAAAACAATGAACATAGAAAACAATCCAGTGATATTGAGCTCCTTAGAACCCGGTTACTATTTATAGGACAGGTTTGAGCCAACTAAACTCTAGAGGGTATTTACCTATGAAACCTCATGCAAGCCTGAAACTAGGGTTTTGTGTGACTTGCTTGTACATGTGCTTGTGCATACATCATGAACATCATAAAGCATCATATGCATCCACTAACCATTTCAAGGGTTTGGATCTTCATCTTTATTCTTGTTTTGTAGGTCATGGAATCTCTTCGCAGGAAAACAATCCAAGTCAACCTTGTAAGAATCCCTCCTCAACTCAAGGAGCTTACTTCTATGATTCCAGAGAATTCTCTCTTCAGTGAAATACATGGTAGACTTCTCAGCTTGGTCAACTCCAACATTGAAGAAGACATGGTGAAAGTTCTCTTCCAATTCTTTGACCCCCTACACCACTGTTTCACATTCCCTGATTACCAACTACCCACTTTGGAGGAATTTTATCAACTCTTGAGAATTCCTATTCTTCATCAACTACCCTACAACGGTACGAAAAAAGAACCAAAGCCTGAAGATATTGCTCAAGCATTACACTTGCAACCATCTGACATCAAGGGACATTGGGAAACCAGAAGTGGTGTCAAGGGTTTCTTGGCAAAGTTTCTGTTTGAGAAGGCATAAGACTACTGGAATTCTCTTGATCTACAAGCCTTCGAAGAGATTGTGGCACTCCTTATCTATGGGTTGGTCTTGTTCCCAAACCCTGATCAACTTATAGATGTGAATGCTGTCAAGATTTTCATATCCAGGAATCCTATACCTACATTGCTTGGGGACATCCTACACTCATTTTACATACGAACAATAAGGAAAAGAGATGTTCTCATGTGCTGTACTCCTCTCCTAGCAAGGTGGTTTATTTCTCACCTTCCACAATCAGTTTTGAAGAATGAGCAGGTTTTAAAGTGGTCACAACGATTGATGACCCTCACACATTTTGATGTACATTGGTGTTCTCGGTCCAGAGAAAATGTCATCATCATTGATCGTTATGGGGAATTCCCTAATGTCCCACTACTTGGCAGGGGAGGCATTACCTACAACCCCTGTTTAACTCTAACACAATTTGGATATGCTCGGAGGGATGACCCTCATGACATGCTGTTTCCTGACCTAGTTTTTGACTTCGACAACGATGTGCAAGGACTTCGACAAAGATTCATCAGAGCTTGGAGGATGCCCAACAAGGTGGATAGTAAGACACTGGGGCACAAAAATTCCATCCCCCTTGAGCCTTACCTCAAGTGGGTACGAACCCGTGCCCAGAATCTTATGATGCCATACCCTCACATTCTCCCTTTGATCAAAGAGCCTGTTATGGAAGGAGAGGTTCCATACACCATCCTACATCCTGACATGCCAACATCATGGGAAGAAATGCAAAAGAGTTGGATCCAACTCAAGGAAGAACGAAATACTATTGAAGCTAGCTTTTATGCTAGTGAGAAGAAGGTTTTAGAGCTTACCCGCCGACTTCATGAGGAGTAAACTCTCAACACTTACATCGCACCAAAGAGGATGCGCAATGTCTTTTTACATTAAGAATTTTGTAATATTTTATCCATGCCACACTTATGTACTAACAATTTCTTCTTAATATGACGTGTGTTCCTTTTTGTTTACAATAAATTTGAATTTCTGAATCCTTGAATGCATTACATGAATAACATACCATTCATCATATGCATAAACAGGTCTTCACACCAGGTTTCCTTATCTTTCTGTTGTTTATTTCAACAAGATGGATTTGGAGTAGACGGTTAAGGATCTGCAAGCACAGAATTCTCAATTCCAGCAACTCCTCATGACCTTAGCAAAGGGTCAAGAGGACCTCAAAGCACTGTTGGAGAAGAATAAAGAGAAAAAGAAGAAGAGGCCCAGAGTAGCCACTTTTGGAAGAAGGTTTAAAAGCAATGCTAGAAAAGTTCTTGAGTTCCCCTCAACGTCTGATGAAGGGGCTGGTAAAGGAAAAGGGGCTGCGGTACCGTCTGAATCTGAAGTTGAAGAGGAGGAAGATAAATATAAGAATCTTGAGGATAGATTGGCAGCCATGGAGTTGCAAAGGGTACCTGGTTTAGATTTTGAAGAACTATGGTTGGTCGCTGGGATCGTTATCCCTCCCAAGTTCAAAGTACCAACATTTGCTAAGTATGACGGCCTGTCCTGCCCAAAGATGCATCTGAGATCGTATGTCAGAAAGATCCAACCCCACTCATCTGATAAAGACCTTTGGGTACACTTTTTCCAAGACAGTTTGTCAGGCACACAATTGGACTGGTTCTATCAACTTGAGAGGTCTGAGGTCCATAACTGGGAAGACTTAGCTACTGCTTTTTACCATCAATACCAATACAATGCTGATTTGGCGCCCACTCGTACTCAGCTACAAAGTATGGGGATAGCTTCCAATGAAGGATTTAAAGAGTATGCCTAGAAGTGGCGTGATCTGGCTGGAAGGGTGCAGCCACCATTATCAGATAGAGAGCTGGTTGACATGTTTTTAGGGACTCTGTCTGGCCCTTTCTTCAATCATTTAATCGGGAGTTCTTCTGCGGGATTTACTGAACTAATTTTGACCGGAGAAAGGGTCGAGGCCGGTATTAAAAGTGGTAAGATTCAGAAAGATACATCCGCGTCCACTGCTGTTAAGAAAACCTTCCCAGCTAAGAAGGAAGCCTCTGTTGTTTATTATCAGAAAAGTCAGGGAAGAACTGAGCGCCGGCCAACTGTAGGGGTTGTGATGATTCAGAACTCTTCAAATGATCAACCTCTTAACAATCAGTCGAGACCTAATCAACAACGGGTAGAAAGGCCACAACGGCAGTTCACCCGAATCAACATGACACCAGCTCAAGTACTCCCTCATTTGTTAAAATTGAATCTTACCAGTTTGAAGGAAGCGCCAAAGAACCCTAATACCTCCTCTCCATACTACCACTCCAATGCCAAGTGTGCTTACCACTCTGACAGTGTTGGGCACGATACCAATAATTGTTGGGCGCTTAAGAATAAAATCCAGGACTTGATTGACGCCAAGGAAGTAGAATTTGATGCTCCTGAGAAGCCCAATGTGATTTTTGCTCTGATGCCCAAGCACGGTCATAATGTTCATGCCGTTATGGAAGACCTTCATGTCACCGATGTTGCTAACCTTTTGACTCCCTTACTAGTGATTAAAGAGAATTTGATGAGAGCCGGGATATTCCCAGTCTGCGGAAAAGACTGCTACTATTGTTTAAACATATGAGCTAGCTGCCCAATGTTGAAATCGGGTGTCCAACGCCTGATGGATACCCAAGAGATACTCTTCCAAAAAAACCCTGTTGATACCTTCACTCCTGTTACTCCTGCTACTTTTGCTACTTCAACCAACGATATTGCAATAATAACCATTTCCACCAATCTTCCCAAGGCTTGTAAAAGGCCTGTCAAGATTACACCTGATCCAGAATTTGTACCATTAAAAATCACCATGCTGGGGCCTGTCCCGTATCAATCTAGCAAAACGATACCATGGAACTATGGAGGAGAAATCTTCTATCATGGTATCAAACAGATTGAAGCAGTCCAAGAGAATTCTGAAGAGGAAATCCATGATATAGGGAACATTGTGGGTACAAGCAAGATAACCCGCAGCGGCCGAATCTTTTCTCTGTAGATTGCTCCCCCCCGGGCAGTTTTCGGACCCTCGAAAGCTTCTGCACATGTTAAGTCATCTGTGCGAGACACGATAATTGAAGAATTGGATACTCCTGAAGTAAGACCATCTGTTGATAATACCGATAAGGGTAAGGGGATACTAGAAGCGCCTGTCAGGATAAAGGCTCATGCTGTGGTTATCCCCGAAACCACCCAGAAAGAAATGGATGAAAAATAATCAGAAAGAGTGACTACGACGTCGTGGAATAGCTAGGGCAGACCCCTTCTAAAATTTCAATGTTGGCTCTTCTACTCTGTTCTGAGGCCCATGCTAAGGCCCTGATCAAAATTTTGAAGATGGCACACGTGCCCCAAGAAACTTCGGATGACCAGTTTAAGGAGTGTGTGACCAGTCTTACTGCTGATAATGGCCTTGGCTTTTCCGATGCTGACTTGACTCCCAAAGGAAGGAAACACAATGACACGCTACATGTCTCAGTTGAATGCAGGGGAACCACCCTCGCCCATGTCTTAGTTGATATTGGTTCTTCCTTGAATGTGCTGCCAAAAAAAGCCTTAGACCGATTGGACTGCGAAGGATTGACCCTCAAACCTAGTAACATCGTTGTTAGGGCCTTTGATGGGTCCAAAAGAATGGTTCATGGAGAGGTTGACATTCCTATCAAAGTAGGCACAGAAGTTTTCAACTCCACCTTTTATGTGATGGACATCCGTCCGTCATATTCGTGTTTGTTAGGAAGACCGTGGATCCATTATGTCGGGGCATTTACCTCCTCTTTGCACCAAATGCTGAAGTATCCTGTTAAGGGTAAGATTATAACAGTGCACGGCGATGAAGAGTACATGATAATTCATCTCAACTCCTTCCGTTATGTGGAGTTGGATGGCGAGTTCATCGAAACGCCTTTCCAACATTTTGAGGAAGTTTCTCCTGAGATAGCAGTTGCGAAGACAATGGTTGAGGTGCCTATCATTCCCAAGCATGTGCCTAGGATGGCATCTCTCAAGGACACAGAGGCGGTGATCAAAGAAGGGAAGAGTACAGTATGGGGGCAATTGCCTGATTTTCCCCATAAGACGGACAAATTTGGACTAGGATTTACAGCTGCAGGACAAAAGGCTATGCGTCGTTCCAAGACTGGAGGGCCACCTGTAAGGATCACTCACCACGGAATTAATGATGTAGAAGATGAAGATGAAGAGGACAACTTCGCAGATTGGATCTTTCCAACCGTCGAAGGGGGGTTAAGCAACTGGGAAGCAAAGGATTTTATTCCCATCACCTTTATCAACAAGTAATTTTATCTTTAAACAATTTCCTATTTGTTGGTCTGTAATAACTAAACAATTCACACACTATTTTCACCTCGTGCCTTGCCCGGGGCATGTAGGTCCGATTGTAAGGGCTTGATTTTCTTCATTATCATATGCCATGTTTTAATGAATCATTGGACGTCTTCATCTAAACTGTTGTGTTCATTTTCTTTCCTTTTGCATTTTATTTTGTTTAAGGATGGCTATCCCTTACACACACCCACACTCACAAATGCAGGTACCCATCCATTCAGAATTCCCTGGGTGACTATTCTGCTTTAGCCTTCGGTAACTCTGAAGGTTTGGTCAATCATGCTGAGTACGAAGTTGACGAAGACTGTGAAGTGCTGGGAGAGTTAGCCAGACTTCTACAGCAAGAGGAGAGGGTTATTCTGCCTCATGAAGAGTTGCTAGAAACCATCAACTTGGGGACAGAGGAAGACAGGAAAGAAGTAAAAGTGGGTGCCAACCTGGAACCAAGTGTCAAAGAGCGCTTAGTGCAGTTGTTGAACGAGTATGTTGAAATCTTCGCCTGGTCTTATGAAGACATGCCAGGATTGGACACATATATCGTGGTTCACCGTCTCCCTACAAGAGAAGACTGTCCACTGATCAAGCAAAAGATCTGCCGAATGAGGCCTGACATGTCTGAGAAGATCAAGGTTGAGGTAATAAAGCAATTCAACATTGGCTTTATGGCTGTTACTTCCTATCCATAATGGGTTGCTAACATTGTGCCCGTGCCTAAGAAGGACGGCAAAGTCAGAATGTGTGTGGACTATCGAGATTTAAACAGGGCTAGCCCTAAAGAAAATTTTCCCCTACCACATATTGACATCTTGGTTGACAAAAAAGCTCAACACAAGGTATTTTCCTTCATGGACGGATTCTCGGGATACAACCAGATCAAAATGGCCCCCGAGGACATGGAGAAAACTACTTTTGTCACGCAATTGGGTACCATCTGCTACAAAGTGATGCCATTCGGACTGAAGAATGAAGGGGCAACCTATCAACACGCTATGGTAGATTTGTTTCATGATATGATACATCATGAGATCGAAGTTTATGTAGAAGACATGATAGCTCGATCACAGACAAAAGAAGAACACCTTGATCATTTGCAAAAGCTGTTTGCGAGGTTGAAGGAATATAAGCTCAGACTAAACCCAAGCAAGTGCACTTTTGGAGTTAGGTCTGGTAAACTTCTGGGATTTATTGTCGGCAACAAAGGCATTGAGGTTGATCCAGCTAAAGTAAAGGCTATACAAGAAATGCATGCCCCCCGCACTGAAAAGGAGGTTAGAGGATTCTTGGGATGCTTAAACTATATCGCGAGGTTCATCTCTCACCTGACATCTACCTGTGAGCCAATTTTCAAACTATTGAAGAAAGATCAGGTAGTTGAATGGAACAAATATTATCAAGTTGCTTTTGATAAGATCAAGGAGTATTTACTAGAACCTCCTATTTTGATGCCACCCGTCGAAGGAAGGTCGTTAATCATGTATCTGACTGTTTTGGATAACTCAATGGGGTGCATGCTGGGCCAACATGACGAGTATGGCCGAAAAGAGCATGCCATTTATTACCTTAGAAAAAAGTTTATCGACTGTGAGACTCGCTACTCACTGCTCGAGAAAACTTGCTGCGCTTTGGTATGGTCTGCTCGCCGGCTAAGGCAGTATATGTTGACTCATACCACTTTGCTGATTTCCAAGATGGATCCGATCAAGTATATCTTCGAGAAGCCTGCTTTACCTGGAAGAATCGCTAGATGGCAAATGATCCTGACTGAGTATGATATCCAGTATACTACCCAAAAAGCTATAAAGGGGAGTGTACTAGCAGACCATCTAGCTCATCAAGCCGTCGAAGATTACCAATCTATGAGATTCGACTTCCCTGACGAGGACATCATGACATTGGACAACATTGAAGGCAACGGATCGTATGACAGACCTGAACAAAGATACCGATGGACCCTGTACTTTGATGGTGCTTCAAATGCACTTGGCAATGGTATCAGTGTGGTACTCATTTCTCCGGAAGGCTTCCATACACCCTTCACTGCCCGACTTTGCTTCAGCTGTACCAACAACATGGTTGAATATGAAGCTTGCATCTTTGGTCTCAAGGCTGCTATAGACTTGGGAATCAAATCTTTGGTCGTATTTGGGGACTCGGCTTTGGTTATCAGTCAAGTCAAAGGAGAGTGGGACACTAAACATCCTAATCTTATCCCATACAAAGAACATGTCTTAACGTTGTTGCCTCATTTCAAGCAGATTACTTTCGAGCACTTCCCGCAAGAAGAAAATCATCTAGCAGATGCTCTAGATACAATGTCTTCCATGTTTAAACTCAACTGGGATAACGAGGCTCCCCAAATTACCATCGAGCGAATGGATGAACCTGCGCACTGTCATGAGATCAATACCGAAGAAGTAGTGGAACAACCAAGGTTTCATGAAATCAAAAGGTATCTCCAGACTAGAGAATACCCTGAAGGAGCTTTCGTCAATGACAAAAAGTTCTTAAGGAGATTTGCTGCCAAGTTCTTCCTAAGAAATGGCATCCTTTATAAGCGCAACCATGATTATGTTCTACTTCATTGTGGTGACAAAACTGAAGCAGAGTTGATCATGACCGAGATACATAGTGGCACATTTGGCACCCATTTGAGCGGACATACAATGGCTAAGAAGATTCTAAGGGCAGGCTACTACTGGTCTACCATGGAAGCTGACTGTCATCAATATTCCCGTACTTGCCACAAATGCCAAGTCTACACCGACAAGGTACATATTCCTCCTGTTCCTATCAACGTTCTGATAGCTCCTTGGCCATTCGCAATGTGGGGCATTGACATGATTGGAGAGATCAAGTCTACGGCATCCAATGGACATCGCTCCATCCTGGTGGCTATTGACTATTTTACCAAGTGGGTCGAGGCAGCTTCCTATGCCTCAGTTACAAAGAATGTGGTTGCCCGCTTCATCAAGCAGAACCTCATATGCCGGTATGGTATCCCCGACAGGATCATCACAGATAACGGTAAAAATTTGAACAACACCATGATCACCGCTCTATGTGAACAATTCAATATTTATCATCATAATTCATCTCCCTATCGGCCGAAGATGAACGGTGCTGTTGAAGCCGCGAACAAAAATATCAAGAAGATCATTCAAAAAATGACAGTCACCTACAAGGACTGGCACGAGATGTTACCGTTTGCTCTGCATGGATATCGTACCACGACACGTACTTCAACAGGGGCAACCCCTTTCTCTTTGGTATATGGCATGGAAGCTGTTTTGCCTATGGAAGTTCAGATTCCTTCCTTGAGGATTATGAAGGATGCCGGTTTGAGTGAAGACGATTGGATTCAGACTCGGCTTGATCAACTTAACTTGATCGACGAGAAACGACTTACTATTTTCTCAATGGAATTATTACACATAGCCATCTTTCTTTTGTATAAAAATTTTCTCAATTTTTACGCCAACATTCTCCTACTAGGGTGTCTGTCTCCTTTGTACAAAGATATTTACAAAAGTTAATACAAAGATACTTCAAAGTGCAGAAATTTGCTTACCTTTCTTTTCTTTTTACACTTATGTTTTATTTGAAAACGTCCAAAGTTTTGTTAAATAGGCATATGCATTTGAACATAATCACTGCTTACAAATAAAACGAAATTGAGAAAGGATAATTACTAATAGGTTGAAGGTGTAGGAAGATATCCTTATGCTATTTCAGAGGAAATCCCCTACAATACATCATTCAGATCCTCAACAAAGCTAAAAATTTGGAGTATTATTTCCCCAGCGGAGTTAAGCTTCAAGATCCTCAGCGGAGCCAGTGCGTTCTAAACTTGATTCCCCAGCTGATTTAAGTTTCAAAGTTCCCATCATAATTCAAACTCCCGATCCCCAGTGGAGCCCAAAAACCCTGAAATACCTATCCCCAGCGGAACCAGAATATTCTAAACCTTCTTCCCCAATGAAGTCAAGTTTCCAACTATCAACCCCCGATGGGAACTGTTCAACTTCCCCCAATTTCCCCAGCAAGCTATCTTAAAAGTCTGAAAACCAAGAAAATAACAGTTAACTTCTTGGCTTGTCCCCAACTAAGATGCTTCCCCGGTAGTTTGGCATATAACCCAAAACTCCTGATCCCACCGGCCGAGTATACATTCTCCCCACAGAGTTATCTCCCAACAGATCAAAGATTATCGGTCTCATTTCTCCAAGCAGAAGCCTCTTAGGTTTTAACTTCCCAGTAGAGATTTTCAGAGTTTTCCCTATTTCCCAGGAAAGTCATGAAGGATTCTCATTCCCTGCAGAAGTTGTCAAAGGCCTTGTTAATCCCCACAAATCGCCGAGGATTTTCAATCTCCAGCAGTGGTCCAAGGATTTCTCCTTCTCAAACAATCAGAGATCTTTAATCCCCAAGCAGTCAGTAAGGATTTCTCATCTTCAATAATCAAAGATTTTTTTTTAATCCCCAGCATCGGTCAAGGATTTACTTTCCCCGACAACAGTCAAATATTTCATTATCTCCAATTATCAAGGATTTATTTTCCTCAGCAAGACAGCTACTCAACCTACATGCACATCCATTACATTCATATATCATAAACATTGATGAAATACAGTTCATTGCATCATACATATCATGCAACATAACTTTGTGTTTTAGCTAACATTTTACCCTTTTCAAGATAAGATTAAAAGTCTATCATTAACAATTATTGAGATACAGTATGAATACACCCCAGACACGGCGATCATTCTATTACTCATTCAGAATTTCAAGTCAAAATACAGTACGGATATACCCCAGACATGGCGGTTATTCTACTACTCGTTCAGACTTCAGCAATCCGATACAGACTAGATACGCTCCAGACACGACAGCCATACTATCTCTCATTCAGATTCAACTATCAACTACAAGTTCAGATACGCTCCAGACACGGATGCCATTCTGGCCCTTACACCAGAAGATTGACTCTCCCCGATGCAGTCGCCACGGAAATCATTCTGTCATTTATTCAGATCCCAGTTACAGTCTCAGATACACTCCAGACACGGAAGTCATTTTGCTACTCATACAGATCTCAACTTCAGATACAGTCCAGATACGCTCCAGACACGGTTGCCATTCTGTCACTCATTCGGAATTTATCCCCAGCCCAGAGATGCTCTATACACAGATGTTTCTCTGTCGCCCATTCAGAATTCAGATACAATACAGATACACTCCAGACACGGTAGTCATTCTGATATTCAAACACAGTTACATCCCGGATACGCTCCAGACACGGACGTCATTCCTTTGCTCATACAAATTCAGATCCCAGTTACAGTTTCAGATAGACTCCAAACACGGAAGTTATTCTGCTATTCATTCAGGTCTCAACTTCAGTTACAGCTCAGATACGCTCCAGACGCGGACGCCATTCTTTTGCTCATAACAGACTCAGTCTCCAGATACAGTTCAAATGCATTCCAAACACGGATACCATTTTGATGCTCATTCTTCTGACCTACAACATTACAATTCAACAAACATTCTTGGATGGCATCTTTAAGCCCATCTCCAGCAAGATTCTACCATCTCCAAATGGCATCTTTAAGCCCATTTCCTCAGCTATATTTGGACGAGTGCAAATTTACGGGCACTCTAGTGTCCAATCCTCTTTTACCTCCGAGTCGCGAAAGGCAAACTTGCCAATCTAACTCTTCAGGTTCAAGAAGATTGAACAGGGGCAACTGTTGTACCCCAAAATCTGCCCTCTCATTTCATCAACATTTCTCATCACAAGACTCTTGGAACTCAAGATCAAGCTAGGGTTTGCTCTGCTCAAGACACCTCCTTGCACTGTTGACCTAAATTAGGGTTTGAGTTTGCACAAGGATGTTTTGACCTACAATGCCCAAAATTACTTTCATACTTCATATTGGACTCACAAGTTTGTCCATACCAAGTTCCAAGCCTTGATTCAAATTTTTGTCCAGTCAATTGGGCAATTGACCTAGAAATCAGCTGTATTAGGGAAAAAGTCAATTGTGGCCAATTGACAGTCAAACCTCATGAATTTTGACCCACATCAACATTATGAACTCATATGAACCATTTGATCAAGTTTGGATCACAATTCCATAAGAAATTTGATCAGATCACCAAAAGGGCAAAATGGTCATTTTAGGGTTTTGACTATGCAAAGGTAATTTTTGACTGTTTGACCTAGCCAATGGAAAATCAAGCTCAACCATGGACTCAAGGACTCAATTATATTATCTTGACCCATTCAACAAGTTCAAAAGATCTCAAATGCATAGGATTGACAGATGAATTTTTCAGTCAACTAATCAAAATTTGATTGTACACTGAAAAGTCAAACTTTGACTTTTTGGTCAAAATCAAGTGCCAGGGGTCATTTTCCATCAAGACATGTAAAATTATGAAACTTGTTCATCAAGAAACCCAAAATTGAAAATTAGGGTTTAAAATGGAAAAAATTCATAACTTAGAATTTTTCTAAGTTATAAAATTTTCTTATTTTTTCCTAACTTTGTCCCATTTTTTCACCAAGATGAAAATGGATTAAAACAAAACTTATAACATAAAAGTTGTAGTCCATCACAAAGTATACAACTTTGATTCACAAAGTTTTCTCAAAAGAAGCTTGGATCTCAAGTTATGATTTTTGGAACAAGGGTACCTAAAACTTTTAACTTAGAGAAATTTTGCCCTAGTTTAGGCAGGATTTTGACCCATCTTCTTGGCCATTTTTCATTTAGTTCCACTTGGAGTTTCAAGTTTCATTTCAAATATGGATTATAGTACATGTTTCAAGCTTTCAAAATTGTTCAAGAACTCCTCAAACACCTTTGTGGTTAGGGAGAATCGAATGCTTGAAGTTGGCAAAAACTCACTTTGCAACCATGGCCAATACATGTTCATACCACTTGCCAAATCTGACCAAGCTAGCTTAGTTCACATTTACAGGCCTCTAAACCAATTTGTACTCAATAATTTAATGCAAATCCATTGAGCCAATGCATTGTCTTGGTCATTAGGGTATTGTACACAAGTTTAATCCCTAAATGGTAAAAGGCACATTTCCATTTTTGCAAAAGGTTGCTTTATGTCAAAACAGCATCCTAGAGCCTTGAACAAGATCTTATGCTGCAAACCAAATCCACAAACTTGGGGCCAAGCTTACACAATGTATGCAGAGTTAGAGCAAGCCGGTACAGGCCTACTCTTTGTCACTTCTCATTTTGCTTCATAACCAAGGCATTATGCAAAAAGCCAACATCTCACATATCTGATAAAACTAACTCAAGCAAAGTTTTAAAATAAGTTTCTCATGCCCTAGCAAGCCAGAAGCACGAGCCCTTGACCACTCAAACCACCTCATACTCAAAATCTCCATTTTCTTGCAAAACAGGTCCAGTTCTGCATATTGCAAGCCACAATTAAATTCCCTCGTGCATTTTGTCCAAAACTACTTCAAACACATTCCAATCAACATACCTGAGCTATCCATACCATTCACAAGTTGTTGTAACTCCATTAACACACATTGCCATTTTTGTTTGGAAGCTTTGCAGGTTGAGTTCTGTAGCACGATTCAGGCCACTCCAAAACAAACTAAGCATTGGGAAAGGTTCAGTGGACATCAGGCAAGCTCAAAAGAACCTCAAGCACCATTGAAAGTTGCTACATTGTCCAGCTCGAACTCAACTGAAACAGGTATTTCATAAACTTCTATCTCTCTATTTAGGAATAGTTAGACTTAGGTTTGTGAATGAAAGATGTTGTATTCATAGCCCTGAAACCATACATGTGTTTAGTTTTCATTTATATTAATCGTGCTAGGAGAATTTCATCCATGAACTTTTTAAAAAAATTAGGTTAGAAATTAGGGCAGAGAAATTCTCTCTGGTCTTTGAGAGTTAGCTTAAGTTTTTTATATGGTTAGATTTGTTGTTTGATGCTCTACAAGTTTCATGTTTTGAGTTTTGTCAAAGGATCACAAATACAGAAGATACAAGTTTGTGTGGAAAACGCGTGTGTTTTCAAACTTCTGGAGGTTGAAGATGAAGTCTGGGCTGGGCCTGGATTTCTTTGCTTTTGACACCTCTCAATTCACTTTCAGCACCCCCTGGCCCATTTCTTTGTATATTTGTTATTTTTGCATTTTAATTTTATTTCTGACGTTATTATTTTATTTCCAAATATAAAAAATGCCAAAAAAATGTTTTCATAAATTTTTACATTTATTTGGTATTTATTCTAATTATTTACAACATTAAAATGATTAAATACTTTATATTATTTTGTTTAAACCTAAAAATAATGTAAAAAAATATGTTTATTTTCATTTATTATTTTTATACACATTTGAAAATATTTTCTTGAAATACATACATTTTTGTAAATAATTATTTTTATTTTTTTTACATATTTAACATAATTAATATATATATATATATATATATATATATATATTAAATAATTAGAATAAAAAGAGCAAAAATATTACATTTTTATTTTTATCATTATTTATACTAAAAATACTTTTTTTTTAATATATTTCATTTTTATACATATTAATATTTTTTGTACATAAAAAATACATTATATTCATTTTCCTAAGGAATTAGGGTTTTTGCCCTAAAAACAAAAATAATTAAAAATAACCCTTTTATTTATTTCTTTTCTTTTCTTTCCATTGAAAATACTTTACATACACAAAAACCTTTTTTTGCATAATACATTTTATTTAATATTTATTTATTGTATTTTATTTAAATATTGTACATTTAAAGATTATGCCTTGCAAATTCAATATGGTTGTAATAATTTAGGGTTTAATTTCTTGCAAAATAATCCCCAATTCAAATTTGTACCCCCCTCCCTATATCATGTTGTAATAGTGTAGAACTTAAATTCTCGCACCTTTAAATGCTTCCAATTATGCCATGATTAGACTTAGGGTTTGTATGCAAAATCAAATCATCAAATAGTTTGACCTAATCAAAGACAAAATGCATGAAAAACAAACACAATGCACACTCGCACCCCTAGGGTTTCAATCCACTTGTTGCCTTCAAAAATGGGCCATGATATACATGTCAAGTACTTTGGCAAAACAAAACCAAAACAAAGATCATAGTCCCTCGACGACGCTATCTGAGTTGCCTAAACAAAAATGATCAAGTCCCTCAAGAAAATTGCCAAAAATACTTGACACTATTGCTATCATGGTCTATATGATGACTCGCGCCTGTCCCGTTTAACATCCTAACACAAGGTTGTTCATCAAATACAATGGTGAAACAACACTGTTAAAAGGGTTAAAAACATAAGAAAGATCTTTGAGTAAAATAGGGTAGACAACTCTTAGTTACTTGATCAAAACTTGCAAAAACATCCTTGCTATCTTTAAAACACACTTCACTACACAAATTTCAAAATCCTACTTTCAAAACATTGAAAACTTTTCAAAAGACAAAAACACCCTTGTATACATTCAAACAAGAATCATTATAAAGGTTGCCACAACGATGGCCTCTTTTCAAAACATCTTTCAAAACCACACACAAAGCACCATTTCAAACAATTGAAGAGCACCATTTCAAACAATTGGAAAGCAAAGCAAGTGATCTAAGCAAGTAACTAAGAGCCCATGGATAACCATGGATAGAAAGGGTGCTAATACCTTCCCTTTCTATAATCTACTCCCCGAACCCAAGAAAACATCTCAAAGGTCTTTCCTGTGCTTTTTGACCTTTCCTTAGGATAAAATAAAAAGTCGGTGGCGACTCTTACTAAACCGAAACATTTGCAAACACAAACGCAAAATCCCAAGTCAGTTCTCCCACCGTATCACAGTATGCATGTTGAGTACTTTGGAAAAATAAAAACAAAACAAAAGATCTTAGTCCCTCGATGACGCTATCTGAGTTGCCTAAACAAAAATGATCAAGTCCCTCAAGAAAATTGCCAAAAATACTTGACACAATTGCTATCATGGTCTATACGATGACCCACGCCTGTCCCGTTTAACATCCTAACACAAGGTTGTTCACCAAATGCAATGGTGAAACAACACTGTTAAAAGGGTTAAAAACATAAGAAAGATCTTTGAGTAAAATAGGGTATATAACTCTTAGTTACTTGATCAAAAGCTTGCAAAACATCCTTGCTATTTTCAAACACACTTCACAATACAAATTCAAAACCCTACTTTCAAACATTGAAAACTTTTCAAAAGACAAAAACACCTTTGTATACATTCAAACAAGAATCGTTACAAAGGTTGCCACAACGATGGCCTCTTTTCAAAACATCTTTCAAAACCACACACAAAGCACCATTTCAAACAATTGAAAAGCAAAGCAAGTGATCTAAACAAGTAACTAAGAGCCCATGGAAAACCATGGATGAAAAGGGTGCTTGCACCTTCCCTTTTCATAATCTACCCCTGGAACCCAAGAAAACATCTCAAAGGTCTTTCCTGTGCTTTTTGACCTTTCCTTAGGATAAAATAAAAAGTCGGTGGCGACTCTTGCTAAACCGAAAAATTGCAAACACAAACGCAAAGCCTCAAGTCAGTTCTCCCACCGTATCACAGAACTGGCGACTCTGCTGGCGAAAATCTTAAAAGTGGAGTAACCTTAGGGCTTATATCACCTTTGCATGCTTATCTTGACTGCTTTGATTGCTTTACATTTGGTTCTCTTTGTTTGGGCCTGAAATCCTTTACCCGGATTTGGGAAACATTCATAGGTAAATAGCAATACGTTGTGGAAACTGTGCGGGGTATACCAACATGGTTGAAGCAATAGCTATATTAGTGCGACATATTTGTGAGTACCGGTAGCCTTTGAGTAAATCAAAGAGAATACGGGGCCGCTGAGTGATGTCATGAAGCACTAATGAACTCTTAGAACCTTACTTGACCATCTTGGCCTTTTTTAGGGGTAGTGAGATGACCGGCTTTGTGCAGTCCGAAGTTGGTAGATACTCGATACTACACTCATTGAGGGTTTGTTTTCTTGGAATATTTTGGTCGCCAGTTAAGTGGATAAACCAAAACAATGAACATAGAAAATAATCCAGTGATATTGAGTTCCTTAGAACCCGGTTACTATTTATAGGACAGGTATGAGCCAACTAAACTCAAGAGGGTACTTACCTATGAAACCTCATGCAAGCCTAAAACTAGGATCTTGTATGACTTGCTTGTACATATGTTTGTGCATACATCATGAACATCATAAAGCATCATATGCATCCACTAACCATTTCAAGGGTTTGGATCTTCATCTTTGTTTTTATTTTGTAGGTCATGGAATCTCTTCGCAGGAAAACAATTCAAGTCAACCTTGTGAGAATCCCTCCTCAACTCAAGGAGCTTGCTTCCAAGATTACAGAGAATTCTCTCTTCAGTGAAAGACATGGTAGACTTCTCATCTTGGTCAACTCCAACATTGAAGAATACATGGTGAAAGTTCTCTTCCGGTTCTTTGACCCTCTACACCACTGTTTCACATTCCCTGATTACCAACTAGTACCTACTTTGGAGGAATTTTCTCAACTCCTGAAAATTCCTATTCTCCATCAACTACCCTACAACGGTACGGAAAGAGAACCAAAGCCTGAAGATGTTGCTCAAGCCTTACACTTGCAACCATCTGATATCAAAGGTCATTGGGAAACCAAAAGTGGTGTCAAGGGTTTCTTGGCAAAGTTCCTGTTTGAGAAGGCACAAGACTGCTGGAATTCTCTAGATCTACAAGCTTTTAAGGAGATTGTAGCACTTCTCATCTATGGGTTGGTCTTGTTCCCAAACCCTGATCAGCTTATAGATGTGAATGCTGTCAAGATTTTTATATCTCGGAATCCTGTGCCTACATTGCTTGGGGACATCCTACACTCATTTTACACACGAACAATGAGGAAAAGAGGTGTTCTCATGTGTTGTACTCCTATCCTAGCAAGGTGGTTTATTTCTCACCTTCCACAATCAGTTTTGAAGAATGAGCAGGGTTTAAGGTGGTCACAACGGTTGTTGACCCTCACACATTTTGATGTTCATTGGTGTTCTCGGTCCATAGAAAACGTCATCATCATTGATCGTTATGGGGAGTTCCCTAATGTCCCACTACTTGGAATTAGAGGAGGCATTACCTATAACCCCTGTTTAGCTCTAAGACAGTTTGGATATGCTCGGAGGGATGGCCCGCATGACATGTTGATTCCTGACTTGGTTTTTGACTTCGACAACGATGCGTAAGGACTTCGACAAAGATTCATCAGAGCTTGGAGGATGCCCAACAAAGTGGATAGTAAGGCACTGGGGTATAAGAATTCCATCCCCCTTGAGCCTTATCTCAAGTGGGTACGAACCCGCGCCCAGAATCTTATGATGCCATACCCTCACATTCTCCCCGTGATCAAAGAGCCTGTTATGGAAGGAGAGGTTCCATACACCCTCCTACATCCTGACATGCCAACATCATTGGAAGAATTGCAAAAGAGTTGGATCCAACTCAAAGAAGAACGGAATACTTTTGAAGCCAGCTTCTATGCCAGTGAGAACAAGGTTTTGGAGCTTACCCGCCGACTTCATGAGGAGGAAACTCTCAACACTTACATCGCACAAAAGAGGATACGTAGTGTCTTTTTACATTAAGAATTTTGTAATATTTTGCCCATGGGGCACTTATGTACTAACAAATTTCTTCTTAATATGACGTGTGTTCTTTTTGTTTGCAACAAATTTGAATTTTCTGAATCCTTAAATGCATTACATGAATAACATATCATTCAACATATGCATAAACAGGTCTTCACACCAGGTTTCCTTATCTTTCTGTTGTTTATTTCAGCAAGATGGATTTGGAGCAGACGGTTAAGGATCTGCAAGCACAGAACTCTCAATTCCAGCAACTCCTCATGACCTTAGCAAAGGGTCAAGAGGACCTTAAAGCATTGTTGGATAAAGATAAAGAGAAAAAGAAGAAAAGACCAGGTGTGGTCATTATGGGAAGGAGGTTTGAAAGCAATGTGTTGTACCCCAAAATTTGCCCTCCCATATTCCCCAAGATTTGTCAAAGATGATCTTCAAATTGCTCAGGATTGCTCAAGGGTTGTACAGTCAAATCACCTCCTAAGGCAGTCAATTCAAAATTAGGGTTTTTAATAACTTTTAACTATTTTTAATTTATTTCCTAAAAGATAAAAAACTCAAAAATATTTTCTTTTAATTAATTAATTCCCTTTTTTAATTTAGACTTAATTCCTAAATTCAAAAATAATCAAAACATGCTTCCTTAAAAAAGGGTCAAAACCCTAAAAACTCTCCGATTTAATTTTTTCTCTCGCGCATATTATTTTTTATTCCATATAATCGTATTTGCTCCGAGGATGTAATAGTTTTAATTAGGATTATTTATCGTTTTTATTTACTTTTCCGCATTTAATTTTCAAGGGTTTGTTTTTGGCGATGTAAATACCCGACGCCTTGTAATAGCTTAGTTTTATTTTCCGCAACCATTAACTGCTAGATGTTTGATAATAGGCTATGCATGACAGGACTTATCTTAAACTTAAAATCAATCGTAGCTCACCATAACATGTACAAAGATAACATAACTGAAACCTGACACACTCGCACATGCCACTATTAGGGTACGCCTCACTTGGTTGCCTCGACGTGGTCATTGAGTATAGGAAGTTTTAGAGGTCGCCCTCCTGTCTAAAGGTCAAAGTTGCCTCGAAACGGTTGCCTCGGATAAAACGATCTAAGACATTAGGGTTACCGCTAAGGCGTCCTACCATTGCTTTAGTGACCACATGTCCCTTAATCGAATTGACCCGAAAACTCCAACGATGGTGCTACCTACTCCTCAATAGTGGGATAGCACTGTCTAAAGGACATTTACACAGCATAATTCCTTTTGAGTAGGTAGAAGTTCTTAGGTACTTGCTATTTCAAAACAAAACAAATTTTTCGCACTTACACTTTTCAAACCAAGTTTTCAAACAACACTTCATACACTCTTGAGGACAGAAACAAGAGTTAAATCGAAGTTTTCAAACAAAACTTTATTCAAAACCCACGAACACAAGAAAAGCAAAACTTTTTGAAAACATAGTGAGCAAGTACCTAAGAGCCCGTGGATAACCACGGATAGAAAGGGTGCTAACACCTTCCCTTTCTATAATCTACCTCCCGAACCCGAGAAACATCTCGAAAAGGAATTTTTCTGTGCTTATGTCCTTTCCTTGTTGGATAAAATAAAAGACGGTGACGACTCTTGCTTACCGCGACATTTTGCAAAAACAAACGCAAACGCGAACCAGCATTCCAAAAATAGTCAGTTCTCATTCCCACCGATCATACAATGCTAGAAAAGTTCTCGAGTTCCCCTCGACGTCTGATGAAGGGGCTGGTAAAGGAAAAGGAACTACAATGCCTTCTGAATCTGAAGTTGAAGGAGAAGAAGAGGAAGAGGAAGAAGACGAAGATTACTCCGAACAGCAATATCCTCCGGCGGATGTTAAGTTTAAAAATCTTGAGGATCGGTTGGCAGCCATGGAGTTGCAAAGGGTACCTGGTTTAGATTTCGGAGAACTAGGATTGGTCGCTGGGATCGTCATTCCTCCCAAGTTCAAAGTTCCTACATTTGCCAAGTATGACGGTCTGTCGTGTCCAAAGATGCATCTAAGATCCTATGTCCGAAAGATCCAACCCCACTCATCTGATAAGGATCTTTGGATCCATTTTTTCCAAGACAGTTTGTCAGGCACACAATTGGACTAGTTCTATCAACTTGAGAGGTCTGAGGTTCATAACTGGGAAGATTTAGCTGTTGTTTCTACCGGCAATACCAATACAACGCTAATTTAGCACCTACTCGTACTCAACTACAGAGTATGCGTATGGCTTCTAACGAGGGATTTAAAGAGTATGCCCAGAAGTGGCGTGATCTGGCTGGAAGGGTGCAGCCACCGTTGTCGGATAGAGAGTTGTTGGACATGTTTTTAGGGACCCTGTATGGCCCTTTCTTCAATCATTTAATTGAGAGTTCCTCTGCAGGATTCACTGAGTTAATTTTGACCGATAAAAGGGTCAAGGCCGGCACTAAAAGTGGTAAGATTCAGAAAGATGCCTCCGCGTCCACTGCTATTAAGAAAACCTTCCCAGCTAAAAAGGAAGCTTCTGCTGTTTATTCTCAGAAAAGCCAAGGAAGAATCGAGCATCGGTCGACTGTGGGGGCTGTGATGATCCAAAACTCTTCAAATGATCAACCTCGCAGCAATCAGCCAAGGTCTAACCAGCAAAGGGTAGAAAGGCCACAACGGCAGTTCACCCGAATCAACATGACACCGGCTCAAGTACTCCCTCATTTGCTAAAGCTGAATCTTACCAATTTGAAGGAAGCGCCAAAGAACCCTAATACCTCTTCTCCATATTACCACTTGAATGCAAAATGTGCCTACCACTCTGACAGTATAGGGCATGATACCAACAACTGTTGGGCTCTTAAGAACAAAATCCAAGACCTGATCAACGCCAAGGAGGTAGAATTCGATGCGCCCGAAAAGCTAAATGTGATTTCTGCCCCAATGCCCAAGCACGGTCATAATGTTCATGCCGTTATGGAAGACCTTCATGTTACCAATGTTGCTGACCTTTTGACTCCGTTACCAGTGATTAAAGTGAATTTGATGAGAGCTGGGATATTCCCAGGCTGTGGAAAAGACTGTTACTTTTGTTTAAACATACGAGCTGACTGGCCACTGTTGAAATCAGGCATCCAATGCCTGATGGATACCCAAGAGATACTCTTCCAAAAGACTCTTGTTGATACCTTCACTCCTGTTACTCCTGCTAACTTTTTTACTTCAACCAATGACATTGCAATAATAACCATCTCCGACAATCTTCCCAAGACTTGCAAAAGGCCTGTCAAGATTACGCCTGATCCTAAGTTTGTGCCGTTAAAAATCACCATGCTGGGGCCTGTCCTGTATAAATCTAACAAGACGATACCATGGAACTACGGAGGAGAAATCTTCTATCATGGTATCAAACAGATTGAATCAGTCCAAGAGAATTCTGATGATGAAACCCTTGATATAGGGAACATTGCGGGAACAAGCAAAATAACTCGCAGCGGACGGATTTTCTCTCCGGAGATTGCTCCCCCCGAGCATTCTTCGGACCCTCGAAAGCTTTTGTGCATGTTAAGCCATCTGTGCAAGGCCCGATAATTGAAGAAATTGATGTACCTGAAGTTAGACCCTCTGTTGATACTACTGATAAGGGTAAAGGGATACTAGAAGAGCCTGTCAGGATGAAGGCTCGGACTGTGGTAATCTCCGAGACCACCCAGAAAGAAATGGAAGAAATCTTAAAGATAATCAAAAAGAGCGACTACGACGTCGTGGAGCAGCTAGGGCAGACCCCTTCCAAAATCTCCATGTTGGCTCTTCTACTCTGCTCTGAGGCCCATGCTAAGGCCTTGATCAAATTTTTAAAGACGGCACACGTGCCTCAAGAAACTTCAACTGACCAGTTTCAGGAGTGTGTGGCCAGCCTTACTGCTGATAATGGTCTTGGTTTTTCCAATGCTGATTTGACCCCTAAGGGAAGGAAACACAATGACGCGATCCATGTCTCACTGGAATGCAGGGGAACCACACTTGCCCATGTCTTGGTGGATACCGGTTCATCTCTGAATGTACTACCGAAAAAGGCGTTGGATAGACTGGACTACGAAGGATTGACCCTCAAACCCAGTAACATCGTTGTTAGAGCCTTCGATGGTTCTAAGAGAATGGTTCATGGAGAAGTGGACATTCCTATCAAAGTGGGAACAGAAATTTTCAACTCCACCTTTTATGTGATGGACATCTGTCCTTCATATTCTTGCTTGTTGGGAAGGCCGTGGATCCACTATGCTGGGGAAGTTACCTCCTCTTTACACCAAATGCTAAAGTATCATGTTCAGGGTAAGATTATAATGGTGCACGGTGAGGAAGAGTACATGATAAGTCACCTCAACTCCTTCTGCTATGTGGAGTTGGATGGCGAGTTCGTAGAAACGCCTTTCCAACATTTTGAAGAGGTTCCTCTTGAAGTCGCAGTTGCAAAGACAATGGTTGATGTGCCTATCGTCTCCAAGCCTGTGTCTAGGATGGAATCTCTCAAGGATGCAGAGGCCGTAATCAAAGAAGGACGGAGTACAGTGTGGGGGCAACTGCCTGATTTTCCCTATAAGACGGAAAAGTTTGGACTAGGTTTTACTACTGCGGGCAAGAAATCTGGGCGTCGCTCCAGGGCCGGAGGACCGCCCGTAAAAATAACTCACCATGGAATTAATGCCTTAGAAAATGATGATGAAGAAGACAACTTTGAAGATTGGATCTTTCCAACCGTCGAAGGAGGATTAAGCAACTGGGAAGCGAAGGACTTTGTTCCCATCACTTTCATCAACCAGTAATTTATCTTTGAACAATTTCCTATTTTGGTCTGTAATAACTAAACAATTCGTACACTATTTTCACCTTATGCCTTACCCGGGGTGTGATCGGTGGATCTGGAACTGACTGTTTAACGCTGGTTCGCGAAATGTCGCGGAAGCAAGAGTCGCCACCGTCTTTTATTTTCTCCAAATGGAAAGGACAAAAGCACAGAAAAATTCCTTAAAGAGATTGCTCTCGGTTCGGGAGGTAGGTTATAGAAAGGGAAGGTATTAGCACCCTTTCTATCCATGGTTATCCATGGGCTCTTAGATACTTGCTCATTGTGTTTTCAAAAGGTTTGTTTGCTTTTCAACTGTGGGTTTTAAAAAAGTTTCTTTGAAAATTCCAGTTCGACTCTTGTATCAGTCCTCAAGAGTGTTTGAAAAATTGCTTTCGAAAGCTTTTTGAAAATATGTTGGTGTGAAAAGTATTTTGATTTGTTTTGAAATTTAGAGCAAGTATCTAGAGTTGTCTACCTACCCTAAGGAATTCGTCTGTGTAAATGTCCTTAAAGTAGTGCCATCCCACCATTGAGAGGTAGGTAGCACCACCGTTGGAGGTGTTCGGGTCAATTCGAGGTTTGGGACATGGTGATCACCAGAGCAATGGGAAGACACCTTAGAAGCTACCCTCATGCCAGGTTCTCGGATCATGAGGACTTACTAAGACATCCTCTACTCGACGACCACCTTTCGAGGCAAGGCAACAGTGAGGCGTACCCTAGGGGTGGTGTGTGATTTGTGTGTCGTTTTCAAGTATTTTTGTCTTTTGTCATGTTATTGGTGATCTACGCTTGTTTTTATTTATGTCCATACATTCTTTCATGCCTTGATTAAACAGTTAAAGATTGCGAGAAGGTAAAAATTCTAAGCTATTACAAATGGCGCGGGTCCACATCGCCAAAATTTCCAGAACCCGATTTGACAGAAAAATAAATAAAGAAATTAAAAGAATTAAAAGTGCGAGAGGTAATATTTACAAGGCTTCGGGAGAGGTACATAATTATTTAAATGACATAAAATAAAGATGCGAATAAAAATCGAGACGAGGGCGTTGGACCCTTTTGCAAAATTAAATTACATGATGAAATTAATCAATTAATTAAAGAAAGACTTGTTTTTGGTATTTTTATGTTTTTTAAGATTTAATAGAAAAAAAGAGAGAATTAATTAAAATTAAAATAAAATGTTAAACCTAATTCTAATTATTTTTTAAGTTATTAAGAAAACATTGGAGTTTTTTAACCTAAATGAAACCCTAATTAACTTACAATTTTAATTATGAAAATAAATAATATTATTGTGGAAAAGAAAATTAAAAAGGAATAAACACAATAATTAAACATATTTCTACATTTTTTAGATTTTTTATGAAAAGAATTAATATTGCAAACCCTAATTTAAACTAATTAATTACATGCCAATTTATTCATGAAAATATTAAAACAAAAATATTTATTGTATTTTTTATCTTTTCTGATTTTTTATGCATTTTTTTATATTTTGTAAAAATAATTAATTAATTTAAACAAATAAATAAGATAAAACAATAATTGAAAAAAATAAAATATAAGGAAAATTGCAAACCAGGGGGGGTGGAAGTCCCAAATTAGGAGGTTTTGGCCTTAGTAATCTGGCCCATTTGACCTTGGCCTTATTGACTTTTTATTCACATGCTAGCATGTTGACTCAAGCCCATAGCGTTCATCAATCTTCAGCCTTTAATCTGATCTCCAGGGACACGTGGATAGCTGGATCTTGAGGTGTATGGTATGCTCCAACCTGGAAATTGCATATGAACACATATTGCAAAATAATATTGACATAACGTAGACCTGGGGCTCGAACCCAGGTCATGTACCTTCACCACCAATCATGCTTGCCAGCTGAGCTAAGTGCGCATTCAATTAATATACAAACAACAAATGTTATAAAAGAAAACAATCAATGCTAGTGGGTCTGCGCGCGGATTTCAAATAGACCAACCAATTCACGCCACGATATCATCTTCTTCATGGTGTTGGATTTTCCTGAAATACAAAAGCAATATGCAACGGTTTTTTACGCGTGGTTTTAGGTGGCTTTAAAGAAAATAGCGATTAGGCCTGTGTTACTCATAAATTGATCGCGAATATGGATTCTTCTTCGTCCAAGCTTGCTGATTACATTCATGGCACTATGGTTCTCTAATTTTACGCTATGTGAAAACGCCCAATTTCCAATTCTGAAAACCCTAGAATTTGGCAATGGTGGAATCGTCTACAGCTTGCAAAAACTCAATTAAACGCATGGGTTAGTTTGCAAATGCTTCACTGATCATGAATATACAATTAGAATGCCATGAATGTTCATAAATATTGAAACACGATAATGAAAAAAAAATGGAACAAGAGGGACTTCTGTATACCGTTCCAAAGCGTGAAGCTTGAGGTTTTGGATTGGAATATGTTCAGCAGACCTTGAGGAAGCTATTGAACCAAGTCTTGAGACCTGAATCGCCTTGTAGAGGTGTTTACAGTTTTGACTTTTTTGCAAATTTTTTCAAGTTGTCAATGGAGTTTCTTGCGCAGCTTTTAGTCTCTTGTGATTAGGGTTGTGATCCAGCATTTGTATGGAGTCTATTAGGTCAAGAAAAACCAATCAAATCCATGGCATTCATTGTTTTTGATAATTGATTTTCTAAGGATCTTTTCATATCTTTTTCCATGTGCATTTGGTTCAAATCATATCCAATTGCTCCAATTCTTTCCTTATTTGCATATGCACGAAATATTGATGATATAATGTGCACAAAAAGATTGAAAAAACTTAGGTTAGCATTTTTCATGTATTTATTTTAATTTAAATGAATTATTATTAATAAAAATCCAAATAAATAAATAAAAAATGAAATAAGACTTCCCTTTGGGCCAAGTAGTCGTGCACATGCTTAGAATGATGAATCATGGAAGAAAAATGGGCCCATTAGCAATTTTAGGTCATTTGAATCAATGTTGACTTTTCAAAATATCCAAAAATTTCCCAACTTCCACAAGGCATAACTTACTCAATTTTTAAGCGTTGCTCATGTCCTTGGACATTTTGGAAAGGTCTTTGAGTCCTCTAACCAATGCCTTTGGTCCCATGTCATTTTTATTTACCAATCTCAAGTTATGGCCTTTGACTTAAAGTCCCTTTTTGTTGACTTTTGAAAATGACCTATAATGTTGAAATTGATAACTTTTTGTGAGAGCATTTCTTGGACTTGAAGTATGAAGATGAGTTGTAGGAAATGTCTTTCTCTTCAAAATGAGCTTTGGATGGAATTTTTCTGATAATCCATGTGAAAGTTATGCCCTGGTCAATTTCAGTTGACTTTTTTCAGCTGTCCAAATAAGGAAACTTTTGCATCTTGATGATTTCTGAGCCAAATTTTGAGAATCATGATCAAGCATTGATCAAATGATGTTTGTGGCTTCAAAATGATATGTTGACCAAAAATTTGAACTTTTGACTGTCAAATGACCATTTTGCCCCTACAGTTGACTGTAGTGCAATTAGGGTTTTTGACTGTGCAATTTTGAGCTGAATGCCTTGAAACTTGATATGAGGATATTTGACCATATTTGTAGGCATATGAGACTTGATTGGGCCTTTGAAAACTTCCTTTTCTTGGCCAGAACACAAACCCTAGTTTTGACTGTATAGGAAACCTTTGCACTGTGCAACCCTTGGGGAATTTTGTGACTTGGCTTTGGCAATTCTTGAAGAATATGGGAGGGCAAATTTTGGGGTACAACACGGGGCATATAGGTCCGTTTGTAAGGGCTTGATTTTCTTCATTATCATAGGCCATGTTTTAATGAACCATTGGACGTTTTCATCTATAAACGGTTATGTTCATTTTCTTCTCTTTTGCATTTTGATTTGTTTAAGGATGGCTATCCCTTACACACACACACACTCATAAAATGCAGGTACCCATCCACTCTGGATTCCATGGGTGACTATTCTGCTTTAGCCTTCAGTGACTCTAAAGATTTGGTCAATCATGCTGAGTACGAAGTTGACGAAGACTGTGAAGTGCCGGGAGAGTTAGCCAGATTTTTACAACAAGAAGAGAGGGATATTTTGCCCCATGAAGAGTCGCTAGAGACCATTAACTTGGGAACAGACGAAGACAAGAAAGAGGTTAAGGTGGGTGCCAACCTGGAACCAATCGTCAAAGAACGCTTAGTGCAGTTATTGAATGAATATGTTGAAATCTTCGTCTGGTCCTGTTGGCTGAAGATTTTGATAATATTATTAGAAGCCAAGTGAATTGAATGTTCCGATCAAAATGAAACAAAGCGTCATGTTTCGAAATAGCAGAAGCAGTGTTTCGAATGAGCATATCAAAGCTTGGAGCTTCGAGTGGCAATTATGGGAACATATCTACAGAAGTCTCGAAATGACAACAAGGCTGTGTCTGAGAAGTGCGTTCGAAGCGGAGAAGTACCAAGACATTTGAAATTCAAATGCAAGCGGGACATTCGAAGTTTGAAATTTATGTGCTTGAACATTTGGAGACACGTGGAAACAAGAGAGAGGCATTGTTCTGCATGTTCTGAACGTGGCATAATCTTATAGCAAGACCGTTATGGTCGAAGTAATATAAATAGAAGTCTTAGTATTAGGATTTCGTGTGTCATATCTATTGTACTAAATACTCAGTAAACATTTAAATTACCACATGGCTAGGGAAACGAATGCAAGAGCAATGTACGTATGATAGCACCACATGTTTATGATTTAATGAAAACCTTTTATCATTTCCAGCACTTTCCTTTATCTTTCTGCCAAATACCATTTACAAGTTTCCTCATTTAAAGTCTTTCTTATTCGAAATCTTTTCATTGAAACCTTACATTTTAATGCTTTCTTTACATTTCAAACACTTTACATTTCAGAAAACTGTCATACTTTTCATGCCTTTATCTTCAAGTTTTATCCTTCGAATGTCTATTTTTACTTAAAGTCATTTTACAGATTTCTTGCATTAAACGCTTTCTTCATATTCCGAATCTTTTATATTCCAGAGCATCTTTTACATTAACTGTTTTTATAATTCGAAGCCATTTACTTGCTTTTTATGCAATTTTACATGTCTTTACAATTAACATTTATTCATGCAAGTTAGTTTCGCGCACATATATTTTGATTACACTTTTAGATCTTTAAGAGAGAAATCGAAATAAGTCAAACACCTACACAACACTCAAATATCAACCATGAATATCTGTTCGATCATGAGAGTTACCCTAATGACCAATGAATCCTAGGATCAATTTGTTCGATCCTGCGAGTTACCAGAGAAATTGAATAACAGTCAGTAAGTTTATTCGATAGTTTGGAAGACTAGCGGTTGTTTACCAGAAATCACTGGAAACAAATTGGCACACTCGGTGGGACCAACCATTGGACATTAGAAATAAAGATTGTTGAGACATAACCATTATAAAAACGTTGGAACCTAAGAAGTTTGCTGTTTTATGAACCTAAGAAGTGGTAAAATAACCAACAGCAACCAAACCTTATCCAGAAGAAAACGTTTGAACAAGATGTCTAATTCTGACAATCAACAAGGGGAACAAAATGCCCCACATACAACAGGCACTAATGTGTCCACTTCGATGGGAACATCTAATGTGATCCCTTCGAATGCACAGTTTGTTGCATCTTCAACCAGTAATATAGCCACCAATGGAGTAAGTGGCATATCAACTAATAGTTCGATCTTAGGAAATACTGGAACCGTTGGTTATCCTGGGGGATTTGTTCCACCATCAGGGACACAATCCCATTTCGCCACTCCACTAACTAGACCACCCGGTTTCGATGGTAATAGAACCAGAAATTCCTCTTATGGAATACCAACTTCCTTTATGGCAGGTTTACACAATTCCACATCGAATTCATCACCACAATTAGGGTCTGGGTCTGGGGCGAATCAGTTTATGACAAATAACCAAGGGTCTGTGGGTTATAGCATAATGCCTATTTTAACCACAGAAAACCAGTTGGCTTTTAGGCAATTGATGGATGACAGCAACCATAATATGATAGGGGTGTTAGCACAAACTATGCAGGAAATATTTGCCCCAATAGTACAAAATGTGACTGTGACAAACAGGGAAAACGCTGACAACATGAGTCGAATAGCAGATTTCTTTGCTCCCCCAGAAAGGCGTAGGCAGAATCAGGCGGGATTTCGAGCAAACATGCCTGTTATGGAACAAGTTGCTAACGACCCAATTTATAGACCACCTAAAGAAGAAGTTAACTTGGGGGCAATGGCACCAAGGTTAGAAGCCCCAATAATCCCAGGCCCACAAAGAGAAATTATGGAACTAGGGGCAAGGGTCGAAAGGCTAGAAGCCCCAGAGTTTCGAGAAGAACAACCTAGGGGGGTTGTCATGGTTGGTCGAAATCAAGATGTTGATGCTGTCGTTCATAGAATTCGAAACGATAACATCTTGGCAGAAAACAATCTAACCACCATGATAGAGAGAGTCATGGCCCAGAATGGCCTCAACACAGGAATGAGAAGGCCAAATTATGCTTCTCCTATATTAGATTGCATAATGCATACTGATTTACCAAGGGGATATAAAGTCCCTAAATTTACAAAGTTCGCTGGGGATACCAATGAGTCAACAGTCGAACACATAGCCAGATATCTAACTGAAGCGGGAGATATAGCCAATAATGAAGATCTCAGGATCAAATATTTCCCAAGTTCCTTGACTAAAAACGCCTTCACATGGTTTACCACTTTGCCTCCTGGGTCCATTGACACTTGGGCTCTTTTGGAGAGATTATTCCATGAACAATTTTACATGGACAATCGAAAATAAGCTTGAAGGAATTAGTCAGTGTCAAGAGAAAGTTCACTGAACCCATAGATGATTATCTGAATAGATTTAGGCTTTTGAAATCCAGATGTTACACAGTAGTGCCTGAACATGAGTTAGTCGAAATGGCCGCTGGTGGTTTGGATTACTCTATTCGAAAGAAACTAGACACTCAATATTTGAGGGACATGGCTCAGTTAGCCGATAGGGTTTGACAGGTCAAAAGGCTAAAGGCCGAAAAGGCCAGAGTCTTCAAGAATAACAAGAAAGAAAGGATCTCTTATGTTGGAACTGAGGAAGCAGAAGATTATCCTGAATTCGAATTCGAAGAGGTCGAAATCGACCTCGCTGAATTAAAACAGGCTCCACCTTACTCCTGCAAATTATTGGTTCCCACAAAAGGGAAAGAGATTGTTGAAAATGAGAAAAGTGACAAATTCCCAAAGAAGGTTTATACCTTCGATGTCACTAAATGTGACGAGATTTTTGATTTACTTGTCAAAGATGGCCAACTCATTGTGCCATCAAATGTCAAAATACCTCCTTTAGATCAGAGAAAGAAGAGAGGATTTTGCAAATATCATAGTTTCCTAGGCCACAAAACCTCACAATGTTTTCTTTTCAGAGACCTAATTCAAAATGCAATCAAAGATGGCAGACTAAAGTTTGCTGATAAGGCAAAGATGAAAGTGGAAGAAGATCCCTTGGACGTCGCAGACACCAACTAATCCGAGCCTGCATGCATTGGAGAGATTAACATGGTGGAAGCTGACCAAAGCGATGCCCCAACAGGAGAGAAAGGAACTGAAACTGAAAGCTGGGTGATGGTTGAAGTCGATAAGGAGGTCACTGAAGACATCCAGAAGATACCAGAGACTTCGATTGAAGCAGCACCTGTAGCTGTTGCAAAAGAAACCCAGGCTACTGAAGGCCAGGAAAATCAAAACCAAGAACTAACACAGGTCACTGAAGGCCTGAGGCTGGAATTGGAGAAAGTCCAAATCACGAAGCCAACTTCCCCTCAGAAGGAAATATGGGACACTCTAGGCGAACCCAGTGGAAAATTTGACTATTTGGTCAAATATTCTGCCCCAGAGAGTTCGAAGGTTCACATTGAGGATATAAAGCCCACAGGATGGGGAGATGATGAAGCTAAGGGGGAAGATGTTGAGATAAATATGGTGGATATGGAGAGGCCTCGCTCTGAGATGGAGGAGGTAGAAAAATACTTAGAAAAAGAGAAGTATAAAATGGAGGATAATCACGCTGGAGATGCTAGTCTCAAGGACTACCTCATCACATGCCACAAGGGAGATACAAGCATGATACTGTGCCCTAGGTGCAGCATCCTCTGCAATCATAGAATCGCTGCGAATTTCGAGAGGGTACAGAGGACTCGAACTGGCAACAATTGGCGCCAGGATAACTAGTTGTTCAGGTGTTATCCTAAGGCTGGAGAAAGTTTGCTGGAATTTGTGTTTCGCTGCTACAAAGGGGCAACCAAGTGCTTGATTTGCCCAAGGTGTTCTGCTGTGTATGACCAAAGCATGGCCAGAGCCTTCAAAACGATTCCCTTCGCCCCTTGCTGGAACCATCAAGAAACTGTCCAGATGGGCCCACGTTTCGACAGCAGACACAAACAACGAAGGCCTGATAGCCCTCACCCCAAGGCTGCGCGTAGAGTGACTTTCAAACTCCCTACTGAAGTGTCAACCGACAAATGGTTACAAGTCAGAAATGACAAAGGCAAAGACAGATGGAGAAACACCGAACGAAATGCACGCCATGCTATGACGTACAGAAGGCAATTCAACATAGCAAAAAGGGAGGAGGTAAGATTAGAAAACTACAAAGGAAGGAATCCCATGTCGAGATCCCAGTGGCGTAGGCAACAAAGGATTCGAAAGGCTGAGAGGGAAGCTGTGGCAAACAAAGGGGTCACTTCAACAAAGAACCAAGGTGAATCTAGCACCAATAAACCCACACCAAAAAATCAAACTGAAGACAAACCTCCAGTTAATAGGAGGCTTTTCTCTGAAGTACAACGGGATGAACCAAAGGAATACACTCCAGGCCCAGAAGAGGACGAAGATATGATAACAGATAACTTCGAATCGGAGGGGGAGTCTTCATTCAACCTAAACTGTAACGTGGTATCTGTGCTTCCCTGTGAATTTGGGCAGGAAACCGAAATTGATGAGTGTGAGGAAGAAGATACCTCAGATTTGATGAAACATAGGCCTGTGTGCTACTATGTGATGGACAATGGGGCTATCGAGGAGCAAAATGCGTTCTTCGAACGTCCAGAACCTGCTATGAAGAACCATCTTAAGCCACTATTTATCCGGGCAAAAGTTGGTGCCCATGGTGTGAACAAGGTTCTAGTGGATGGGGGTGCTGCAGTCAATTTGATACCCCATTTCATGCTGAAAAAATTAGAGATCCGCGAAGGAGATATCAAGCCCCATAATATGGTTATGTCCAATTATGAGGGAAAAGTGGGCAAAACACTGGGAGTGGTCCAGTTGGAATTGACAATAGGCTCAAGCTGTAGGCCCACCATGTTTATGGTGATCGAAGCCAAGGCCAACTATAACTTATTGCTGGGAAGGGAGTGGATCCATGGCGTAGGGGCAGTTCCTTCGTCAACGCATCAGCGATTAGTTCTGTGGAGAGATGATGGAATTGTGGAAAACATCGAAGCAGACCAGAGTTACTTTATGTCAACAGTCAATCTAGTTGACAAGAGGGATTATGATAAAAATCTGGCAAAGATTGCTCCGTGCGTTCCAAATGACGAGATTAACGAAACCAGAAACGCCCACTACTACATGACCCTTCGCCATGATGGCCTTTACTGGGATAGAATAATAATCAGTGAAGAAGAGGGATTCGAAAGCACTATACAAAAACGGCCAGCAGGCTGGGACTTCGACAACCTTATCCATGACTGAGTCCACCTTTTTCGAAAGGATTTCAGCCTATATGGCTGAGAACGAATCAAAAGCGGCCTTAGAGGCTGAAATAAATAAATTAACTGTACAGATGAACGAAGTAAGTGGGGATGGCTCGAAATGCTCACCCTTCAAAGAATTTGAGATGGATCAAAGGTTGGATGCCATCTACGATAAAGAACCCTTAGGCTTCGAAAGGGACCCCATAAACTCAGGTGCCAAAATGTTGGTACAAGATCCACTCTAAGAAGTCAACTTAGGGGATGAAAAAACGAAAAGAATAACCTACATAAGTGCAAAACTTAGCCCAGGCCTCAAGAAGGAAGTAATTGAAGTCCTCAAGGAAAACAAAGATTGCTTCGCATGGGATTATGACGAGATGCCTGGTTTAAAGAGGGAGTTGGTCGAACACAGACTGCCAATCAAAGATGGCAAGAAGCCCATCAAACAAACTCCCAGAAGATTCGCACCAACGGTTCTCACAAAGATTAAAGCTGAGATTGAAAGGTTGTTGCGTTGCAAATTCATCAGAACAACAAGGTACATCAAATGGTTAGCAAATATAGTACATGTTATTAAGAAAAATGGTTCTTTAAGAATTTGCATAGATTTTAGGGATTTAAACACTGCAACCCCTAAAGATGAATATTCCATGCCTGTGGCAGAAATGCTAGTAGACTCTGCTGCAGGGTTCGAATACTTGAGTATGTTAGATGGATACTCTGGGTATAATCAGATTTTCATTGCTGAAGAAGATGTTGCAAAGACAGCATTTCGTTGCCCAGGAGCCTTAGGCACCTACGAATGGGTGGTGATGCCTTTTGGTTTAAAGAACGCTGGGGCAACTTATCGAAGGGCAATGAATTCAATTTTTTATGATTTCATTGAAACCTTCATGCAGGTGTATATTGATGATATAGTCATCAAATCTATATCTGCAGAAACACATTTGCATCATTTGAGCCAATCATTCGAGCGAATGAGAAAACATGGCTTAAAGATGAATCCCCTTAAATGTGCATTTTTTGTGCAGGCTGGAGATTTTCTTGGTTTTGTGGTTCACAAGAAAGGGGTTGAAATAAACCAGAACAAAACCAAAGCCATAATGGAGACAAAAGCACCTACGTCAAAAAGGGAGTTGCAATCTCTGCTAGGGAAAATTAACTTCCTCAGAAGATTCATTTCGAACCTGAGTGGAAGAACCCAAGCTTTCTCTCCGTTACTTCGTCTAAAGCAAGGCCAAGCCTTCGAATGGAACGAAGCCCACCAGGAGGCATTTGACAGGATAAAAAGATACCTCTCTCAGCCTCCTATTTTGTCTCCACCTTCGTGGGGGAAGCCCATGAGATTGTACATATCTGCCTCTGAAGTTAGTATAGGTAGTATGTTAGCACAAGAAGATAGCAATGGTATCTAAAGAGCCATATACTATTTAAGTAGAGTACTAAATGATGCAGAGACCAGATATAGCAATTTAGAAAAGCTATGTCTCTGTTTGTATTTCTCTTGTATGAAACTCAAGTATTATATAAAGCCTGTTGATGTTTATGTTTCATCTCATTTCGATGTCATTAAACATATGCTTTCAAAACCAATAATGCATAGCAGAGTTGGTAAATGGGCTTTAGCCTTAACAGAATATTCTTTGACTTTCATGCCTTTAAAAGCTGTGAAAGGTCAAGTGATTTCTGACTTCATTGTGGACCATTCTTTGGTTGAGCAGACTGTCATGAGTTACGTCGAAATACAACCATGGAAATTGTACTTTGATGGTTCAACCCACAGGAATGGAAGTGGCGTTGGAATCCTTCTAATTTCTCCTGAAGGAATTCCAACAAAATTCAAGTATAAATTAGATGGTCCTCGTTGCTCGAACAACAAAGCTGAGTATGAAGCGCTCATTGTTGGACTTGAAGCTTTGTTGGAATTGGGGGCAACTAGAGTCGAAATTAAAGGAGACTCAGAATTAGTGGTCAAACAAATTACAAAGGAATACAAGTGCATAAAGGAAAACCTGATGATATACTTCGTCATAGTCAACAGGTTACTAAGGAAATTTGAATACATGGATATTCAACACATACCAAGAATAGAGAACCAAGAAGCAAATGACTTAGCACAGTTGGCTTCGGGTTATAAAGTTTCTACCAGGAACTTTAATGATTTAGTTGAATTAAGGGGTAGAGTTATGGCTACTAGATTCACACCATCGGATCTGGAAAGTATGAAATTGGGATATGCTGAGAAACAGGGATTCGAAATATTAGCCATAAACACTTTGTCAGATGCAGATTGGCGAAGTCCACTAATGAGTTATTTAGCAAACCCAACTCTGAATGTAGATAGAAAGACAAAATACAGAGCATTGTCATATCTCCTCATGGGGAACGAATTGTTTAAAAAGACCCAAGAGGGCGTATTATTGAAATGCCTAGGAGAAAGTGAGGCATACTTAGCATTGTCAGAAGTCCACAATGGGGCATGTGGGGCATATCAAGCAGGCCATAAAATGAAATGGTTGTTATTTCGATACGGCTTGTATTGGCCTAGCATGCTCAAAGATTGCATAGACTTTGCTAAAGGATGTGAGGAATGTCAGAAACATGCAGGGATTCAACATGCCCCTGCAAGTGAGTTGCATTCGATCATCAAACCATGGCCATTTAGAGGATGGGCATTGGATTTGATAGGAGAAATAAATCCTGCTTCGTCCAAAGGACAGAAATATATCTTGGTAGGAATAGATTATTTTACCAAGTGGATCGAAGCTATACCATTAATAGTTTCTGATCAAGAGGCTATTATTGAGTTTATACAGAAGCACATTATCTATAGGTTCGGATTGCCAGAGAGCATAACCACAGACCAAGGCTCTGTGTTTACTGGTAGAAAGATGCAAGAATTTGCCCAAGAAATGGGGTTTAGATTGCTAACGTCAACGCCATATTATGCTCAAGCAAACGGTCAAGTCGAAGCAGCCAATAAAGTGATAATAGGATTAATCAAGAAACATATTGGTAAAAAGACAAGAAACTGGCACAAAACTTTGGACCAAATATTATGGGCCTGTAGAACATCTCCTAAGGAAGCTACTAACACTACGCCTTTCCAACTCACATTTGGTCATGATGCAGTGCTGCCAGTAGAAATTCATCTACAATCAGTTCGAATTCAGAGACAAAACGAAATCCCATCTGCATTATATTGGGAAATGATGATGAATAAATTAGTTGAGTTGGACGAAATTAGATTACATGCATTGGAAATTTTGATGAGACAAAAAGAAAGAGTGGCCAGAACATACAACAAAAGGGTGAAGAAAAAAGTATTCATTATTAATGACTTAGTTTGGAAAGTCATATTGCCCATGGACAAGAAAAATAAAGCATTAGGTAAATGGTCACCTCATTGGGAAGGACCTTTTCGAATATTAAAAGTATTCTCAAATAATGCATATGAAATCGAAGAACTGGTGGATGATAAGCGTATCCTAAAGGTTAATGGGAAATATTTAAAGAAATATAAGCCACGCCTGCAGGAGATTCGAATAGTAACAACGTAACCAAGATATTATAAAAAGGCCAAAATGGAAAGATGAGATGCCAAAATGGCGTTGTTCGAATATTACATATAAGAAACCAAATTGTAGTCAAATAAACACTGAAATTTAGAAATAAGAATTATTTTTCAATCTGTTGAAAGTGCTTCGAAAAGATTCAAGTCTTTGCTGAGCGAAACGCCTGGCTCCTTCCAAGGTTGCCACTTCTCCTTTAAGTTGTTCTGCAGTTTCCATTTCTGCAAGCCCCTGGTTGAGAAGCTCTTCGAACTGGTTACCAGCAGTATTGGTTTCGAAGGCCATTTGTTGTTCTTTAGCCTCCTTAACCTTTTGTTGAAGTTCCAGAATCTGCCTTTCCCAAAGAAGTAAGGACTCAGCTCGAGCCTCATAATCAGTTTTCGCCTGCTTTAGATGCATAGCTTGATCCTCAGCTTCTTGAGAGAGTTTCGAAGCTTGTTCATAAGCAGCATCCATTGCAATGCGTTTTTCTTGAACCTTCTTGGCAGCAGATTCATCTTGGAGAAGGTAACCAGTTATGTTGTCCAGCAAAGACTGAAGATCGAACAAGAGAGTACTAACTGGCAAGGAGCAGGTAGCAAGATTGACCTTTGTAAGCAACTCCTTCATAGTATAGCAAGCAGTGCTATCTTGTTTGAGCACTTCGAATATATCCACATTGAGAATTGTTTTCCTGATCTTATTAAGAAGTACAATTCTTTCATCCGTGGGAAGAGGATAGCTGGTCGAACTTGTGCCAGCCCTAGCAAGTGGGACGTCCCTTTGAGCCAGCTTTGCCTTCATGTACCCAATAGGGTCATTTCGTCTCAGGAGTGCAAGCTCCTCGTCAGTCATTCGAGACAAAGAGGATTGAGGGAGTTCCACACGTAGGGGAGTCACGTCCATTTCAACCTCCATGGGTTTGTTGGTTGCATCACCATCCCCTTCATTCGTTTCATGCTCATGATCTTCTTCATCATCATCCAAGTCCACCACTTCGATGTCTTCTTTTTCACTGCTATTTGCATTGGACTCCGTCCCAGCAGTCGAACCATCATGGGCATCCTCCTCCTCAGACTCTTCGTCTGCAGATTCTTCGTCTCTTTGGCCAGAATCAGCTTTCTCTCCTTCAGTTTGAGTGTCCTTTGGATCCTCTTGAAGGGTTTCAAGAGGGGACTTTTGAAGAGAAGCTCTTTGCAAATCTTCTGCAGATGTTTGAAGTGGTGTTTCGTTTGTCTCTTTCAGAGGAATAGAGGTACCTTGATCATCCTGCTGTTCAGAAGTTCCAACCAGAACCGCCATATTGGAGGAACCTTTGTTCTGTACAAGGTTGCTGGAATCTCCTTGAGGAGAGGAGTTGAGTGGAGCAGCAGCTTTGGATGGTGAGTTCGAAGTAGTGGAAGTTGGATTCAAGATGTTCTGCAAGGAGCAAAAGAATGTTAAAAACATGCACCAAGGTAATAAGAAATTATTATTTTCAAAGAGATTTAAAGTTCGATTTACCTGTGGACTCTCGGAGGAGAGGTTACTAGCTATGCGTTCCAACATTACGTTGGAGGTCGAAGGTGGAATTTTGGATTTGGGTGAGGGAGCAGCATCCCTGGAATCAAGCCCAGAGACACTAGTTAGAACGGTACTTTTCGAAATATCCTTCTTTTGCTTCTTCTTCGAAGCAGTTGGTAAGTTTCCTCCAGCCTTAGGGTCTTCCCCAGTGGTGTTTGATTTTCGCTTCTTGGGAGTAGTAGGAGGAAGTTTGTTGGTCTGAAAAGATTTTAACAAAGAGTTAGATGCAAACCATAAAACATGAGTGAATTCGAAACATCAAGGCTAAGTGATTACCGTTGGAGTTGGAACACTGGTTGTTGTTGGTATTGTTGTTGTTGTTGTTGTTGCAGCAATGGTTGTTGTTTCGGATGGAGTTACTTTGTCAGTAGTTTCGGTAGTGGCTTGAGAGGCGCTCCCTTCTTTCGACTTCAAAGCGGATGTCTTTATCCTGATGGCTGGAAATCGAAACAATTAAAGCAAAGGTTAAAGATATGGAAAATGAAAAACGTTTGGGATTTTCCCAAGCATTCGCACCTGTGCCTTGATCAGATTTAATCGACATGGCAGAAAGGTCGTAATGAAGGTGTTCTGGGAAATCGTGGAGCCAGTGTCGAGCCCATGTCACAGTCTCAGATGGCTTTGGTTTCCTTTGAATATGTTTGAACATCTCTTTGCAAGTGAACCACCAAGGATATGGGGGAAACCAAGCCAGAGCCAGTTCTGAGGTAGGTAATCTAGGAAATTTAGGTGGATGCATTTCGAATGCCAACCTATACCTATCCTCAGGTGACAACCCTGAAGGAAGTTTTAACTTAGAAACTTTTTGTTTGAATTTTTCCTTCAAGGTCTCAGCCGCTTGATGCACAGTGGATTCCAAGCGCGTGGGGTCATAAGTAGTTTCAAAATAATTTTGAAAAGCTTTTATCTCTTTGGCATGAGTAAACATACCTTTCTTGGCTGGTACCTGCACATCTAAGGCATCAATTAGTTTCTGTTGAATTGTAAGAGTATCGAACATATAAGTTTGATAAAACTTGGTCCACCATTCCAGAAACCCCTTAGCTGTGAGATGGGTAGGTTCGAAGGCTATTAGCTCAAACTGGGCAAAGCCTTGGTATTGTTCTTGCTGTAATTTTGCTTCTCGTGCCTTGAAAGTTCGCCCAGAGGTAATGGCACTCTCAGTTTGAAATAAGGGTTCAGGAATTAGTTGGCATAAGCCAAACTGTCTCGAAACAAAATTTGGCTGGTAAGCGAAAAGGAAAATCTGATTCTTGGCAGGAGTTATTCTTGAAGAAATGAGTCTAGGTAGCAAAAAGGCTCTCCATACATCCTGAATCTCCTTGCTCTTGACAGCTTCTGAGAGAGCCATGGTGAACCAGGAAGGTCCATGAGCCCTCGAAGCAAAAGGCGCCATGGTCTCTTCGAACTTATGCCTTTTGGAGAATATCATGATGTACTTCGAGAATAGAACTTTGAAGTCATCTTTATCGTCATTTGGAGTTAATCTTCACAGCCTAGTGCCTTTGACTATTCTATCAGTTATCTCAGGGTCTTGTTCATCAATGGTGTTGGCAGTTGACAAGGAGGGTTCGAACATGGCATTTAGCCATAGTTGAAGTAACCAAAAAGGGCCAGCCAACAGGATATTCTTGGAGGTATGGGATTTTAGGCTCGAAACAGCTGACCTTAGGCTTTCATTAAGGTCAACTAAGAGCAGTTCACTTAAGCACACTCTTCGATTTTCATGCAAATCCCTGGCTAGAGGAATAAACCTACTGGCTACCTGTAGGGATCTACTGCAGAAGACGTATCTTGACAGCCATAGGGTAAGGAAATCAATGTGTTCTACATCAGACACACTGTCTCCCTCAGCATGGTAATGACTGATAAACTTGGAAAAACTTGCTAGTTTGACTCCGAAGTCAATTATACTTGAATGTTCTTCGTTGTCAGGGATATATGTTTCTCCTACTGGTGAGAGCCCAGTGATGGCCGCTATGTCGAAGAAGGTAGGGGTGATCATTCCACCAGGGAGATGGAAAGTATTATAGGTATTGTCCCAGAAATAGAGGGACGCGAATAACAAAGGGTGGCTGTAAGTGAAACCAGGCTTCGACAGTTTAATCAAATTGTAGATACCTAATTCTTCCCATTGCTGGGATTTCTTAGCTTCTACCTTATTGAACCAGTTTTGATAAGCAGTGTCTGAGGTGGGGCAAGATCGAAACGGTTTAAAATTACTTTTTACATAGTCTAATACAAAAGGGTCCTTAGGAGGAACAGTTGGATTTTCCATGGTGTTTGAGCCAGAAGGTTCTATTGCCTTAGGGGCGTCCATTTTGTTAAACAAGGGTTTGAAACTATAGCAAACTGGGAAAATTATCCTGGTATCTTTTAAAATTTCAAAAACCGTAAGAGGGCCCATTAAAGCTAACCTCTTACCAGCAGCGGTGGTAGGAATGAGTACCTGTGATGCATAAAGCATTTCTTTTTCCTTTGAGATCATCTGGGGAGCAAGAACGGATTGACCTTGGTGAGTGATAACCTTACTTTCCATTGTAGTTCCTGCGGTCTTTCCTTTCTTCTTGGAAACCTTTTTGAGTTGGGATGAAGTAGAAGAAGACATTTTTGAAGAATGTTGAAAGCTTAGGGTTTTTAGCGAGAGAAGAAGGATAAAAGATTCAGAATGTAGAAAGAAAAGAAAGAGACTAAGTTGATGATGTTTTATAATGTGGAAGTTTAAGCATCCACTGAATAAGGTTGTGATACGTGGAAATCATGGGTTGGTTTGATGAAGAGGTGGCGTAAAGTTAACATGGGTAATAGGCGTGATTAAAGATAATCATTGTTTTGTAACTGCACCATACTGTGAAGTGGCTCCAGGCGGTTAAGGAATCCAAAAAGTGTTATGATTGACATGACTGGAGTCAAATGCATTAAATGTTACGATGATTCGAAGGTCGCATCAAAATCTTGTGTAGATGTTTAAAATAAGTATTTCTCAGAGAGATCGAAATACATATTTTAAAGGGGCATTTTGTTGGCTGAAGATTTTGATAATATTATTAGAAGCCAAGTGAATTGAACGTTCCGATCAAAATGAAACAAAGCGTCATGTTTCGAAATAGCAGAAGCAGTGTTTCGAATGAGCATATCAAAGCTTGGAGCTTCGAGTGGCAATTATGGGAACATATCTACAGAAGTCTCGAAATGACAACAAGGTTGTGTCTGAGAAGTGCGTTCGAAGCGGAGAAGTACCAAGACATTTGAAATTCAAATGCAAGCGGGACATTCGAAGTTTGAAATTTATGTGCTGGAGCATTTGGAGACACGTGGAAACAAGAGAGAGGCATTGTTCTGCATGTTCTGAACGTGGCATAATCTTATAGCAAGACCGTTATGGTCGAAGTAGTATAAATAGAAGTCTTAGTATTAGGATTTCGTGTGTCATATCTATTGTACTAAATACTCAGTAAACATTCAAATTACCACATGGCTAGGGAAACGAATGCAAGAGCAATGTACGTATGATAGCACCACATGTTTATGATTTAATGAAAACCTTTTATCATTTCCAGCACTTTCCTTTATCTTTCTGCCAAATACCATTTACAAGTTTCCTCATTTAAAGTCTTTCTTATTCGAAATCTTTTCATTGAAACCTTACATTTTAATGCTTTCTTTACATTTCAAACACTTTACATTTCAAAACTGTCATACTTTTCATGCCTTTATCTTCAAGTTTTATCCTTCGAATGTCTATTTTTACTTAAAGTCATTTTACAGATTTCTTGCATTAAACGCTTTCTTCATATTCCGAATCTTTTATATTCCAGAGCATCTTTTACATTAACTGTTTTTATAATTCGAAGCCATTTACTTGCTTTTTATGCAATTTTACATGTCTTTACAATTAACATTTATTCATGCAAGTTAGTTTCGCGCACATATATTTTGATTACACTTTTAGATCTTTAAGAGAGAAATCGAAATAAGTCAAACACCTACACAACACTCAAATATCAACCATGAATATCTGTTCGATCATGAGAGTTACCCTAATGACCAATGAATCCTAGGATCAATTTGTTCGATCCTGTGAGTTACCAGAGAAATTGAATAACAGTCAGTAAGTTTATTCGATAGTTTGGAAGACTAGCGGTTGTTTACCAGAAATCACTGGAAACAGGTCCTATGAAGACATGTCGGGATTAGACACAGATATCGTGGTTCACCGTCTCCCTACAAGAGAAGACTGTTCACCGATCAAACAAAAGGTCCGCCGAATGAGGCCCAACATGTCTGAGAAGATCAAAGTTGAGGTAATGAAGCAATTCAATGCTGTCTTTCTGGCTGTTACTTCCTATCCACAATGGGTTGCTAACATTGTGCCCGTGCCTAAAAAGGACGGCAAAGTCAGAATGTGTGTGGACTATTAGGATTTAAACAGGGCTAGCCCTAAAGATGATTTTCCACTGCCACACATCGACATCTTGGTTGACAACACAGCTCAACACAAGGTATTTTCCTTCATGTATGGATTCTCGGGATACAACCAGATCAAAATGGCCCCCGAAGACATGGAGAAAACTACTTTTGTTACGCAATGGGGTACCTTCTGCTACAAGGTGATGCCATTCGGACTGAAGAATGTCGGGGCAACCTATCAGCGCGCCATGGTAGCTTTGTTTCATGATATGATACATCATGAGATCGAAGTCTACGTAGACGACATGATAGCCCGATCATAGACAGAGGAAGAACACCTTGATCATCTGCAAAAGCTGTTTGTCAGGTTGAAGGAGTATAAGCTCAGACTGAATCCTAGCAAGTGCACTTTTGGAGTCAGATCTGGTAAACTTTTGGGATTTATCGTCAGCAACAAAGGAATTGAGGTTGATTCTGCTAAAGTCAAGGCTATACAGGAAATGCCTGCCCCCGCACTGAAAAGGAGGTTAGAGGTTTCTTGGGACGCTTAAACTATATTGCGAGGTTCATCTCTCACCTGACATCTACGTGTGAGCCAATCTTTAAGTTGTTGAAGAAAGATCAGGTGGTTGAATGAAACAACGATTGTCAAGTTGCTTTTGATAAAATCAAGCAGTATTTACTGGAACCTCCTATTTTGATGCCACCCGTCGAAGGAAGGCCGTTAATCATGTATCTAACTGTTTTGGATAACTCAATGGGGTGCGTACTGGGCCAACATGACGAGTCTGGCCGAAAAGAGCATGCCATTTATTACCTTAGCAAAAAGTTTACCGATTGTGAGACTCGTTACTCACTGCTCAAGAAAACTTGTTGCGCTTTGGTATGGGTTGCTCGCCGGCTAAGGCAGTATATGTTGACTCATACCACTTTGCTAATTTCCAAGATGGATCCGATCAAGTATATCTTCGAAAATCCTGCTTTATCTGGAAGGATCGCTAGATGGAAAATGATCCTAACTGAGTATGATATCCAGTATACTACCCAAAAAGCTATAAAGGGGAGTGTACTAGCTGACCATCTAGCTCATCAAGCCGTCGAAGATTACCAATCTATGAGATTCGACTTCCCTTACGAGGACATCATAACATTGGACAACATTGAAAGTAACGGACCGTATGATGGACCTGAACAAGGATCCCGATAGACCCTGTACTTTGATGGTGCTTCAAATGCACTTGGTAACGGTATCGGTGTGGTACTCATTTCTCTGGAAGGTTTCCATACACCCTTCACTACCTGACTTTGCTTCAGCTGTACCAACAACATGGCTGAATATGAAGCTTGCATCTTTGGTCTCAAGGCTGCTATAGACTTGGGAATCAAATCTTTGGTCGTATTTGGGGACTCAGCTTTGGTTATCAGTCAAATCAAAGGAGATTGATACACTAAACATCCTAATCTTATCCCGTACAGAGAACATGTCTTGACATTATTGCCTCATTTCGAGCAGATTACTTTCGAGCACTTCCCGCGAGAAGAAAATCAGCTAGAAGATGCTCTGGCTGCAATGTCCTCTATGTTTAAACTCAACTGGGATAATGAGGCTCCCCAAATCACCATCGAGCGAATGGACGAACATGCGCATTGTCATGAGATTAATACCGAAGAAGTAGTGGAACAACCCTGGTTTCATGAAATCAAAAGGTATCTCCAGACTCGAGAATACCCTGAAGGAGCTTCCGTCAATGACAAAAAGTTCTTAAGGAGATTTACTGCCAAGTTCTTCCTGAGCAATGGCATCTTATATAAGCGCAGCCATGATTGTGTTCTACTTTGTTGTGTGGACAAGGTTGAAGCAGAGTTGATTATGACCGAAATACATAGTGGCACATTTGGCACCCACTTAAGCGGACATACGATGGCTAAGAAGATTCTAAGGGCAGGCTACTACTGGTCTACCATGGAAGCTGACTGTCATCAACATTCCTGTACTTGTCACAAATGCCAAGTCTATGCTGACAAAGTACATATTCCTCATGTTCCTCTCAACGTTCTAACAGCTCCTTGGCCATTCACAATGTGGGGCATCGACATGATTGGAGAGATCAAGCCTATGGCATCCAATGGACACCGCTTCATCTTGGTCGCTATTGATTACTTCGCTAAGTGGGTCGAAGCAGCTTCCTACGCCTCTGTTACAAAGAATGTGGTTTCCCGCTTCATCAAGCAGAACCTCATATGCCGGTATGGTATCCCGGACAGGATTATCACGGACAACAGTACAAATTTGAACAACACTATGATCACCGCTCTGTGCGAGCAATTCAATATTTATCATCACAATTCATATCCCTATCGGCCAAAGATGAACGGTGTTGTTGAAGCCGCGAACAAGAATATCAAGAAGATCATTCAAAAGATGACAGTCACCTACAAGGACTGGCATGAGATGTTACCGTTTGCTCTGCATGGATATCGTACCACAGTACGTACTTCAACAGGGGCAACCCCCTTTTCTTTGGTATATGTCATGGAAGTTGTTTTACCTATGGAAGTTCAGATTCCTTCCTTAAGGATTATGAAAGATGTCGATTTAAGTGAAGACGATTGGATTCAGACCCGGCTTATTCAACTTAACTTGATCGACGAGAAGCGACTTACTGCTGTTTGTCATGGTCAGACGTATCAAAAATAGATGATCAAGGCCTTCAACAAGAAAGCCAAGCGTCAAGTATATCAAGTCGGAGATCTTGTAATCAAGTGGATCATCTTGTTGCAAAGTGATCCCAGGGGCAAGTGGACTCCTACTTACGAAGGACCATTTGTGATCAAGAGCATCTTTTCTGGTGGGGCAATGATTCTGACCACCATGGACGGCGACGACTTGCCGCACCCTGCGAATGCAGACATAGTCAAAAGATACTACGCATAAAATGACCCGACAAGTTGAAAACCCGAAAGGGCGACTTGGGCAAAAATGGGCATCCTGGTGAATCGAAAACCCGAAAGGGCGGTTCAGGCAAAAATTAGGGATAAATAAAAAAAATCTTTGTACACCCGGCAAGTTGAAAACCCGAAAGGGCGACTTGGGCAAAAAAGGGTTTCCTGGTGGATCGAAAACCCGAAAGGGCGGTCCAGGTAAAAGTTAGGGAATTACAGTGTATGACTATGTCTCATCGGATCACTTTAAGGACAATCTCTTCACCAACAAGCTCCAAGTTTCTGATCAATCCAATCATCGACAGACGAGGCAGCGAATGGACAAGATACTCAGAGTTGTGAAGACCATAGCAGAATGGGAACCCCATGGAATTATTGCACATAGCCATCTTTCTTTTTGTATAAATTTTTCTGAATTTTACGACAACATTCTCTTACTAGGATGTCTGTCTCCTTTGTACAAAGATACTTACAAAAGTTAATACAAGAATACTTCAAAGTGCAAAAATTTGCTTGTCTTTCCTTTCTTTTTACACTTATGTTTTATTTGGAAACGTCCAATGTTTTTTAAAATAGGCATATGCATTTGAATATAATCGCTGCTTACAAATAAAACAAAATTGAGAAAGGATAATTACTGATAGGTTGAAGGTGTAGGAAGATATCCTTGTGCTATTCCAGAAGAAATGCCCTGCAGTATGTCATTCAGACCCTCAATAAAGCTAAAACCTTGGAGTATATATCCCCAGCGGAGTTAAATTTCAAGGTCCTCAGCGGAGCCAGTGTATTCTAAACTTTATTCTTCAGCGGAGTTAAGTTTCAAAGTTCCCATCAGAATTAAGTCTTCAAACTCCCGATCCCCAATGGAGCCCGAAAACCCTAAAATACATATCCCTAGCGGAGTTAGAATGTTCTAAACCTTCTTCCCCAATGAATTCAAAACTGTCAATCCCCAGTGGGAACCATTCAGTTTTCCCCAACTTCCCCAGTAGATTGGCATACAACCCAAGCTCCTGATTTCCCCGGCCGAGTAAACACTCTCCCCACAGAGTTACTTCCCAACAGACTGAGGATTCTAGTTCCTGTTTCTCCATTCAAAGCCTCCCAGGTTTTAACTCCCCAGTAGAGTTCGTTGGAGTTTTCCTTATTTCCCAGGAAAGTCATGAAGGATTCTCATTCCCCGCAGAAGTTGTCGAAGCCCTTGTTAAATCCAAACCAGTCACCAAGGGTTTTCAATCCCCAGAAGTGGTCCCAGGATTTCTCATTCTCAACATTCAGAGTTCTTTAATCCCTAAGCAGTCAGCAAGGATTTCTCATCTTCAACAAATCAAAGATTTTTGAATCCTCAGCATCGGTCAGGAATTTACTTCCTCCGGCAGCAGTCAAAGATTTCATTATCTCTAGTTATCAAGGATTTATTTTCCTCAGCAGGACAGCTACTCAGCTTACATGCACATCCATTACATTCATATATCATAAACATTGATGAAACACCGTTCATTGCATCATACATATCATGCAACATGACTTTGTATTTTAGCTAACATTTTACCCTTTTCAGGATAAGATTAAAAGGCTATCGTTAACAATTATTCAAATACAGTATGGATACACCTCAGATACGGCGGTCATTCTATTACTCATTCAGACTCCAACAATCCGATACAGACTAGATACGCTCCAGACACGGCAGCCATTCTATCTCTCATTCAGATTCAACTATCAACTTCAAAGTTCAGATACGCTCCAAACACGGATGCCTTTCTGGCCCTTACACCAGAAGTTTGATTCTCCCCAGTGCAGTCGCCACAGAAGTTATTCTATCACTTATTCAGATCCCAGTTACAGTACGGATACACTTCAGACACGGAAGTCATTCTGCTACTCATACAGATCTCAACTTCAGATACAGTCCAGATACGCTCCAGACACGGTTGCCATTCTGTCACTCATTCGGAATTTATCCCCAACACACAGTTGCTCCATACACAGATGTTTCTCTGTTACCCATTCACAATACAGATACACTCCAGACACGGAAGTCATTCTGATATTCATTCAAAGTTCAACTACAGTTACAACTCAGATACGTTCCAAATACGGATACCATCCTGATGTTCATTCTACTGATTTTCAACAAACAAATCTTAGATGGCATCTTTAAGCCCATCTCCAGCAAGATTCCACCATCTCCAAATGGCATCTTTAAGCCCATTCTCTCAACAATATTTTGACGAGTGCAAATTTACGGGTACTCTAGTGTCCAATCCTCTTTTACCTTCGAGTCACGAAAGGCAAACTTGCCAATCTAACTCTTCAGGTTCAAGAAGATTGAACAGGGGCAACTGTTGTACCCCAAAATTTTCCCTCTCATTTTATCAATATTTCTCATCACAAGGCTTTTTGAACTCAAGACCAGGCTAGGGTTTGCTCTGCTCAAGACACCTTCTTGCATTGTTAACCTAAATTAGGGTTTGAGTTTGCACAGGGATATTTTGACCTATAATACCCAAATTGACTTTCATACTTCATGTTGGACTCATAAGTTTACCCATACCAAGTTTCAAGCCTTGAATCAAATTTTGGCCCAGTCAATTGGACAGTTGACCTAGAAATCAACTGTATTGGGGAAAAAGTCAACTGTGACCAATTTATAGTCAAACCTCGTGAATTTTGACCCACGTCAACATTATGAACTCATATGAACCATTTGATCAAGTTTCGACCACAAATCCACAAGAAATTTGATCAGATCACCAAAAGGGCAAAATGGTCATTTTTAGGGTTTTAACTGTACAAAGGCAATTTTTGACTGTTTGACCTAGCCAATGGAAAATTAAGCTCAACCATGGACTCAAGGACTCAATGAAATTATCTTGACCTATTCAACAAGTTCAAAATATCCCAAATTCATAGGATTGACAGATGAATTTTTCAGTCAACTGATCAAATTTGACTGTACACTGAAAAGTCAAACTTTGACTTTTTGGTCAAAATCAAGTGCCAAAGGTCATTTTTCATCAAGATATGTCAAATTATGAAACTTTTTCATCAAGAAATCCAAAATTGCAAATTAGGGTTTGAAATTGAAAAAATTTCATAACTTCGAATTTTTAAGTTATGAAATTTTCTTAATTTTTCCTAACTTTGTCCCATATTTTCACCAAGATGCAAATGGATTCAAACAAAAATTACAACATGAAAGTTGTAGTCCATCACAAAGTCTACAACTTTGATTCACAAAGTTTTCTAAAAAGAAGCTTGGATCTCAAGTTATGATTTTTGGAACAAGGGTCCCTAAAACTTTTAACTTAGAGAAATTTTGCCCTAGTTTAGGCAGGATTTGACCCATCTTCTTGGCCATTTTTCACATAGTTCCACTTGGAGTATCAAGTTTCATTTCAAAGATGGATTATAGTAATTGTTACAAGCTTTCCAAATTGTCCAAGAACTCCTCAAACACATTTGTGGTTAGGGAGAATCGAATGGTTGAAGTTGGAAAAAACTCACTTTGTAACCATAGCCAATACATGTTCATACAAGTTGCAAAATCTGACCAAATTAGCTTTGTACTTGATTACAGGTCTCTAAAACAATTTACACTCAAAAATTGAATGCAAATATATTGGACATTGGTGTTATTCTGATCATTAGAGCTTGGCACAATGAATAATTCCATTTTGGGCATAAAGGTAGCACTTCCATTTACGTAAAGCATGCTTTATGTCAAGTTTCATTTCTTGAGCCATACACCAAGCCCTTTGCTGCAAACAAGGCTCCCTAATGTCAGGCAAAGTTCAACAACTTTGTGCAGCTAGGTTGCAAGCCAGTACAACCATTGCATTGTCAACTCTCACTTTTTGCTTCAAAACCAAGTCATTATGCCAAAAGTCCATAACTTGAGTATCTGATATAATCAACTTAAGCTAACATTTCAAACAAGTTTTGCACATCCCTTGGAGCTAGAAACACGAGCCATTCATCCCTCAAACACTCTTGAACACCAAAACACCAAAAACTTACAAAACAGGGCAGTTGCTGCAACTTGAGTGCCATAGCCCATTTTGCTCGTGCATTTTGCTCCTTTCCACTTCAAACACCTTCCATTCAACTCACTCAAGCTATCCCAAACCTCCATTGCCAACTGTAACTCCATTTGCAGTGTTCACCATTTTTGTTTTGAAGCTTTGCAGGTTGAGTTCTATAGAGAGATTCAGACCATTTCAAAACAAACTAAGCATTGGGAAAGGTCCAGGGAACATCAAGCAAGCTCAAAAGAACCTCAGGCCTCATTGAAAGTTGCTGGATTGTTCAACTCGAATCCAACTGAAACAGGTATTTCTCCAACTTCTATCTCTCTATTTAGGAACATTTAGCCTTAGGTTTGTGAATGAAAAATGTAGTATTCAATGCCATGAAGCTATACATATGCTCAGTTTTTATTTATATTAAGCGTGCTAAGAGAATTTCATCCATGAACATGCTGAAAAAGTTAGGTCAGATTTTAGGGCCAGAGAAATTCTCTCTGGTCTTTGAGAGTTAGATCAAGTTTTTTATATGGTTAGAATCGTGGTTTGATGCTCTACAAGTTTCATGTTTTGAGTTTTGGCAAAAGATCACAAATACAAGAGTTAGCAGTTTGTACAACAGGCGCGCGTATTTTCAAACAGTCTGGAGGAAGAAGATGAAGCTGATGGGCTGGGCTTTGCCTTCTTGCTTCTAACACCCTCCTTTTGCTAAATGCACCCCCTGGCCCATTTTCTTTATATTTTGTTATTTTTGTATTTTAATTTCATTTCTGACTTTGATATTTTATTTTCAAACATAAAAAATGCTTAAAAATATTTTCACATTTTTTTTACATTTATTAGGTATTTTATTTTAATTATTTGTAACATTAAAACATTTAAATACTTTATATTATTTATTAAAACTGGAAAAATAATGAAAATAATACTTTTATTTTTATTTCTTATTTTTATTCACACTGAAAATATTTTCTTGAATATATTTTATTTTTTGTAAATATTTTATTTTATTTTATACATACTTAATATATTTAATATATAAATATATACATATATACTTTTATTTTATTAAATAAATAGAACAAAATATAAAAATCTTACCTTTTTTTATACTAAAAAATACCTTTTCTTCAATATATTTCATTTTTGTACATATTAATATATTTCTGTATATAAATAATATATAATATTATTTCTTAAGGAAAATTAGGGTTTACCTCTTAATTAAATGAAATCAACTTTTTATTTTAATTCTTTACACCTTTTTCACAATAAAAATACTTTACATACATAAATAAATAAAAACTTCTTTTTTTGCATAATACATTTTATTCTAATATTTATTTATCTTGTTTATTTAAATATTGTACATTTAAATATTATTGCATTGTAAATTCAATTTGGTTGTAATAACTTAGTGTTGTACCCCAAAATTTGCCCTCGTATTTTTCCACAAGAAATCACAGCCTCGAGCGTTTCCTGATTTTTCATATTGGCATAAGAATCAGTCAAACAGACTTTTCTTATCAGTCAGACAAAATTAGGGTTTTCATTGATTTTTAAGACAGTTCAGGCAGATTGCTAAGGTTTGGTTGAGTTGGCTCAGTTTTTGATCAGGCGGACGTTTCTTTGACATTTAATCAAGAATCAGAGTTTTGTGCGTGCTTTCTCAGAAAGAATTAATTTTATAGTTCTTTTCAGTTTACTCTGAAATTTGGATTGAGGCATTTGAATCAAGAACTTGCAGTATTTTGTTTAATCAGTGAAGGCTAAGGCATTTAATTTAAGATGAGATAAAAGCTGAGGTACTTAATTTGAGAATCTACAGTGATTGATTTGATCAGTAAAAGGATAAGTATCTGGATGTTGGTTTGATTAACTCTGCATTGTTTAATTGGAGCGTCGGGTTTATTATTGATTAACCACAGTGTTCATTAATTGTTTATTTATTCTAAGTTAGGATAATTGGGATTTATTTCCATTTATTATAATTTAAGAATTTATAAATAATTAAATAGACAGCAGAAAGAAGAATTAACTGACAAAAAGGATTTCATTCATCTTTAATTGTTTTGTTACAAGTTATTATTTGAACAAACTGTAAATTTATTTACATCTTTGATTACAATAATAATAGTACAAAATAATTGAAATGAAATAAAACTATCCTAAGAATTTCTTAATTCTTCATCCTCCATTTGTTGCTCTCCAATGCTCCATTGAGTTTTATCTGCAAAACAAAGAGAAAAAGAAAAGTCAAAGCAGATAAAATTAAAAAGACAGACAGTAATTTAAAGATTCATCATTAAAGGCAACTGGCCGGAATCAGTTTGCCCTCTTTGCAAATCACGAGATTTCTCCCGGTTCACAAAGAGGGATGAAAAATGCTTGCAAAAGAAAAAGACATGAATGCAAAGTTATGATTTTGCACAAAGTTCAAATTATCAACCAACTGCATAGTTTCCAACCAAACTGAATTGCCTAAACCAATCAAAAGGGCAAACTGAATAAAGTTGTCCAAGTACAAAAGGATGTCAAGGCTGTCAAAAATGCTGTCACTAAGAAGCAGAAAATATGGAAAAAGAGATAAGAGTTATGCAGAGGAAAGCAACAAGTGCAAGCAATGTTAAATTTCATCATTTTCCAGCAGTTGCTTTTTCAGAACATAGTACACCTAAGCAATATTAAATGCTTTAATTTGTACTGGAGAGAGAAGAGAAAAAAGAAGAAAAGGGCTTACAGGCTTAGGCTTGAAGAAGAGATATATAAAACAAAATTGTTATCAACACAGTATAAGACAGAGAAAAACAGATAACCAAAATAATAAGACAAACTGATAGAACAAGCAAGAGCCTGCCTCCAAGACAGTTCCCAAGCCTCCAAACCTGTATCCAAAAAAACAACTCAGAGCTGCAAACATGAACAAAACCACAAGCTTGTAATCATTCAACAAAAACTGCCTTCACCCTGCTGAAACCAAAACTCAGTTTACATTACAAACATACCCAACCTGTCAAAATAAGCTAAAACCTGCAAACAGAGGTTCAAAAACCAGAAGCCATAACTTGTGTCAAGCCTAACCTGTAATCTCAAACAAATACACAAACAGCCAAGCTCATTACAAACCATACCTGCATCAACCTGTCAAAGCCTTCATCTGCCAAATTGTTTCAAACACCCAAACAAATACACAAACAGCAAAGCAAGAGCCTTACCTGATTCAAACCCTCAACCTTTTCAAAACCTGCTAAAGCCTAAAGCTTCAAAGGCTTGTAACCATTCAAAGCTCCTAGCCTAAAAGCCAAAAGCCCTTAAACAATACAAATGGTCAAGCCCCAAACTGAAGCAACCAGGGCCCTCAGAGGAAGCCTCATCACAGGGCAAGCATACAAGGCCATAACCAACATCAACAAATATCTCAGCATATCAACATACCAAATATTCAAGCATTTCAAGTCAGCCAAACACAGAAGAGGCAACACACAAGCAATCCCAAAGGCCCTCAGAGGAAGCCTCATCACAGGGCAAGCATATCAAAGGCATCAAGGCATCAAGCTAGCATACGAGGCAAAGAGAAGAAGATAAAGAAGCATCTCAGGGTACACAGGTAACTCAGAAGCCAACAAGAAGAAGAGCAAATAGGCAACTCAGTGCACAAGCATTCAAGGCAACCCAGCGACTAAAACCCTCAGATTGGAATCATCATAGGGTTAGCAAGCATTTCATAGCAAGCATTTCATAGTAAGCACATCAGATATCAGCATTTTCATCAAGAGAGCATACAGAAGAAGCAAGCAAGCATATTCATATCACAACTCAGAATAAGCACTCGAGCAAACAGCAGAAGAGAAAAAGACATTAAAGCCAGGGTTCTCAGATCATCACCACAAAACCCTAAAGAAGGTAAAAGATACAAACCAGGAAGAAAAGGTTTAGAGCATCACGCGTTTCCCCTCCGTCCAGCCATCCTGAGCGCCCCCAAATCCGCCTCCTCCTCCAACGAAGGTATTATCTCTCCTTCTCTTTCCTTTAACGCTCCTCAAAATAACAAACAATAACAACACTTAATCAAAACATGAAATCAAAAGAAACTAACGAAAACCCTAACGCGTTAAAAGAATAAAATAATCACCTTTGTACCACATCGTTGATTAATCCATGGAGGAAGGAAGACGGACGATGGCGCTGGTGGCTAGGCAAGGAAGGGTTTCATTCAGGGATGCTTGGCTCAAAAGATGAAGAGGACGAAAGCAACAAAGACGAACGACGACGACGCCTCTGTGTTCAAACAAACCCTAACATCCAAAATGACACAAAACAGAAACCCTAAGACAAATTGTTCAAAGCCTTGGGCCTTGCCCGTTACAATGCCTGAGCCCATTTGTTTTTTTGGGTATGCACCCCCCCTTTTGACTTGGCCTGATGCATTTCTGATTGGGCCCAAACCTCCCTTAGCCCATTTTCTTTTGTTTTAACATAAACTAATCTTTTTATCATTTTATTTTATAATTTAAGTTAACATTTCTTTTACCTATCATTTTACTTTTTTAGTTTAAACTAATATATAATACTTCTTTTGTTTTGTTAATTAAAATAACACTTTTTTTTACAAAATATTATTAATTGTTACATTTTAGAAAAATATACAAACATTAATTTTTCTTTTTTTCTTAAAACATTTCTTTTTTGAACTTTTATATGTAAATACATAAAACATTAATTTTTTTTAAAACCATTTTCTTTTCTTTGATTAAATCCTTAGTTTTGTACATAACTAATTAAAATACATTAATACATAAAAACTTAAAACATTTTTTTTCTTTTCATTTAAACTTTGTTTGTACATAATCACATCAATACATAATTTTTCTTTAAGTTAAATACTTTTCTTATCTTGAAATATTTTGTTTTGTACATATTAACAAAATACGAGAATACAAAATTAAATAAACAAAACACTTAATTCTTCATTAAGTTAACATTTTTCACCTGTAAATCATACACTTACACATTTGATTATCTTTATACATTGACGCATTTACATTTGCTTATCTTGTACATTTGATACATATTACGTTTGCGATCGCAATTCGATTTGGTTGTAAATTATTGGGCACTACTTAAAGTCTCATCCCCATTTGTAAATTTGTACCCCCACTCCCGGATACTTATTTGTAATAGCGTAGACTTTAAATTCCCGCAATTTACTGCTTTCAAATATACCATGGTTAGACCTAGGGTTTGTATGTACATAAAATCAAACGCTAGATAACCTAATACAAGACAAATACATGAAATCAATACACAATCACACTTGCACCCCTAGGGTAATCCCGTTTGTTGCCTTCCAAAATGGGACATGCTTGTACGTCGAGTTTCTTTGGCAAAACAAAACAAATCAAATGATCATAAGTCCCTCGATGACGCTTCCGAAAGTTGCCTATCAAAAATGATCAAGTCCCTTCAAACAAATTGCCAAAGACACTTGGCATCATTGCATTCATGGTCTATACGATGACCCGCGCCTGTCCCGTTAAACATCCAAAACACAAGATTGTCCACCAAATACAATGGTGGAACAAAATTGTTAAAAAGGGTTAAAACATGAGAAAAACCTTTGAGTAAATTTAGGGGTAGACAACTCTTAGTTACTTGATCCAACTTGCAAAAACACTTGCCTACTTTTCAAAACCACACTCCACACCACTTTCAAAACAAACTCTTCAAAAACATTTGAAACATCTTTTCGAAAAGATACACACCTTTGTAAAACACTCAAACACGAGTCATTTCAATGGTTGCCTAAGACAAGGCATCTTTTTCAAAACATTTTCAAAAAAACACACACACACACACACCATTTCAAGCAATTTGAAAATCAAAGGCAAGTGATCTAAAACAAGTAACTAAGAGCCCATGGATAACCATGGATGAAAAGGGTGCTAATACCTTCCCTTTTCATAATCTACCCCCCGAACCCACAAAACATCTCGAAAGGTTTTTCCTGTGCTTTTTAACCTTTCCTTTAGGATAAAATAAAAAGTCGGTGGCGACTCTTGCTAAACCGAACAAGTGCGAATACAAACGCAAAACTCAAGTCAGTTCTCCCACCGTATCACACTTAGGATTTATATTTCTTGCAAAAATAATCCCCTATCCAAAATTGTACCCCCCATCCCCATAATCATGTTGTAATAGCTTAGAATTTAAATTCTCGCACTTAACGCTTTCAATTATGCCATGATTAGAGAATTAGGGTTTGTACGCCAAAATCAAATTAACAAATAGTTTGACCTAATCAAAGACAAAAATGCATGAAAAACAAACACAATGCACACTTGCACCCCTAGGGTTACAATCCACTTGTTGCCTTCAAAAAGTGGGCCATGGTATGCATGTTGAGTACTTTGGCAAAACAAAAACAAAACAAAAGATCATAGTCCCTCGATGACGCTATCTGAGTTGCCTAAACAAAAATGATCAAGTCCCTCAAGAAAATTGCCAAAAATACTTGACACAATTGTTATCATGGTCTATACGATGACCCACGCCTGTCCCGTTTAACATCCTAACACAAGGTTGTTCACCAAATGCAATGGTGAAACAACACTGTTAAAAGGGTTAAAAACATAAGAAAGATCTTTGAGTAAAATAGGGTAGATAACTCTTAGTTACTTGATCAAAAGCTTGCAAAACATCCTTGCTATTTTCAAACACACTTCACAATACAAATTCAAAACCCTACTTTCAAACATTGAAAACTTTTCAAAAGACAAAAACACCTTTTTATACATTCAAACAAGAATCGTTACAAAGGTTGCCACAACGATGGCCTCTTTTCAAAACATCTTTTAAAACCACACACAAAGCACCATTTCAAACAATTGAAAAGCAAAGAAAGTGATCTAAACAAGTAACTAAGAGCCCATGGAAAACCATGGATGAAAAGGGTGCTTGCACCTTCCCTTTTCATAATCTACCCCCTGAACCCAAGAAAACATCTCAAAGGTCTTTCCTGTGCTTTTTGACCTTTCCTTAGGATAAAATAAAAAGTCAGTGGCGACTCTTGCTAAACCGAACAATTGCGAACACAAACGCAAAGCCCCAAGTCAGTTCTCCCACCGTATCACACCATATACCAAGGAATAAGGTGTTGCCCCTGTTGACGTCCGCGTTGAGGTACAGTACCCATGAAGAGCAAATGGTAACATCTCGTACCAGTCTTTGTATGTCACTGTCATCTTCTGCACAATCTTCTTAATGTTCTTATTAGCCGTTTCAACAGCCCCATTCATCTTCGGCCTGTAAGGAGAAGAGTTGTGATGCTGTATCTTGAAGTGCTTGCAGAGCTCAGTGATCATCTTATTGTTGAGATTTGTACCATTGTCCGTAATGATCCTCTCTGGTACACCATATCGACAGATCATATTGTGCTGAATGAACCGTGCCACGACGTTCTTGGTTACTGTAGCAAAGGAAGCTGCTTCAACCCACTGCATGGAGTAATCAATCGCTACCAGGATGAAATGATGCCTGTTGGATGCTGTAGGTCTGATCTCGCCGATCATATCGATGCCCCACATTGCAAAAGGCCAAGGAGCCGTCAAGACGTTCAAAGGTACTGGAGGTATGTGCACCTTGTCAGCATAGACTTGGCACTTGTGACAGGTCCGAGAATGCTGATGACAGTCGGCTTCCATTGTGGACTAATAGTATCCTGCCCGAAGGATTTTCTTTGCCATGGTTTGTCCACTGGAGTGAGTCCCAAAGGTACCTTCATGTAAATATGCCATGATCTTTTCTGCCTCGTTCCTATCCATACATTGCAGTAAGGTTGAATCATGGTTACGCTTGTAGAGGATACCATTGTTGATGAAGAACTTTGCCGCAAACCTTCTCATAAACTTCTTGTCATTAACATATGCACCCTCAGGGTATTCCTGAGCCTCAAGATACCTCTTCACCTCATGAAACCTGGGTTTATCTTCTACCTCTTCAGTCTCAATGTTACAGCAATGTGCAGGTTTGTCCAACCTTTCAATGATAATCCGGGGAGCTTCATTGTCCCAATTGACTTTGAACATATAAGACATCATAACAAGCGCGTCGGCCAACTGATTCTCCTCTCTAGGGAAATGTTCAAAGGTTATCTCCTCGAAATGGGGAAGCAACGCCAACACATACTCCTTGTAAGGAATAAGATTTGGGTGTTTCGTATCCCACTCGCCTTTGATCTGACTGATCACGAGAGCGGAATCTCCAAACACACTCAAGAACTTAATCCTTAGGTCAATTGTTGCTCGAAGACCCATGATGCATGCTTCATACTCTGCCATATTGTTGGTGCAGTTGAAACATAGTCGCGCAGTAAACAGAGTATGAGAGCCTTTAGGAGATATGATCATGACGCCAATGCCATTACCCAAAGCGTTTGAAGCTCCGTTTAAGTACATAGACCATCGGGATCGCTCCTTAGGTCCTTCATCCGGTCCAGGTTCTTCACATCCGGTTACCAACATGATATTCTTATCCGGGAATTCAAAGTTCATAGACTGGTAATCATCCAAAGCCTGATGTGCCAAATGGTTTGCCAACACACTTCCCTTAATTGCCTTTTGGGCCGTGTATTGGATGTCATACTCAGTCAAGATCATCTGCCATCTTGCTATTCTTCCGGACAAGGCAGGATTTTCGAAGATATAATTGATTGGATCCATCTTTGATATCAATAAGGTGGTGTGAGTCAGCATATACTGTCTCAGCCGGCAAGCATCCCATGCCAAAGCGCATCAAGTTTTCTCGAGCAATGAGTATCGGGTCTCGCAGTCGGTAAACTTTTTGCTAAGGTAATAAATAGCATGCTCTTTTCAGCCAGACTCGTCATGCTGCCCCAGCAGGCACCCCATTAAATTGTCGAGTACCGTCAAGTATAAGATCAAAGGTCTTCCTTCAACTGGAGGCATCAGAATAGGTGGCTCTTGGAGATACTCTTTAATCCTTTCGAAAGAGGCCTGACGTTCGTCGTTCCATATTACCACTTGATCTTTCTTCAGCAGCTTGAAGATTGGCTCACAAGTAGCAGTCAGGTGTGAGATGAATCGGGCAATATAGTTCAAACGTCCCAGAAAGCCTCTGACTTCTTTTTCTGTTCGAGGAGCTAGCATTTCCTGTATAGCCTTCACCTTTGCAGGATCCACTTGAATACCTTTATCACTTACGACGAAACCCATCAGTTTACCAGATCTCACCCTGGAGGTGCACTTGTTCGGGTTTAACCTCAGCTTGTACAACTTCAACCTGTCAAACAGCTTCTGAAGGTGGTCAAGATGCTCTTCTTCAGTCTGAGATCTTGCAATCATGTCATCGACGTATACCTCAATCTCATGATGGATCATGTCATGGAACAAAGCGACCATGGCGCGCTGATACGTTGCCCCAACATTCTTCAATCCAAAAGGCATGACCTTGTAGCAAAAGGTACCCCATTGAGTAACAAAGGTTGTCTTCTCCATGTCTTCGGGAGCCATTTTAATCTGATTATAATCGGAGAAACCATCCATAAAGGAGAATACCTTATGTTGTGCGATGTTGTCAACCAGAACGTCGATATGAGGCAGGGGGAAATCATCCTTGGGGCTTGCTCTGTTCAGATCCCTATAGTCAACACACATCTAAACCTTACCATCCTTATTCGGTACCAGAACCATGTTGGCCACCCACTGCGGGTAAGAAGTAACTGCTAGAAAACCGGCGTCAAACTGTTTCATAACTTCAGCCTTGATTTTCTCAGACATCTCCGGGCGCATTCGGCAGACCTTCTGTTTCACTGGAGGACAGTCTTCCTTGGTAGGCATGCGATGAACCACAATATCAGTATCCAACCCCGACATATCTTCATAAGACCAGGCAAAGATCTCAGCGTAGTCACGCAGCATCTGAATCAATCGTTGCTTGACACTATGCTCCAGATTTGCACCGATCTTGACCTTTTTCTTATCTATCTATGTACCCATATTTACTGATTCCACTGGCTCCTCATGCGGCTGTGTGGCCCTCTCTTCCTGAAGTAGCAGTCTAGCAAGTTCACCAGGCACTTCATAATCATCTTCACCTTCGTCTTCGGCTAAGTTGATCGGACTTTCAAAGTCATAACCGGTAGTAGCAGAGTTGTTATCAGTGGGATCTAGAGTGGATGTAGACCTGTATATGTGAGTGTGTGTAAAATAGTTGTTTTGCAATATATAATAAAAGAAAAACAAGGAGGGAAAAATTTGAAATGCAAGAAACGTCCAATGCTTTTATTAATGATATATGTAGATGACACACATAAAGCCCTCACAAATGAAATCACGGTGCCCCGGGTAAGACATCGGGCCGTAAAGTTTAAAACATTGTTTGTTACAAATTCAAAACAAAAGTCTCATTACTGGGTAACAAAAGAAATTGGGACGAAGTCCTTTGCCGTCCAATTGCTTAATCCACCATCGGAAGTCGGGTAGATCCAACTGTCAAACTCAGATTCTTCAACATCGTCTTCAATGGCATTCACTCCTGAATTGCTGATAAACAGGGGAGGTCTTCCGATCCGTGCACTCCGAACAACCCTTTGAGCTTCTTTCTTAACAACAGCCCGGGCATCCTTGAAGGAAGCCATCTTCACTGGAGGATCTTCAGTAACAGTTTCAGTTGATGCAAGCGTCTGGGGAACTTCCTCAAAATGTTGAAATTGGGTCTCAATGAACTCCTCATCCATCTCTACATATAGGAAAGAGTTGAGGTGGCTCACCATGTACTCCTCCTCTCCTTGTACTATCACAATTTTCCCCTTGACCGGGTATTTCAGCTTCTGGTGGAGCGTAGACGTTACTGCCTCAGCTTTGTGGATCTATGGGCAACCCAGCAAACAAGAATAAGATGGCTGAATGTCCATCACATAGAATATAGATGAGAAAACCTGAGAACCAACCTTAATTGGAATATCCACTTCTCCGTGTACCATTCTCTTGGACCCATCAAAAGCCCTGACTACGATGTTGCTTGGTTTCAGCTCCAACCCTTCACAGTCTAACCGGTCTAGTGCCTTTTTGGGTAAAACATTCAGCGATGACCCAGTATCCACCAATACATGAGCAAGAGTAGTGCCCCTGCATTCAATGGAGACATGCAGGGCATCATTGTGATTCTTCCCCTTAACAGTCAAATCAGCGCCGGAGAAACCCAACCCATTATTAGCAGTCAGACTAGCCACGCAATCTTTAAACTGATCAGTTGATGTCTCTTGCGGTACGTGTGCAGTCTTCAGGAAAGCAATCAGAGCCTTAGTGTGATACGGTGGGAGAACTGACTATGGGTTTTGCGTTTGTTTTCGCAAATGTTTCGGTTGAGCAAGAGTCGCCACCGAATTTTTATTTTATCCTAAGGAAAGGTTTAAAAAGCACAGCAAAAACCTTTGAGATTTTTCTTGGGTTCGGGGAGTAGATTATAGAAAGGGAAGGTATTAGCACCCTTTCTATCCATGGTTATCCATGGGCTCTTAGGTACTTGCTTAGATCAACTTGCCTTGGTTTTCAATTGTTTGAAATGGTGCTCGGTGTGTGGTTTTGAAAATGTTTTGAAAAGATGCCTTGTATAGGCTACCCTTGTAACAATTCTTTACTCGAATGTTTTACAAAAGGTGTTTTGTCTTTTGAAAAGATGTTTCAAGATTTTTTTGAAAGTTTGTTTTGAAAGTGTTTGTGAAGTGTGGTTTGAAAATAGGCAAGTGTTTTTTTTTACAAATTGACAAGTACCTAAGAGTTATCTAACCTAAAGCTCTCAAAGATTTTTGTTATGTTTTAAACCTTTTGACAATTTTGTTCCACCATTGCATTTGGTGGACAATCTTGTATTAGGAGGTAAAAGGGACGGGCGCGGGTCATCGTTTGGACCATAATTGCAATAGTGCTAAGTATCTTTGGGCAATTTCTTTTTGAAAGGGACTTGATCATTTTAGGCAATTTTTCGAAAGCGTCATCGAGGCACTATGATCATTTGATTGCTTGTTTTACCCAAAGAAACCTAACATGCAATATGGCCCATTTATTTGAAGGCAACAAAGTGGAATACCCTAGGGGTGCAAGTGTGCTATGTGTTGTCCAATTTCATGCTTGTTTATCTTTAAATTAGGTCAAACTAATTTGGTTCCTTTTATTTGCATACAAACCCTAATTCTAGCATGGTATATTTAGAAAGCGTTTAAAGTGTGAAAAGTAAAATTCCTACACTATTACAACACAATATGGGAAAGGGGGTACAAATGTTCAAATGGGGGGACATTTAGACAAAGAAATTAAACCTAGCTATTACATCATTTTTGGCATATTTACAAATAATTAATTGCATAAATAAAATGGAAAATAAAATAAAGATGCAAAATGCAAGGAGGGTTTTTATATGTATGAAAAAAGGTATTATTTATGTTAAATAAATAAAATAAAAAAGTATTATTTTTGGGGTTTTTTTGTATTTTAAGGGTGAAACCCTAATTTTTATTAAATAAATATATTAACTATTTAATATGTATAATATTTAATAATTATATACAAAAATAAAATAAAATGGAGTATATTCATAAAAAAAAGTATTTTCCATATCAAATATTAATAAAATAAAAATGTATGTATTTTAGTATTTTTGCCCTAAGTATATTAATATATATATATATATATATATATATATATATATATATAATATATCTTTATTATTTATCAAATAAATACTATATATATAAAATAATAATATTTAATATTTATATAAAAAAAGTATATTTTGTATAAAATATTTTCAAAAGGGAAAATGTAATAAAATCAGAAAAGAAAGTATATTTGCATTATTTTTCCTATTTATTCTAAATAATATATATATGTATTTATGTACAAATAACTTAAACTAAACAAATAAATGCCTATAAATTCAAAAATGCTGAGAAAAATATTTTTTATATTTTTTATATTATAAGCAAAAATAAATGAGTCAAAATGAAAAAAGAAAAAATCAAAAAATCATGCAAATACACCAAATGGGCTCAGGGGGTGTCAAAGTGAAAAGAGTGTGTGAAAAGAAAATACAAAACAAGCCCAGCCCAGATAACTTCTTCTTCAACCTCTGAACAAAAACGCGCGCCTGTTCTTCCAATTCAAACACCTGGATTCTTTGATCTTTTGCACAAACTTCCAACATAAGAAATGTTAAGCATTGAATCAGGATTCCAAATATATAAAAAACTCATCCTAACTCTCAGAAATGAGAGAGAATTTTGACATTCCCAAATCCTGACCTAAGTTTTCTGCCATGTTCAGACTCAAAATTCTTGCAGCACACATAACATAAATGAAATCTAATTACATGGGCATGTTCAGGGCTATGAATGTGACATATTATCTTCACAAACCTAAAGCTAACAATGCCTAATAAGAGAGATACGAGTTCATGAACTTACCTGTTCAGTTGAGGTTCTATCTGGCAATGGAGAAACTTTCAGTGCAAAGTGGTGATTGGTATAGCTTCCTTGATGTCCAGGGATGCTATTCCAAGCTTTACTTTGTCTTGAAACCTTTTGAATCGTGCTAGAGCTCTTCACCTGCAAATCAGAAAAGTGAAAATGGCCAAAAGGGTTAGAGGAGTTACAGGTTGCTTCTAATGCTTTGGATAGTTTGGATTGATGGTAGGGAAGGTGTCTGAAGTGGTTTGGGCAAGAATGCTTGAAAGGATTGAGAGTTGGAACTCAATCTGCAGAGGTTGCTCTGTTTGAGCAGTTTGATGGTGGTTCTGAGTTTGTGGAGGTTTTGGAGGTATTGGAGTCGTGTTCTAGCTTGTGCTTGATGATTAGGAAGTGTACAAAACAATTGTTTTTGTGTTCCAATGCTGAGATCAAAGTTATGTTGTGATATGGGATGTTTCTTAACACTTAAGCAAGAAAATGTCAAGTTGAGGTTTAGGCAGGTAGAGGACCCCTAATCATGCTGCAAAGCTCCTCCTTGATCAGTGTGTTATGCTCATAATCTTGTGCCAATTAGATTTCATCTGTACTTGTTGGATTAGCAATATGACATAAAGCTTGCTTTTGCAAAAATGGAAGAAATGCTTTATCTATTTATGGACTAATCCAACATGTAATGCACAAGCTCATGAAACAAAGCTTTAGCACAATGAACATGCATTAAATTATTGAGTGTTGGATGGTTTAAGGACCTGTAATGCAGCACAAACCAAGCTGACTTGCAAATGGCATAAGTTATGAACATGTACATGACCAATTCAAAAGTGAGTTTTTGCCATATTGTGAAATTCGATTCTCTCAAGTTATGAGGTTGTTTGATGAGTTCTTGGACATTTTGGAAAGCTTGGAATGTGTACTACAATCCATCTTTGAAATGCAAATTGAAATTCCAAGTGGAAGTGTATGGAAAATGGCCTTGAAGTTAGGTAGAAAACCTTGCCAAAATAGGTTAAAATTTCACTAAGTTAAGAATGGTTTAGTACCCTTATTCCAAAAATTGTAACTTGAGATACAAGCCTCATTTGGGAAAACTTTGTGAATCAAAGTTGTAGATTATGTAACAAGCTACAACTTTCATGTTTTTGACTTTTGTTTGAATCCAAATGAATCTTGGTGAGAAAGTGGGGCAAAGTTGGGAAAAAATTAGGGTTTTTCATAACTTAGAAAAATTCTAAGTTATGAAAAATTCTCATTTCTAACCCCAATTTGCATTTTTTGATTTCTTGGTGAACAAGTTTCATGATTTGGCATGTTTTGATGAAAAATGAATCTTGACTCTTGATTTTGACCAAAAAGTCAAAGTTTGACTTTTCAGTATACAGTCAAAATTGATCAATTGACTGGGAAATTCAACTGTCAATCTTGTGTACTTAGGATCTTTTGAACTTTTTGAGCATGTCAAGATAATTCCATGGGGTCCTTGAGTCCATATGTGAGCTTGGTTTGCCATTGGCTAGGTCAAACAGTCAAAAATTGCCTTTGTGCAGTCCAAACCCTAAAAATGACCATTTTGCCCCTTTGGTGATCTGATCAAATTTCTTGTGGAATTGTGATCCAAACTTGATCAAATGGTCTATATGAGTTCATAATGTTGATGTGGGTCAATTTTCATGAGGTTTGACTGTCAATTGGCCACAGTTGACTTTTTCCTAAATATAGCTGATTTCTAGGTCAACTGTCCAATTGACTGGGCAAAACTTGGAATCAAGACTTGAAACTTGATATGGATAAACTTGGGAGTCCAATATGAAGCAAGAAAGTCATCTTAGGCATTTTAGGTCAAAACATCTTTGTGCAAACACAAACCCTAATTTGGGTCAACAGTGCAAGGAGAAGTCTTGAGCAGATGAAACCCTAACTGGATCTTTGAGCTTCAAGGGCTTTGTGATGAGAAATCATTGAGAAATGGGAGGGCAAATTTTGGGGTACAACACTTAGCATGGGCTTCTAAGCGTAGCAACAGAGACAACATAGAGATTTTGGATTGGGCTTGCCCCAGCTGCTCGACTACATTATAGTCGCTATTTTTGATGATTTTCAAAATTTCCTCCATCTCTTGTCTAGAGGCTTCAACAGTAATTCTCTTTGGTACCTCCGTCTGGGCAGGCTCATTAGTGGTCTCTTTGCCCCGAGTGTCAGATGACTCGGCAACGAGGGTAAGAATTGGAACTTGATCAGGGACAGTAGCAGGTGCACTGGTAGGTGTGATAACAACAGGCTTCCTAACGGTTGGTGGAGAGATCTCATGGGAGAAAAGCCTTCCGATGCGAGTGACTTTGGCAGGTCCAACAATATTGCTGGCGTCAGTATCAGCCTATTCAGCATTCAAATCATGTTTAACCCCGTGATAATAAACGTCAGCCCCGTAGTGCCATGGGACAGCTTTATCTGATGTATAGGGGATAGGCCTAGGAACAGTGATGATCAATGGTGCAAATCTTTGAATAGATGTAATTCTAACAGGCTTTCTCGAGGAAGCCTTGGAAGAATTGTCGAAAATGGTGATTATGGCAACTTCTTCAGTAGGAACCAAAGGAAAAAAAATCTTCTCAAACAGAATTTCTTTGTTATCCATCAGGCGTTGGACACCTTACTTCAAAAGATGGCAACCGGTAGGCAGGACGGCACACAGATGGCAACCTTCACCGCAGCCCGAAAATAAACCGGCTAACAGAAGGTTCTTCTTCATAGTCATTAAGGGAGTAACAATGTCTCTCACAGAAACCACAAACGAGTCTTCGTCTATAATATTCACTCCATGCTTGGGCATAGGAGCAGTCACAACATTAGGTCTTTCAGGTGCTTCGAATTCAATCTCCTTAGCATCAATCAGGTCATGTACCTTATTCTTCAAGACCCAGTTGTTATTCGTATCATGCCCCGGGCTATCAGAATGAAAAGCACAGCGGGCATTTGCATCGTACATCAGTGATGTTGTATTTGGATTCTTCGGGGCCTCCCTCGGAATCACCAAGTTGGTCTTCAGTAACTGCAGCAGAATTTGGGATAAAGTCATGTTGATCTGAGTGAATTGTCTTCATGGCCTTTCGGCCTTTGGCTGATTGTTGCACTGAGGAGCACCAGTAGGTCTTGATATAACCACCGCATTAACAGCTTGGCGGCGTTCAGGTCTATTCTGACTTTTTGAACTGTAAACAGCACTAGACTCCTTCTTAAAAGGCTTCTTCTCGGTGCCTGATGAAGCACCCTTCTGTATTTTACCGGATTTGATACCGGCCTCAATCCTTTCCCCGATTAAAATCAGCTCTATAAACCCGGACGATGAACTTCCGATCAGATGGTTGAAATACGGACCAGACAAGGTCCCCAGAAACATATCCACTAGCTCCCTATAAGCCAAGGGTGGTTGCACTCTTCCAGCAAGGTCCCTCCACTTTTGAGCGTAGTCTTTGAAACCTTTGCCCGCACCCATAGACATACCCTGGAGTTGGGTACGCGTGGGAGCGAGGTCGGCATTGTATTGGTACTGCTTGTAGAAAGCAGTGGCCAAATCTTCCCAATTAAGGATACTAGCTCCTTCCAGCTGGTAAAACCATTCAAGCTGAGTCCCTGAGAGACTGTCTTGAAAGAACTGGATCCAGAGGTTCTTGTCAGCGGTGTATGGCTGAATCTTTCTAACATACGACCAGAGGTGCAGTTTTGGGCAAGAAACCCTGTCGTATTTAGCAAAGGTTGGTGCTTTGAACTTGTGGGGAATTACCACCCCAGATGACAAACCTAAATCACTGAAGTCCAATCCAGGCACTTTCTGAACTTCCATCGTGCTCAACCGGTCTTCCAGTTGTTTATACATATCCTCAGCCGGAGGATACTGGTCTTCGTCGAAGTCAGTCTCGTTGTCTGAAACCACAGGGCTAGGAGCCCTCCTTTCTTCCTAATTATCTCCCCCTCCAGATGAGTGGGTCAAATCAACCTCGTCTCGCAAATTGTTTCCGAATCTGCGACCCATATTAAATAGGACCGTCTTCTTCTTCTTCTTCTTCTCTTTCAAGATAAGGGTCTTCAGATCTTGCTGACCCTTAGCCAAACTCGTGAATAATTCCTGGAACTGGGCATTTTGAGCTTGCAGAGCCTTGATTGCTTGTTCAGTTGATGGTTCAGAAGACATGATGCTGAAATAAACAGCGAAGAAGATGATAAAACCTGTAAGGGTACCTGTTATGAGGTGCATGGAATGAAATGAGTATGATATGATTTCAAAGACGTCGAGAGATTCAAATTCGTAAACCAAAATGAAACACACTTTTATTAGATAAACTTTGAATTCAATTGTTCAACATATGCCTTTAAGGCGTTACAAGAAAGAATGAATGAAAAGTAAATCAAAACTAGAAATAATCAAAAAGACAATCAGTGCTCCCATGGTCGTTTCTTGTCGGTGCGGACATAGTCGTTGAGGATCCGCTCGTTCTCGAGCTGCCTTGTCAACTTCTGAATCTTTTGCTCTTGGTCGTGATACTTTTCTCTGTAAGTATCATGTTCTTCTCTCAGCTGCATCCATGATCTCTTTAATGCCCCAATGTCAGTAGGCATGTATGGATGGAGGATGGTAGGAGGAACCCCTTCTTCATCAGAAACCTCAACAATTATAGGCAAGACAGCTTCATACGACATTCCCAGCTTTTGGGCACGGATTCGAACCCATCGGAGATATGGATCCATCGAAAGATAAGTCTTTGCACCTAGCTCGTGCGGATCAGACCTGTGAACTCTATCCCAAGCTCATATGAACCTGCGGCGTTACTCGTCACTATCCCCTTAGAAATCAAAGATAATACTCGTCATCAGTAACTCATGAGGCCCTTCCCTCCTAGCTCGCCCAAATTAACGTAAGGCCAAACAAGGGTTATGGGTGATTCCTCCATTGGTTCCTACCAGTGGAACATTGGGGTATTCCCCACAGTGATCAATGATAGCCACGTCTTCCATGCCCTTGATAGTCCAAATGATGTCATTATGAGAGAGAGACATAATCCTCTAGGCCCATCCCATGCCTTCCTTGTTCTTCAAAACTGATTTGGGGAGGTGAGAAATAAACCACCTCGCCAGCAATGGTGCACAACACATAAGGGTTCCCCGCTTCCGAGCAGTACGGGCATAAAGAGAATGAAGAATGTCACTCAAGAGAGTGGGCACAGGATTACCAGACATGAAAATCTTCACTGCATTCACGTCGACGAAAGAATCCGAGTTAGGAAACAACACCAAACCATATATGAGAAGAACCAGAATGTCTTCAAATGCCTGGAAATCTAGACTGTCCCAGAAATGATTAGCCTTACCAACCAAGAACTTACTCAAGAAGCCTTTTGTCCCACTTCTAGTCTCCTAATTAGCCATTACCTCAGCCTTCGTCAGATGGAAAGCTGAAGCAATCTCTTCCGGTCTAAGAACTTTCTCCCAACATGTGAATGGGGTCTGCTCCATAATAGAGATACCAAGCAGATCAGAGAACTCCTCCAGAGTGGGGACCAACTGGTAGTCCAGAGAGGTAAAGCAATGGTACAGTGGATCAAAGAACTGGACTAAGACACTTATCATATGTTCATCCATCTTGGAGGTGACCAAACCAAGAAGGTGCCCATGTCTTCTGATGAAGGAGGTAGTATCTGAAACCTTTGCAACCAATTCCTTAAGCTGAATGGGAACCTGGACAAAGTTGATCTGAATCGTGTTTCTACGCATGGGTGCCATGACCTACAAAACAGAACAAAGATGAATCCCCTCTGTCTTTGAAATGGGTTAGTCCAATGCAAGATGCATGCAATGTCACGATGTCATGATGTCATGATAGAAAACACACCACAAGTATCCACAAATAGCAAACATGGTAAGGGCAAACAAGTCACACAAATAGCCCTTAGATTTCAGGCTGGCAAGGAGTCTAGGTACTACCCTCTTTCAGTTCAGTTGGTTCAAACCTGTCCTAAAAATAGTAATCGGGTTCTAGAGGATCTCAATATCACTGACCATCCTCGATCGGTCATAATTCCAGTTTAGCAACCTTTTCTTGCGGCCAGAATCATCACGAGAGTTTGGTCTTAATGAGTGTAGCATACTGCTACTGTTCTATGGCCAAGTTGGTCAATTACAGGTTCTAAGGTCAGTTGGTGCTTAATGACCCCTTAGCAAACCCATATTCTCCTCGTTGTGCCACAAGGGATATTGGTACATACTAAAGTGCCACACCAACGTAGCTACTGCTTCAACCGTATCGGTCTATGTTGTACAGTTCCCTCACAGCTTATTGCTACTTACCTAAATGGTATCCCCCAGATCCAGGTTAGGATCTATAGTAACTCTGATTCAAGCCCACAAAGATAAAGCATACAAGTCAAGCAATTGAAAACATTATGAACTATTCCTAAGGTACACCCCACTTATTAAGCATCCCTAGCAGAGTCGCCAGTTCTGTGATACGGTGGGAAGAACTGATGGTTTTTTGGAATGCTGGTTTATGTTTTGCGTTTGTGTTCGCAAAATCGCGGTAAGCAAGAGTCGCCACCGACTTTTATTTTATCCAACAAGGAAAGGAAAAAAGCACAGAAAAATTCCTTTTTCGAGATATTTCTCGGGTTCGAGGGGTAGATTACAGAAAGGGAAGGTATTAGCACCCTTTCTATCCGTGGTTATCCACGGGCTCTTAGATACTTGCTCAATTGTTTTTAAAATATTGCTTTCTTTGTGCTTGTGGGTTTTGAAAAAGTTTTTGTTTTGAAAACTTCGATTTAACTCTTGCTTATGTCCTCAAGAGCGTATGAAGTATTTTTGAAAACTTTGTTCGAAAAAGGAGTGTAAGTGTGAAAAAGATTTTATTTTTTGAAAGAGCAAGTATCTAAGAACCATCTACCTACTCGAAAAAAGAATCGTTCTATACTAATGTCCTTTAGACGACGATATCCCACTATGAATAAGTAGGTAGCACCATCGTTGGAGTTTAAGGGTCAATTCGAATTAGGGACTTACGGTCACCAAAGCAATGTTAGGACACCTTAGCGGTAACCCTAATGTCTTAGATCATTTGTTTGAGGCAACAATATCTGAGGTAACCATTTCGAGGTGACTATGATCTTTTAGACAAGAGGGAGACCTCTAAAACGACCTATACTCAATGACCGTGTACGAAGGCAACCAAGTGGGGTGTACCCTAAGAATGTGCATGTGCGAGTGTGTCGTTTTCAGTTATTTTATCTTTGTACATGTTAGGGGTGATCTAATTTGATTTTAAGATTAACATTCAGTCTTGTCATGCAAACCCTATTATCAAACATCTAGCAGTTATAATTTGCAGAATTAAAGTGCGGAATTTAAATTACAAGGCGTCGGGTATTTACATCGCCAAAGACAAACCCTTTTGAAAAATAAAATAAAGCGATAAAAATAATTAAACATCCTATTTAACTATTACAATCCGGGAGCAAGTACATTATTGGATAAAAATAAGTGACGCGTGCGGGAAATTAAATCGAGCGCATGATTAGGGTTTTGACTCTTTTGGTTAAAGAAAAATCTTTTTTAGGTTTTTATTATTTTATTTAAGGAAAAGAAATTAAACCTAAATTAAATTCCTAAATTAAGTTAATAAATTAATTAAATGAAAAGTAAATTATTTTTTGGAATTTTTTATTATTTAGGAAAGAAATAGAATTAATTGAATTAGTGATTAAAACCTAATTAAATCTAATTAACTTAATTATTTACAAAAAAAAATGAATTAAAGTTTTCTAGAATTAAAACCTAAATTAATTAATTAGTGTTTATTAAGAAAAATAAATGTTTAAAGTTTGATTGAATAAAAAATATTTTTTTGTGATTTTATTTTATAAAAGAGGAATTTTGATTGGTTAGAATTTAAATAAAAAAATAATAAAGAAATTAAATAAACAAACAAAATAAATGAGAAGAAGGGAGTATGGGCCTGATTATGTGGTGCTAGTAGCAAATTCGTGGCCCAATATCTGCTGGCCTTCTTTGACTTTCTCTGATCTGGTGCATGTGCATTGACCAACGCTTCTATGGACCTTCAGACCTTGGCCACCAGATCTGGCTCTTAGCCATCTGGCACTTAGATGGGTAATAGCACACGGTAGACTGGACGCTTGAGTAAGTACCTGATTACCTGAAAAATAATGAGAAAATACAAAGCGCTGGAGGTAGGGATCGAACCCCTGACCTCCAGCCACTAACGCCTTGGAATTGGACTTGTAGGTCACTGGGACACGCTGCTGAATTTGTTATCATAATGCAAATAATGTTTATTATATAAAAAATAAAACTATTGCCAGAAATAAATAAAAAACGTGCGCGTGGTTTGAAAGGGCCAATGGGCAGGGGACACCTCATCGTCCCTGTCCTGGAATCTGCAAAAACATACCTGCGGATTTGAATCTGCAGCTAAAAACGCAAGCTTGTTCAAAAATCTTTTCTAGGTCATATAAATCCATTCCAAGAACATGGTTTGACTCGTCCTGGCTTTCTGATCAAAACCATCCCCTTCTTGTGGATCAATTGTTCCTGAAATAGAAAACCCCAAAAACGCTTCCAAGAACCCTAGCTATGGCGTTTTGCATTACAGGTTAGATAAACGAAATTAAATGATGCCAAAAGTTTACAAATGATGTGAGGATTACAAATATGCAGTTATTTCATTCAATGGATGCAAGAATGGTGAGTTTCGATTTCAAGAACAGAGGTATGTTTCGTGACACTTACAACGCGTTATGGGGTCTGAAGATGCTTGGTTTTGATCCAGGTAGATTGAGTGAACACCCGGGAATCAATTGAGATATGTCTCAGCTCTTGAAAACACCTCTAACTATGATTTCGATCTCAAGCTTTTTTGTGTATTTTTCAAATCTTGTTCTGCCTCTCTCTGCACTTTCCAACCCTGATTTCATATCCTTTGGCTTGCTTATGTATTGTGTAGTGTATTAGGGTAACAAATATGATCAAAATCTTCTCCTATCAATGCTTGCATATTTGATTTTATCTCCCTTTACAAACTTGCCAATTTTGCCTAATTTCAATCTTTTTGCACATGATTTGGTTTGATTCTATTTTGATGATGTTAATGATTGTGATCAAAGCCTGAAATAGCCAAAAGATCTTGTGTTATCAAAGTATTGCATTTTATATGATTTTATTTGATTTAAAATGAATAAATTCAATTAAAAATCAAATTAAATAATGAAAATAAAATATGGGCTCATGGCTGAAGCTAGGGCACGTGGACAATGATGCAAGCTCAAATCAAGTGGAAAAGAATGGGCCCATTTGACAAAATTTGAAGTTTTGGGGATAGTTGACTTTTGGCAATTTTGCAAAAATGTCCAACTTCAACAATGCATAACTTCTTCAATTTTTAACTTTTAGAGGTGTTCTTGGACTTTTTAGAAATCTTGAGATGTCCTATAACCAACCCTCTTGGTCTCATCTAATTTTTATATTCCATGCTCAAGTTATAAGCTTTGTAAAAAAAGGGTTTTTGTTGACTTTCAAAAATGACCTATAATGTCCAAATTCATAACTTCTTGTGAGTGCATTTTTTGATCTTGGGGTATGAATATGGATTGTAGGAAATTGAATCCTATTAAAAATTAGCTTTGGATGGGTCATTTATCATAAAGTATGAGAAAGTTATGCTTGGTCAAAGTTGAGTTGACTTTTCCTACAAAACCCTAATTTGGCAACTTTTGAGTCTTGATGAATTTTGAGCAATCCTTGATGAATCATGATCAACCCTTGATAAAATGATGAAATATCCTTCAAAATGAGACTATTGACAAAAAATCTTGAAGTTTGACTGTATGTAGGTCACAGTTGACCTTTGCCCTAGCACAGTCGATTTTTGGGCTTTTTGGCAATTGACTGAGCAAACTTCCTCTGCAAGGCTTGAAATTTGACATGGATGATCTTGAGAACATATTAGGACATTGGGGATAAATTGAGGTCATTTGGACTCAAGGATATTGATTAAACACAAAACCCTAATATGGGGTAGACTGCCTTAGGAGATAGCTTGTCTGTCCAACTCTTGAGCAAACTTGAGCCACTTGGAGATTTTTCTTGCAATGTATTGAGAAATATGGGAGGGAAAATATTGGGGTACAACAAAGAGACTTCCGACATTGGAAATATTTCTGTAACGAGTAAAATCACCCGCAGCGGAAGAATTTTCTCTCTGGAGATTGCCCCTCCAAAGGAAATCTTCGGACCCTCAATTGCTCCTAAGGTTACTCCTGTACCGGTCAACATATCTGTGAGAACTCCAGTTATTGAAGAAGTTGTGACTCATGTGGTTGTCCCATCTGCTGCTGATGATAGAGGGAAAGGGATCCAAGAAGCGCCCGTCAGGACGAGGGCTCAGCCATTGGTCATCCCTGAGACCTCTCAAAAAGAAATGGAAGAGATTTCGAAAATAATCAAGAAAAGCGATTATGATGTTGTGGAGCAACTAGGGCAAACCCCCTCAAAGATCTCAATGTTGGCCTTGTTGCTTTGTTCTGAATCTCATGCCAAAGCTTTGATCAGATTCTTGAAGACGGCCCATGTGCCCCAAGAAACCTCCGCATATCAGTTCCAGGAATGTGTAGCTAGCCTAACAGCAGACAATGGTCTTGGATTCTCCAATGCTGATTTAACATCTAAAGGGAGAAAGCATAATGACGCTTTGCATGTCTCGGTGGAATGTAGAGGGACTACTCTAGCTCACGTCTTGGTTGATACTGGGTCGTCTTTAAACGTCTTGCCAAAGAAAGCATTGGATAGATTGGACTGTGAAGGCCTAACCCTGAAGCCCAGCAACATCATTGTCAGAGCCTTTGATGGTTCTAAAAGGATGGTCCACGGGGAGGTGGACATCCCGATTAAAGTGGGAAATGAAACCTTCAACTCCACATTCTATGTGATGGACATCCGTCCTTCCTATTCTTGCTTGTTGGGAAGACCCTGGATTCATAACGTTGGAGCCGTCACTTCTTCTTTGCATCAAATGCTCAAGTACCCAGTCCAGGGGGAAATTATAATTGTTCATGGCGAAGAGGAGTATATGATAAGCCATCTAAATTCTTTCTGCTATGTTGAATTGGATGGTGAATTCATAGAAACCCCTTTCCAACACTTTGAAGAGGTGTCTCCTGAAATTGCAGCGACCAAGACAGTGTCTTTTGTACCAATGATTACTAAACATGTGCCTCATATGTCATCCCTCAAAGATGCAAAGGTTGTGATTGAAGAATGAGGAAGCACAATTTGAGGTCAGCTACCAGACTTTCCTTTCAAATAAGATAAATTCGGCTTGGGATTCACTGGTTCTGCTCAAAACGTTGTACGTCGCTCCTGGGCTGGGGGATCACCAGTGAAGATCACCCATCATGGAGTCAATGCTTTGGAGGATAGTGAAGAGGAGAGCAACCTGGAAGACTGGATTTTCCCTACTGTTGACGGAGGACTAAACAACTGGGAGGCAAAGGACTTTGTTCCCATTACTTTCATAAATCAATAATTTATCTTTCAAACATTTCTGTTGGTTTGTAATAATTCTTAAACAATTCATAAACTTTTAGCCTTGTGCCTTACCCGAGGTACATAGGTCCATTTGTAAGGGTTTGATTTTTCATCTTCATATGCCATTTTAATGAATCATGGACGTTTTCACATATAAACTGTTGTGTTCATTTTCTTTATTTTTACATTTTATTTGTTTAAAGGTGTTTATCCCTTACACACACCCACACTCACAAATGCAGGTACCCTTCCATTCCGGATTCCATGGGTAACAATTCTGCTATGGCCTTCAGTGACTCTGTAGATCTGGTCTACCATGCCGAATATGAAGGTGATGAAGACTGTGAGGTACCGGGAGAGTTGGCTAGACTTCTACAACAGGAAGAAAGGGAAATTCTGCCTCATGAGGAGTTGTTAGAGACAATCAACTTGGGTACTGTTGAAGACAGAAAAGAAGTCAGAGTGGGTGCCAACCTAGAGCCAAGTGTCAAAGAGCGCCTAATTCAGTTGTTACATGAATATGTTGAGATCTTCGCTTGGTCATATGAAGACATGCCGGGACTCGATACAGACATTATGGTACACCGTCTACCCACGAGAGAAGACTGTCCACCAGTTAAACAGAAAGTCCGTCGCATGAGGCCTAACATGTCTGAAAAGATCAAAGCAGAAGTTATGAAGTAGTTCAATGATGGATTTCTTGCTGTTACTTCCTATCCATAATGGGTTGCTAATATTGTGCCTGTGCCTAAGAAGGACGGCAAAGTGAGAATGTGCATGGATTACAGAGACTTAAACAGGGCTAGCCCTAAAGATGACTTTCCACTGCTGCACATTGATATCTTGGTTGACAATACAGCTCAGCACAAGGTATTTTCTTTCATGGACGGATTTTCAGGTTACAACCAGATCAAAATGGTACCTGAAGACATGGAGAAAACTACTTTTGTTACACAGTGGGGTACATTCTGCTACAAAGTGATGCCATTCGGACTGAAGAATGTTAGGGCAACCTATCAATGCGCCATGGTAGCTTTGTTTCATGATATGATATATCATGAGATAGAAGTCTACGTAGAGGACATGATAGCCCGATCACAGACAGAAGAAGAACACCTCGACCACTTGTAAAAGCTGTTTGTCAGGTTGAAGGAGTACAAGCTCAGACTGAACCCTAACAAGTGCACTTGCAGAGCCAGGTCCGGTAAACTCTTGGGTTTCATAGTCAGCAACAAAGGCATCGAGGTTGATCCTGCCAAAGTCAAAGCTATACAAGAAATGCTGGCCCCACGCACTGAGAAGGAGGTCAGAGGTTTCTTGGGATGCCTAAACTACATTGCAAGGTTCATTTCTCCCCTAACATCTACCTGTGAGCCAATCTTGAAGCTGTTGAAAAAAGATCAGGTGGTTAAATGGAATGATGACTGTCAAGTTGCTTTCGATAAAATCAAGGAGTATTTGTTAGAACCTCCTATCTTGATGCCACCCGTCGAAGGAAGGCCTCTAATCATGTATCTGACTGTCCTGGAGAATTCAATAGGGTGCGTACTGGGCCAACATAACGAATCTAGATGAAAAGAGCATGCCATTTATTACCTTAGCAAAAATTTTACCGACTGTGAGACCCGATACTCACTGCTCGAGAAAACTTGCTACGCTTTGGTATGCGCTGCTCGCCGGCTAAGGCAGTATATGTTGACTCATACCACTCTACTGATATATAAGATGGATCTGATCAAGTACATCTTCGAGAAGCCTGCTTTATCTGGAAGAATAGCTAGATGGCAAATGATCTTGACCGAATATGATATATAGTACACGAACTAAAAAGCTATAAAGGGGAGTGTGCTAGCTGACCATCTAGCTCGTCAAGCTGTCGAAGATTACCAATCCATAAAGTTTGACTTCCCCGACGAGGACGTTATAACATTGGACAACATTGAAGACTTCAGAGCATATGACGGACCTGAACAAGGATCTCGATGGACCCTGTACTTTGATGGTGCCTCCAATGCACTTGGTAATGGTATCGGTGCAGTACTCATTTCTCCACAAGGTTTCCATACACCTTTCACAGCCAGACTTTGCTTTAACTGCACCAACAACATGGCTGAATATGAAGCTTGTATCTTTGGTCTCAAGGCTGCAATAGACCTGAGAATTAAATCTTTGATTGTGTTTGGGGACTCAGCTTTGGTCATCAGTCAGATCAAAGGAGAGTGGGACACTAAGCATCTCAACCTCACCCCTTACAAAGAACATGTCTTGACATTGCTACCTCATTTTGAGAAGATCACCTTCGAGCACTTTCCGCGAGAAGAGAATCAGCTAGCGGATGCTCTAGCTACAATGTCATCCATGTTTAAACTTAACTGGGATAATGAGGCTCCCCAAATCACCATTGAGCGGATGGACGAACCTGCACATTGTCACGAGATTAATATCGAAGAAGTAGTGGACCGACCTTGGTTTCACGAAGTCAAAAGGTATCTCGAGGCGCAAGAATATCCTGAAGGAACTTCAGTCAACGACAAAAAATTCTTAAGGAGATTCTATACCAAGTTCTTCCTGAGCAATGGTATCCTATACAAGCACAATCACGATTGCATTCTGCTTTGTTGTATGGACAAAGTCGAAGCTGAGCAGATTATGGCTGAATTGCACAATGGTACCTTTGGCACTCACTCAAGCGGACATACGATGGCTAAGAAGATTCTAAGGGCAGGCTATTACTGGTCTACCATGGAAGCTGACTGTCATCAATATTCCAGGACTTGTCACAAATGTCAAATCTATGCAGACAAGGTACATATACCTCCAGTTCCTCTCAATGTCTTAACAGCTCCTTGGCCATTCGCTATGTGGGGAATCGACATGATTGGAGAAATCAAGCCTACAACATCCAACAGACACCGCTTCATCCTAGTGGCCATTGATTACTTTAACAAGTGGGTCGAAGCAACTTCCTTCACATCCGTTACAAAGAATGTTTTTGCTCGCTTCATCATACAGAACCTCATTTGTCGGTACGGCATCCCCGAAAGGATCATCACTGACAACGGTACAAACCTGAACAACACTATAATCACCGCCTTGTGCGAGCAGTTCCAGATTCAACATCATAATTCGTCTCCCTATCGGCCAAAGATGAATGGTGTTGTCGAAGATGCGAACAAAAATATCAAGAAGATTGTGATACGGTGGGAGAACTGACTAGGGTTTTGCGTTTGTTTTCGCAAATGTTTCGGTTGAGCAAGAGTCGCCACCGACTTTTTATTTTATCCTAAGGAAAGGTTTAAAAAGCACAGCAAAAACCTTTGAGATTTTTCTTGGGTTCGGGGAGTAGATTATAGAAGGGGAAGGTATTAGCACCCCTTCTATCCATGGTTATCCATGGGCTCTTAGGTACTTGCTTAGATCAACTTGCCTTAGTTTTCAATTGTTTGAAATGGTGCTTTGTGTGTGGTTTTGAAAATGTTTTGAAAAGATGCCTTGTATAGGCTATCCTTGTAAAAATTCTTTACTCGAATGTTTTACAAAAGGTGTTTTATCTTTTAAAAATATGTTTCAAGGGTTTGAAAAGTTGATTTTGAAAATGTTTGTGAAGTGGGTTTTGAAATTAGGCAAGTGTTTTCTTGGCAAATTGACAAGTACTTAAGAGTTTATCTACCCTAAAGTTTTCTCAAAGGTTTTGTCATGTTTTAAACCCTTTTGACAAATTTGTTCCACCATTGCATTTGGTGGACAATCTTGTCTTAGGAGATGAAAGGGACAGGCGCGGGTCATCGTTTGGACCATAATTGCAATAGTGTTAAAGATCTTTGGGCAATTTTATTTAAGGGACTTGATCATTTGCTTTTGTTTGTTTTGAAAAGTTTTATCGAGGGACTATGATCATTCAATTTGTTTGTTTTGAAAAGTTTTATCGAGGGACTATGATCATTCAATTTGTTTGTTTTGCCCAAAGAAGTTCAACATGCAATATGGCCCATTTATTTGAAGGCAACAAAGTGGAATACCCTAGGGGTGCAAGTATGAGATGTGTTGTTCATTTTCATGCTCATTTATCTTGTATTAGGTCAAACTATTTTTTATCGTTTTTCACATGCAAACCCTAATTCTAACATGGCATAATTAGAAAGCGTATAAAGTGCGAAATTTAAATTCCTACGCTATTACAACATAATAATATAGGAAGGGGGGATACAAATTTACAAATGGGGGATATTTAGACAAGAATTTAAATCTAAATTATTACATCATTTTTGAATATTTGCAAGGTAAATAAATTGCATAATTAAATAGAAATTAAATAAATATGCAAAAATGCCAAAAGAAAGTTTTTATATGTATGAAAAAAAAAGTATGGTCTATGTAAAATAAAACAAGAAAATAAAAAAGTATTATTTTTGAGTATTTTCAACTTTTAGGGCAAAAACCCTAATTTTAATCAAAATGTATATTAATTAATTAATTCACATAATATTTATTATTTACATACAAAAATAAAATAAAATATAGTATATTTGTAAAAAAGGGTATTTTTTAGTATTAAATATTAAAAAATAAAATATGTACATTTTTGGTATTTTTACTCTAAGTATATTAATATATATATATGTATACTTATATTATTTTAAATATGTATTATATACAAATAATAATAATATTCAATCTTTTTAGAAAAAATAGTATTTTTTTATATGAAATATTTTCAGAGGGTAATATAAAATAAAAATAAAAATAGAAGTGTTTTTTTTTTTACATATTTTTCTATTTATCCTAAATAATAATATATATACATATATGTATAAATCAAAAGAAAATCAAATAAATACCAAATAAAATCAAAAAATGATGAGAAAATTATTTTCAAAATTTTAATATGCTGAGAAAAAATAAACAAGTCAAACAAAAAAAGAAAAAGTCAAAAAGAATTAAAAATAGGCAAATGGGCTTGGGGGGTGTAATAGCAAAATCAGGGTGCAAAAAGAAATAACAACAAGCCCAGCCCAGGAAGCTGTTATCTTCAACCTTCAGACAACCAATTTCAAAAAAACGCGCGCTTGCTTCTCAAGTTCCTAACTCCTGATCCTTTGATTTTTTGAACAAACTTCCAACACAAAAGATGTTAAGCATGAAACCACGATTCCAAATATATAAAAAACATCTCCTAACTCTCAAAAATGAGAGAGAATTTTAGTGATCCCAAATCTTAACCTAAGTTTTCTGCCATTTTCAAAGCTCAAATTCTCTCTACTCAGACAAAAGAAATGAAAAGTAAAGATATGTACATGTTCAGGGCTATGAGTAGAACCTTGTTTCTTCACAAACTTAAGACTAAAGATGCATAATAAGAGAGATACGAATTCAAACTTTTACCTATTCAGTTGAACTTCTATCTGGAGAATGAGGAACTTTCAGTGCAAGGTGGTGATTGGAAAAGCTTCCTTGAGGTTCAGGGATGCTATTCCAATGTCTACTTTGTCTTGAAAGCTTCTGAATCAAGCTGTAGAACTTCACCTGCAAGTCAAAGATGTGAAAATGGTGGAAGTGGTTAGAGCAACTACAGATCGTGCCTTAGCTTCTGGATAGCTTGCATAGGTTGTAAGGAAGGTAGAGGAACAAGTTTGGACAAAAATGCTTGAAGGGATTGAGAGATAGCACTCAATCTGCAGGGCTTGCTCTATTTGAGCAGTTTTGTGGTGTTTCTGAGATGGAGAGTGTTTGAGAGGAAAATGGCTCGTGCAAAAGCTTAGTTGGGTAGTTTGGAATGTGTTTGATAAGTTCTTTCTTGTGTGCTAATGCTGGTATGAGAGTTGTCACAAATTATGCAATGTTTCTTAACCTTTAAGCAACAAAGTGCAAGTTGGTATTTTAGGTCAGTAGGGGGCCTCTAATCCTGCTGCAAAGTCTCTCTTGATCAGAGCAAATTGTCCATAATCTTGTGCCAAAAGAGATTTAGCTTGTACTTGTTTGATTTTCAAATTGACATAAAGTGAACTTTTGCAAAAATGGATAGTTTACTTTTTCCAAATTGGGATTAATCCTCTAGACAAAGCTTGAACTCAAAGAACTTGGTCTTGGTACAAAGAATATGCATTAAATTTATGAGTGTAACTTGGTTTAAGGACCTGTAATCAAGGGCATGCTGGTTTTGAGAAGTTGCATAATCTTATGAACATGAAAAATGGCCAATTCAAAAGTGAATTTTTGCTATATTGTGAAATTCGATTCTCCCTAACCATGAGGTTGTTTGAGAAGTTCTTGGACATTTTGGAAAGCTTGGAATGTGTACTACAATCCATATTTGAAATGAAAATTGAAATTCCAAGTGGAAGGGTATGAAAAGTGGCCTTGAAGTGGGGTAGAAAACCTTGTCAAAATAGGTTAAAATTTCACTAAGTTAAAAATAGTTTAGTGCCCTTATTCAAAAAATTGTAACTTGAGATACAAGCTTCAAATGAGAAAACTTTGTGAATCAAAGTTGTAGATTATGCAACAAGCTACAACTTTCATGTTTTGACTTTTGTTTGAATCCAAATGGATCTTGGTGAAAAGGTGGGGCAAAGTTGGGAAAAAAATTAGGGTTTTTCATAACTTAGAAAAATTCTAAGTTATGAAAAATTCCATTTTCTAACCCTAATTTGCAATTTGTGATTTCTTGGTGAACAAGTTTCATGATTTGGCATGTTTTGATGAAAAATGAATCTTGACTCTTGATTTTGACCAAAAAGTCAAAGTTTGACTTTTCAGTATACAGTCAAAACTGATCAATTGACTGGGAAATTCAACTGTCAATCTTGTGTACTTGGGATCTTTTGAGTTTGTTGATCATGTCAAGATAATTCCATAGGGTCATTGAGTCCATATGTGAGCTTGGTTTGCCATTGGCTAGGTCAAACAGTCAAAAATTGCCTCTGTACAGTCAAAACCCTAAAAATGACCATTTTGCCCTTTTAGTGATCTGATCAAATTTCTTGTGGAATTGTGATCCAAACTTGATCAAATGGTTCATATGAGTTCATAATGTTGATGTGGATCAAATTTCATGAGATTTGACTGTCAATTGGCCACAGTTGACTTTTTCCCCAATACAGTTGATTTCTAGGTCAACTGTCCAATTGACTGGGCAAAATTTGGAATCAAGACTTGAAACTTGGTATGGATAAACTTAGGAGGTCAATATGAAGCAAGAAAGTCATCTTGGGCACTTTAGGTCAAAACATCTTTGTGCAAACACAAACCCTAATTTGGGGTTAGTAGTGCAAGGAGGAGTCTTGAGCAGATGAAACCCTAACTGGATCTTGAGCTTCAAGAGCTTTGTGAGGAGAAATCAATGAGAAATGGGAGGGCAAATTTTGGGGTACAACAGTTGCCCCTGTTCAATCTTCTTGGACCTGAAGAGTTAGATTGGCAAGCTTGCCTTTCGTGACTCGAGGGTAAAAGGAGATTGGACACTAGAGTGCCCGGAAATTTGCACTCATCAAAGCACTGGATGCGGGAATGGGCTTAGAGATGCCATTTGGAGATGGGCTTAACGATGCCATCTGGGAGAGTGGCAGAAACTTGTCGGGGATGGGCTTAGAGATGCCATCTGGAAGGGAACATCAGGAAAGTGTCCAAGCTTTGGACCATTTCTGAATTGGGGGTCTGAACAAGCAATAGATTGACATCCGTTGTTGGGAGGAACCTGTAAGCTGTTTTCAGGAAGTTGCATCTGAACAAGTTGATAGATTAACATCCGTTACTTGGGAAGAATCCATGAACTGTTTTCAGAAATCTTGAGATTGAATCAGCAATAGAGCCGCGTCCGTTGTTGGGAAGCGTCCGTAAACTAAATTCAAAGGTGCATCTGAACAAGCTGATAGATTGACATCCGTTGTTGGGAAGAATCCATGAACTGTTTTCAGAAGTCTGGAAGAAGAAACTGAACAAGTGACAGGTTAACATCCGTTTACTTGGAGAACCTGTGAACTGTTTTCAGAAATCTTGAGATGAATCTGAACAAGTGATAGGTTAACATCCGTTTACTTGGAGAACCCGTGAACTGTTTTCAGAAATCTTGAGATTGAATCAGCAATAGAGCCGCGTTCGTTGTTGGGAAGCGTCCGTAAACTAAATTCAAAGGTGCATCTGAACAAGCTGATAGATTGACATCCGTTGTTGGGAAGAATCCACGAACTGTTTTCAGAAGTCTGGAAGAAGAAACTGAACAAGTGACAGGTTAACATCCATTTACTTGGAGAACCCGTGAACTGTTTTCAGAAATCTTGAGATGAATCTGAACAAGTGATAGGTTAACATCCGTTTACTTGGAGAACCCGTGAACTGTTTTCAGAAATCTTGAGATTGAATCAGCAATAGAGCAGCATCCGTTGTTGGGAAGCTTCCGTAAGTTGTCTTCAAAAAGTTGCTTTTGAACAAGTTGATAGATTAACATCCGTTACTTGGGAAGAATCCATGAACTGTTTTCAGAAGTCTTGAGAAGAATCTGAACAAGTGATAGGTTAACATCCGTTTACTTGGAGAACCCGTGAACTGTTTTCAGAAATCTTGTGATTTGAATGATTTTAGTCTGTCGACTGATCTTACCTGAAAAGGCAAAGAGTTAGTTGGATGCAATGCTATGATGCATGATACAATGTATATTATGGTGTTATGAATGTAAATGGATGTGCATGTAAGCTGGAGAGCTGTCTTGCATGGGATAGATGAATCCGGGACAGCGGAAGATAGAAGTATCCTGACTGCTGCTGGGGGAAAATAAGTCCTGGGTCGTTACTGGGGAACCTGGAGCTTGGGCTGTATACCAATCTTCTGGGGAATTCCTGAAGTCTTCTACTGAGGAGTACCAAACTAGTAGACTCATGTTGGGGAGGCCAGATTGAGAATCTTCAGCTTGGTGAGAAGTATCTCTGGAGATTTTACTGGGGAACTCAAGATTTTCTTCCTAAAACTCTGTGGGGAGAAGTTTTGAGAGTCTGACTCCGCTGGGGGTTGTCCATTTGAAGCTTTTGATCTGCTGGGGATACTGAAGCTTAAACTCTGAGGGAAAATGATTTCCGGAAGATTCTCTGGCTGGGGATTTTGCAAAGATAAACCCCTCCGGGGATTGTATTGATAAGTTATTGTTGGGGAATTTTGAGGAACTCCGTTGGGGATGGGAAGAACCTTGGCGAGCGCGATCTCTCCTGGTTGTTAGCTGAGGATAACCCAGTTATAAGCCTCTGCGAGGAATAACTTTGAATAAAACTCGGGAGGGACGTCCGTACTCTGCGGGGAATACCCTTCAGAACCTTATTGGGGATAAGCTTCGAGGGTCTGCTGGAGGTAGACCTCAGGGTTTGCCAGGGATGTGGATTACAGATCTTGAGGGATTTCCTTCGAAAGGGTGTCAAAATGTCCGTTTGTACTTTCATCCTATCAGTAATCCTTTTCCTAGGTTCAATTAGGAAGTGATCGCGTTTCAAATGCATATGCCTATTTAACAAAACACTGGACGTTTCTCAAAATAAAACAAATAGTGCAAGAGAAAAAGAAAAAGGAAATGACACAAATTTTGGAAAGAGTATTTGTATTGATTTTCTTTGGGTATATTTGTACAAAGGAGACAAACATCTTGGTAAGAGGATCTCGTCGTAAATATTTGAAAAATTTATACAAATCAAAGATGGCTATGTGAAATAATTCCATGAGATTCCATTCTGCTGTAGCTTTCACAACTCTGAACCTCTGTCCATTCAATGCTTCGTTTGACGATGACTGGATTGATCAGAAACCTGGAATCGGTTAATGAAGAGATCGTTTTTGAAGTGATCCGACGAGACATAGTCATACGCTTTAATCCCCTAACTTTTGCCTGAATCGCCCTTTCGGGTTTTCGATCCATCGGGAAACCCCTTTTTGCCCAAGCCGCCCTTTCGGGTTTTCGACTTGCCGGGTGTACAAATTTTTTTTTGTTTTTATCCCTAATTTTTGCCTGAACCGCCCTTTCGGGTTTTCGGTTCACCGGGATGCCCATTTTTGCCCAAGCCGCCCTTTCGGGTTTTCGACTTGTCGGGTTATTTTATGCGTAGTATCTTTTGACTATGTCTGCGTTCGCAGGGTGCGGCAAATCGTCGCCGTCCATGGTGGTCAGAATCATCGCACCACCAGAAAATATGCTTTTGATCACAAATGGTCCTTCATATGTAGGAGTCCATTTGCCCCTGGGATCGCTTTGCGGCAAGATAATCCGCTTGACTACTAGATCTCCGACTTGATACACTTGACGTCTGACTTTCTTATTGAAGGCCTTGATCATCCGTTTTTGATACGTCTGACCATGACATATAGCCGCAAGTCGTTTTTCGTCGATCAGATTGAGTTGATCAAGTCGGGTCTGCATCCAATCATCTTCATTCAAACCTGCATCCTTTATAATCCTTAGAGACGGGATCTGAACTTCTATAGGCAAAACAGCTTCCATGCCATAAACCAAAGAAAACGGGGTTGCCCCAGTTGAGGTACGTATCGTCGTACGGTATCCATGCAGCGCAAACGGTAACATTTCATGCCAGTCTTTGTAAGTGACTGTCATTTTCTGAATAATCTTCTTAATATTTTTGTTCGCAGCTTCAACAGCACCGTTCATCTTCGGCCGATAGGGAGATGAATTGTGATGATAAATCTTGAACTGTTCGCATAATGCAGTGATCATTGTATTATTCAGATTTGTACCGTTGTCTGTGATAATCCTGTCTGGAACACCGTACCGACATATGAGATTTTGCTTGATAAAGCAGGCAACCACATTTTTGGTGACAGAGGCGAAGGAAGCTGCTTCGACCCATTTGGTGAAGTAGTCAATGGCAACCAGGATGAAGCGATGTCCGTTGGAAGCCGTGGGTTTGATCTCTCCAATCATATCAATGCCCCACATTGCAAAGGGCCATGGAGCAGTCAGGACGTTGAGGGGAACCGGAGGGATATGAACCTTGTCAGCATAGACTTGACACTTGTGACAAGTACGGGAATGTTGATGGCAATCAGTCTCCATGGTAGACCAGTAATAGCCTGCCCTTAGGATCTTCTTAGCCATTGTATGCCCGCTCAAGTGAGTGCCAAATGTGCCGCTGTGTACATCAGTCATGATCAACTCTGCTTCAGCCTTATCCACACATCGGAGTAATACACAATCATGGCTTCGTTTGTAAAGGATGTCGTTGCTCAGGAAGAACTTAGCAGCGAATTTCCTTAAGAACTTCTTGTCATTCACGGAAGCTCCTTCAGGATAATCTTGGGTCTCGAGATACCTTTTGATTTCATGGAACCAAGGTTGTTCCACTACTTCTTCGGTATTAATCTCGTGACAATGCGCGGGTTCATCCATTCGCTCGATGGTGATTTGGGGAGCCTCGTTATCCCAGTTGAGTTTAAACATGGAGGACATTGTGGCTAGAGCATCTGCTAGCTGATTCTCTTCTCGCGGGAAATGCTCGAAGGTAATTTGCTCGAAGTGAGGCAACAATGTCAGAACATGTTCTTTGTATGGGATAATATTAGGATGCTTGGTATCCCAATCTCCTTTGATCTGGCTGATGACCAAAGCCGAGTCCCCGAATACGATCAAAGATTTGATCCCCAAGTCTATGGCAGCCTTGAGACCAAAGATGCAAGCTTCATACTCAGCCATATTGTTTGTGCAGCTGAAGCAAAGTCGGGCCGTGAAAGGAGTGTGGCATCCTTCCGGAGAAATGAGTACTGCGCCAATGCCGTTTCCGAGTGCATTTGAAGCACCATCAAAGTACAGGGTCCATCGGGATCCCTTTTCGGGTCCGTCATACGGTCCGTCACCTTTAATGTTGTCCAAATTCATGATGTCCTCGTCTGGGAAATCAAATCTCATGGGTTGATAGTCTTCGATAGCCTGATGAGCCAGATGGTCAGCTAATACACTCCCTTTTATAGCTTTCTGGGTGGTGTACTGTATGTCATACTCGGTCAAGATCATTTGCCATCTGGCTATCCTTCCAGATAAAGCGGGCTTTTCGAAGATATATTTGATAGGGTCCATTTTGGATATCAACAAAGTAGTATGGGTCAACATATACTGTCTTAGTCGGCGAGCAGCCCATACCAAAGCGCAGCAAGTTTTCTCGAGCAGTGAGTAGCGAGTCTCACAGTCGGTAAACTTTTTGCTAAGGTAATAAATAGCATGCTCTTTTCGACCAGACTCGTCATGCTGGCCCAAAACACACCCCATTGAGTTATCTAAAACGGTCAAATACATGATCAATGGTCTTCCTTCGACGGGTGGCATTAGAATAGGAGGTTCTAGAAAATACTCCTTGATTCTATCAAAAGCAGCTTGGCAGTCGTCGTTCCATTCAACTACCTGATCTTTTTTCAAGAGTTTGAAAATTGGCTCACAGGTAGAAGTCAGATGTGAGATGAATCTGGCAATATAGTTTATGCGCCCCACGAAACCTCTAACTTCCTTTTCAGTGCGGGGAGCAGGCATCTCTTGTATTGCTTTTACTTTTGCCGGATCGAATTCAATGCCTTTGTTGCTTACAATGAATCCCAGAAGTTTACCAGACCTAACTCCAAAAGTGCATTTACTCGGATTCAGCCTGAGTTTGTATTCTTTCAATCTGGCAAACAGCTTTTCCAGATGCTTAAGGTGCTCTTCCTCTGTTTGTGATCGAGCTATCATATCATCTACGTAAACTTCGATCTCATGATGTATCATGTCATGAAATAAAGCCACCATGGCGCGTTGATAAGTTGCCCCTGCGTTCTTCAGCCCGAACGGCATCACTTTGTAACAGAAAGTGCCCCATTGTGTGACAAAAGTTGTTTTCTCCATATCCTCGGGGGCCATTTTGATTTGATTGTAGCCCGAGAATCCGTCCATGAAGGAAAACACTTTATGCTGAGCTGTATTGTCGATCAAGACGTCAATATGAGGCAGCGGGAAATCATCCTTAGGGCTGGCCCTATTCAAATCCCGGTAGTCCACACACATTCTGACTTTGCCATCCTTCTTAGGCACTGGCACAATGTTAGCGACCCATTGAGGATAGGATGTAACAGCCAGAAAGCCAGCATTGAACTGCTTCATTACTTCTGCTTTGATTTTTTCAGACATGTCAGGCCTCATTCGGCGAACTTTTTGCTTGATTGGTGGACAGTCTTCTCTTGTGGGGAGACGGTGAACCACGATGTCTGTGTCTAGACCTGGCATGTCTTCATAGGACCAAGCGAAGATCTCAACATACTCATTCAACAACTGTACTAGGCGCTCCTTGACTTCTGGTTCCATGTTGGCACCCACTTGCACCTCCTTCCGATTCTCCTCGGTTCCCAAGTTGACAACTTCCAATGGCTCTTCATGCGGTAAGATGGCCCTTTCCTCTTGTTGCAGGAGTCTGGCTAGTTCCCCGGGTACTTCACAACCTTCGTCATCCTCATACTCGGCTAGATTGACCAGGTCTTCAGAGTTATTGAAAGATACAGCAGAATAGTTACCCATGGAATCCGGAGTGGATGGGTACCTGCATTGGTGAGTGTGGGTGTGTGTGAGGGATAGCCATCCTTTTAAAAAAATGCAAAAGGAAAGAAAATGAACATAAGCAATTTATCAAATGAAAAACGTCCAATGAATCATTAAACATGGCATATGAATATGAAAAATAATCAAAACCCTTACAAGTGGACCTACATGCCCCGGGTAAGGCAGGAGGCGAAAAGATAGTGTACGGATTGTTTGAAAGTAAAATATTACAGACCAAACAGGAAATGTTTAATAGATAGATTACTGGTGAATAAAAGTGATGGGGACAAAATCTTTAGCCTCCCAATTGCTCAACCCTCCTTTGACAGTCGGATGAATCCACTCTTTAAAGTTGCTTTCTTTGTCTTCATCTTCCAGGGCGTTGATTCTATAAGGAGAAATTTTGATCGGCGCTTTCTCAATCTTTGCACGGCGCATAGCTTTCTGACCAGCGGCGGTGAAACCTAATCCAGACTTATCAGCCTTGTGCGAAAAATCGGGTAACTGCCCCCATGCTGACTTCTTTCCTTCTTTAACTGCAGCCCTTGCATCCTCCAGAGATGCCATCCTGGCCATCTGCCTTGGTGTCTCAGCTGCCAACTTTGCCATTGCTATCTCAGGGAGTACTTCTTCGAAATGTTGAAACGGTGTCTCGATGAACTCTCCTTCAACCTCCACATATCGGAAAGAATTTAAATGGCTAATCATGTACTCTTCTTCGCCGTGGACAGTAATGATCTTTCCCTTTACGGGATACTTCAGCATCTGATGTAAAGAGGAGGTGACTGCCCCAGCATGGTGTATCCAAGGTCTACCCAGCAGGCAGGAGTATGATGGACGGATGTCCATTACGTAGAAAGTGGATTTAAACACCTCAGTACCTATCTTGACAGGAATTTCAACTTCTCCATGGACCATTCTTTTCGACCCATCGAAAGCTCTGACGACAATATCACTCGGCTTCAATTCCAACCCTTCGCAATCTAACCGGTCCAAGGCCTTTTTAGGCAAAACATTCAGTGACGACCCGGTATCAACCAAAACATGTGCAAGGGTGGTTCCGCGACACTCGATTGAAATATGCAACGCATCATTGTGATTTCGGCCTTTAGGGGTCAGGTCGGCATCAGAAAAACCTAATCCATTGTCTGCAGTCAGACTAGCCACGCAATGTTGAAGTTGATCTGCAGAGGTTTCCTGGGGCACATGAGCTGCCTTTAGAAACTTAATCAAAGCTTGAGCGTGTGCTTCTGAGCAAAGCAACAGTGCCAGCATGGAGATCTTGGAGGGGGTTTGCCCCAACTGTTCCACCATATCATAATCACTTCTCTTGATTATCCTCAAAATTTCGTCCATTTCTTTCTTGGAGGCTTCCGGAATCACCAAAGGTTGAGCCCTCGTCCTGACGGGCTCATCTTGTATTCCTTTTCCTTTATCGGCAATGGTAGGAGAGACAGCACTAGGAACGAAAATTTCTTCAATCAAAGGAGTTCTAGCAGAGAGCTTTACTGGTGCAGGGAGGACTTCTTTAGCTGGTGAGGGTCCAAAGACTGCTCTTGGAGGAGCAATCTCTGGAGAAAATATTCTCCCGCTCCTGGTGATTTTGCTGGTGCCCGCAATGTTACTAATGTTGGCTTCTTCATCATCTGAATTTTCTTCAATTACTTCGATTTGCTTGATACCATGGTAGTAGATGTCACCACCATAGTTCCAAGGTATCGACTTCTCAGAAACATAGGGAACAGGCCCCGGCATTGTTATCTTCAAAGGTATAGACTTTGCAGCTGGTGTAATCTTAACTGGCTTTTTGACGGCCTCGGAAAGATTGGCGTGAATGGTTATGATTGAGACATTTTCAACATGAACTGGAACAGCAGGAACTTTTTCGAACAAAATTTGTCGGCTATCCATGAGGCCTTGGATGCCTTTCTTTAATAGCGGACAATCAAACGGCAGAGAGTGGCAACAGTAGCAGTCTTCTTTACATCCCGGGAAGATCCCGGCCTTTAACAAATTCAACTTAATGGTTAACAGTGGAGTAGTCAGATCACTAACGTCAGCAACATACAGATCCTCTTCAATGGCATTGACATTCCGACCGTGCTTCGGCATAGGTGCAGATATCACATTGGGTTTTTCTGGAGCGTCAAACTCTACCTCCTTAGCCTCTATCAGGTCCTGGATCTTATGCTTGAGTGCCCAACAATCATTGGTGTCGTGTCCAACACTGTCTGAATGATAGGCGCACTTAGCATTGGCATGATAATGTGGAGAGGACGTATTTACATTCTTTGGTGCCTCCTTGATAGTGGCAAGATTCATTTTCAATAGATGGGGAAGCACCTGCGCTGGAGTCATATTAATACGGGTGAACTGTCAGTGTGGCCTTTCCACCCGTTGCTGGTTTGGTCTGGATTGGTTGTAGCGAGGCGGCTCACTTGGAGTGTTTTGAATCATCACGGCCCCCACAGTTGGCTGACGCTCCATCTTCCCTGCTCTTTTCTGAGAATATACCATAGTTGTCTCCTTCTTAAACGGCTTCTTCTCAACACTTGCAGCGACACCCTTCTGAATCTTTCCTGACTTGATGCCAGCCTCAATTCTTTCGCCTGTTAAGATCAAATCAGTAAACCCCGCGGAAGAGTTACCAATTAAATGATTGAAAAATGGCCCAGATAGGGTCCCAAGAAACATATCAACGAGCTCACGGTCGGTTAGGGGAGGCTGCACCCTGCCAGCCAGATCCCTCCATTTTTGTGCATATTCCTTCCCTCACTTGTTCCTAGTGACATACCCTGAAGTTGGGTACGGGTAGGAGCAAGATCAGAATTATACTGGTATTGTTTATAGAAAGCAGTGGCCAAATCTTCCCAATTTCTGACACTGGTTCCTTCTAACTGGTAAAACCATTCCAATTGAGCTCCCGACAGGCTGTCTTGAAAGAAATGAATCCAGAGATTTTTATCTGCTGTATAGGGTTGAATCTTTCTCACATAGGACCTGAGATGCATTTTGGGGCAGGACAGCCCGTCATACCTTACAAACATCGGCACCTTGAATTTTGGAGGAATCACAATTCCGGCAACCAAGCCCATGTCTTCAAAATCCAAACCCGGTACCCTTTGCAATTCCATGGCAGCCAATCTGTCTTCTAAACCCTTGTACTTATCATCAGCTGGAGGGTACTGCTGGTCAGAATAATCTTCATCCTCTTCAACCTCTTCCTCCTCTGCATCAGACTCGGAAGGCACCGCAACCCGATCTCTTTTACTAGTCCCTTCATCAGAAGTAGGAGGAAATTCAAGCACCCTCCGGGCTTCTCTGTCAAATCTTCTCCCCAAAGTAGCCACTCCGACCCTCTTTTTCTTCTTCACTGGGTCTCTATTCTCCAGATGAGTCTTGATATCCTCTTGACTCTTGACCAAGGTCATCAAGAGTTGCTGGAACTGTGCATTATGGGCTTGTAGGTCTTTAACGGTTTGCTCGAGATCCATCCTACTGAAATAAACAGCAGATAGATAAGGAAACCTGGAGTGAGACCTGCTTATGCACATGATGAATGGTATGCTGATGTATGCAATGCATTCAAGGATTTAGGACATTCAAAATTGTTTTAGACAGAGAAGAACGCACGTCATATTAATAAGAAGAAATCTGTTAGTACATAAATGCCCCATGGGCCAAATGTTACAACATAAACTTCTCAAGGCAGAAAGACATTGCGCATCCTCTTTGGTGCGATGTAGGTATTGAGGGCCTCTTGCTCGTGGAGTTGGCGGGTAAGCTCTAGAACCTTCTTTTCACTGGCGTAGTAGCTAGCTTCAAAAGTGTTCCGTTCCTCCTTGAGCTGAATCCAACTCTTCTGCATTTCCTCCCACGATGTAGGCATGTCTGGATGCAGGATGGTGTAGGGAACCTCTCCTTCATTAACAGGCTCTTTAATCAATGGGAGTACATGAGGATAAGGCATCATTAGACTTTGGGCTCGGGCTCGTACCCACTTGAGATAGGGCTCAAGAGGGATGGAGTTCTTGTGTCCCAGAGTCTTGCTATCAACCTTGTTGAGTTTTCCCCAAGCTCTGATGAATCTTTGGCGAAGTCCTTGCGCATCGTTGTCGAAGTCAAAAACTAGGCTAGGAATCAACATGTCATGAGGGCCATCCCTCCGTGCATATCCAAATTGTCTCAAAGCTAGGCAAGGGTTGTAGGTGATACCTCCCCTGATTCCAAGTAAGGGAACATTAGGAAACTCTCCGCAACGATCGACGATGATGACATTTTCTCTGGACCGAGAACACCAATGCACATCGGAATGAGTAAGAGTCATCAATCGTTGGGACCACCTTGTACTTTGGTCGTTCTTCAAGACAGATTGTGGAAGGTGCGAAATAAACCACCTTGCGAGGAGAGGAGTACAGCACATGAGAACACCCCTCTTTCTCATTGTTCGTGTGTAAAATGAGTGAAGGATGTCCCCAAGCAATGTTGGTATTGGGTTTCTGGACAAGAAGATTTTGACAGCGTTGACATCTACCAATCGATCAGGATTTGGGAACAAGACCAACCCATAGATAAGGAGTGCCACAATTTCTTCAAATGCTTGTAGGTCCAATGAGTTCCAACATTCTTGTGCCTTTTCCAACAAGAATTTTGCTAAGAATCCTTTGACGCCGCTTCTGGTTTCCCAATGCCCCTTGATTTCAGATGGTTGCAGATGTAATGCTCGAGCAACATCTTCAGGCTTTGGTTCCTTCTCCGTACCGTTGAAGGGTAGTTGATTAAGGATAGGGATTCTTAGGAGTTGAGAAAACTCTTCCAAAGTGGGAACCAGCTGATAATCAGGGAAAGTGAAGCAATGGTGAAGGGGGTCAAAGAACTGGAATAGCACTTTCATCATGTCTTCTTCAATGTTGGTGTTGACTAGGCTGAGCAGTCTACCATGTCTTTCACTGAAGGATGAATTTTCCGGAATTCTTGAAGTGATCTCCTTGAGTTGAGGAGAGATTCTCACAAGGTTGACTTGAATGGTATTCCTGCGAGGTATTTCCATGACCTACAAAACAAGAACAATGATGAAGATCCAAACCCTTGAAATGGTTAGTAAATGCATATGATGCTTTATGATGTTCATGATGTATGCACAAGACATATGTACAAGCAAATCACACCAAACCCTAGTTTCAGGCTTGCCTGGGGGTTTCATAGGTAAGTACCCTCTTGAGTGTAGTTGGCTTAAAAACCTGTCCTATAAATAGTAACCGGGTTCTAAGGAGCTCAATATCACTGGATTGTTTTCATTGTTCATTGTTTTGGTTTAGCCACTTAACTGGCGACCAAAATATTCCAAGAAAACAACCCTCAATGAGTGTAGTATCGAGTATCTACCAACTTCGGACTGCACCAAAGCCGGTCATCTCACTACCCCTAATAAAAGGCCAAGATGGTCAAGTAAGGTTCTAGGTCATTAGTGCTTAGTGACATCACTCATTGGCCCCGTACTCTCCTTGATTGAACTCAAGGGTTACCGGTACTCACAAATATGTCGCACTAATATAGCTATTGCTTAGACCGTGTCGGTATACCCCGCACAGTTTCCACAATGTATTGCTATCTATGAATGTTTCCCAAAATCCGGGTGGAGGATTGTAAACCCAAACAATAGAGCCCAAGTATAAAGCAAGCAAATCAAACAATTAGTCATGCAAGAGGGTGATCTAAGCCCTAAGGTAACCCCACTTTAAAATTATCCCCAGCAGAGTCGCCAGTTCTGTGATACGGTGGGAGAACTGACTAGGGTTTTGCGTTTGTTTTCGCAAATGTTTCTGTTGAGCAACAGTCGCCACCGACTTTTTATTTTATCCTAAGGAAAGGTTTAAAAAGCACAACAAAAACCTTTGAGATTTTTCTTGGGTTCGGGGAGTAGATTATAGAAGGGGAAGGTATTAGCACCCCTTCTATCCATGGTTATCCATGGGCTCTTAGGTACTTGCTTAGATCAACTTGCCTTAGTTTTCAATTGTTTGAAATGGTGCTTTGTGTGTGGTTTTGAAAATGTTTTGAAAAGATGCCTTGTATAGGCTACCCTTGTAACAATTCTTTACTCGAATGTTTTACAAAAGGTGTTTTATCTTTTAAAAAGATGTTTCAAGGGTTTGAAAAGTTGATTTTGAAAATGTTTGTGAAGTGGGTTTTAAAATTAGGCAAGTGTTTTCTTGGCAAATTGACAAGTACTTAAGAGTTTATCTACCCTAAAGTTTTCTCAAAGGTTTTGTCATGTTTTAAACCCTTTTGACAAATTTGTTCCACCATTGCATTTGGTGGACAATCTTGTCTTAGGAGATGAAAGGGACAGGCGCGGGTCATCGTTTGGACCATAATTGCAATAGTGTTAAAGATCTTTGGGCAATTTTCTTTAAGGGACTTGATCATTTGCTTTTGTTTGTTTTGAAAAGTTTTATCGAGGGACTATGATCATTCAATTTGTTTGTTTTGAAAAGTTTTATCGAGGGACTATGATCATTCAATTTGTTTGTTTTGCCCAAAGAAGTTCAACATGCAATATGGCCCATTTATTTGAAGGCAACAAAGTGGAATACCCTAGGGGTGCAAGTGTGAGATGTGTTGTTCATTTTCATGCTCATTTATCTTGTATTAGGTCAAACTATTTTTTATCGTTTTTCACATGCAAACCCTAATTCTAACATGGCATAATTAGAAAGCGTATAAAGTGCGAAATTTAAATTCCTACGCTATTACAACATAATAATATAGGAAGGGGGGTACAAATTTACAAATGGGGGATATTTAGACAAGAATTTAAATCTAAATTATTACATCATTTTTGAATATTTGCAAGGTAAATAAATTGCATAATTAAATAGAAATTAAATAAATATGCAAAAATGCCAAAAGAAAGTTTTTATATGTATGAAAAAAAAAGTATGGTCTATGTAAAATAAAACAAGAAAATAAAAAAGTATTATTTTTGAGTATTTTCAACTTTTAGGGCAAAAACCCTAATTTTAATCAAAATGTATATTAATTAATTAATTCACATAATATTTATTATTTACATACAAAAATAAAATAAAATATAGTATATTTGTAAAAAAGGGTATTTTTTAGTATTAAATATTAAAAAATAAAATATGTACATTTTTGGTATTTTTACTCTAAGTATATTAATATATATATATATATGTATACTTATATTATTTTAAATATGTATTATATACAAATAATAATAATATTCAATCTTTTTAGAAAAAATAGTATTTTTTTATATGAAATATTTTCAGAGGGTAATATAAAATAAAAATAAAAATAGAAGTGTTTTTTTTTTACATATTTTTCTATTTATCCTAAATAATAATATATATACATATATGTATAAATCAAAAGAAAATCAAATAAATACCAAATAAAATCAAAAAATGATGAGAAAATTATTTTCAAAATTTTAATATGCTGAGAAAAAATAAACAAGTCAAACAAAAAAAGAAAAAGTCAAAAAGAATTAAAAATAAGGCAAATGGGCTTGGGGGGTGTAATAGCAAAATCAGGGTGCAAAAAGAAATAACAACAAGCCCAGCCCAGGAAGTTGTTATCTTCAACCTTCAGACAACCAATTTCAAAAAAACGCGTGCTTGCTTCTCAAGTTCCTAACTCCTGATCCTTTGATTTTTTGAACAAACTTCCAACACAAAAGATGTTAAGCATGAACCCACGATTCCAAATATATAAAAAACATCTCCTAACTCTCAAAAATGAGAGAGAATTTTAGTGATCCCAAATCTTAACCTAAGTTTTCTGCCATTTTCAAAGCTCAAATTCTCTCTACTCAGACAAAAGAAATGAAAAGTAAAGATATGTACATGTTCAGGGCTATGAGTAGAACCTTGTTTCTTCACAAACTTAAGACTAAAGATGCATAAGAAGAGAGATACGAATTCAAACTTTTACCTATTCAGTTGAACTTCTATCTGGAGAATGAGGAACTTTCAGTGCAAGGTGGTGATTGGAAAATCTTCCTTGAGGTTCAGGGATGCTATTCCAATGTCTACTTTGTCTTGAAAGCTTCTGAATCAAGCTGTAGAACTTCACCTGCAAGTCAAAGATGTGAAAATGGTGGAAGTGGTTAGAGCAACTACAGATCGTGCCTTAGCTTCTGGATAGCTTGCATAGGTTGTAAGGAAGGTAGAGGAACAAGTTTGGACAAAAATGCTTGAAGGGATTGAGAGATAGCACTCAATCTGCAGGGCTTGCTCTGTTTGAGCAGTTTTGTGGTGTTTCTGAGATGGAGAGTGTTTGAGAGGCAAATGGCTCGTGCAAAAGCTTAGTTGGGTAGTTTGGAATGTGTTTGATAAGTTCTTTCTTGTGTGCTAATGCTGGTATGAGAGTTGTCACAAATTATGCAATGTTTCTTAACCTTTAAGCAACAAAGTGCAAGTTGGTATTTTAGGCCAGTAAGGGGCCTCTAATCCTGCTGCAAAGTCTCTCTTGATCAGAGCAAATTGTCCATAATCTTGTGCCAAAAGAGATTTAGCTTGTACTTGTTTGATTTTCAAATTGACATAAAGTGAACTTTTGCAAAAATGGATAGTTTACTTTTTCCAAATTGGGATTAATCCTCTAGACAAAGCTTGAACTCAAAGAACTTGGTCTTGGTACAAAGAATATGCATTAAATTTATGAGTGTAACTTGGTTTAAGGACCTGTAATCAAGGGCATGCTGGTTTTGAGAAGTTGCATAATCTTATGAACATGAAAAATGGCCAATTCAAAAGTGAATTTTTGCTATATTGTGAAATTCGATTCTCCCTAACCATGAGGTTGTTTGAGAAGTTCTTGGACATTTTGGAAAGCTTGGAATGTGTACTACAATCCATATTTGAAATGCAAATTGAAATTCCAAGTGGAAGGGTATGAAAAGTGGCCTTGAAGTGGGGTAGAAAACCTTGTCAAAATAGGTTAAAATTTCACTAAGTTAAAAATAGTTTAGTGCCCTTATTCAAAACATTGTAACTTGAGATACAAGCTTCAAATGAGAAAACTTTGTGAATAAAAGTTGTAGATTATGCAACAAGCTACAACTTTCATGTTTTGACTTTTGTTTGAATCCAAATGGATCTTGGTGAAAAGGTGGGGCAAAGTTGGGAAAAAAATTAGGGTTTTTCATAACTTAGAAAAATTCTAAGTTATGAAAAATTCCATTTTCTAACCCTAATTTGCAATTTGTGATTTCTTGGTGAACAAGTTTCATGATTTGGCATGTTTTGATGAAAAATGAATCTTGACTCTTGATTTTGACCAAAAAGTCAAAGTTTGACTTTTCAGTATACAGTCAAAACTGATCAATTGACTGGGAAATTCAACTGTCAATCTTGTGTACTTGGGATCTTTTGAGTTTGTTGATCATGTCAAGATAATTCCATAGGGTCATTGAGTCCATATGTGAGCTTGGTTTGCCATTGGCTAGGTCAAACAGTCAAAAATTGCCTTTGTACAGTCAAAACCCTAAAAATGACCATTTTGCCCTTTTAGTGATCTGATCAAATTTCTTGTGGAATTGTGATCCAAACTTGATCAAATGGTTCATATGAGTTCATAATGTTGATGTGGATCAAATTTCATGAGATTTGACTGTCAATTGGCCACAGTTGACTTTTTCCCCAATACAGTTGATTTCTAGGTCAACTGTCCAATTGACTGGGCAAAATTTGGAATCAAGACTTGAAACTTGGTATGGATAAACTTAGGAGGTCAATATGAAGCAAGAAAGTCATCTTGGGCACTTTAGGTCAAAACATCTTTGTGCAAACACAAACCCTAATTTGGGGTTAGCAGTGCAAGGAGGAGTCTTGAGCAGATGAAACTCTAACTGGATCTTGAGCTTCAAGAGCTTTGTGAGGAGAAATCAATGAGAAATGGGAGGGAAAATTTTGGGGTACAACAAAGATCATACAAAAGATGACAGTCACTGTGATTGGTGGATCTGGAACTGACTGTTTAATGCTGGTTCGCGAAATGTCGCGGAAGCAAGAGTCGCCGCCGTCTTTTATTTTCTCCAACATGGACAGGACAAAAGCACAGCAAAATTCCTTATGAGATAGTTTCTCGGTTCGGGAGGTAGATTTATAGAAAGGGAAGGTATTAGCACCCTTTATATCCATGGTTATCCATGGGCTCTTAGATACTTGCTCATTTGTGTTTTCAAAAGTGTTTGCTTTTCAGTGTGAGTGGGTTTGAAAAAGTTTCGTTTAAAGATTTCAGATTGACTCTTGTATCAGTCCTCAAGAGTGTTTGAAAAATTGTTTTGAAAGCTTTTTTTGAAAGTGTCGGTGTGAAAAGAGTTTTTGATTTGTTTTTTTTGAAATAGAGCAAGTATCCATGAGTCATCTACCTACCCTAAGGAATTAGGCTGTGTAAATGTCCTTAAGGTAGTGCCATCCCACCATTGAGAGGTAGGTAGCACCACCGTTGGAGGTGTTCGGGTCAATTCGTTTGTTAGGGACAGTGTGGTCACCAGAGCAACAGTAGGACACCTTAGAAGCTACCCTTATGCCATTGATCCTTTTTAAATTGAGGCAACTTTTCCGAGGCAACTTGTTTTGAGGCATATGGATCAACGGACATAAGGACTTACTAAGACATCCTATACTCGACGACCACGTTTCGAAGGCAAGGCAACAGTGAGGCGTACCCTAAGAGTGGTGTGTGAATTTGTGTATTATTTTCAGTTTATGTTTTATCTTGTACATGTATCATGGTGATCTACGCTTGTTTTTAATTTAGGCCATACATTCTTTCATGCGATTATAATTTAAAAGTGCGGGAATTTAAATGCGGAAAAGTAAAATCCTACGCTATTACAAGGCGCGGGTCTATACATCGCCAAATTAACAAAGACTCGTTTTAATAAAAATGAGGAAAGTAAAACCTAGTTACTATTACATGTCTTGAGCAGTTACATAATATTCGGAAAGAAAATAAACGTGCGAAAGGATAAAAATAGAACGTTCGAGGGCGTTGGACCCTTTTGAAATTAAATTGAATTGAAAGTTAATTAGGTATTTAATAAAAGAAAAGAAATGTTTTTTTGATGGTTTTTGTATTTATGAAATAAAGAAAATTAAAATTCAAGAGAAACCCTAATTCTAAGTTGTTTTTAATTATTAAAGAAAAATATTAAAGTTTAACCTAGTTTACTAAATAATTAATGTACATATTTATTTACAAAATAAATTAGTAATTAATAATAATGATAATAAGAAAAAAATTATTTATTAAGAAAAGGATGAAAATATAAAAAATCTAATTTCTACATATTTTAATTATCTAAGAAAAGATTAAAACTGAAAACCCTAAATTAAACTAAATTGATTATTAAAGTTTTTTTTACAAAATAAATTAATAGTGAATTAAATATTATTAAAAAATAAGCATTTTAGTTTCTGATTTTTTTTATTGTGGAAATTATTTTATGTTGAAAAGAAATAATTAAAACATTAAAAAGAATTTAGAGAAAATCAAATAAAAAGCAAAAATAATGCAAACCATGGGGGGGGGGGGGGGGGGGTATCAGGCCCTTTTTGGAGGTTTTTGAAGCATTTAGGCCCATTGAATCAAGGCCCTTTTTTGACTTTTTGTGGTTGTGTGTGCATCCCTTGACTGAGGCATATGGTAAACCTCTTTTGTGGCCTTTGGATTAAAGCTCAGAGGCGCGTGGCAAGCTAGCATGTGAGGTTGTATGATGAACCCTGAAGGAGGCGCTGCATATGAACCCATTAGGACAAAAATCATTAAGCGTTTGGGGGGACCTGGGAATCGAACCCAGGTCCCAGTACCTGCAGGACAGCTCACTAACCAACCAGGCTAATGCGTTTCTTTGTTATTATAATAGAACATAAATAATATAATAGAAAACAAGCGTTAGTGGTGTAAAGCAAGAAATCACGCGCCAATATTTGAATCACCCAGTCATGTTTGGACACATAGGCTTCGTCTTCATCTTTGTACCTGTAATATAAACAAATAGCGGGGGTTTTAAACCCCCACTAACTGCAAACCATGAAAATAGAGATTAGAGCATGGGCAATTAGAAAAAGGGCGCGAGGTGTGGATTGGTTTCGTCTGGATGTCCTGATTTCAACGGTATCAGTTTGAAGGGCTAATTTTTCCATATGAAGGAACCCCTAATTCAAAGCTTCTGAAACCCTAAAATACGTTAATGGCAGATTTTGATATAGGCGTTATTATTTCAATTAAAGGGTACCATTAGCTTCAGAACATCAATATTAGTAAGAATCAACAAATGAAATACATGAACAATGCATAAAAAGTGAAACACGATTATGGAAAAGTTCAAGAAAAGTGTGATGTCGTTCTACCAATTCTGGAGGTCTGGAGACTTGGTTTTGATAGCAAATGCTTCCTAGTAGTGTCAGGAGTGTAATAGAATACTTTTCAAGCCTTGAATCATCCTATAACCAGGAGTTCAGTTTTCAACTTTTGGCCAAAAAATTGCAAATTGGTTCTTGGTTTTCTGCGCAGCTTTTTGTGTGTATGAGCATTAGGTCATGTTGTGTATAAGTATCTGAATGCAATTAGGTCAAAACCAAGCCCAAAGATCCATTTATTTAATGATTCAATATTTGATTTTGTTCACATCTTTTTCCAATCCTTTTGCCATGGAAACTTGCCAAATATGGATGATTTTGTCCCCTTGAGAAGGTGCACGAGATCTCTTACATGTGTGGAAGATATTTTCTGCATAAAAAGATTTAAACCCATTGATTTGGTATTTTTCTTATATTTAAATTTAATTAAATGAATTAATGATAATAAAAATTCAAATAATTAATAAAAAATGAGAAAATAACTCCCTTTGAGCTTAATGGGTCGTGCATAGCCTTTGGGTAATGATTCATGGAAGAATTTGTGGCCCATTAGCAATTTTGAAGCCTTTTGTGCAAAGTTGACTTTTCAAAATCCCCAAAAATTTCCCAACTTCTACAAGGCATATCTTGCTTAATTTTGAAGCTATCAACATGTTCTTGGACATCTTGGAAAGGTCTTAAAGTCCTCTAACCAATTTCTTTGGTCCCATGTCATTTTGATTTACCAATATCAAGTTATGGTCTTTGACTTAAAGTGCCTTTTTGTTGACTTTTGAAAATGACCTATAATGTTGAAATTGATAACTCTTTGTGAGAGAATTTCTTGGACTTGAAGTGTGAAGATGAGTTGTAGGAAATGTCATTCTCTTCAAAATGAGCTTTGGATGGAATTTTTCTGATAAACCATGAAGAAGTTATGCCCTGGTCAATTTGCAGTTGACTTTTTCAACTGTCCAAAAATAGAAACTTTTGCATCTTGAGACTTTTTGAGCCATGCTTTGAGAATCATGATCAAGAATTGATCAAATGATGTTTCTGGCTTCAAAATAAGATGTTGACCAAAAATTTTGACTTTTGACTGTCAAATGACCATTTTGCCCCTGCAGTTGACTGTGGAGCAATTAGGGTTTTTGACTGTGCAACTTGATGCTCTGAGTCTTGAAACTTGGCATATGGATGCTTGACAATGTATATAGGCATATGGGACTTGTTTGGGCCCTTGAAAACTTCAATTTCTTGGCCAGAACCAAAACCCTAATTTTGACTGTGTTAGGAGGCCATTGGACTGTGCAACCCTTGAGAGATTTTGAAGCTTGATCTTGACAAATCTTGAAGAATATGGGAGGGCAAATTTTGGGGTACAACAGTCACCTACAAGGACTGGCATGAAATGTTACCGTTTGCTCTTCACGGGTACCGTACCACGTCGCGTACGTCAACTGGGGCAACTCCTTATTCTTTGGTATACGGCATGGAAGCTGTTTTGCCTATTGAGGTTCAGATTCCCTCCTTGAGAATCATGAAGGATGCTGGTTTGAGTGAAGACGATTGGATTCAGACCCGACTTGATCAACTTAATTTGATTGATGAAAAGCGACTTACTGCTGTTTGCCATGGTCAGGCGTATCAAAAACGGATGATCAAGGCTTTCAATAAGAAAGTCAGGCGCCGGGTATATCAAGTAGGAGATTTTGTAATCAAGCAGATCATCTTGCCGCAAAGTGATCCCAGGGGAAAATGGACCCCTACTTACGAAGGACCACTTGTGATCAAAAACATCTTTTCTGGTGGGGAAATGATCTTAACCACCATGGACGGTGATGACCTACCGCACCCTGCAAACGCAGACATAGTCAAAAGATACTACGCATAATTGACCCGGCAAGTTGAAAACCCGAAAGGGCGACTTGGGCAAAAAAAGGCATCCCAGTGAATCGAATACCCGAAAGGGCGATTCAGGCAAAAATTAGGGATAAAAAAAAATCTGTACACCCGGCAAGTTGAAAACCCGAAAGGGAGACTTGGGCAAAAAAGGGTTTCCCGGTGGATCGAAAACCCGAAAGGGCGGTCCAAGCAAAAGTTAGGGAATTAAAGCGTATGACTATGTCTCGTCGGATCACTTTAAGGACAATCTCTTCACAAACAAACTCTGGGCTTCTGATCAACTCAATCATCTTCGGACGAAGTAACGAATGGACAAGATATTCAGAGTTACGAAGGCTATAGCAGAATGGGAACCCCATGGAATTTTTTACACATAGCCATCTTTCTTTGTATACATTTTTCTCATTTTTACGAAAACATTCTCTTACTAGGATGTATGTCTCCTTTGTACAAAATACTTACACAAAGTTAATATAAAGATACTTCAAAGTGCAGAAAACTACTTGCCTTTTCTTCTTTTTACACTTGTGTTTTATTTGAAAATGCCCAATGATTTATTAAATGAGCATATGCATTTGAATATAATCCCTGTTTGCAAATAAACAAAATGTGAAAAATAATTACTGATAGGTTGAAAGTATGGGAAAATGTCTTTAGGGTATTCCAAAAGAAATCCCCTACAGAGTTAAATTTCAGAATCCCCGTCAGAGTTAAAACTTCAAACTCCCAATCCTCAGCGGAGCAAAAAAACTTTGAACTACAGACCATCAGCGAAGATGAAACCCTCTTCCCCAGTCAAGTCAAGAATATCAATCGCCAGCGGAAATCATCCAGTTTTCCCCAGATTCCCCAGCAAGTTGTCTTAAAATCTGAGAATCGACCAGATAACAGTTAACTTTTGCTCTATCCCCAACATAATGAAGATTCTCATTCTTGACTCCCTGGTAGATTGGCATACAACCCAAGCTCCTAAAATCCCAACAGAATGAAGATTCTCATTCTTAAAGTGGCATACAACCCAAACTCCTGAATCTTTTTCCAAACAGGAATAAGCTTTTCCCCCAAGGTCTTGAACTTACTCTCCAATCAGGATAGCTACTTCCCAGTAGTATAGCTACTCCCCACAGAGTTTTTCATCCCCTAGCAGAACGAAGATTCTCATTCTCGTTTGCCCAGTAAAGTTGTCGTAGCCTTTTTTACTCCCTAGCATGAATTTGTCAGAATTTTTAATCCTCCGTAGATCGAAGATTCTCATTCTTGACTCCTCAGCATGAAGTCCCCAAGGATGCAAGTTCCCCTAGCAGAATGAAGATTCTCGATCTCAATTCCCCGTAAAAGCCATCAGAGCTTTCCTTATTCTCCAGCAGGTCAAGGTTTTCCTTTGTTTGATCCCCGGTAGAGATCTCCAAAATTTTCCTTATTCCCCAGCCGAGTAAGAATTCCCATTGTGTAATCCCCAGCCGAGTAAGAATTCCCATTGTGTAATCCCCAGTCATAGTCATCAAAGTTCTCAGATTCCCCAAGCAGGTTTCTCAAACAACAATTGGCATTATTCTCACAACAGAATGTTTATCATCCTCCAACTCCGAAGACTTGAAGGATCCCTATATCCCCAGGAAGGTCGTGAAACATTCTTACGTCCCCATAGAAGTTGTCAAAGTTTTGATAATCCCCGCGAGTTGCCAAGGATTCTCTATCCCTAACAGTAGTCAGCAAGTATTTCTCATCCTCAGCAATCAAAGGTTTTGAATCTCCAGCAGTGTCCAGGGATTTATTTTCCCCGACAGCAGTCAAGGATTTCATTATCCCTAGCTACCAAGGATCTCATTATCCCTAGCTACCAAGGATTTATTTTCCTCAGCAAATCAGCTTACATGCGCATACATTACATTCATATATCATAAACATTGATAAAACACATTTTATTGCATCATACATGTCATGCAACATAACTTTGTGTTTCAGCTAACATTTTACACTTTTTTAGGATAAGATTAAAAGCTATCATTAACAATATTCAAAGATTTCAGATACAGTACGGATACGCTCCAGACACGGAAGTCATTCTTCTACTCAGTCAGATCTCTTAAAAGGTTGGGCCTATTTGGCAAAAAATGCATTTTTGAGCATGTTTGACTTTTGGCAATTTTGCAAAAAGGGTCAACTTGGCCAATGCATAACTCTCTCATTTTTGACCCTAGAGAGGTGTTCTTGGAATTTTTGGAAATCTTAGGATGTCCTCTAAGGAACCCTTTTAGTCTCATATCAATTGAGTCTTCCATGTTCATGTATGAAGCTTTGACCCAAAAGGTGTTTTTGTTGACTTTTCAAAATGACCTATAATGTCCAAATTCATATCTTTCTGTGAGTGCGTATTTTGAATTTGGTAGTTGAAGATGAATTGTAGGGAATTGCATCCTATTCAAAATGAGCTTTAGATGGGTCATTTCTGATAAAGTATGAGAAAGTTATGATTGGTCAAAGTTGAGTTGATTTTTCCTACAAAACCCTAATTTAGCTACTTTTGGGTTTTGATGAATTATGAGCAATCCTTGCTGAATTATGGTCAACTATTGATCAAATGATGAATGATACTTCAAAATGAGGATGTTTCCCAAAAATCTTGAAGTTTGACTGTATGTGGGCCACAGTTGACTTTTGACCTAGCACAGTCGATTTTCAAGCTTTTGAGAAATTGACTGAGCAAACTTTCTCTGCAAGGCTTGAAACTTGACATGGATGATCTTGAGAACATATTAGGACAATGGTGAGCATTTGGTATCCTTTGTACTCAAGTGTTTTGATGAAAAATGAAACCCTAATTTGAAGTAGACTGCTTTAGGAGAGGGTTTGTCTGGTCAACTCTTAGACTTCCTTGAGCAATTTGAGGACCTCACTTGACATGTATTTAGAAATATGGGAGGGCAAATTTTAGGGTGCAACAGCTGCCCCTATTTAATCTTCTTAAACCTGAGGATGTAGATTGGCTCGTCTGCCTTTCGTGATATGAAGGTAGAAGATGATTGAACACTAGAGCGCCCAGAAATTTGCACTCGTATGAAGTGGCACTTGATTTGTGATATCGGGAATGGGCTTGTAGATGCCATTTGGAAGTTTCTAGAGAATTGTCAGATATGGGCTTAAAGATGCCATCCGAGGAGGTGTCGATTGCTCAAGATAATCCTTTGCGAGAACCGTATACCTGCTGTTGAGGAGGACTTCGCTGGGGAATATTGGTCTTTGTCTTGGGAGAAATAGAGTTTTAGGAACTTCGGTTGTCCGTTACTCTACTGAGGAATAATTCTGGTTTGGAAAGCGGAAATAGATTATGTGTTTGGTCAGGGTACATGATGTACTGTGACTTACTGGGGAAATGTGAAATCAACTGTGTTTGATTGGGTCCCAGTCTTACAGTGTTGTAGACTGTTGTCTGGGGATAAGGGAGGATGAACCGGGATAGTAAGGTTAGGAGAAGGAACCTGGACAGTAGGGTTTGTTCGAGATGAAAGCCTGGGTAGTAGGGCTGTGAGAAGGCACCTGGATAGTAGGGTTACTTCGAGATGAAAGCCTGGGTAGTAGGGCTGTAAGAAGGCACATGGATAATAGGGTTACCTCGATATGAAAGCCTGGGTGGTAGGGCTGCAAGAAGGAACCTTGATAGTAGGGATACTTCGATATGAAAGCCTGGGTGGTAGGGCTGCGAGAAGGAACCTGGATAGTAGGGTTACTTCGATATGAAAGCCTTAATAACAGGGTTGTAAGAAGGAACTTGGATGGTAGGGTTACCTTGATATGAAAGCCTAGGTAGTAGGGCTGCAAGAAGGAACCTGTATAGTAAGGTTACTTCGATATGAAAGCCTGGATAGTGGGGCTGCGAGAAGGAACCTGGATAGTAAGGTTACTTCGATATGAAAGCCTGGATAGTGGGGCTGTGAGAAGGCACCTGGATAGTAGGGTTACTTCGATATGGAATCCTGGATGGTAGGGCTACCAAGAAACCTGCAGAAGGTTGCATTTATCGTGTTGACGATTACTCTATTTAGCTTCGAGTGTTGATCATGTACCTGTTGGAAACTATTGATAATAACTGTCTTTTCCTGAAATAAATACAAGGTTAGTTATGTGTGATGCATGAGATGCATTGTATGATGACGTTCTCAAAATAAATGAGACTATGTTATATGGTATGTATGCACACGTCATGATGTATGAACATGAAATGTTGACGTAATAATCTGAATATGGGAAAATAAATCCCTGGTTATTGTTTGGAGTATGAGAAATGGTATTCTTGACTGCTGTAACAACCACAGTTCCTCTGCTTATGTTGGGGATGATGAACAGAGATGACTAGCTGGGGGTTTGCCCCTTGGCTGGTAAATATTCTTCCGGATGAGACTCTGCCTGAGGATAACCCTGCGGGGAATAACTTCATTGGGGAAAAGATACTATGTTGATGGATCGCTCATTTGGAGAAATAAACTCAGTTGGGGATGAATTTCCATTGCTGGTGATAATGAATTCCGTTGGGGATTGAATTTCTGTTTGCGAGAGAAATAGACTCTGCTTGGGGAAAAGTTTGTTGATTCGCCCGCGATTGTGAATCTCAATAGGGGAGAGTCGTGTCTTGTTTGGGAAAACTAACATTATCGTTCTTTGGATACTTTTACTCTGTGGGGAATGTATGTACCATTACTCATGTTCTCAAGCGGACTCTGCCTTGGTACCTGATGGTTAAAGTAACTGTAAGGTTTGGACGTTTCTTGTTTTCCCTGCTCCTGGAATCATGAGTAATTGTCTTTTGTTTTTCATGTAAGTATTTATGAGCAACAATTATTGTCAAATGCATATATCAAAAATTGAACCATTGGACGTTCTAGTAAGACAAAATAGGAAAAAGAAAAATAAATCAGAGCTTTGTGAAAATGACTTGTATTAATTTTGAAGTTGGCCTGTAATAGGCGTTTTTGTACAAGGAGGCTGACGTCCTAGTAAGAGAACGCCGCCGAAAGATAGAAATTACAATTTGTGTTTAAAAAGAAAAACAGTTGTGTGAAACAATCTCATTGGGTTCCAATTCTGCTATTGCCTTTATATCTTCAAGCATCTCATCACTTTGCTGCTTAGTCGAAGGTAGATCAGATTGATTAGCGTCATCCGAGCTTTATAGTTGATACCGAGGTCTGGTTGCAAGATGATCCAATGAGACATAGTGTTACGCTTTGATCCCTAATTTTTGCCTGAACTGCCCTTTTCGGGTTTTCAGTCCACCGGGATACCCTTTTTTGCCCAAGTCGCCTTTTCAGGTTTTCGACTTGCCGGGTGTACAGTTTTTTTCCTTTTCATCCCTTACTTTTGCCCGAACCCTTTTGGTTCGCCAGGAAGCCCTTATTTATGCCTAGGCCAGTCAACCTAGCGGGTCTTCGATTATGCGTAGTATATTTTTACTATGTCTGCATTGATGGGGTGAGGAAGTTCGTCACCATCCATGGTGGTTAGAATCATAGCTCCTCCCGAGAAAGTATTCTTAACCATAAATGGCCCTCCGTATGTAGGGGTCCATTTTCCCCTGGGATCACCTTGCGGTAGTATGATACGCTTGATCACTAGATCCCCAACTTGATATTCCTGATGTCTGACCTTTTTGTTAAAAGCCTTGATCATTCGCTTTTAATACGTCTGACCATGATAGATAGCAGTAAGTCTCTTTTTATCAATTAGATTAAGTTGATCAAGTCGTATTTGGATCCAGTCGTCTTTGTTCAAACCCGCATCCTTCATAATCCTGAGAGAGGGTATCTGGACCTCGATGGGTAGGACTTCCTCCATGCCATATACCAGAGAGTAGGGTGTTGCCCCTGTTGATGTCTGCGCTGAGGTACGGTACCCATGAAGAGTAAATGGTAACATCTTGTGCCAGTCTTTGTATGTCACCGTCATCTTCTACACAATCTTCTTGATGTTCTTATTAGCTGCTTCAACAGTCCCATTCATCTTCTGCCGGTAGGGAGAAGAGTTATGATGTTGTATCTTGAATTGTTTGCAGAGCTCAATGATCATTGCGTTATTGAGATTTGTACCATTGTCAGTAATAATCCTCTCGGGGACACCGTATCGGCAGATCAGATTATGCCGGATGAACCGCGCCACAACGTTCTTGGTTATTGTAGCAAAGGAAGCTGCCTCAACCCACTTCGTAAAGTAATCAATGGCTACCAGAATGAAACGATGTCTGTTAGACGCAGTGGGCCTGATCTCGCCAATCATGTCGATGCCTCACATTGCAAAGGGCCAATGAGCCGTCAAAACATTCAGGGGAACCGGAGGCACATGCACCTTATCAGCATAGACTTGGCACTTATGACAGGTTCAAGAATGCTGATAACAACCGGCTTCCATAGTGGACTAGTAATATCCTTCCTGTAGGATTTTCTTCGCCATGGTATGTCCACTGAAATGAGTTCCGAAGGTACCTTCATATAGCTCTGCCATGATCCTTTCTACCTCGCTCTTGTCCACACACCGCAATAAGGTTGAGTCATGATTACGTTTATAGAGAATTCCATTACTGATGAAGAACTTCGTAGCGAACCTTCTCATAAACTTCTTATCATTAACAGATGCCCCCTCGGGGTATTCTTGAGCCTCAAGATACCTCTTTACCTCGTGGAACCAGGGTTTATCTACCACTTCCTCAGTCTCAATGTCACAGCAATGTGCGGTTTCATCCAACCTCTCAATGGTAATCTGGGTAGCTTCATTGTCCCACCTCACTTTGAACATAGAAGACATGGTAGCCAGCGTGTCCGCTAACTGGTTCTCTTCTCTGGGGAAATGTTCAAAGGTTATCTCCTGAAAGTGCGGGAGCAATGTCAATACATACTCTTTGTAAGGAATAAGATTCGGGTGCTTTATATCCCACTCGCCTTTGATCTGACTTATCACCAGAGCGGAATCTCCGAATACACTCAAGAAATTAATCCTCAAGTCAATAGCAGCTCGAAGACCTAAGATACACGCTTCATACTCCGCCATGTTGTTGGTGCAGTTGAAACATAATCGGGCGGTGAATGGAGTATGACAGCCCTCAGGAGATATAATTACGGTGCCAATGCCATTCCCCAATGCGTTCGATTCTCCATCAAAATACATAGACCATCGGGATCCCTCCTCAGGTCCTTCATCCAGTCCAGGCTCTTCGCAGTCGGTCACCAACATGATGTTCTCATCCGGGAACTCGAAATTCATGGACTGGTAGTCATCCACGACCTGATGCGCCAAATGATCTGCCAATACACTCCCCTTGATTGCTTTTGGGTTGTGTATTAGATGTCGTATTCGGTTAAGATCATCTTCCATCTTGCTATTCTTCCGGATAAGGCGGGCTTCTCGAAAACATACTTGATCGGATCCATCTTTGATATCAACAAAGTGGTGTGAGTCAGCATATACTGTCTCAGTCGGTGAGCAGCCCATGCCAAAGCGCAGCAAGTTTTCTCAAGCAATGAGTATCGGGTCTCATAGTCGGTAAACTTTTTGCTAAGGTAATAAACAGCGTGCTCTTTTCGGCCAGACTCGTCATGCTGCCCCAGCACGCACCCCATTGAATTGTCTAGCACTGTCAAGTATAATATCAAAGGTCTTCCTTCAACTGGAGGCATCAGAATTGGTGGTTCTTAAAGGTATTCCTTGATTCTTTCGAAAGCGGTCTGGCATTCATCATTCCACTTTACCACTTGGTCTTTCTTCAGCAGTTTCAAAATTGGCTCACAAGTAACAGTCAGATGTGAAATGAACCTGGTGATGTAATTCAGGCGTCCCAAGAAACCTCTGACTTCTTTTTCTGTGCAGGGTACTGGCAACTCTTGTATAGCTTTTACCTTTGCAGGGCCCACCTGAATACCTTTATCACTAACGAAGAAACCCAGAAGCTTACTAGATCTTACCCCGAAGGTACACTTGTTCGGATTTAACCTCAGCTTATACGTCTTCAACTTGTCAAACAGTTTCTGGAGATGATCAAGGTGCTCTTCCTCGGTCTGGGACCTGGCTATCATGTCATCCACATAAACCTCAATCTCATGGTGAATCATGTCATGGAACAGGTTGCCCCAGCGTTCTTCAACCCAAAAGGCATTACCTTGTAACAGAAGGTGCCCCACGGTGTAACGAAGGTTGTCTTCTCCATGTCCTCAGGGGCCATCTTGATCTGGTTGTAGCCAGAAAAACCATCCGTGAAGGAGAAGATCTCGTGTTGCACGGTGTTGTCGACTAGAACATCGATGTGAGGAAGTGGGAAGTCGTTCTTGGGGCTTGCCCTATTCAAATCTCTGTAGTTCACACACATCTGTACCTTACCATCCTTCTTGGGTACCGGAACGATGTTGGCAACCCACTGTGGATAAGAAGTGATAGCTAAGAATCCGGCATCAAACTGTTTCATGACCTCTGCCTTAATTTTCTCTGACGTTTCGGGGCGCATACGGCGAACTTTCTGCTTTACCGGAGGGCAGTCTTCTTTGGTCGGCAGGCGATGTACCACAATATCAGTGTCCAAACTAGGCATACCTTCATAGGACCAGGCGAAGATCTCAAAATAATCATGCAGCATTTGTATTAACCGTTGTTTGACACTAGGCTCCAGATTCGTACTTATTTTAACCTCCTTCCTGTCCTCTTATGTACCCAAATTCATTGACTCGATTGGCTCTTCATGAGGTTGTATGGCCCTTTCTTCCTGTTGTAGTAGTCTAACAAGCTCTCCCGGCACCTCACAATCATCCTCACCTTCATCCTCGGCTTGGTTGATCGTATTTTCAAAGTCATAACTACCAGTAGCAGAACTGTTATCAATGGGATCTAGGGTGGATATGGATCTGCAGTATGATACGTGAGTGTGTGTAAGAGAATAGATGTTTTGATAAAATGGGAGACAGAAAAGAAAAAACAAAGAGCACAAAAATTTTGTAAAGCAAGAAAGCGTCCAATGTTTTATTTATGATATATGGAAATGACAAATAACAATAAGCCCTCATAAGCGAAGCCAGGTGCCTCGGGCAAGGCACCGAGCCATAAAGTTTCAAATTGTTTATTACAAATCTTAAAACAAAAGTCAATTACTGTGAAATAAAAGAAAAATGTATGAAGTCCTTCGTCGTCCAATTATTCAATCCACCATCGGTTGTTGGGTAGATCCAGCTGTCGATGTATGATTCTTCTTCATTGTCCTCAATTGCATTAACTCCCCGATTGCTGATGTGTAGAGGAGGTCTTCCAATCCGTGCGCGCCTAACAACCCTTTGAGCCCCTGTAGTAAAGCCCAAACCAAATTTGTCAGTTTTGTGAGTGAAATCAGGGAGCCGACCTCAATTGGTACACCCATCTTCTTCAACATCAGCCCTGGCATCCTTGAGAGAAGCCATCTTCAGTGGAGGTTTGTTGGTAGTAACTTCAGTTGACGCCAAAGTCTGAGGGACCTCTTCGAAGTTCTGACAAGGAGTTTCTATGAACTCCCCATCCATCTCCACATAACAGAAAGAATTGAGATGACTCACCATGTACTCTTCTTCACCTCGCGTCGTGACAATTTTCCCTTGTACTGGGTACTTCAATATCTGATGGAGTGTGGAAGTGACTGCCCCAGCCCTATGGATCCAAGGACGATCCAGCAAGCAAGAATACGACGGTCTGATGTCTATTACATAGAAGGTGGACCAAAAGGTCAGAGAACCCACTTTGACAGGGATGTCCACCTCCCCGTGCACCATCCTTTTTGATCCATCAAAATCCCTGACCATAATGTTACTCGGCTTCAAAGTCAAACCCTCACAGTCCAAACGGTCCAACACTTTCTTTGGCATAATGTTCAGCGAAGACCCGATGTCAACCAGCACATGAGCCATAGTGGTGCCCCTGCATTCAATCGAGACATGCAGGGCATCATTATGATTTCTCCCTTTAGCGGTCAAATCCGCATATGAAAATACTAGCCCATTGTCAGCAGTCAGGCTAGCCACGCAATCTTTGAACTGATCTGCAGAAGTTTCCTGTGGCACATGCGCAGTCTTGAGAAATGCAATCAAAGCCTTTGCATGGGCTTCAGAACACAATAGCAGAGACAACATGGAAATCTTTGACGACATCTGCCCCAGCTGTTTGACCACATTGTAGTCACTTTTCTTGATAATTTTCAGTATTTCCTCTATCTCTTGTTTAAAGGCTTCCACTATAATTTTTCTAAGCGCCTCCGTCCGGGCAGGCTCACCTATGATTTCTTTGCCCCGAGTTTCAGATGGCTTGGTGACAGGGGTGATAACTGGATTAGGAACTGGAATAATGGTTGATGTACTAGCAGATGGAATAACAACAGGTTTATGGACAGTCGAAGGGGAAATCTCGGGAGAAAAGAGTCTTCCACTTCTGGTGACTTTGCTAGCCCCGACAATATTACTGACATCAGTATCAGCTTCTTCATTATTCAACTCTTACTTAATGCCATGATAATACACATCAGCACCATAGTGCCATGGGACAGCCTTGTCTGAAGTGTATGGGATGGGACCAGGAACGATGATTATTAGCGGAGCAATTCTTGGAATGGGCATAATCCTAACAGGTTTTCTCGAGGAAACCTTTGAAGGATTGGAGGAAATGGTTATGATGGCAACATCTTCATTGGGAACAACAGGAATCATAGTCTTCTCGAACAGAATCTCTTTATTATCCATCAGGCGCTGAACACCTGACTTCAATAAATGGCAACCAGTAGGTAGAATCGAGCACATGTGGAAACCTGCACCACAACCCGGGAATACACCTGCCAATAGCATATTCCTCTTAACAATCATAAGAGGAGTAGAAATTTCTTCAATAAAGGTTACAAACAAATCATTGTCAACAACATTAACCCCACGACCATGTTTGGGCATAGGAGCAGTTATTACATTCGGCTTTTCTGGAGCATCAAACTCTATCTCCTTAGCTTCCAACAAATCTTGTACTTTGTTTCTCAAAGCCCAACAATCATTGGTATCATGGCCAGGACTCTCAGAGTGGTAGGCGCACCGCGCATTGGGATTGTATCTAGGAGAGGTAGTGTTGGGATTTTTGGGAGCCTCCCTTAATGTGGTCAAGTTAGATTTCAGTAGGTGAGGTAACACTTCAACTAATGTCATACTAATACGGGTAAACTGCCACTGTGGCCTTTCCACTCTCTGTTGATTGTTGCATTGTGGAGCAACAGTGGGTCTTATTATCATTACATCATTTACTGTTGGACGGTGTTCAACTCTGTTTTGGCCCCTCGGGTTATAAGCTGCACTGGCTTCCTTCTTACCAGTAAAAGGTTTCTTTACCGAACTCGCAGAGGCATCCTTCTGTATTTTACCACTTCGAATTCCAGCCTCCACTCTTTCTCCAGTTAAAATCAACTCGGTGAAACCAGACGATGAATTGTCGATCAAGTGGTTGAAAAATGGACCAGATAACGTCCCCAGGAACATATCAACCAACTCCCTATCAGACAAAGGGGGTTGAACTCTGCCAGCCAAATATCTCCATTTCTGAGCGTAATCTTTGAAACCTTCACCTGCAACCATGGACATACTATAAAGTTGAGTACGAGTGGGAGCAAGGTCGGCATTATACTGGTACTACTTGTAGAAAGCAGCAGCAAGATCTTCCCAGTTTCGAACATTGGCCCCTTCCAACTGGTAGAACCATTCAAGCTGAGTCCCTAACAGACTATCTTGAAAGAAGTGCACCCACAAATTTCTATCAGCAGTGTGGGGTTGAATTTTCCTGACATAAGAACGAAGATGGAGTTTTGGGCAAGACACTCCATCATACTTAGCAAAAACTGGAGCCTTGAACTTCTGAGGGATGACCACTCCAGATACCAGTCCTAGTTCTCCGAAATCCAAACCAGGTACCTTTTGAACTTCCATAGCACTCAGACAATCTTCTAGTTGCTTGTACCTATCCTCGACAGGAGGATATTGCTCATCATCAAAATCAGTATCATTATCAGAGACCGCAGGACTAGGGCCCTTTTATTCTTCTTGGTTCTCCCCTTCTTTGGATGAAGAGGTTAGATCAGTTTGATGCTTCAACCTTTCCCCAAACCTTCTTCCCATATTCAGAAGCTCGACCTTCTTCTTCTTCTTCTTCTTCTTTTCTTTCAGAATGAGAGTTTTCAGATCTTCTTGCCCCTTAGCAAGACTTATGAACATTTGTTGGAACTGGGTGTTCTGTGCCTGAAGCTCTTTGATGGCTTGATCAGAAGACATTTCTGTTGAAATAAACAGCGAAGAAGATAAGAAATCTGTAGTGGTACCTGTGATGATGTGCGTGATAATGGGATGCGCATGTAATGATTTCAAATACCTGGGAGATTTAAATTTTCAAACCAAAAATAAACAAAACTTTATTAGCTTACTTTGAAATGTTCAACAATGCCTTTAAGGCGTTAAAAAGAAGTGAATAAAAACAAATCTAAAACTAGAAAAACAAGATCAAAAGTCCCATGGACACTTTCTCTTTGTGCTGATGTAGTCATTGATCACTCTTTCCTCCTCGAGCTGTTTGGTGAGCTTCAAAACCTTCCTCTCTTGCTCATGGAACTGCTCTCTGTAAGTATCTCGCTCATTCTTCAGCTGAATCCAAGACCTTTGTAGCTCCCTAAGATCAGTAGGCATGTAAGGATAGAGAACCATGTAAGGAATACCGTCTTCAGTAGTGGGTTCCATAATCACTGGTAACACTGCTGCATATGGCATCACAAGCTTCTGTGCACGAGCTCGGACCCATTGGAGATAAGGCTGCACAAGAAGGGAAGTTTTGGGTCCCAACTCATGGGTGTCTGATCTATTTACTATGCCCCAAGCTCGTATGAACCTCCGGAGATTCCCTTTAACATCCTCCGCATAGTCGAATGCAACATCCTCGAGAAGTAACCTATGGGGACCATCTCTCCGAGCACGACCAAATTATCGTAAAGCTAGACAAGGATTGTAAGTTATACCTACCCTGATACCAAGTAATGGGACATTAGGATACCCCCCCCCCCCCACACAACGGTCAATAACAGCAATGTCTTCCATAGCCCAGGAACACCAAATAATATTTGTATGAGCAAGTGACATTATTTTGTGCGACCAGCCCAAACCTTCTTCGTTCTTCAGCACAAACTTAGGGAGGTGAGAAATAAACCACCATGACAACAATGGCATGCAGCACATAAGGGTTCCTCTTCTCCTTGTGGTACGAGTATAGAGAGCGTGTAAGATATCTCCAAGCAAAGTAGGCACAGGATTGCGAGAAAGGAAAATCTTGATAACATTCACATCTACAAAGGAATCTGGGTTATGGAAGAGAACCAAACCATAGATAAGAAGAGCCAAGACATCTTCAAAAGCCTGAAAATCCAAATTATCCCATAATATCTGAGCTTGGTCTATCAGAAACTTGGCTATAAAACCTTCGACTCCGCTTCGAGTTTCCCAATTGGATACCACATCAACCCGTTTCAGATGCAAAGCTGAGGCAATGACTTCTGGCTTAGGAACTTCTTCCATACCTGTGAAGGGTACCTGTTCAAGAATGGATATGCCCAATAGATGAGAGAATTCCTCCAAGGTGGGTACCAACTAATAATCTGGAAAGGTGAAACAGTGATGCTCGGGATTGAAGAACTGAAAGAGTACACTCATCATATGTTCATCGGGGTTTGAAGTAACCAAGCTGAGAAGTTGACCATGTCTCTTAATGAACCTAGAGGTTTCAAAGATCTTTGACACTAACTCTTTGAGTTGGGATGGTATCTCCACAAAGTTGACTCGGATAGTCTTTCTACGTGCGGAAGCCATGATCTGCAAAACAAAGAAAAGATAAATTCCCTTGGTCTTTGAAATGGTTAGTGTAATGAAGCATGTATGCTATGTTATGATGCATGATGTCATGATAAAAACAACAGGTATAGCAGATAACAGGCATGGCAAAGACAAACAAGTTACACAAGGCCCTTAGGTTCAAGGCTTGCATGAGGTCAAAGGTAATACCCTCTTGAAGTTAAGTTGGTTTCAACCTGTCCTAGAAAAAGTAAGTGGGTTCTAGGGGATCTTAATATCACTGACCATCCTCCATCGGTCATGGTTTTAACTCACGCAATCTTTTCTTGCAGCCGGAACTATCTCGAGAGTATGGTCTCAATGAGTGTAGCATCGAGTATCAACCAGTTCTCAGCTCTACACTGAGGTCGGCTATCTCACTACTTTCTAATGGCCAAGTTGGGAGATTAAAGGTTCTAAGGTCAGTTTATGCTTAACGACACCACGCGGCGTCCCCATATTCTTCTCGTTTCTCCACAAGGGATACCGGTACCAACCAAAGTGCCACACCAACGTAGTTACTACTTCAACTGTATCGGTCTATGTTGTACAGTTCCCTCACAGTCTATTACTACTTACCTAAAAGGTATTCCCCAGATCCGGGTGTAGGATCTATAGTAACCCCAAACAAAACCCTTAAAAGTAAAGCAAACAAAGCAATCAAGAGAAGCAATTATGATGAACTAGATCCTAAGGTATACCCTACTTATTCTCCCCAGCAGAGTCGTCAGTTCTGTGATACGAGGGCAGAACCGACTGTTTTGACGCTGGTTTGTGTTTTGCATTTTGTGTTTGCAAAATGTCGCGGTAAGCAAGAGTCACCACCGACTTTTATTTCATCCAACCGGAAAGGAAAAAAGTACAGAAAAAAAATCCTTTTTTGAGATATTTTGAGTACGGGGGCTAGATTATAGAAAGGGGAGGTGTTAGCACCCTTTCTATCTATGGTTTTCCACGGGCTCTTAGACACTTGCTCATCTTTTTAAAATTGCTTGTGTGTGTGCTTTCTTTGGAAATGTTTTACTTCGTGATAACCCTTATATCAGTTCTCAAGGGTCTGACGAAGTTTGTTTTGAAAATTGTTTTGAAAAGTGTAAGTGTGAAAAGTTTTGATTTGAGCAAGTACCTACCAGTATCTAGCTACTCGAAAAAAGATCGTTTCTATTCTCGTTCCTTTAGACAACGCTATCCTATTATTGAGAAATGGGTAGCACCGTCGTCGGAGTTGTAAGGGTCAATTCGAAAGGGACGTACGATCACTAAAGCAATGTTAGGATACCTTATTAATAACCCTAGAGTCTTAAGATCATATCTGAGGCAACCTTTCCGAGGCAACATTTCCGAGGCAACGTTTGATCTTTTTAGACAGGAGGGAAACCACTAAGACACCCTATACTTAATGACCATTTGACGAAGGCAACCGAAGTGTGGGTATACCCTAGGAGTGATATGTGCGAGTGATCTATTTTCAATTATTTAGTCTTTGCACATTAGGGTTTTCTAACTGTATTAATTTGTCACACATTCTTGTCATACAATCCTATTAGCATACATCTAAACAGTCAAAATATTTACGAGAATTAAAATGCGAGAAAGTAAATCTACGCTATTACAAGGCTTCGGGGAGGGGAATTAATTACATAGCCAAAACCCCGGGAAAAAGCGATAAATGAAAACCCTAGATTAAACTATTACAAACCATGCACAGTTACAACAATAAAAATAAAATATTATGCGCGCCATGAACCGAATACGAGATAATTAGGGTTTTGCCCCTTGCCTAAACCTAATTGCGATTAATTAAAAAAAAAATTTTGTTATGTTTTAAGAAAATAATGGAATTGTTAAATTAAAGGAAAATCCTAAGTCTAATTAATTTTAAATTACGAAAAATAAATTAAATTAATTTTAATCTATGACCTATTTTTGTATTTTATTTATTTGAGACAAAGAGTAAAATAAAACTAAAAGTTTAACCTAATTTCTAGTTGATTTTATTCTTGAAAACAAATTATAATTTTTCCTAATTTAAACTAAATTAAATTAATTTTGATAAATAAATAAAAACTAAACCTAATTTTGTGAGATATTGATTTTTTATATTTTTTATGAAAAAGATTAATTTGTTAATTGAAAAATATTAAAGGAATAAAATAAAACAAAGAATAAGAAAAGAAATAAATGGGCCTGGTTGCAATGCTGAAAGAGGGGGGTGAAAACTGAATTTCTGGGCCCAAAAGGCTAAGGCCTGTTTGACTTCACCCTAATCCAGTATGCATGCTTGACTCAGGCGCATGGTGGTCCTTCCAAGGTGGCATGTTGATCTGGGGACATTGATGGATTAGAGGGTCAGATCTTGATGGTGCACGATGGACGCTGGAGGCTGTAGTGTACTGGAATTCCTAAAACAAAATAACATGAACAAAGTTTGGGACATGGGGATCGAACTCAGGTCCTCATGCATAATTCCACTCCCACGCTACCAACTGTGTTACGCGTCTTATTTGTATATATAATAACAAGAATATATAATATATCAAACACAATGGTTCAATAAGAAAAATGTGCGGAATTTTAAACTGCCCAACCAGGAGGTGCCACGCATCCATCTTCTTCCTCCCGTCCGTCATTTTAGATAACAACATCTTTACCTACGGACATGGTGCTGTAGCCATAACCCTGTCTATTTCAAAAATGACATCCAAGCAATATAAATGAGTTTCAAGACCATGGATCGATTAGGTTTGACCCTCTGATCACAATGGTATCCTTCATTAAGGCCAATCGTTCCTGTATTGGAAAGCCCCAAAATAACAAAGCAAACCCTAGCTATGGAAAATGTTCATACAAGCGTTAAAACTTCAACTAAATGGTCCAGACATGATGCAAACATGACAACAAACACAAATATACCATTGAAACATGTTCATGATGCAAGAATCGTAACAATGAAATCTGAAAAAGAATGAAAACCATGCAACGTCTAGAGGGTGATTCTGGGCGTGTGGAGATGTGCAACTGGTCGTGCTAGCTTCAGAGAGATTCCAGGAAACGATTGGTGGCTTTGAAAGTCTGTGAATCAGCCTCCAAAATGGAAATCAGTCTATCACTTTTTTTGACAATTTTCAATTCTTGCTTGCAGCTTTTTCGACCTCCAATTTCCTCTCTTGTGCATTGGATCTCTTGTCTATATGTAGTGGAACGCCTTAGGTCAATAAAAATGCCTTGTATCTTTATCAATTATGGTGATTTGATTTGTTTTTCTCCTTGTATGATATCTTTCTATATCAAGCCAAATCATACCATTTTCATCCCAATCTTCCTTGGCACGATTTGATTTGGTTTGACAGAATATTTGCATTATAATTCCATTCAAAATCAGATCAAAAACAAATCTTCCATATTTTATATCATTTATTTGATTTAATTTGACTTTTAAATGATAAAAAATCAAAATAAATTAAATAAATAAAGTCAATAATATGTGGTAGAGTGTTTGGATCGTGAATCATGTTGGAAGCATAATGCAAGCTTAAAAGGTTGGGCCCATTTGGCAAAAAATGCATTTTTGAGCATGTTTGACTTTTGGCAATTTTGCAAAAAAGGGTCAACTTGGCCAATGCATAACTCTCTCAATTTTGACCCTAGAGATGTGTTCTTGGACTTTTTGGAAATCTCAATATGTCCTCTAAGCAAACCTTTTGGTCTCATATCAATTGAGTCTTCCATGTTCATGTATGAAGCTTTGACCCAAAAGGTGTTTTTGTTGACTTTTCAAAATAACCTATAATGTCCAAATTCATATCTTTTTGTGAGTGCATATTTTCAATTTGGGAGTTATAGATGAATTATAGGTAATTGAATCCTCTTCAAAATGAGCTTTGTATGGGTCATTTCTGATAAAGTATGAGAAAGTTATGCTTGGTCAAAGTTGAGTTGTCTTTTCCTGCAAAACCCTAATTTAGCAACTTTTGGGTTTTGATGAATTGTGAGCAATCCTTGATGAATTATGGTCAAATCTTGATCAAATGATGAATTATACTTCAAAATGAGTATGTTTCCCAAAAATCTTGAAGTTTGACTGTATGTGGGCCACAGTTGACTTTTGACCTAGCACAGTCGATTTTTAGGCTTTTGAGCAATTCACTGAGCAAACTTCCTCTGCAAGGCTTGAAACTTGACATGGATGATCTTGAGAACATATTAGTACATTGGTGAGCATTTGGTATCCTTTTGACTCAAGTGTTTTGATGAAAAATGAAACCCTAATTTGAAGTAGATTGTTTTAGGAGAGGGTTTGTCTGGTCAACTCTTGGACTTCCTTGAGCAATTTGAGGACCTCACTTGACATGTATTGAGAAATATGGGAAGGAAAATTTTGGGGTGCAACACCCTCGAACATGGGCATTTTAGAAAAAGACCCTTCGATAAAAAAGATCGTAATCCCTCGATGACCCTCGATGTTGCCTTCGGTAAAACGATCTAGTCCCTAAACAAAATTGCTAAAACGTTCCATATGTTGCCTTCTATGACTATACAAATGTTCCACACTCGTCCCTTCATATCTGTGATACGGTGGGAGAACTGACTATGGTTTTGCATTTGTTTTCGCAAATGTTTCGGTTGAGCAAGAGTCGCCACCGACTTTTTATTTTATCCTAAGGAAAGGTTAAAAAGCACAGCAAAAACCTTTGAGATGTTTTCTTGGGTTCGGGGAGTAGATTATAGAAAGGGAAGGTATTAGCACCCTTTCTATCCATGGTTATCCATGGGCTCTTAGTTACTTGCTTAGATCAACTTGCCTTAATTTTCAATTGTTTGAAATGGTGCTTTGTGTGTGTGGGTTTGAAAATGTTTTTGAAAAGAGGCCAATGTGGTGGCAACCTTTGTAATGATCCATGTTGGGATGTATACAAAGGTGTATGTCTTTTGAAAAGGTTTTCATTTGTTTTTGAAAGTTTGTTTTTGAAAGTGTAGTGATGTGTGGTTTAGAAAATAGGCAAGTGTTTTGTTTTGCAAGTTTGATTCAAGTAACTAAGAGTTTGTCTACTCCTAAATTTCTCAAAGATTTCTACTATGTTTTAACCCTTTTAACAAATTTGTTCCACCATTGCATTTGGTGGACAATCTTGTGTTAGGATGTGAAAGGGACGGGCGCGGGTCATCGTTTAGACCATAATTGCAATGGTGCCAAGTATCTTTGGGCAATTTTCTTTAAGGGACTTGATCATTTTTAGGCAACTTTTGAAAGCGTCATCGAGGGACTATGATCATTTGATTGTTTGTTTTGTTTTTGCCCAAAGAGACCTAACATGCAATATGGCCCATTTATTGAAGGCAACAAGTGGAATACCCTAGGGGTGCAAGTGTGATTAGTGTTGTCCATTTTCATGCTTGTTTATCTTGAAATTAGGTCAAACTATTTTTGTTGTTTTTGATTCGCATACAAACCCTAATTCTAGCATGGTATATTTAGAAAGCAATAAAGTGCGAAAAATAAAGTCCTAAACTATTACAACACAATATATGGGAAGGGGGGGTACAAATGTTCAAATGGGGGTATTTTGACAAGGAATTTAAACCTAGACTATTACATCAATATTGAATTATTTGCAAGATAATTGATTGCACAAATTAAATGGAAATAAAATAAATATGCAAGATGCAAAAAGGTTTTTTATATGTATGAAAAAAAAATATTTTTATATGTCAAATAAACAAAATAAAAAGTATTATTTTTTTTTTGGAGTTTTTATGCTTTTAGGGCAAAACCCTAATTCATTAAATAAAAGTATTAATTATTTAATATGTACAAAATTTATCAATTATGTACAAAAATAAAATAAAAAATGAAGTATATTGGTCAAAAGGTATTTTTTTAATGTTAAATATTAATAAAAAATAAAAGGTATATATTTTGTATTTTTAACCTAAATATACTAATATATATAAATATTTGTATTATTTACTAAATATATATTATATATACAAAAATAATAATATTTAATATTTATAAAAAAAGTATATTTTATATAAAATATTTTCAGAAGATAAATAAAAATGGAAAATAAAATGTGTTTGCATTATTTTAGTGTTTTTCAAATAAAAGTATGTTTATATATTTATGTATGTACAAATATTAACCTAAACAAATAAATACCTAATAAATATGAAAATGGTGTAAAAAATATTTTTTAAATTTTTAATATTATAAAAATAAATAAATAAGTCAGCACAAAAAAGAAAAAGTCAAAAAGTCATAAAAATAAGCAAAATGGGCCTAGGGGGTGTGTGTGTGAAAATGAGGTGTAAACAGAAATGAGATCTCAGGCCCAGCCCAAAGGTTGTTGTCTTCAACCTTCAGACAAACATATTCAAAAACACGCGCCTTTCTTCTCAAATCCCTAACTCCTGATTCTTTGATCTTTTGCCAAATCTTCCAACATGAAACCTGTAGAGCTTGAAGCCACGATTCTAGACATATAAAGAAGTCAATCTAACTCTCATAAATGAGAGAGAATTTCTTCTCCCCCAATTCCTGACCTAGTTTTTGTTCAATGTTCAGACTTAAAATTCTCTAAGCATACATAATATAAATTAAATCTAATTACATGGGCATGTTCAAGGCTATGAATGTGACATGATTTCTTCACAAACCTAAAGCTAACAATGCCTGGATAGAGAGATATGTGTTCATGAACTTACCTGTTCAGTTGAAGTTGTATCTGGTGATGGAGGTGTCTTCAATGCAATGTGATGATTGGTACAACTTCCTTGATGTCCAGGGATGTTATTCCAAGCTTTACTTTGTCTTGAAACCATTTGAATCGTGCTATGGAACTTCAGCTGCAAAACAAGAAAATGAAAATGGTGATGTTGCCTGGGAGTGTTACAGGTCGTGTTTGAGGTTTGGAATAGCTTCAAGGGATATTGTGGGATGTGTTTGATGTGTTTTTAGCAAGAATGCATGGAAGGTTTGAGCTATGGAACTCAAACTGCAGCAGATGCTCTATTTGGGCAGTTTGAGGGTGATTCTGGGAATGGGGGAGGTATTGGGGATGCTAGGCTCGTGTTTCAGCTTAGAATGGCTCTTTAGAAAGTGTTTGACAAGTTTACTTAAGGCCTGGTTAGCTGAGATGAAAGTTGGTATGTGTTATGGCAAGTTTCTTACACTTTAAGCAAGAGATGGCAAGTTGGTCTTTCTAGCCTATACAGGCCCCCATTCTATGTTGCATAACTCAGTCTTGATCAGTGTAATTAACTCATAAACTTGTGCCAAAGAGATCTTAACTGTACTTGCTTGGATTTGCTTTAGACATAAAGTGCAACTTTTCCAAAATGGATATAATGCTTTATCTAAAAATGGATTAAACTTGCATACAATGTCCAAACTCATAGAACAGCACCTTGGCACAAAGGATTGGCATTAAATTAAGGAGTGTAATTGAGATAAAAGACCTGTAATCAAGGAAAGCATGCTGAATTCAAAATGGCACAAATGTATGAACATGTAACTTGGCCAAATCAAAAGTGAGTTTTTCCCATATTGCCAAATTCGATTCTCTCCAACCATGAGGTTGTTTGATGAGTTCTTGGACATTTTGGAAAGCTTGGAATGTGTACTATAATCCATCTTTGAAATGCAAATTGAAATTCCAAGTGTAAGCATGTGAAAGATGGTCTTGAAGTTAGGTAAAAACCTTGCCTAAAATAGGTCAAATTTTCTCTAAGGTAAGAATGGTTTGGTACCCTTGTTCCAAAAATTGTAACTTGAGCTACAAGCTTCTTTTGGGAATACTTTGTGAATCAAAGTTGTAGATTTTGCAATAGGCTAAAACTTTCATGTTTTGACTTTTGCTTGAATCCAAATGAATCTTGGTGAGAAAGTGGGGCAAAGTTAGGAAAAAATTAGGGTTTTTCATAACTTAGAAAAATTCTAAGTTATGAAAAATCTTTATTTCAAACCCTAATTTGCAATTCTTGATTTCTTGATGAACAAGTTTCATGATTTGGCATGTTTTGATGAAAAATGAATCTTGACACTTGACTTTGACCAAAAAAGTCAAAGTTTGACTTTTCAGTATACAGTCAAAATTGATCAATTGACTGGGAAATTCAACTGTCAATCTTGTGCATTTGGGATCTTTTGAGCTTGTTGAGCATGTAAAGATAATTCCATGGTGTCTTTGAGTCCATATGTGAGCTTGATTTGCCATTGGCTAGGTCAAACAGTCAAAAATTGCCTTTGTGCAGTCAAAACCCTAAAAATGACCATTTTGCCCTTTTGATGATCTGATCAAATTTCTTGTGGAATTGTGATCCAAACTTGATCAAATGGTCCATGTGAGTTCATAATGTTGATGTGGGTCAATTTTCATGAGATTTGACTGTCAATTGGCCACAATTAACTTTTTCCCCAATACAGTTGATTTCTAGGTCAACTGTCCAATTGACTGGGCAAAATTTGGAATCAGGACTTGAAACTTGGTATGGATAAACTTGGGAGTCCAACATGAAGCATGAAAGTCATCTTAGGCATTTTAGGTCAAAATATCTTTGTTCAAACACAAACCCTAATTTGGGTCAACAGTGCAAGGAGAAGTTTTGAGCAGAGGAAACCCTAATTGGATCTTGAGTTCCAAGGGTTTTGTGATGAGAAAATGTTGAGGAAATGGGAGGGCAAATTTTGGGGTACAACAGTTGCCCCTGTTCAATCTTCTTGAACCTGAAGAGTTAGATTGGCAAGTTTGCCTTTCGTGACTCGAGGGTAAAAGGAGATTGGACACTAGAGTGCCCGGAAATTTTCACTCGCATGTTGGAGTATCAGCAATGTGATGTCGGGAATGGGCTTATAGATGCCATTTGAAGAGATGGTGGATAGGGAGATGGGCTTGTAGATGCCATCTGGAGATGTGACAGAACCTTGTCGGGAATGGGCTTATAGATGCCATTTGGAAGTGTTGATCGCATAAGAGATTCCTTAGCGAGAACTTGTGTATTTGAGAAAGACAGATGTTTTCCTGGCTTGTTACAGGTGTTTGATCTTCAATCTCCTCATGCAGATATGCCCTGGCTAGATACAGGTGTTGAATCTACAATCGGTTGCTCACAGATGTGCCCTGGCTGGATACAGGAATCGAATCCGGAAATAGTCGTCAACAGATATGCCCTGGCTGGATACAGGAATCGAATCTTCGAACTCTTCAGACGTGCCCTGGCTAGATACAGGAATCGAGTCTGGAAATGTGGTCAACAGATATGCCCTGGCTGGATGTAGGAATCGAATCTGGAATTGTGATAGTTGCTAGATATGCCCTGGCTGGATACAGGAATCGAATCTTCGAACTCTTCAGACGTGCCCTGGCTAGATACAGGAATCGAGTCTGGAAATATGGTCAACAAATATGCCCTGGCTGGATGCAGGAATCGAATCTGGAATTGTGATAGTTGCTAGATATGCCCTGGCTGGATACAGGAATCGAATCTTTAAACTCTTCAGACGTGCCCTGGCTAGATACAGGAATCGAGTCTGGAAACTGATCACTCACAGATGTGCCCTGGCTAGATACAGGTATCGAATCTGGAATTGTGAAAGTTGAAGGTAGTTGTCTTTGGGATTGTCTTTTTCCCTGAAAAGGCAAAAACATCAGTTGTATGCAATGTCATGATGTATGAAATGCATGATGTCATGATGTTCAACATGAGATAGTGTTGTATGCACTTTATCATGTATGTAAGCAAGATGTATGAAATGTGAAATGTTTATGAATGTATTTTCGTCTTAGGAAAATAAATCCTTGACGACCGGCCGGGGAATTAAATCCTGGGCTGACATTGAAGAGTAGAGCTCTTTGCTTCCGCTGGGGATGATGGTTGCAAGAATACACTGGTAGGAGAAGATGACTCCATTGGGGAATAAACTTGTTGGAGAGATTACTCTGCGGGGAATTGCTCTGTGGAAGAGATACTTTGCTAAAGTTTTGATGAGAGGCCCGCTGAGGATTTCAATGATGGATTCCGCTGGGGATAATGATGATAAACTCCGCTGGGGATACCAAAGATAAACTTTGCTGGGGATTGTGTTGATGAGTTATGTTGGGGAACTTTGATGAACTCCGCTGGGGATAGGAAGAACTTTGCTGAGGGCGATCTTCTGTGGCAATTAGCTGAGGATAACCCAGTTATAAACCCTTATGAGGAATAACTTTGAACAAAGCTCGGGAGAGACGTCTGTACTCTGCAGGGGATAAGCTTCCAGAATCTACTGGGGATAAGCTTCAAAACCTGCTGGGGATAAGAATTCCACTTTCCTGGGGATAAGAATTCCACTTTCCTGGGGAAACTTTTGGAATTGCACTGGGGTATTGATATTCCGCTGGGGAACCATCTTAGGTCAAGACTGCCGGGGATGCTTGCTAATGAATGCCTATACTCCACTGGGGAATGTTGCTATCTTGTCTTATTCTGTGGGGAGTTGAGAGAACTTGATCACATCCTTCAGTTAGATCTACCTTGGTACTTTGGCGGACAAAGCAACCAGACTGCATCAGACAACTTTACATTGCCCCTGTTTATGATGTCACCTGTAATTAGTCTTTTGTTTCATATGCAAATATTTATGAATCAGCAATTTAATGTCAAATGCATATATCAAAAATGAACATTGGACGTTCTTCGCAAGACAAAACAGAAAAAGGAAAAACAATGGGCAATTTGTTTGGAAAAGTGAACTTGTATTGATTTTGAAATTTGCCTGTAAATAGGCGTTTTTGTACAAGAGGCTGACATCCTAGTAAGAGAATGCCGCCGAATAACATAGAGTTTACAATTTTGAAAAGGAAACAAAACAGCTATGTGCACAATATTCCCACTGGGTTCCAACTCTGCTATCGCCTTTATGTCTTCAAGCGTCTCATCACTTTGCTACTTAGTTGAAGATGAAGCTGATTGGTCGATGCCGAAGTCTGAGCCAGATAGTTGATGCCGAATTCTGGATGCAAGGTGATCCAATGAGACATAGTGTTACGCTTTATCCCTAACTTTTGCCTGGACCGCCCTTTCGGGTTTTCAGTCCACCGGGATACCCATTTTTGCCCAAGCCGCCTTTTCAGGTTTTCGACTTGCCGGGTGTACAAAGATTTTTTCATTTCATCCCTTATTTTTGCCCGAACCCTTTTGGTTCGCCGGGAAGCCCTTATTTTTGCCTAGGTATGTCAACCTAGCGGGTCTTTTATTCATGCGTAGTATCTTTTTACTATGTCTGCATTGGCGGGGTGAGGAAGGTCGTCACCATCCATGGTGGTCAGAATCATGGCTCCTCCTGAGAACACATGTTTAACCACAAATGGCCCTTCGTACGTAGGGGTCCATTTGCCCCGGGGATCACCTTGAGGAAGGATGATGCGCTTGATTACCAGGTCCCCAACTTGATACTCTTGTGGTCTGACTTTCTTGTTAAATGCCCTGATCATCCGTTTTTGGTACGTCTGACCATGACAGATAGCGGTGAGTCTCTTTTCGTCAATCAGGTTTAATTGATCAAGTCGAGTCTGGATCCAGTCATCTTCACTCAGATCTGCATCCTTCATTATCCGGAGAGAGGGTATCTGGACTTCAATTGGCAAGACTGCCTCCATGCCATAGACCAAGGAAAAAGGTGTTGCCCCGGTTGACGTCCTTGCTGAGGTACGGTACCCATGAAGAGCAAACGGTAACATCTCGTGCCAATCTTTATAGGTCACTGTCATCTTCTGCACAATCTTTTTGATATTCTTATTAGCTGCCTCTACAGCCCCATTCATCTTCGGCCGGTAAGGAGAAGAGTTATGGTGCTGTATCTTGAATTGCTCGCAGAGCTCAGTGATCATCTTGTTATTGAGATTGGTACCATTGTCCGTAATGATTCTTTCCGGGACGCCGTACCGACAGATCAGGTTATGCCGGATGAAACGTGCCACGACGCTCTTGGTTATCGTGGCGTAGGAAGCTGCCTCAACCCACTTCGTGAAGTAATCGATCGCTACCAAGATGAAGCGATGCCCGTTGGATGCCGTCGGTCGGATCTCACCGATCATATCAATGCCCCACATTGCGAAAGGCCAAGGTGCCGTCAGGATGTTCAGAGGAACCGGAGGGATGTGCACCTTATCAACATAGATCTGGCATTTATGACAAGTTCGAGAATGTTGGTAACAATCGGCTTCCATTGTGGACCAGAAATATCCTGCCCTAAGGATTTTCTTTGCCATGGTATGTCCACTGGAATGTGTTCCAAATGTACCTTCATGCAGTTCTATCATGATCTTCTCTGCTTCAGCCTTATCCACACAATGCAGTAGAGTTGAATCATGATTCCGTTTGTATAGAATGTCGTTACTGAGGAAGAATTTTGCCGCAAACCTTCTCATGAACTTCTTGTCATTGACAGATGCACCTTCAGGGTATTCCTGAGCTTCCAAGTATCTCTTCACCTCATGATACCAGGGTTTTTCAGTCACTTTTTCGGCCTCAAGATCGCAGCAGTATACCGGTTCGTCCAATTTCCAGATAATGATTCGGGGAGCCTCATTGTCCCATTTGACTTTGAACATTGAAGACATCGTAGCTAGTGCGTCCGCTAGCTGATTCTCCTCTCTTGGGAAGTGTTCGAAAGTTATTTCTTCAAAGTGGGGAAGCAAGGTCAACACATACTCCTTGTAAGGAATAAGATTTGGGTGTTTCGTATCCCACTCGCCTTTGATCTGATTGATCACGAGAGCGGAATATCCGAAGACACTCAGAAACTTGATCCTTAAGTCGATTGCAGCTTGAAGACCCATGATACATGCCTCATATTCTGCCATGTTGTTGGTGCAGTTGAAACACAGCCGGGCAGTGAGTGGAGTATGAGTGCCTTTGGGGGATATGATTACAGCGCCGACACCATTACCCAAAGCGTTGGAGGCTCCGTCAAAATGCATAGACCATCGGGATCCTTCCTCAGGTCCTTCATCCGGTCCAGGTACTTCACAATCTGTTACTACCATGATATCTTGGTCCGGAAATTCAAAGTTCGACGATTGGTAATCATCCACAGGTTGGTGTGCCAAATGATCTGCCAATACACTTCCCTTGATTGCTTTTTGAGTTGTGTACTGGATATCATATTCTGTCAAGATCATTTGCCATCTTGCTATTCTTCCAGACAGAGCAGGCTTTTTGAATATGTACTTGATGGGATCCATCTTTGAAATCAAAAGAGTGGTGTGAGTCAGCATATACTGTCTCAGCCGGCGAGCAGCCCATACCAGAGCGCAGCAAGTTTTCTCGAGCAGTGAGTACCGAGACTCACAGTCGGTAAACTTTTTGCTCAGGTAATAAATAGCGTGCTCTTTTCAGCCAGACTCGTCATGCTGCCCCAGCACACACCCCATTGAATTGTCAAGTACTGTCAGGTATAGTATTAGAGGTCTCCCTTCCACTGGTGGCATAAGAATGGGTGGCTCTTGGAGATACTCTTTTATCTTTTCGAAAGCAGCCTGACATTCATCGTTCCAACGTACTACTTGATCTTTCTTCAGTAATTTGAAGATTGGCTCACAGGTAGCAGTTAGATGTGAGATGAAACGGGCAATGTAATTCAGTCGTCCCAGAAAGCCTCTGACTTCTTTCTCTGTCTTGGGAGTTGGCATCTCTTGTATGGCTTTTACCTTGGCAGGGTCCACCTGAATACCTTTATCGCTTACAATGAAACCTAGCAATTTTCCGGACCTCACCCCAAAGGTGCATTTGTTGGGATTTAATCTCAGCTTGTATAACTTCAATCGGTCAAACATCTTCCGCAGATGGTCAAGGTGCTCCTCCTTAGTTTGAGACCTTGCAATCATGTCATCAACATATACCTCAATCTCATGATGGATCATATCATGAAATAAGGTGACCATGGCACGTTGGTAGGTTGCCCCAGCATTTTTCAACCCGAATGGCATGACCTTGTAGTAGAAGGTGCCCCACTGAGTGACAAAGGTAGTCTTTTCCATATCTTCCAGAGCCATCTTGATCTGATTGTACCCTGAAAAACCATCCATGAAGGAGAACACCTTGTGTTGAGTAGTATTGTCAACAAGAACGTCGATGTGAGGCAGAGGGAAATCATCCTTGGGGCTTGCCCTGTTCAAATCCCTGTAGTCGACACACATTCTGACTTTACCGTCCTTCTTTGGCATTGGCACCACGTTGGCAACCCACTGAGGGTAAGAAGTTACTGCTAGAAACCCGGCATCGAATTGCTTCATAACCTCAGCTTTGATCTTTTCGGACATCTCTGGGCGCATACGGCGGACCTTTTGCTTTACCGGAGGGCAGTCTTCCTTGGTAGGCAAGTGGTGAACCACAATATCGGCATCCAACCCGGGCATGTCTTCATAGGACCAAGCAAAGATCTCCATGTAATCATGCAGCATCTGGATCAATCGTTACTTCACACTGAGCTCTAGATTGGCACCAATCTTGACCTCTTTTCTATCTGTCTTAGTACCCAGGTTCACTGTTTCCACGGGCTCTTCATGCGGCTGAATGGCCCTCTCTTCCTGGAGTAGCAGTCTCGCGAGTTCACCAGGCACTTCGCAATCATCTTCACCTTCGTCCTCGGCCAAGTTGATCGAATTCTCGAAGTCATAACTGGTGGTAGCAGAGCCGTTACCAGTGAGATCCATAGTGGATTGAAACCTGTATAAGTGAGTGTGTGTAAATATAGCTGTTTTGCAATATATAACACAGAAAGAAAAAGAGCACAAGATTTGAAATGCAACAAACGTCAAATGTTTTGATTAATGATATATGGAAATGTCATACAAAAAGCCCTCACAAATGGAGCTACGATGCCCCGGGTAGGACACCGAGCCAATAAAGTTTTAACATATTGTTTGTTACAAATTGAAAATCAAAAGAGTTAATTACTGCGTGACAAATGTGATAGGTGTAAAATCCTTTGTCGTCCAGTTGCTTGGTCCGTTGCTGGTGGTTGGATAGATCCAACTGTCAAACTCCGCTTCCTCTACGTCATCCTCGATAGCATTCACCCTTGGATTGGTTATGAACACCAGAGCCTTTCTGATCCTCTCTTTGCGTACAGCCTTATGAGCCTCTGCAGTGAAGCCCAGCCCAAACTTGTCGGTCTTTTGAGTGAAGTCAGGAAGCTGACCCCAGTTTGCACATTTGCCTTTCTCAATTACAGCCCGGGCATCCTTCAAGGAAGCCATCTTCAACGGAAAGTCTTCTTCAACCACTGTTTCAGCTGATGCCAACGTTGGAGGTACTTCCTCAAAATGCTGAAAGGGGGTTTCAATAAACTCCCCGTCCATCTCGATATACCGGAATGAATTCAAGTGACTAACCATGTATTCCTCCTCACCCTACACAGTAACAATCTTCCCTTTGACAGGGTATTTGAGCTTCTGGTGTAGAGTGGATGTTACTGCCCCAGCCTTGTGAATCCAGGGTCGACCCAACAAGCAGGAATAAGATGGACGAATATCCATTACATAGAATGTTAAGTTGAAGACTTGGGAACCCACACGAATAGGAATGTCTACCTCACCGTGCACCATCCTCTTAGAACCGTCGAAGGCTCTAACAATGATGTTACTAGGTTTCAATTCCAGGCCCTCACAATCCAAGCGATCCAATGCCTTCTTGGGAAAAACATTCAGAGAAGAACCGGTATCCACCAACATGTGTGCGAGAGTAGTGCCCCTGCATTCTATGGAAACATGCAGGGCATCATTGTGATTTTTCCCTTTGGCGGTAAGATCAGCATCCGAGAACCATAAACCATTGTCAGCTGTCAAATTAGCCACACAGTCAGTGAATTGATCTGCAGAGGTCTCTTGCGGCACATGGGTCGTTTTCAGAAATGAAATCAGGGCCTTTGCATGGGCCTCTGAGCATAGCAGCAATGATAGCATAGAGATTTTGGAGGGGGTATGCCCCAACTGTTCAACAACATTGAAGTCACTCTTTTTAATGATTTTAAGGATTTCCTCCATTTCTTGTTGGGAGGCTTCAACAGCAGTCTTTTTTGGTGCCTCCGTCCGGGCAGGCAAGTCGGTAGCAACTTCTTTGCCCCGAGCATCAGAGGACTCGGCGGCAGTAGTAGACACAGGAACTTGATTTGGAACATGCACACTTGCGAGTGTGATGATGAGAGGTTTTCGGATAACTGGTGGTGCAATGTCAGGCGAGAAGAGCCTGCCACTGCGAGTAATCTTGGCGGGACCAGTGATGTTACTGATACTGGTATTGGTACTGGTGTTGAACTCCTGCTTTACTCCAAGCACATACACGTCTGCCCCATAATGCCATGGGACAGCCTTGTTAGATTCATAGGGGAGAGGCCCCGGAACAGTGATGGTAATGGGTGCAACAGACATAATTTGGACTGGCTTCTTTGGGAGAGCCTTGGTAGGATTGTAAATTGTGACGACAGATACTTCTTCAGCAGAAACAAATGGAACATCAGTTTTCTTGAACAGAATTTCTTTGCTATCCATCAGGCTTTGGATGCCTGGTTTCAGCAGCGGACAACCGGTAGGGATAACAGCACACAGGAGGCAACCCTTGCTACAACCCGGAAATAAACCGGCTAGTAGTAAGTTCCTCTTAACAGTCAAAAGAGGGGTAGCAACATCATTCACCGAAACAACATACAAATCTTCCTCAATGGCATTTACTCTATGCTGGGGCATAGGAGCAGTTACAACATTTGGCCTCTCAGGCGCCTCAAACTGAATTTCCTTCGCGTCGATAAGGTCTTGCACTTTATTTCTCAGGGCCCAGCAATCATCAGTAGTATGCCCGGGGCTATCGGAATGATAAGCACAATGGGCATTTGGGTTATACTTAGGAGATGCAGTATTCATGACCTTTGGAGCCTCTTTGATGGTCACCAGGTTGGTTGATAACAGCTGTGGTAAGATTTGTGACAAGGTCATACTCAGCCGAGTATACTGCCTCTTGGGCCTTTCACCTCTTTATTGATTGTACTGCTGAGGAGCAGCAACAGGCTTTGAAATGACCAAGGCATTGACGGCTTGGCGGCTTTCTGGCTTGACTTGTCTTCTAGGACCATAGACTGCACTTGCTTCTTTCTTGAAAGGCCTTTTCTCAGTACTTGTGGAGGCAGCTTTTTGTATCTTTCCTGACCTGATGCCGGCTTCTATCCTTTCACCTGTCAGGATTAAATCTGTAAACCCAGCGGAGGAGTTACCAACCAAATGATTGAAAAATGGACCAGACAAAGTCCCTAGAAACATATCAACCAGCTCACGATCAGTCAATGGAGGCTGCACCCTGCCAGCCAAATCTCTCTATTTTTGTGCATATTCTTTGAACCCTTTGCCCGTTCCTAGAGACATACCCTGAAGTTGGGTACGCGTAGGAGCGAGGTCGGAATTGTATTGATATTGTCTGTAAAATGCGGTTGCCAAATCTTCCCAATGTCGGATACTAGCTCCATCTAGTTGATAGAACCACTCAAGTTGTGACCCCGAAAGGCTATCTTGGAAGAAGTGGATCCAAAGGTTCTTATCTGCCGTGTAAGGTTGGATCTTCCTTACGTACGACCTTAGATGCAGCTTTGGACAGGAGGCCCCGTCATATTTGGCAAAGGCAGGTGCCTTAAACTTGTGTGGGATTACTACCCCGGAAGATAAGCCCAAATCTCCGAAATCCAGCCCCGGCACATTCTGTATCTCCATGGCGCTCAAGCGGTCCTCTAATTGCTTGTATCGGTCAGCAGCAGGTGGGTATTGTTCGTCGTTGTAGTCCGTCTCGTTGTCAGAGACTGCAGGACTAGGAGCTCCTCCCCCTTGGGGACTATCTTTCTCTGCAGAGGAAGTAGTAGGATCAGCCTCGTTGTGGAGTGTGTTCCCAAACCTGCGTCCAGTATTGAATAACGCGGTTCTCTTCTTCTTCTTCTTCTTCAGGAGTAGAGCCTTCAACTCTTGCTGACCTTGGGCCAGGCTTAGGACCATTTCTTGAAACTGGGCACTTTGGGCCTGAAGGGCCTTGATTGCTTGCTCACTGGATGAATCTGGATTCATGATGACTGTTCCAAATAAACAGCGAAGAAGATTAAGCAACCTGTAGAAAAAATGGGTACCTGTTATGCACATGATGCATGAGATGCTATCTATGCAATACATTCAAGGATTTTAGAAATTCACAATTGTTGCAAACAAAAAAGAACGCACGTCATATTAATAAGAAAAGATTTCTTAGTACATAAATGCCCCATGGGCCAAATATTACAAAAACAACTTCTCAAGGTAAAAAGACATTGCGCATCCTCTTTGGCGCAATGTAGGTGTTGAGGGCCTCTTGCTCATGGAGTCGGCGGGTGAGCTCTAAAACCTTCTTCTCGCTGGCGTAGAAGCTGGCTTCAAAAGTGTTCCGTTCCTCCTTGAGTTGGATCCAACTCTTCTGCATCTCCTCCCACGATGTAGGCATGTCAGGATGTAGGACGGTGTAGGGAACCTCTCCTTCATTGACGGGCTCTTTAATCACAGGGAGAACATGAGGATAAGACATCATTAGACTCTGGGCTCGGGCTCGTACCTACTTGAGGTAAGGTTCAAGAGGGATGGAGTTCTTGTGTCCCAGAGTCTTGCTATCAACCTTGTTAGGCCTTCCCCAAGATCTGATGAATCTTTGGCGAAGTCCTTGCGCATCGTTGTCGAAGTCAAAAACTAGGTCAGGAATCAACATGTCGTGAGGGGCATCTCTTCGTGCATATCCAAATTGCCTCAAAGCTAGGCAAGGGTTGTAGGTGATACCTCCTCTGATTCCAAGTAAAGGAACATTAGGAAACTCTCCGCAACGGTCGATGATGATGACATTTTCTCTGGACCGAGAACACCAATGTACATCAGAGTGAGTAAGAGTCATCAACCATTGGGACCACCTTGAGCCTTGGTCATTCTTCAAGACAGATTGTGGAAGGTGCGAAATAAACCACCTTGCAAGGAGAGGAGTACAGCACATGAGAACACCCCTCTTTCTCATTGTTCAAGTGTAAAATGAGTGAAGGATGTCCCCAAGCAATGTTGGTATTGGATTTCTGGACAAGAAGATTTTGACAGCGTTGACATCCACCAATTGGTCAGGGTTTGGGAACAAGACCAACCCATAGATAAGGAGTGCCACAATCTCTTCAAAGGCTTGTAGGTCCAATGAATTCCAACACTCTTGTGCCTTCTCAAACAAGAATTTTGCTAAGAAACCTTTGACGCCGCTTCTAGTCTCCCAATGCCCCTTGATGTCAGAAGGCTGTAGATGTAATGCTCGAGCGACATCTTCCGGCTTTGGTTCCTTTTCCGTACCATTGAAAGGTAGTTGATTGAGGATAGGAATTCTCAGGAGTTGAGAAAATTCCTCCAAAGTGGGTACCAACTGATAGTCAGGGAAAGTGAAACAGTGGTGAAGAGGGTCAAAGAACTGGAATAGCACTTTCATCATGTCTTCTTCAATGTTGGTGTTGACTAAGCTGAGCAGTCTACCATGTCTTTCACTGAAGGATGAGCTTTCCGGAATTCTTGATGTGAGCTCCTTGAGTTGAGGAGAGATTCTCACAAGGTTAACTTGGATGGTTTTTCTGCGAGGAATTTCCATGACCTACAAAACAAGAACAAAGATGAAGATCTAAACCCTTGAAGTGGTTAGTAAATGCATATGATGCTCTATGATGTTCATGATGTATGCACAAACATATGTACAGGCAAATCACACCAAACCCTAGTTTCAGGCTTGCATGGGGTTTCATAGGTAAGTACCCTCTTGAGTGTAGTTGGCTTAAAAACTTGTCCTATAAATAGTAACCGGGTTATAAGGAGCTCAATATCATTGGATTGTTTTCATTGTTCATTGTTTTGGTTTAGCCACTTAACTAGCGACCAAAATATTCCAAGAAAACAACCCTCAATGAGTGTAGTATCGAGTATCTACCAACTTCGGACTGCACCAAAGCCGGTCATCTCACTACCCCTAATGAAAGGCCAAGATGGTCAAGTAAGGTTCTAGGTCATTAGTGCTTAGTGACATCACTCAGCGGCCCCATACTTTCCTTGATTGAACTCAAGGGTTACCGGTACTCACAAATATGTCGCACTAATATAGCTATTGCCTCGACCGTGTCGGTATACCCCGCACAGTTTCCACAACGTATTGCTATCTATGAATGTTTCCCAAAATCCGGGTGTAGGATTGCAAACCCAAACAATAGAGCCAAGATATAAAGCAATCAATTCAAACAATTAGTCATGCAAGAGGGTGATCTAAGCCCTAAGGTTACTCCACTTTTAAAATTTTCCCCAGCAGAGTCGCCAGTTCTGTGATACGGTGGGAGAACTGACTATGGTTTTGCGTTTGTTTTCGCAAATGTTTCGGTTGAGCAAGAGTCGCCACCGACTTTTTATTTTATCCTAAGGAAAGGTTAAAAAGCACAGCAAAAACCTTTGAGATGTTTTCTTGGGTTCGGGGAGTAGATTATAGAAAGGGAAGGTATTAGCACCCTTTCTATCCATGGTTATCCATAGGCTCTTAGTTACTTGCTTAGATCAACTTGCCTTAATTTTCAATTGTTTGAAATGGTGCTTTGTGTGTGTGGGTTTGAAAATGTTTTTGAAAAGAGGCCAATGTGGTGGCAACCTTTGTAATGATCCATGTTGGGATGTATACAAAGGTGTATGTCTTTTGAAAAGGTTTTCATTTGTTTTTGAAAGTTTGTTTTTGAAAGTGTAGTGATGTGTGGTTTAGAAAATAGGCAAGTGTTTTGTTTTGCAAGTTTGATTCAAGTAACTAAGAGTTTGTCTACTCCTAAATTTCTCAAAGATTTCTACTATGTTTTAACCCTTTTAACAATTTTGTTCCACCATTGCATTTGGTGGACAATCTTGTGTTAGGATGTGAAAGGGACGGGTGCGGGTCATCGTTTAGACCATAATTGCAATGGTGCCAAGTATCTTTGGGCAATTTTCTTTAAGGGACTTGATCATTTTTAGGCAACTTTCGAAAGCGTCATCGAGGGACTATGATCATTTGATTGTTTGTTTTATTTTTGCCCAAAGAGACCTAACATGCAATATGGCCCATTTATTGAAGGCAACAAGTGGAATACCCTAGGGGTGCAAGTGTGATTAGTGTTGTCCATTTTCATGCTTGTTTATCTTGAAATTAGGTCAAACTATTTTTGTTGTTTTTGATTCGCATACAAACCCTAATTCTAGCATGGTATATTTAGAAAGCAATAAAGTGCGAAAAATAAAGTCCTAAACTATTACAACACAAGATATGGGAAGGGGGTACAAATGTTCAAATGGGGGTATTTTGACAAGGAATTTAAACCTAGACTATTACATCAATATTGAATTATTTGCAAGATAATTGATTGCACAAATTAAATGGAAATAAAATAAATATGCAAGATGCAAAAAGGTTTTTTATATGTATGAAAAAAAAAGTATTTTTATATGTCAAATAAACAAAATAAAAAGTATTATTTTTTTTGGAGTTTTTATGCTTTTAGGGCAAAACCCTAATTCATTAAATAAAAGTATTAATTATTTAATATGTACAAAATTTGTCAATTATGTACAAAAATAAAATAAAAAATGAAGTATATTGGTCAAAAGGTATTTTTTTAATGTTAAATATTAATAAAAAATAAAAGGTATATATTTTGTATTTTTAACCTAAATATACTAATATATATAAATATTTGTATTATTTACTAAATATATATTATATATACAAAAATAATAATATTTAATATTTATAAAAAAAGTATATTTTATATAAAATATTTTCAAAAGATAAATAAAAATGGAAAATAAAATGTGTTTGCATTATTTTAGTGTTTTTCAAATAAAAGTATGTTTATATATTTATGTATGTACAAATATTAACCTAAACAAATAAATACCTAATAAATATGAAAATGGTGTAAAAAATATTTTTTAAATTTTTAATATTATAAAAAAAAAATAAGTCAGCACAAAAAAGAAAAAGTCAAAAAGTCATAAAAATAAGCAAAATGGGCCTAGGGGGTGTGTGTGTGAAAATGAGGTGTAAACAGAAATGAGATCTCAGGCCCAGCCCAAAGGTTGTTGTCTTCAACCTTCAGACAAACATATTCAAAAACACGCGCCTTTCTTCTCAAATCCCTAACTCCTGATTCTTTGATCTTTTGCCAAATCTTCCAACATGAAACCTGTAGAGCTTGAAGCCACGATTCTAGACATATAAAGAAGTCAATCTAACTCTCAGAAATGAGAGAGAATTTCTTCTCCCCCAATTCCTGACCTAGTTTTTGTTCAATGTTCAGACTTAAAATTCTCTAAGCATACATAATATAAATGAAATCTAATTACATGGGCATGTTCAGGGCTATGAATGTGACATGTTTTCTTCACAAACCTAAAGCTAACAATGCCTGGATAGAGAGATACGTGTTCATGAACTTACCTGTTCAGTTGAAGTTGTATCTGGTGATGGAGGTGTCTTCAATGCAAGGTGATGATTGGTACGGCTTCCTTGATGTCCAGGGATGCTATTCCAAGCTTTACTTTGTCTTGAAACCTTTTGAATCGTGCTATGGAACTTCAGCTGCAAAATAAGAAAATGAAAATGGTGATGTTGCCTGGGAGTGTTACAGGTCGTGTTTGAGGTTTGGAATAGCTTCAAGGGATATTGTGGGATGTGTTTGATGTGTTTTTAGCAAGAATGCATGGAAGGTTTGAGCTATGGAACTCAAACTGCAGCAGATGCTCTGTTTGGGCAGTTTAAGGGTGATTCTGGGAATGGGGAGGTATTGGGGATGCTAGGCTCGTGTTTCAGCTTAGCATGGCTCTTTAGAAAGTGTTTGACAAGTTTACTTAAGGCCTGGTTAGCTGAGATGAAAGTTGGTATGTGTTATGGCAAGTTTCTTACACTTTAAGCAAGAGATGGCAAGTTGGTCTTTCTAGCCTGTACAGGCCCCCATTCTATGCTGCATAACTCAGTCTTGATCAGTGTAATTAACTCATAAACTTGTGCCAAAGAGATCTTAACTGTACTTGCTTGGATTTGCTTTAGACATAAAGTGCAACTTTTCCAAAATGGATATAATGCTTTATCTAAAAATGGATTAAACTTGCATACAATGTCCAAACTCATAGAACAACACCTTGGCAAAAAGGATTGGCATTAAATTAAGGAGTGTAATTGAGATAAAAGACCTGTAATCAAGGAAAGCATGCTGAATTCAAAATGGCACAAATGTATGAACATGTAACTTGGCCAAATCAAAAGTGAGTTTTTCCCATATTGCCAAATTCGATTCTCTCTAACCATGAGGTTGTTTGATGAGTTCTTGGACATTTTGGAAAGCTTGGAATGTGTACTACAATCCATCTTTGAAATGAAAATTGAAATTCCAAGTGGAAGCATGTGAAAAATGGTCTTGAAGTTAGGTAAAAACCTTGCCTAAAATAGGTCAAATTTTCTCTAAGTTAAGAATGGTTTGGTACCCTTGTTCCAAAAATTGTAAATTGAGCTACAAGCTTCTTTTGGGAAAACTTTGTGAATCAAAGTTGTAGATTTTGCAATAGGCTACAACTTTCATGTTTTGACTTTTGCTTGAATCCAAATGAATCTTGGTGAGAAAGTGGGGCAAAGTTAGGAAAAAATTAGGGTTTTTCATAACTTAGAAAAATTCTAAGTTATGAAAAATCTTCATTTCAAACCCTTATTTGCAATTCTTGATTTCTTGATGAACAAGTTTCATGATTTGGCATGTTTTTATGAAAAATGAATCTTGACACTTGACTTTGACCAAAAAAGTCAAAGTTTGACTTTTCAGTATACAGTCAAAATTGATCAATTGACTGGGAAATTCAACTGTCAATCTTGTGCATTTGGGATCTTTTGAGCTTGTTGAGCATGTCAAGATAATTCCATGGTGTCTTTGAGTCCATATGTGAGCTTGATTTGCCATTGGCTAGGTCAAACAGTTAAAAATTGCCTTTGTGCAGTCAAAACCCTAAAAATGACCATTTTGCCCTTTTGATGATCTGATCAAATTTCTTGTGGAATTGTGATCCAAACTTGATCAAATGGTCCATGTGAGTTCATAATGTTGATGTGGGTCAATTTTCATGAGATTTGACTGTCAATTGGCCACAATTGACTTTTTCCCCAATACAGTTGATTTCTAGGTCAACTGTCCAATTGACTGGGCAAAATTTGGAATCAGGACTTGAAACTTGGTATGGATAAACTTGGGAGTCCAACATGAAGCATGAAAGTCATCTTAGGCATTTTAGGTCAAAATATCTTTGTTCAAACACAAACCCTAATTTGGGTCAACAGTGCAAGGAGAAGTTTTGAGCAGAGGAAACCCTAATTGGATCTTGAGTTCCAAGGGTTTTGTGATGAGAAAATGTTGAGGAAATGGGAGGGCAAATTTTGGGGTACAACAATATCCAATGATGGGGCTTCTTACCAAATCAATAGTAAGATAGCAACATCTAAAGGAGGAGGAAAATCACATCTAAGACCTTTTGAGTAGGTAGGTTCGCTCTTAGTTACTCGCTTGCTCACAACAAAAACATTTTATACACCCAAACTCTCATCTTTGAACTATTTTTCGAAACAAACACTTTGTATGCGTTCTTATAAAAACGAGAATCATTACAAAGTTACATTTTCAAAATACTTTCAAAAACACATCTCACACTCTCATCTTTGAACTATTTTCAAAACAAACAATTTGTATGCGTTCTTATAAAAACGAGAATTATTACAAAGTTACATTTTCAAAATACTTTCAAAAACCACACAAAGAACCATTTCAAAATAATAGCAAGTGATCTAGCAAGTAACTAAGAGCCCATGGAAAACCATGGATGAAAATAGTGCTAATACATTCCCTTTTCATAATCTACCCCCCGAACCCGAGAAAACATCTCTAAAGGTCTTTCTTGTGCTTTTTCACCTTTCCTTTTTGGATAAAAGAAAATTCGGTGGCGACTCTTGCTAAACCGCAAGATTTGCGAACACAAACGCAAAACCTTAAGTCAGTTCTCCCACCGTATCACACTTACCAAGTCAATGGTAAGATAACAATGTCAAAGGAAAAGAAAATGAACAAGAAAGACTTTTGAGTAGGTAGAATGCTCCTAATTACTTGCTCAAATTCAAAACAAACATCCTTGCTAATTTCAAAACAAGCACCTACACTTTCAAAACATCTTATAAACTTGAAAACATTTTCAAAAGATCAACATCTTTGTATACATTCTTACGAACGAGAATCATTACAAAGATTTCCTAAACAATGGCCTCTTTACAAAATACTTTCAAAAACCACACAAAGCACAATTTCAAACAAAAACAAGTGATCTAGCAAGTATCTAAGAGCCCATGGAAAACCATGGATGAAAAGGGTGCTAATACCTTTCTTTTTCATAATCTACCCCCTGAACTCAAGAAATAATCTCAAAGGTCTTTCCTGTGCTTTTTCACATTTCCTTTTGGATAAAAGAAAAGTCGGTGGCGACTCTTGCTAACTGCAACATTTGTGATAAAACGCAAAACCTTCAAGTCAGTTCTCCCACCGTATCACAGAACTGGCGACTCTACTGGGGACTATTCTAAAAGTGGGGTTACCTTAGGGTTATATCGCATTTACTTGCTTTCATTTGTTTGACTTGTTTGCTTTACATTGATTCCTTGTTTGGGTTTGAATCCTCTACCCAGATTTGGGATACCTTATAGGTAAGTAGCAATACATTGTGGAAACTGTGCAGGGTATACCGACGTGGTCTAAGCAATAGCTATATTAGTGTGACATATTTGTGGGTACTGGTAGCCCTTGAGTTAATCAAGGAGAATACGGGGCCGCTGAGTGATGTCATGAAGCACTAATGAACTTTTAGAACCTTTACTTGACCAACTTGGCCTTTAGGATGTAGTGAGAGTACCGACTTTGGTGCAGTCCGGAGTTGGTAGATACTCGATACTACACTCATTAAGGTTTGGTTTCTTGGGATATTTCGGTCGCCATTAAAGAGGCTTGTGCTGAAACAATGATCAAGGAAACAAATCAGTGATATTAAGTTCCTTAGAACCCGATTACTATTATTAGGACAAGTTTAAGCCAATTAAACTTCAAGAGGGTACTTATCTATAAGACTCCATGCAAGCCTAAACCTAAGGAATTGTTTGTTTTGTTTGTATATACATACTTGTACATAACATCATGAACATCATAACATCATACTCATTCACTAACCATTTCAAGGATTTTGGGATTCATCTTTGTTCTTGTTTTGTAGGATATGGATTCTCTTCGCAGGAAAACTATTCAAGTCAACCTTGTAAGGATCTCTCTACAGCTTAAGGAGCTAGCTTCAAGGATTCCTGAAAATTCTCCATTCACCGAGAGACATGGTCGCCTACTTAACTTGGTCACCTCCAACACATATGAGGACATGATGAAGGTGCTCTTTTAGTTCTTTGATCCTTTACACCATTGCTTCACATTTCCCGACTATCAACTTGTGCCAACTTTGGAAAAATTCTCCCGACTCTTGAGGATTCCCATTCTCAATCAACTACCTTTCAACAGTATGGAAAGAGACCCAAAGCCAAAAGAGATTGCTCAAGCTCTACACTTGCACTCATCTGATGTCACAACTCATTGGGAAACAATGAGTGGTGTCAAAGGTTTCCTAGCAAAGTTCTTGTTCGAGAAAGCCCAAAATTGTTGGAATTCTTTGGACCTGCAAGCCTTTGAGGAAATTGTGGCTCTCCTCATCTATGGGATGGTTTTGTTTCCAAATCCTGACCAACTCATAGACGTGAACTCCGTCAAAATCATCATATCCCGCAACCCGGTGCCTACATTGTTAGGGGATATCCTACATTCTTTTCACACTCGCACAATGAGGAAAAGAGGTGTCCTTATGTGTTGCACTCCTCTCTTGGAAATATGGTTTATTTCGCATATTCCCCAAACTGTATTGAAGAACGAGCAAGGTTCAAGGTGGTCACAAAGGTTGATGACGCTCAAACATTCAGACATTCATTGGTGCTCCCGATCCATAGAGAATGTTACTATTATCGACAGTTGTATCTTACCCAAGGCACAATGGTCCATTTATAAGGGTTATTATCTCATTACCATATGACATCAATGAATCATGGACGTTTTTGCATACAAACTTTGTGCTCATTATTTTTCTGTTTACATTTTCATTTCTTTCAAAGATAGATATACCCTTACACACACTCACACTCACACTCACAATGCAAATCTACATCCATTCGGGATCCCGTGGATAACGGTTCTGCTATGGCCTTTTATGACTCTGAAAATCTAATCTACCAAGCCGAAGATGAAGGTGAGGAAGATTGTGAAGTACCAGGGGAACTTTCCAGATTACTACAACAAAAAGAGAGAATCATTCAGCCCCACGAGGAACCAGTAGATACAATCAACCTAGGTATCGAAGAAGACAAAAGAGAGGTCAAGGTGGGTGCCAATCTGGAACCAAGTGTCAAAGAGCATCTGATTCAGTTGCTACACGAATATGTTGAAGTCTTTTCCTGGTCGTATAAAGGCATGCTAGGACTTGATGCAGATGTTGTGGTACATTGTCTACCTACAAAAAAGGATTGCCCACCAGTAAAACAAAAGGTTCGTCGAATGCGACCAGATATGTCAGAGAAGATTAAAGCAGAAGTCATGAAACAATTCAATGCTGGATTCTTAATCGTCGCCTCATATCCGCAATGGGTGGCCAATGTTGTTCCCGTGCCCAAAAAGGACGGTAAAATATGAATGTGCGTAGACTGTTGAGATTTGAATAGGGCAAGCCCTAAGGATGATTTCCCACTTCCCCACATTGACATCCTAGTTGACAATACAGCACAACACAAAGTGTTTCCCTTCATGGACGGTTTCTCAGGTTACAACCAAATTAAAATGGCGCTTGAGGACATGGAGAAGACAACCTTTGTCACACAATAGGGGACATTCTGCTACAAGGTTATGTCGTTCGGACTGAAGAATGTTGGGGCAACCTATTAGCGTGCCATGGTAGCTCTATTTCACGACATGATACATCACAAAATAAATGTCTATGTCGACGACATGATAGCTAGATCTCAAACAGAAGAAGAGCATCTTAACCATTTACAGAAACTGTTTGAGAGACTAAAGAAGTACAAGCTAAGGTTGAACCCAAATAAATGCACGTTTGGAGTAAGGTCTGGTAAGCTCCTAGGCTTTGTCGCAGTAACAAGGGTATTGAAGTAGATCCTGCCAAGGTGAAAGCGATACAAGAGATGCCTGCTCCTCGTACTAAGAAGGAAGTCAGAGGATTCTTGGGACGTTTGAACTACATTGCCAGATTCATTACTCACATGACAGCTACTTTTGAGCCGATCTTCAAACTACTGAAGAAAGATCAGGTAGTCAAATGGAATGATGAATGCCAAACTGCTTTTGACAAGATCAAAGAGTACCTTCAAGAGCCTCCTGTTTTGATTCCACCAGTCGAGGGAAGACCCTTGATCATGTATCTAACTGTTTTGGAAAATTCAATGGGGTGTGTGCCGGGGAAGCATGACGATTCTGGCCGAAAAGAGCATGCTATTTATTACCTAAGAAAAAAGTTTACCGACTGTGAAACAAGATATTCACTGCTCAAGAAAACTTGTTGCACTCTGGCATGGACTGCTCGCCGGCTAAGACAGTAAATGCTGACCTATACTACCTTGTTGATATCTAAAATGGATCCGATAAAATACATCTTCGAGAAGCCTGCACTCTCTGGGAGAATAGTGAGATGGCAGGTGATCCTGACAGAATATGACACACAGTATACTACCCAGAAAGCAATAAAGGGCAGTGTACTAGCTGATCACCTCACTCACCAAGCTGTAGAAGACTACCAGTCCATGAAGTTTGAATTTCCAGATGAAGACATCATGATGGTAAACAACTGTGAAGAATTCAGGCCATATAACGGACCTGAACAAGGATCTCGATGCACCCTGGTTTTTGATGGGGCATCTAACATACTCGGAAACGGTATCATTGTTGTACTCATATCTCTTGAAGGATGTCATACTACTTTTATGGCAAGACTCTGCTTCAATTGTACAAACAACATGGCAGAATACAAAGCATGCATCGTTGGTCTTAAAGCTGCCATAGATTTGGGGATCAGATCCTTAAATGTATTTGGAGATTCAGCTTTGGTCATCATCCAGATCAAAGGGGAATGGGACACCAAATACCCTAACCTTATCCCTTACAAAGAATATGTTTTGACATTGCTCCCACATTTTGAGAATATTACCTTCGAGCATTTCCCGCGAGAAGAAAATCAGCTAGCAGACGCGCTAGCCACAATTTCATCTATGTTTAAACTTAAATGGGATAACGAGGCTCCCCATATCACCATTGAACGAATGGATAAACCAACACACTGTCACGAGATTAATACTGAAGAAGTAGTGGACCAGCCTTGGTTTCACGAAGTCAAGAGGTATCTCGAGATTCAAGAATACCCAGAAGGAGCTTCAGTAAACGATAAGAAGTTCTTAAGGAGATTCTCTGCTAAATTCTTCCTTAGTAATGGCATTCTTTACAAACGCAACCATGACTCTGTGTTACTTCGGTGTGTAGACAAGGTTGTAGGTGAAAGGATCATGTGTGAGTTACATAAAGGCACTTTTGGCACCCATTCCAGTGGGCATACAATGGCAAAGAAAATCCTACGGACAGGCTGTTACTGGTCTACCATGGAAGAAGATTGTTATCAACACTCTCGAACCTGCCATAAGTGTTAGATCTATGCTGATAAGGTGCCCGTACCTCCGGTTCCTCTGAATGTCTTGACGGCTCCTTGGCCCTTTGCTATGTGGGGGATTAATATGATTGGGGAAATCAAGCCAACAACCTCCAATGGATACCGCTTCATCTTAGTGGCCATTAACTATTTTACAAAGTGGGTGGAGTCAGCTTCTTTCGCTTCCGTTACCAAGAACGTTGTCGCCCGGTTCATCAAGCAGAACCTAATTTGTCACTATGGTATCCCGGAGAGGATCATTACAGACAGTGGTACGAACTTGAACAATACTATGATCACCGCCTTGTGCAAGCAATTCAAGATCCAGCAATTCTTCCCCTTACCGGCCGAAGATGAATGGTGATGTCGAAGTCGCGAATAAAAACATTAAAAAGATCATACAGAAAATGACAGTCACATACAAAGACTAGCATGAGATGTTACCATTCGCTCTCCACGGGTATTGTACCACAACTCGCACATCAACCGGGGCAACATCCTATTCTTTGGTATACAACATGGAGGTTGTCTTGGCTATTGAGGTCCAGATCCCCTCTCTAAGAATTATGAAGGATGTAGGGTTGAATGAAGAAGATTGGAACCAAACTCGACTTGATCAACTAAACTTGATTGATGAGAAAAGGCTTACTGATGTCTGCCATGGTCAAATGTATCAAAAACGGATGATCAAGGCTTTCAATAAAAAGGTCAGACGTTAAGTGTATCAAGTGGGAGATCTGGTGATCAAACGTATCATACTACCGCAAGGTGATCCCAGGGGAAAATGGACTCCTACATACGAAGGACCATTTGTAATAAAAAACATATTCTCTAGTGGAGTGATGATCTTAACCACCATGGATGGCGATGACCTACTGCACTCTGCGAACGCAGACATAGTTAAAAGATACTACACATAAGAGACCCGCTAGGTTGACACACCTAGGAAAAACAAGGGCATCCCGGCAAACCAAAAGGTTCGGGCAAAAATTAGGGATAAAACAAAAAAATATGTACACCCGGCAAGCTGAAAACCCGAAAGGGCGGCTTGGGCAAAAAAGGGATTCCTGGTGGACTGAAAACCTAAAAGGGCGGTCCAGGCAAAAGTTAGGGAATTAAAGCGTATGACTATGTCCTGTTGGATCGCCTTATGGACAACCTGACAAACTCAGAGATTATGATCAATTCAATTATATTCGTACAAGGTGACTGTTGTACCCCAAAATTTTCCATCCCATATTTCTCAAGGCATTGCAAGAATAATCTCCAAGTGGCTCAAGATTGCTCAAGAGTTGGACATTCAAGCTATCTCCTAAGGCAGTCAATCTCAAATTAGGGTTTTGTGTTGCTTCAAGGTCATTACATACAAATGATCTTAAGTTCTCCCCAATGTCCTAATATGTTCTCAAGTTCATCCATGTCAAATTTCAAGCCTTGCAGAGGAAGTTTGGTCAGTCAATTGCTCAAGAGGTCCAAAAATCGATTGTGCTAGGGCAAAACTCAACTGTGACCTACAAATAGTCAAACTTCAAGATTTTTTTGTCAACATTCTCATTTTTAAGGATATTTCATCATTTGATCAAGGTTTGATTATTATTCATCAAGGATTGCTCAAAATTCATCAAGATTCAAAAGTTGCTAAATTAGGGTTTTACAGGAAAAGTCAACTCAACTTTGACCAAGCATAACTTTCTCATACTTTATTAGAAATGAACCATACAAAGCTCATTTTGAAGAGGATGCAATTTCCTACAATCCATCTTCACACCCCAAGATCAATAAATGCACTCACAAGAAGTTACAAATTTGGACATTATAGGTTATTTTTGAAAGTCAACAAAAACACCTTTTTTCCAAAGCTTATAACTTGAGAATGGAATATCAAAATGAAATGAGACCAAAAGGGTTGGTTAGAGGACATCTCAAGGTTTCTAAAAAGTCCAAGAACACCTCCAAAAGTTCAAAATTGAAGAAGTTATGCATTGTTGAAGTTGGGCATTTTTCCAAAATTGTCAAAAGTCAACTATCCCCAAAACTTCAAAATTTGTCAAATGGGCCCACTTTTTTCCACTTGATTTGATCTTGTCACACTACACACGTGTCCTATCTTCAGTCCTATGTCCATTCATTAATTTTTCTATTTTATTTGATTTTTGTTGAATTAATTCATTTTAAATCAATTTAAATCCAAATAAAATCTAAATATTGATAACTTGGTATCTTTTTTATTGATGCAGGCCTTAATTGTCATCATGGACAAGATCAAACTCGTATCAAGCCATATCATGCACAAAATATTGGATTTTTGATAAAATTGGAAGCTTTGTAATGGAGGATCAAATCAAATCCTAAATCATCAATGCATAAGGATTCAAAGCCCAAAACCTGACCTAATTCATCCCATTATACTTATACAAGTTAAAGGCACGAGCAAAAAGACCTAGAGGCTGCATAAATCACAAAAGCAAAACTTGAGAAAAACTTGAAAAAAGTGTGGAATCGAAATCACTCTTAGAGGCTGATTCAAAGCAAAAACTCAACGTAGACCCCTTGCTGGATATCCACTGAGTGAAAGGCAATCAAAATCAAGCTCTCTCCTCTCCTGAATCGCGCTATAAGTCTCTCTAAACCTTACCCTGTATTTGAAATCGCATACTCATATTCTGGCACTTTCTTGGCAAAATCTTTACACACCCATGCTTATCGGTCCATTTAGAAACTTTCTACAATAACCAATTGTGTTTTCATGAGCCATAGCCCCATACCCGAATCTAGGGTTTTGGAAATTTGTTTTTGGGTGTTTTCTTTGCAGGAAAATTTGGAACAAATAATGGACATAAGCCTGTTCAGGAGGAAGAGACGAGCATGACGGTGGTCGTGGCTTGAGTTTTTATGGCCTATAACGTATTTTAGGAGCAAGCCACGGGTTTAGCTGCGGATAAGAATCTGCAGGTAAATATCCAGGCCAAACGAAGAAGACGAGGACGTGGCATGTCCCCATTCGTTGATTTAAATCCAACGCGCTTTTATTTTTTTGTTTGATCCATTGATTTGCTTTTGCATTATATTAATTGTTGTTTATTACAATAACAACTGGAAGGCAGTGGTGTGGTGGTAAGTGCATTGTTCAATGACTCATGGGACCTGGGTTAGAATCCCAGGTCCCCCAATGCCTTTGTATTATTTTTCTTCAGTTTATTCCATGCAGCATCCAAGGAGCAGTACACCATATACCATCATCCAATCAAGCGCCAGATGGCCTCCAGGCCAAATTTGATGGCTCAAAGGTGATGACCATCATAAGGCCTAGTCAACGTGCATGCGGGGAATTCGAAAAGTCAGCCCAGGCCAGTGCCTGTTGGGCCTGAAAAAAATTGCTATCTCACCTCCATCTGGGCCCAACACCCCTTGGTTATTTCTTTCTTCTTTTTATTTATTTATTTGTTTTGTTTAATTATTATTATTATTATTTAAACTAATCAATTAAAATCTTTTTCTCATAAAATCAAAAACACAAAAATATATTTTATTTATTAAAATTAAATTCATCATTTTATTTTTGTAAATAAATTAATTTAATTAATTTAGTTTAATTAGGTTTAACTTTTAATATTTTGCTGCAATAATTAAAATTAATGTAGAATATTAGGTTTTACTAACTTTAAATCAAATTTATTTTATTTATTTAAATATCCAAAAATCCAAAAATATTTTCATTAATTAATTAATTCATTTATTTAATGTTTAACCTAATTTAATTTCTTCTTAATTCAAAAATAAACAAAAAATGCTTTCTTTCAATAAAAGGGTCAAAACCCTAAAAATTCGCATTCGATTTAATTTTCCGCACGCGACCCAGTTTGCCATATTGATGTAATTGTTTCCCGGAATGTAATAGCTTTAAATAGGACTTTAATTATTTTATCGCTTACTTTTATTTTCCGCAATTTAATTTCAAGGGTTGTTTTTGGCGATGTAAATACCTGACGCCTTGTAATAGTTTAGATTTAATTTCCGCAACTTAATTTCTACAATCTATAAACTGTTAGATGTATGGTAATAGGGAATGCATGACAAGATCGAATGTATGAACTTAAAATCAACATAGCTCACCCATGACATGTATAAAGATAAAATTAACCGAAACAACACACTCGCACATGCGCACTCTTAGGGTACACCTCACTTGGTTGCCTTCGAACATGGTCATTGAGTATAGGAAGTTTTAGAGGTCGCCCTCTTGTCCAAAGATCATAGTTGCCTCGAAACGGTTGCCTCAGAAAAATGATCTAAGACATTAGGGTTACCGCTAAGGCGTCCTAACATTGCTTTAGTGACCACACGTCCCTTAATCGAATTGACCCTTAAAACTCCAACGACGATGCTGCCTACTCATCAATAGTGGGATAGCATTGTCTAAAGGACATTAGTACAGATTAATTCCTTTTTCGAGTAGGTAGATGGTTCTTAAGTACTTGCTCTTTTCCAAACAAAATAAAACTTTTCGCACTTACACCTTTCAAACAAAAACTCCTTTCAAACCCACAAACACAAAGAAAAGCAATTTTGAAAACACTTTGAGCAAGTACCTAAGAGCCCGTGGATAACCACGGATAGAAAGGGTGCTAACACCTTCCCTTTCTATAATCTACCCCCCGGACCCGAGAAACATCTCAAAAAAGGAATTTTTCTGTGCTTTTTTCCTTTCCTTGTTGGATAAAATAAAAGTCGGTGGCGACTCTTGCTTACCGCGACATTTTGCAAAAACAAACGCAAAACGCAAACCAGCATTCCAAAAACAGTCAGTTCTCTCCCACCGTATCACAGAACTGGTGACTCTGCTAGGGATGGATTACCGTGCGGTGTACCTTAGGATTAGATCATTGTGTTTTCAATTGTATGCTTTGTATGCTTTATATTTGTGGGTTTGTATCAGAGTTACTATAGATCCTAACCCGGATCTGGGGATACCCTTTAGGTAAGTAGCAATAAACTGTGAGGGAACTGTACGGCGTAGACCGATACGATTGAAGCAGTAGCTACGTTGGTGTGGCACTTTAGATTGTACTGATATCCCTTGTGTTGGAACAAGGAGAATATGGGTCATCTAAGGGGTCATTAAGCACCAACTGACCTTAGAACCTTTAAATTGACCAACTTGGCCATATAACAGTAGCAGTATGCTACACTCATTGAGACTAAACTCTCGCGATGATTCCGGCCACAAGAAAATGATACTAAACTGGAATTATGACCGATTGAGGGTAGTCAGTGATATTGAGATCCTCTAGAACCCGTTTACTATTTTTAGGACAGGTTTAAACCAACTGAACTGAAAGAGGGTAGTACCTAAGATCCTTGCCAGTCTAAAATCTAAGGGCTCTCTGTGTGACTTGTGTGCCTTTACCATGTTTGCTATTTGTGGATACTTGTGGTGTGCTTACTATCATGACATCATGACATCATAACATTGCATACATCTTGAATTGGACTAACCTATTTCAAAGACAGTAGGGATTCATCTTTATTCTGTTTTGTAGGTCATCATGATGCCTATGCATAGGAATACCATCCGGATTAACTTTGTCCAGGTTCCCACTGTGCTTAAAGATCTAATTGCAAAGATGCCTGATACTACTTCCTTCCTCAGGAGACATGGTTATCTTCTCAGTTTGGTCACCTCCAAATTGGACGAGCAGATGATGAGTGTTTTTATCCAATTTTATGATTCACTGTACCATTGTTTTACTTTCCAGGACTACCAGTTGGTTCCCACCCTAGAAGAGTTCTCTGATCTGCTCGGTATCTCTATTTTGGAGCAGACCCCGTTTATTGGTTGGGAGAAGATTCTTAGGCCCGAAGAGATTGCTGCAGCCCTTCATTTGACCAAAGAAGAGGTAATGGCTAATTGGGAGACTAGAAGTAGAGCAAAGGGCTTTCTGACTAAGTTATTGGTTGGTAAGGCTAACTATTTTTGGGATAGTCTAAACTTCAAGGCATTCGAGGATATTCTGGCTCTTCTGATATACGGCTTGGTATTGTTTCCAAACTCTGACTCCTTTGTTGACGTGAATGCAATAAAGATCTTCATCTCTCGGAATCCGGTACCCACTCTCTTGGGTGACATCCTTCATCAGCTTTATGCTCGTACTGCCCGAAAGCGGGGAACCTTGATATGTTGTGCTCCGTTATTGGCGAGGTGGTTTATTTTGCACCTCCCCAAATCAGTGCTGAAGAACAAAGAAGGCATGGGATGGGCTTATAGGGTTATGTCTCTTTCTTATAATGACATTATCTGGACTCTCAAGGGTATGGATGAGGAAGCTATCATTAATCACTGTGGGGAGTATCCCAATGTTCCACTATTAGGAACCAATGGAGAAATTTCTTACAATTCGTGCTTGGCCTTATGTCAGTTTGGGAGAGCCAGAAGAGAAGGACCTCATGAGATGATAATGCCTAGTATCATCTTTGATTTTCAAGGAGATAGCGACGAGCAACGCCGGAGATTCATAAAGGCCTGAGATAGAGTTCATAGATCTGATCCACATGAGCTGGGTCCAAAAACTTCTCTGCCAATGGAGCCATATCTCAGGTGGGTCTGTATCCGTGCCCAGAAGCTGGGTATGCCATATGAAGTTGTCCGGCCTATCATTGTTGAAATTGCTAATGAAGAAGGGGTTCTTCCAACCATCCTCCATCCTCATATGCCCACTGACATTGGGGCACTGAAGAGATCTTGGATGCAACTGAGGGAAGAACGGGATGCTTACCGAGAGAAGTTCAACGAGCAAGAGTAGAAGATCCAGAGGTTGACTAGGCAGTTAGAGAACGAGCGAATTCTTAATGACTATGTCTGCACCGATAAGAAGAGACCATGGGAGCACTGATGGACCTCTGATTGTTTCTTTTCCAGTTTTCATTTACCTTTCAGTATTTCCATTATTGTAACGCCTTGAGGGCATCAGTTGAACAATTTGAATTTTGAAGTTTATCTAATAAAGTGTGTTTCCTTTCTTGTTTACAAATTTGAATCTCCCGATTGTCTTTGAAATCATAATCATACGCATTTCATCCCATGCACTTCATAAACAGGTACTCATTACAGGTCTCTTATCTTCTTCGCTGTTTATTTCAGCACTCATCATGTCTACTGAACCTTCAACTGAGAAAGCCATCAAGGCCCTCCAGGCCCAGAATGCCCAATTCCAAGAGTTGTTCATGAATCTAGCTAAGGGTCAGCAAGACCTGAAGACCTTGATTCTGAAAGAGGAGAAGAAGAAGAAGAAGAAGAGGACAATCCTGTTCAACACGGGGCACAGGTTTGGAAACAGGCTACATAATGAAGTTGATTTGACCACCTCATCGGGAGGGAAAGATAGTCAATAGGAAAGGAGGGCTCCTAGCCCTGTGGTCTCCGACAACGAGACAGACTTCTATGAAGAACAGTATCCTCCTGCTGAGGATAGATACAAACAAGTGAAAGACCGGTTGAGTGCTATGGAGGTTCAAAAAGTGCCTGGTCTGGACTTTGGAGATCTAGGTCTATCATATGGGGTGGTGATTCCCCACAAATTCAAGGCACCAGCCTTTTCTAAGTATGACGGAGTTTCTTGTCCAAAGCTGCACCTCCGGTCATATGTAAGGAAGATTCAACCTTACACCGCTGATAAGAACCTATGGATCCATTTCTTTCAAGACAATCTCTCAGGGACTCAGCTTGAGTGGTTCTACCAGTTGGACGGAGCCAGTATCCGCAATTGGGAAGATTTGGCTACTGCATTCTACAAGCAGTATCAGTACAACTCCGACCTCGCTCCTACGCGTACCCAACTCCAGGGTATGTCAATGGAAACGGGTGAAGGATTCAAAGATTATGCTCAGAAGTGGAGGGACCTCGCCGAAAGAGTGCAACTACCCTTGGCAGATTGAGAGCTTATGGATATGTTTTTGGGGACCCTGTCTGGTCCATTTTTCAACCATCTGATTGGAAGCTCTTCATCTGGGTTTACAGAGCTGATAATGATCGGTGAAAGGATTGATGCTGGTATTAAGGCTGGTAAGATACAGAAGGGTGCTTTGTCGAGCACTGAGAAGAAGCCCTTTAAGAAAGAGTCTAGTGCTTTCTACAGTTCGAGAAGACAGAATAGACCTGAACACCGCCAAGTTGTTAATGCGGTTGTTATTTCAAAACTTGCTGGTGCTCTGCAGCACAACAATCAATAGAAGGATGAGAGACCTCGAAGGTAATTCACTCGTCTCAGCATGACCTTATCTCAGATTCTACCACAGTTGTTGAAGACCAATCTGGTGATTCCAAAGGAAGCCCTAAAGAACCCAAATACAACGTCACCGAGGTATAACCCTAATGCCCATTATGCTTATCACTCTGATAGCCCGGGGCATAATACAGATGATTGTTGGACTTTGAAGAATAAGATACATGACTTAATTGATGCGAAGGAGATTGAGTTCGAGATGCCCGAAAGACCTAATGTTGTGACTACTCCTATGCCCAAGCATGGAGTGAATGCTATAGAAGAAGACTCGTTTGTGGTTTCTGTGGATGATATTGTTACCCCTTTGATGACTATAAAGAAGAACCTTTTGCTAGCCGGTTTATTTCCGGGCTGTGACAAAGGTTGCCGTATGTGTTCCGTTCTACCTACCAGTTGCCATCTTTTGAAGTCAGGTGTCCAACGCCTGATGGATAGTAAAGAAATTCTATTTGAGAAGACTGTTGTTCCCTCTGTTCCTACTGAAGAAGTTGCCATTATTACCATTTTCGACAATTCTTCCAAGGCTCCCTCGAGGAAGCCTGTTAGAATTACATCTGTTCCAAGAATCGCACCTGTGATCATCACTGTTCCGGGGCCCATCCCCTATACCTCTGATAAAGATGTCCCTTGGCACTATGGGGCTGATGTTTATTTTCATGGAGTTAAACAAGAGTTGGATGCTGATATTTACATCAGCAGTATTGTTGGACCTGCTAAAGTCACCCGCAGCGGAAGACTTTTCTCACCTGATATCTCTTTGCCAACTGTCTAAAAACCTGTTGTTATTACACCCGCTAGTGTACATGTCACTATTCCTGTTCAAGTTCCTATTCTTACCCCTGTCGCCGAGTCATCTAACACTCGGGGCAAAGGGATCACCACTGATGTGCCTGCCCAGACGGAGGCACCAAAGACGATTACTGTTGAAGCTTCTAAACAAGAGATGGAAGAGATTCTGAAAATTATCAAAAAGAGTGATTACAATGTAGTTGAACAGCTGGGGTAAACCCCGTCCAAGATTTCTATGTTGTCACTGTTGCTATGTTCAGAGGCCCATGCCAAGGCTCTGATTACCTTCTTGAAGACTGCCCACGTGCCACAAGAAACTTCAGCTGATCAGTTTATAGATCGCGTGGCCAATTTGACTGTTGATAATGGGTTGGGTTTCTCTAACGTCGACTTGACTGCTAAGGGGAAAAATCACAATGATGCCCTGCATGTCTCCATTGAATGCAGGGGCACTACTCTTGCTCATGTATTGGTGGATATTGGTTCCTCATTGAACGTCTTGCCTAAGAAAGCTCTAGACTGGTTGGACTGTGAAGGGTTGGAGCTGAAACCAAGTAACATTGTTGTTAGGGCCTTTGATGGGTCTAAGAGAATGGTGCATGGAGAGGTTGATATCCCGATTAAGGTTGGTTCTCAGGTCTTCAACTCTATGTTCTACATGATGGACATTCGGCCATCTTGTTCTTGTTTGTTGGGTCGTCCATGGATCCATAAAGTCGGGGCCGTAACCTCGATGCTCCACCAGAAACTGAAGTACCCGGTCAAAGGGAAGATTGTGACAGTACAAGGAGAGGAAGAGTACATGGTTAGCCACCTCAGCTCCTTCCGATATGTAGAGATGGATGGGGAGTTCATTGAGACCCAATTTCAGCATTTTGAAGAGGTTCCCCAAACGCTGGCGTCAGCTGAGACTGTTGTTGAAGACTCTCCTATGAAGATGGCTTCCTTTAAGGATGCCCGGGCTGTTGTCGAGAAAGGTGGGTGTGCAAATTGGGGTTGGCTCCCTGATTTTACACAGAAGACTAACAAGTTTGGTTTGGGTTTCACTGCAGAAGCTCAAAGGGCTGTTCGGAATGCACGAATCGGAAGACCTCCCGTGTTCATCAGCAACTCGAGAGTGAATGCCATTGAAGACGATGTGCAAGAGTCTGAGTTCGACAGCTGGATCTATCCTACGACCGACGGTGGACAATGTAACTGGACAGCAAAGGACTTTATCCCTATTACTTTTGTTACCCAGTAATGAAACTTTTTGTTTTGAATATGTAACAGACAATGTTTTAAACTTTATGGCCCGGTGTCTTACCCGGGGCACTGTGGCTTCATTTGTGAGGGCTTTATGTGTGTCATTTTCATATTATCATTAATAAAATCATTGGACGTTCTTGCGTTTCAAATTTTGCGCTCCTTGTTTTTCTTTATTATATATTGCAAAACAGCTATTTTACACACACTCACATATATAGGTCCACATCCACTCTGGATCTCACTGGTAACAACTTTGCTACTGCCAGTTATGACTTCGAAAATCCGATCAACTTAGCCGATGATGAAGGTGAAGATGATTGTGAAGTGCCTGGTGACCTTGCAAGACTGTTACTCCAAGAAGAGAGGGCCATTCAGCCGCACGAAGAGCTGGTGGAATCAGTGAATCTGGGTACTGAGATAGACAAGAAGGAAGTCAAGATCGGTGCAAATCTGGAGCTTAGTGTGAAACAAAGGTTGATTCAGATGTTGCATGACTATGTTGAGATCTTTGCCTGGTCTTACGAAGATATGCCTGGTTTGGATACTGACATTGTGGTTCACCGCCTACCTACCAAGGAAGACTGTCCTCCCGTGAAACAGAAGGTCCGCCGAATGCGCCCAGAGATGTCTGAGAAAATCAAGGCTGAAGTTATGAAACAGTTTGACGCCGGTTTTCTAGCAGTTACTTCTTACCCTCAGTGGGTGGCCAACGTGGTTCATGTGCCGAAGAAGGATGGTAAGGTTCGAATGTGTGTTGACTATAGGGATCTGAATAGGGAAAGCTCCAAGGATGATTTCCCTCAACCTCATATCGATGTTCTGGTTGACAACACCGCTCAGCACAAGGTCTTCTCCTTCATGGATGGTTTCTCCGGTTATAATCAGATCAAAATGGCTCCCGAAGACATGGAGAAGACAACCTTTGTTACTCAGTGGGGTACCTTTTGCTACAAGGTCATGCCTTTTGGATTGAAGAACGCTGGGGAAACGTATCAGCGTGACATGGTTGCTTTGTTTCATGACATGATCCATCATGAGATTGAAGTATACGTCGACGATATGATTCCAAGGTCCCATACTGAGGAAGAACACCTTGACCATCTGCAGAAGTTGTTTGACAGATTGAAGTTGTACAAGCTGAGGTTAAACCCGAACAAGTGCACCTTCGGGGTGAGGTCTGGTAAACTGCTAGGTTTCATCGTGAGCGACAAAGGTATTCAAGTGGATCCTGCAAAAGTGAAAGCCATACAGGAGATGCCAGCTCTCAAAACAGAGAAAGAAGTCAGAGACTTTCTAGGACGACTGAACTACATTGCCTGATTCATCTCACACATGACTGCTACTTGTGAACCAATCTTCAAGTTACTGAAGAAAGATCAAGTGGTATGTTGGAACGATGAATGCCAGGCCGCTTTTGAAAGGATCAAAGAGAATTTCCAAGAGCCTCCTATTCTGATGCCTCCAGTTGAAGGGAGACCTTTGATCTTATACTTGACAGTACTCGACAACTCAATGGGGTGTGTGTTGGGTCAACATGACGAGTCTGGCCGAAAAGAGCATGTTATTTATTACCTTAGCAAAAAGTTTACCGACTGTGAGACCCGATACTCACTGCTCGAGAAAACTTGATGCGCTTTGGCATGGGCTGCTCGTCGGCTAAGACAGTATATGCTGACTCACACTACTCTATTGATCTCAAAGATGGATCCAATCAAGTATATCTTCGAGAAGCCTGCCTTGTCCGAAAGAATAGAAAGATGGCAGATGATCTTGACTGAGTATAACATCCAGTACACGACCCAAAAGGCAATCAAGGGAAGTGTGTTGGCAGACCATTTGTCACATCAGGCAGTGGATGATTACCAGTTTATGAACTTTGAATTTCCGGACGAGAATATCATGTTGGTAACTGATTGTGAGACACCTGGACCAGATGAAGGACCCGAGGAAGGATCCCGATGGTCTATGTACTTTGATGGAGCTTCGAACGCTTTGGGTAATGGCGTTGGCACCGTGATCATATCTCCTAAAGGCTCTTATACCCCATTCACCGCCCGACTATGTTTCAACTACACCAACAACATGGCAAAGTATGAAGCATGCATTATGGGTCTTCGAGCAGCAATTGACCTAAGGATTAAGTTTCTGAGTGTCTTCGGAGATTCCGCTCTCGTGATCAGTCAGATCAAAGGCGAGTGGGATACGAAACACCCAAATCTTATTCCCTATAAGGAGTATGTGTTGACATTGCTTCCCTATTTCGAGGAGATAACCTTTGAACACTTTCCTAGAGAGGAGAATCAGTTGGAGGACGCGCTAGCTACAATGTCTTCTATGTTCAAAGTCAATTGGGACAACGAAGCTCCCCGAATCATCATTGAAAAATTAGACGAACCTGCATATTACTATGACATTGAAACTGAAGGGGTAACAGAAAAGCCCTGGTTCCATGAGGTGAAAAGGTATCTTGAAACTCAGGAGTACCCCGAGGGTGCATCTGTTAATGACAAGAAGTTTCTGAGGAGGTTCGCGGCAAAGTTCTTCATCAGTAATGGCATTCTTTACAAGCGTAACCATGATTCGACCTTACTGCGTTGTGTGGATAAGAATGAAGCAGAAAGGATCATGGCGGAGTTACATGAAGGTACTTTCGGAACTCATTCCAGTGGACACACCATGGCAAAGAGAATCCTTCGGACATGATATTATTGGTCCATGATGGAAGCTGACTGTTATCAGCATTCTCGGATATGTCACAAGTGTCAAGTCTATGCTGATAAGGTGCACATACCTCCAGTTCCTCTGAACGTCTTGAAAACTCCTTGGCCTTTTGCAATGTGGGGCATTGATATGATCGGCGAGATCAGACCTACGGCATCTAACGGGCATCGTTTCATCCTGATGGCAATCGATTACTTTACAAAATGGGTTGAAGCAGCTTCCTTTTCTACCGTAACCAAGAACGTCGTGGCACGGTTCATTCGGCATAATCTGATCTGACGATATGGTGTACCAGAGAGGATCATTACGGACAATGGTGCCAATCTCAACAACAAGATGATCACTGAGCTCTGCGAGCAATTCAAGATACAACATCATAATTCTTCTCCCTACCGGCCGAAGATGAATGGGGCTGTTGAAGCGGCTAATAAGAACATTAAGAAGATCGTGCAGAAGATGACAGTGAGATACAAAGATTGGCACAAGATGTTACTGTTTGCTCTTCATGGATATCGTACCTCAGCACGGACGTCAACAGGGGTAACACCCTATTCCTTGGTATATGGCATGGAGGCAGTCTTGCCCATTGAAGTTCAGATACCCTCTCTTCAGATTATGAAGGATGCAGGTTTGAGCGAAGATGACTGGATTCAGACCCGACTTGATCAGCTGAACCTAATCGACGAAAAGAGACTTACTGCTATTTGTCATGGTCAGACGTGCCAAAAACGGATGATCAAGGCATTTAACAAGAAAGTCAGACGACAAGAGTATCAAGTTGGGGATCTAGTAATCAAGCGCATTATCCTACCTCAAGGTGATCCCAGGGGCAAATGGACCCCTACTTACGAAGGGCCATTTGTGGTTAAGAACATTTTCTCAGGAGGAGCCATGATTTTAACCACCATGGATGGTGACGACCTTCCTCACCCCGTCAATGCAGACATAGTGAAAAGATACTACGCATAATCAAAGACCCGCTAGGTTGACTGGCCTAGGTAAAAATAAGGGCTTCCCGGCGAACCAAAAGGGTTCGGGCAAAAATAAGGGATGAAAATAAAAAAATCTGTACACTTGGCAAGTCGAAAACCTGAAAAGGCGGCTTGGGCAAAAAAGGGTATCCCGATGGACTGAAAACCCGAAAGGGAGGTCCAGGCAAAAATTAGGGATCAAAGCGTGACACTATGTCTCATTGGATCACCTTGCATCCAGACTTTGGTGTCGACTATCAAGCTCGGACGACACTAATCAATCTGATCTACCTTCAACCAAGTAGCAAAGTGATGAGATGCTCGAAGACATAAAGGCAATAGAAGAGTTGGAACCCAGTGGGATCATTCACATAGCTGTTTTGTTTAGTTTTTCACAAATTGTGTAAATTCTATTATTCGGCGGCGTTCTCTTATTAGGACGTCGACCTCTTATACAAAAACGCCTATTTACAAGCCAAACTTCAAAATCAATACAAATTCATTTTCAGACAAATCTCGAATTGTTTTTCCTTTATCTGTTTTGTTTTGCAAAGAACGTCCAAAGTTCATTTTTTTATATATGCATTTGACATTAATTGCTGCTCATAAATATTTACATGCGAAACAAAAGATGAATTACTGGTAATAGCAGAAACATGGGCAAATAAGAATTGTCCGAACTGTACAGTTGCTCTGTCCACCAGGTACCAAGGTATATTCAACTGAAGGATATGGCTAAGATACTTTCACTCCCCGCAGAGTAAGACAATAATGGTAACTCTCCCAGCTGAGACTTGCAACTACGAACAAATCAGCAATACTCTCCCCAAGCAGAGTTAGTCTACCATCAGCACTAAAAGGGTCTTAATATTCCCCAGCAGAGTGTAAGAATATTCCCCAACGGAGTGTAAGAATATTCCCTAACAAGTATAAGAGTATCCCCGACAGTCTTAATATTCCTCAATGGAGTATAAGAATGTTCCCCGACAGAACACAAGATACCCCAGTGGAGTCGATATTTTCCCAGCACGGTCTGAAAAAGCTTCCCCAACGGAGTTGAAGCATCATCCCTAGTAGACTCTGGAAGTTTACCCCCAGCGGAGTACAAAATAAATCTCCCCATCCAAATTCAGAGGGTTATCCCCACAAGAGTCTAACAGGGTTATCCCTAGCAAGTCGCGACTGAAAGATCATCCCAGCGAAGTTCTTTCCTTTCACAAACAGGGATTCAATCCTCAACAAGATCCAATATCACCAGCAACGGTAATCCATCCCCAGCGAAGCTTATCATTAGAATCCTCAACAAAGCATCTCTTCCCCACAGAGTAATCTCCTCATCAGTTTATTCCCCAACGAAGTTCTCCTCTCCTGCAAGTTTATCATCTTCGTTCATCATCCCCAACGAAAATGAAGAATTCAACTCTATTCTCCAGCAGCTCCGGGATTTATTTTCCCCAGCTAAAACATTACATTTCCATACATCATGATACATGTATAAATGCATCATACCGTACAATCTCATTTATGTTGAGAACATCATTGCTTGATCTATATCATGCATTGCATATGATTGATCTTTACCTTTCAGGAAAGATGCAGTTAGATTCTCAGCTATATCAAAAGGCCTTCTCTGGTCCAGTTAAATCGATTCCTAAAGATTTCACTGATGCCGATCCAGTTAAAGTTATTCCAAGACCTTGCCTGGTCCAGTTAAATCGATTCCTAAATATTTTTCTGATGCCGATCCAGTCAAAGAAGACAAAACCAGTTAAATTGATTCCTAAAGATTTTTCTAAGGCCAATCCATTCAAAGAAGACAAAACCAGTCAAATCGATTCCTAAAGATTTTTCTGAGGCCAATTCAGTCAAAGAAGACAAAACCAGTTAAATCGATTCCTAAAGATTTTTCTGAGGCCAATCCAGTCAAAGAAGACAAAACCAGTCAAATCGATTCCTAAAGATTTTTCTAAGGCCAATCCAGTCAAAGAAGACAAAACCAGTTAAATCGATTCCTAAAGATTTTTCTGAGGCCAATCCAGTCAAAGAAGACAAAACCAGTTAAATCGATTCCTAAATATTTTTCTGAGACCAATCCAGTCAAAGAAGACAAAACCAGTTAAATCGATTCCTAAATATTTTTCTGAGGCCAACACAGTCAAAGAAGACAAGTCCAGTTAAATCGATTCCTAAAGATTTTTCTCATTCTAACCCAGTCAAAGAAGACAAAACCTCCTTTGGTCCAGTTAAATCGATTCCTAAAGATTTTTCTGATGCCAACCCAGTCAAAGAAGACAAGACCTCCTCTGGTTCAGTCAGATCGCCGATAAGATCTCCCTGATTTGTATTCCAGTTGAAGTTCAGACCACCTACCAACAGTCTCCAAATGGCATCTGTAAGCTCATTCCCGACATCACCAGGTTGATGCCACTTCATGCGAGTGCAAATTTCTGGGCACTCTAGTGTTCAATCATCTTCCACCTTCGGATCACGAAAGGCACAAAAGCCAATCTACATCCTCAGGTTTAAGAAGATTGAACAGGGGCAGCTGTTGTACCCCAAAATTTACCCTCCCATATTTCTCAAGGCATTGCAAGAATAATCTCCAAGTGGCACAAGATTGCTCAAGAGTTGGACAGTCAAGCTATCTCCTAAGGCAGTCAATCTCAAATTATGGTTTTGTGTTGCTTCAAGTTCCTTACATCTAAATGACCTCAAGTGCTCCCCAATGTCCTAATATGTTCTCAAGTTCATCCATGTCAAATTTCAAGCCTTGCAGAGGAAGTTTGGTCAGTCAATTGCTCAAGAGGTCCAAAAATCGATTGTGCTAGGACAAAAGTCAACTATGACCTACAAATAGTCAAACTTCAAGATTTTTTTTGTCAAAATTCTCATTTTGAAGGATATTTAATCATTTGATCAAGGGTTGATCATGATTCATCAAGGATTGCTTAAAATTCATCAAGATTCAAAAGTTGCTAAATTAGGGTTTTGTAGGAAAAGTCAACTCAACTTTGACCAAGCATAACTTTCTCATACTTTATGATAAATGACCCATCCAAAGATCATTTTAAAGAGGATGCAATTTCCTACAATCCATCTTCACACCACAAGATCAAGAAATGCACTCACAAGAAGTTACAAATTTGGACATTATATGTCATTTTTGAAAGTCAACAAAAACACCTTTTTTGCCAAAGCTTATAACTTGAGCATGGAATATCAAAATGAAATGGGACCAAAAGGGTTGGTTATAGGACATCTCAAGGTTTCTAAAAAGTCCAAGAACACCTCCAAAAGTTCAAAATTGAAGAAGTTATGCATTGTTGAAGTTGGGCATTTTTCCAAAATTGCCAAAAGTCAACTATCCCCAAAACATCAAATTTTGTCAAATGGGCCCACTTTTTCCCACTTGATTTGATCTTGTCACACTACACACGTGTCCTATCTTCAGTCTTATGTCCATTCATTGATTTATATATTTTATATGATTTTTATTGAATTAATTCATTTTAAATCAATTTAAATCCAAATAAAATCTAAATATTGATAACTTGGTATCTTTTTTATTGATACAGACCTTAATTGTCATCATGGACAAGATCAAACTCGTATCAAGCCATATCATGCACAAAATATTAGATTTTTGATAAAATTGGAAGCTTTGTAATGGAGGATCAAATCAAATCCTAAATCATCAATGCATAAGGATTCAAAGCCCAAAACCTGACCTAATTCACCCCATTATACTTATACAAGCTAAAGGCACGAGCAAAAAGACCTAGAAGCTGCATAAATCACAAAAGCAAAACTTGAGAAAAACTTGAAAAAAGTGTAGAATCGAAATCACTCTTAGAGGTTGATTCAAAGCAAAAACTCAACGTAGACCCCTTGCTGGATATCCACTGAGTGAAAGGCGATCAAAATCAAGCTCTCTCCTCTCCTGAATCGCGCTGTAAGTCTTTCTAAACCTTGCCCTGTATTTGAAATCGCATACTCATATTCTGGCACTTTCTTGGCAAAATCTTTACACAACCATGCTTATCGGTCCATTTAGAAACTTTTTGCATTAACCAATTGTGTTTTCATGAGCCATAGCCCCATACCCGAATCTAGGGTTTTGGAAATTTGTTTTTGGGTATTTTCTTTGCAGGAAAAATTGGAACAAATAATGGACATAAGCCTGTTCAGGAGGAAGAGACGAGCATGACGGTGGTCGTGGCTTGAGTTTTTATGGCCTAGAACGTATTTTAGGAGCAAGCTACAGGTTTAGCTGCGGATAAGAATCCACAGGTAAATATCCAGGCCAAACGAAGAAGACGAGGACATGGCTTGTCCCCATTCGTTGATTTAAATCCAGCGCGCTTTTATTTTTTTGTTTGACCCATTAATTTTATTTTGCATTATATTAATTGTTGTTTATTACAATAACAACTGGAAGGCAGTGGTGTGGTGGTAAGTGCGTTGTTCATTGACTCATGGGACCTGGGTTCGAATCCCAGGTCCCCCAATGCCTTTGTATTATTTTTCTTCAGTTTATTCCATGCAGCATCCAAGGCGCAGTACACCATATACCATCATCCAATCAAGCACCAGATGGCCTCCAGGCCAAATCTGATGGCTCAAAGGTGATGACCATCATAAGGCCTAGTCAATGTGCATGCAGGGAATTCCAAAAGTCAGCCCAGGCCAGCGCCTGTTGGGCCTGAAAAAAATTGCTATCTCACCTCCATCTGGGCCCAACACCCCTTGGTTATTTCTTTCTTCTTTTTATTTATTTATTTGTTTTGTTTAATTATTATTATTATTATTTAAACTAATCAATTAAAATCTTTTTCTCATAAAATCAAAATCACAAAAATATATTTTATTTATTAAAATTAAATTCATCATTTTATTTTTGTAAATAAATTAATTTAATTAATTTAGTTTAATTAGGTTTAACTTTTAATATTTTTCTGCAATAATTAAAATTAATGTAGAATATTAGGTTTTACTAACTTTAAATCAAATTTATTTTATTTCTTTAAATATCCAAAAATCCAAAAATATTTTCATTAATTAATTAATTCATTTATTTAATGTTTAAGCTAATTTAATTTCTTCTTAATTCAAAAATAAACAAAAAATGCTTTCTTTCAATAAAAGGGTCAAAACCCTAAAAATTCGCATTCGATTTAATTTTCCGCACGCGACCGAGTTTGTCATATTGATGTAATTGTTTCCCGAAATGTAATAGCTTTAAATAGGACTTTAATTATTTTATCGCTTTCTTTTATTTTCCGCAATTTAATTTCAAGGGTTGTTTTTGGCGATGTAAATACCCGACGCCTTGTAATAGTTTAGATTTAATTTCCGCAATTTAATTTCTGCAATCTATAAAATGTTAGATGTATGGTAATAGGGAATGCATGACAAGATCGAATGTATGAACATAAAATCAACATAGCTCACCCATGACATGTATAAAGATAAAATTAACCGAAACAACACACTCGCACATGCGCACTCTTAGGGTACACCTCACTTGGTTGCCTTCGAACGTGGTCATTGAGTATAGGAAGTTTTAGAGGTCGCCCTCTTATCCAAAGATCATAGTTTCCTCGAAACGGTTGCCTCGGAAAAATGATCTAAGACATTAGGGTTACCGCTAAGGCGACCTAACATTGCTTTAGTGACCACACGTCCCTTAATCGAATTGACCCTTAAAACTCCAACGACGATGTTGCCTACTCATCAATAGTGGGATAGCATTGTCTAAAGGACATTAGCACATATTGATTCCTTTTTCGAGTAGGTAGATGGTTCTTAAGTACTTGCTCTTTTCCAAACAAAATAAAACTTTTCGCACTTACACCTTTCAAACAAAAACTCCTTTCAAACCCACAAAGACAAAGAAAAGCAATTTTGAAAACACTTTGAGCAAGTACCTAAGAGCCCGTGGATAACCACGGATAGAAAGGGTGCTAACACATTCCCTTTCTATAATCTACCCCCCGGACCCGAGAAACATCTCAAAAAAGGAATTTTTTTGTGCTTTTTTCCTTTCCTTGTTGTATAAAATAAAAGTCGGTGGCGACTCTTACTTACCGCGACATTTTGCAAAAATAAATGCAAAACGCAAACCAGCATTCCAAAAACAGTCAGTTCTCTCCCACCATATCATAGTGACAAATAGACAAGATGCTCAGAGGCACGAAGGCTATAGCAGAATGGGAACCCCATGGGATTTTTGTACATAGCTATCTTTTCTTTGTATTAAAATTTTCATTTTTTACGATGAATTCTCTTACTAGAATGTTTGTCTCAATGTAAAAAAATACTTACTCAAAGTCAATACAAAGATATCCCTTTGAAAATGCAAAACTATCTATTTTTTTTACTTTTGTGTTTTTTACAAAAACGTCCAAATGATTCATTTTTGAATATATGCATTTGAACATAATTACTGTTTACAAATAAAAAAAATAGAAATACAATCATTGATGGCTTTAAGATGTAGGGAAATCTCTCTATGATATTCCCATAAGTCCCCCGCAGTATGCAGATTAATTCCCAGCAAAACAAAGCTCCCAGCTATCAATCCTCGGTAGAAGTCACCAAATTTCTTCGGATTCCCCAAGCATGATTTTTCAAGCAGTACACGACATTTCCCTTACAAAAGAGTTTATTTCTCTAAGTGGAAATTCATCAACATTTCAACTTCACAACATGAAGACTTACACTCCATATCCTCAACAGCAATCCGGGATTTATTTTCCCCAAATCAAACAGCAGTGCAGCAGATTAGCTCACATACGCATATACCACATCCATATATCATAAACATTGATAAAACGAGTACATTACACTATACATTTCATACAACATGACATTGCATATTAGCTAACATTTTACCCTTTTTCAGGATAAGATCAATCAACAGATATCATTTAACAATGTTCAAAGTTTTTTGATACAGTTCAGATACGCTCCAGACGCATATGCCATTTTGATATTCATTCAGATTCAACTTTCAGATACAGTTCAGATACGCTTCAAACACGGACGCCATTCTGATACTTATTAAAATTCAACTTTCAGATACAGTGCAGATACGCTCCAGACACGGATGCCATTTTGATACTCATTTAGATTCAACTTTCAGATACAGTTCAGATATGCTCTAGACACGAATGTTATCCTGATACTCATTCAGACTCAACTTTTGATACAGTTCAGATATGCTCCAGACACGGATTCCATTTTGATACTCATCCAAATTCAACTTTCAGATACAGTTCAGATACGCTCCAGACACGGACTCCATTCTGATACTTATTCAAATTCAACTTTCAGATACAATGTAGACACGCTTCAAACACGAATGCCATTCTGATACTCATTCAGTTTCACCTTACAAATTACAATTCAGCAATCACTTTTTGGATGGCATCTACAATCCCATCTCCAAAAACTTTCTATCATCTCTCTAAATGGCATCTTTAAGCCCATTCCCTCTACCATCACATCATCGAGTGCAAATTTCTGGGCACTCTAGTGTCCAATCATCTTCCACCTTTGAGTCACGAATGGTAAAACTTGCCAATCTAACTCTTCAGGCTTAACAAGATTGAACAGGGGAAGATTTTGTACCCCAAAATTTGCCCTCTCACTTATCAATAATTTGCTCACAAGATCTCCCTTGACTGAAGACTGCATTAGGGTTCGATCAGCTCAATATGCACTGATGACCAAAATTAGGGTTTGAGATTGCACAAGGATTTTTGAACTTCCAATGCCCCATATGACTTTCATGGATCATTATGGACCCCCAAGATTACTCATGCCAAGTTACAAGCCCTGGATCACACCTTTGCTTAGTCATTTGAGCAGTTGACCTGAAAATTAGTTGTATTGGGGAAAAAGTCAATTGTGGCCAATTTATAGTCAAACTTCATAATTTTTTACTCCCATCAACATTTTAAACTTATATGTATCATTTGATCAAGTTTGGACTACAATTCCTCAAGAAATTTGATCAAATCTCCAAAAGGGCAAAATGGTCAAAATTAGGGTTTTGATTGGAAAAGGGCAATTTCTGATTTTTGACCTAGCAAATGGTCAATTGGTTTAAGGAATTATCTCAAGAGCCAAATTACATCATTTTGACCTAATGACATGGTTAAAAACATTGCAAGTCCATTAGATTGACACATGAATTTTTCAGTCAATTGATCAAAAGTCAACTGTATACTAAAAAGTCAAACTTTGACTGTTTGGTCAAAATTCAAGTGCCAAAGATCATAATTCATCAAAACATGTCAAAATATGAAACTTATTCATCAAGAAATCAAAAAGTCAATATTTCATTTTGAAAAGTCAAAATTTCTAAACTTAGAAATTTTTCTAAGTGTTGGAAAATTCATGTTTTTTCATAACTTTGAGCAAACTTTTCACCATGATGCAAGATGATTCAAGAGAAACTTCCAACATGAAAGTTGTAGATCTCCATGAAATCTACAACTTTTCCTTACACAATTCCTTCCAAAAATGCATGGATCTCAAGTTATAATTTTATGAATACGTGGTCATGAAATTAAACACTTAGTGAAATTTTGCCCTAATTTGGTCAGAATTTTGACCCAACTTCATGCATTTTTTCATATAGTTCCAAGGGGAATCTCCAAAAGCAATTCAAATATGGGTTGTATATAACATTTCAAGCTTTACAAAATGTCCAAGAACTCCTTGAGATCATTCTTGAGTAGGGAGATTCAAATAGATGAAGTTAGGGTTTTGTCACTTTAATTATAAGTCATTTTAGTGATGAACAAAATTCAAATTCAAACCATGCTGCATAAACACTACTTTGCAGGCCTCAAACTTGTTAGGCACTCCATAATTAATGGTTTACACAGTTGTTATAGGCCTCACTTCAAGCATTCAATGCATGGACATACTTTTTATCCATTTTTGGAAGAAAGGTCACATTGCCATTTTGATAAAGCAACTTTTTGTACAAAACTTATTCTTAAGCCTTACACTTGTTCTCTTCTGATCAAACCAGTCCTATAACTCATGATAAATGTTTCAAACACTTACAATCAACCATCCCATGCTTGTACCTCTCCTTGAAACTTGTTTCCCTCTTTTCTTCAAAATCAAGTAACATATCCAAAAGCTAGAAACTTGTACTTCTGACTTGCCAATGCACTCAAACACTTTTGTTTATACATACACAAACACTTTGACACAAACAGACGAATGCTCAAGCCTTGAAAGAACCTAGAACTCAGAATCACACTTCACACTTCCATTTTTACACAAACTGACCAAAAACTTGAAACTCATAATCTACTTGTGCGTTTCTTGGTCTTTTGGTTTCTAAAGTTTCTAAACATCATATAGAGTTGATCCCACACCCTGTTTTAGAAATGTAACACCATTAACACCATCCTCCATTTCCAAAAACTCAGCTCTGCACATTGACTTCTCCAGTCCATTTCAGCCATCCATTGTTCGAGCTAATCATTACATTAGCTTCCTGGGACCTCAAGGAAGGTAACCTGATCATCATCATCACTTGAAACAAGCTCAAACTCAAAACACGGTTTCTAGTTTTGAGGTAAGTTTTATCAACTTGGAACTCTTCATACATGCATCATCAATAGTTTAGTTGTGAATAAAACATGTAGATATCATTGCCCTAAAGCTAACCATGTCCATAGTTTCCATTAATTTTGCTTGAGCTTAGAGAATTTTGAAACTGAAATTTATGAGATTTTTAGGGTTCAGATTAGGGCCATTAAAATTCATGCTTATCTTTGATTTATAGTTTTAATGCTTTACATTTCTGAAACTGTGAGAAAATTTGCTACAAGTTTCATGTTTACAGTTTTCATTTTTGATGAGAAATGAGCAAGTTACAGTTGGTCTGGCTGGAGGTTGAAGATGAAGTCTTCAGGGCACATTTTGCCTTGTATATTTATTGTTTTGCTTATATTAACGGATGTATAGCCACCCCAGTGGTAGAAGCGCGCGCCTGTAACCTTTGGGACCTGGGTTCGAGCCCCAGTGGTACCCTTTTGGATTTTTCATATTTTTTGGTTTTCTGATCTGTTTATTTTTTGTATGCACTGGGCCTCTTTGGGCCTGGCTTGTTTTTATTTTTGTTAACTAACCCCCTGCAGGCTGTTTGCACCCCTGGCCCAATTTTTTTTATTTATTTCATTTTTATTTCTTAAATTATTTTTCCTAATATAAAAAAAATTAGATTTTCATTTTAACTTAGTTTTTTTTTTATTTTTCTCATAAAAAATATTTTATTCAACCATACTTTATTTATTTTATTAACTAGTCTTGTAAATTTAAATTAAAATACTATATTTTTATTTGTTTCCTCTCACACCAGTTAAAATATTTTATTTTTGATATGAAAAAAGACTAAAAAATATTTTATAATACTGTAATTTATTTCCAAGACAAAAATACCAAAAAATACTTTTCTTAAACTTATTTTCTTTTGATTAATTAATAGAATTAGGGTTTTATTTAAAATCTTTTCTTGATAAAATTCAAATTTAATTAATTATTTTCTTTATTTAATTAGGTTAAGACAAAATCCCTTTTTCATGAAAATCAAACAAAGATACATTTTCTTTACATTTTGCATTTTTGTACATTTTATTCATTTTATACTTTGTATTTATTTATTTCCTTGTACATTGGTGTCAATTCAATATGGTTGTAATAGACTAACTAGGTTTACATTTTTGCAATCCCCATTCAATTTGTACACCCCCTCCCCACCAATATTGTAATAGCGTAGTAACTTTAAATTCCACAATTTATTGCTTTTATATATAACATGTTAGTAATTAGGGTTTGTATGGAAAGACTAAAACCAATACTTAGAAAACCCTAATTCAAGATAAAAAAATCAAGCATGAAAACAATACACTTGCACACAAGCACCCCTAGGGTAATTCCACTTGTTGCCTTATACAAAATGACCATATTACGCATGTGAGGTATCTTAGCAAAAACAAGCAAAATACAAGATCATAGTCCCTCGACGACGCTATCTAAGTTGCCTTTCAAATGATATTAGTCCCTAAAAGAAAATGCTAAGATACCTTGTAACATTGCTAATCATGGTTATACGATGACCCACGCCCGTCCCGTTTATATCCAAAGATCGGGTTACTTACCAAGTCAATGGTAAGATAACAATGTCAAAGGAAAAGAAAATGAACAAGAAAGACTTTTGAGTAGGTAGAATGCTCCTAATTACTTGATCAAATTCAAAATAAACATCCTTGCTAATTTCAAAACAAGCACCTAGACTTTCAAAACATCTTACAAACTTGAAAACATTTTCAAAAGATCAACACCTTTGTATACATTCTTACAAACGAGAATCATTACAAAGATTGCCTAAACAATGACCTCTTTACAAAATACTTTCAAAAACCACACAAAGCATAATTTCAAACAAAAGCAAGTGATCTAGCAAGTAACTAAGAGCCCATGGAAAACCATGGATGAAAAGGGTGCTAATACCTTCCCTTTTCATAATCTACCCCCCAAACTCAAGAAATAATCTCAAAGTTCTTTCCTGTGCTTTTTCACATTTCCTTTTGGATAAAAGAAAAGTCGGTGGTGACTCTTGCTAACCGCAACATTTACGATAAAAAGTAAAACCTTCAAGTCAGTTCTCCCACCGTATCACAACCTTCAAAGAGAGAAGTATAATGTGATAGTTAGAATCAAAAGTGATCATGGCAAGGAATTTGAAAATGCCAATTTTTTTTTTAATTTTTCTCTTTTGAAGGTATTGTCATGAATTCTCGTCTTCTATCACTCCTTAGCAAAATGGAGTTATAGAACACAAGAATATAACTTTACAAGAATCAACTAGAGTCATGCTACATGCAAAAAATCTTCCTTATCATTTTTGGGCTGAAGCAATGAACACTATGTGTTATATTCACAATCGTGTTACTCTGAGAGCTGATACATAAACTACTCTCTATGAATGTGGAAAGGGGGAAAACATAGTGTTAAATACTTTCATGTTTTGGGGAGTAAATGTTACATCCTGGATGATCAAGAGCAAGTGAGAAAGATGGATCCCAAAAGTGAAGAAGGGATATTTATGGGTTACACTACAAATAGCAGAGCTTGTAGAGTCTTTAACTCCAGAACCAAAGTCATGATTGAATCCATTAATGTCGTGGTTGATGATTCTATCATTCAGAAAGAGACTGATGTCAAATAAGATGTTGGAACATCATCTTAGCATATTGATGCTTTAGAAAATGAGGTAGACATTGAGTCTAACATTGATCCAACAAATACTGAACCAGACAATTCTCAAACCAACAAAGGTCCCTCTATTAGAGTTCAAAAAATCATCCAAAGGAACTTATAATTGGTAATCTTGATGAAGGGATCACCACTAGATCCAAATATGTGATATCTAATTCTTGTTTAGTCTCAAAATTCTAACCTAAAAATGTGAAGGAGGCCTTGATTGATGAATTCTGGATCAATGTTATGCAAGAAGAATTAGTTCAGTTCAAAGAAATGAAGTATGGTAATTAGTACATAGGCTAGAAGGAATTGTGACCAGAAATAAGGCCAGGATTGTAGCTCAAGGATATACTCAAGTTAAAGAAGTTGATTTTGATGAGAATTTTGCTCATGTTACCCATCTTGAATCCATAAGATTTCTCTTAGAGGTGGCATGCATGCTAAAATTCAAGTTATTTCAGATGGATATGAAAAGTGTCTTTTTGAATGGGTACTTAAATGAATAAGTATATGTTGAACAACCTAAGGGGTTCATAGATCCTAGTTTTCCAAATCATGTTTACAAACAAAGGAAATCTCTATGCGGATTGAAGGAAGCACCTAAGGCTTGGTATGAAAGGTTAATTGAGTTTCTTATCAATAATGGCTACGGGAAAGATGGAACAAACAAGACCTTGTTTGTTAAAGAAGAGCATGGTAAACTCATGTTAGCTCAAATATATGTTAATGACATTGTGTTTGGAGGGATGTCGAACCAGATGGTCCAACATTTTGTCAAGCAAATGCAATCTGAATTTGAGATGAGTCTTGTTGGTAAATCAAATTATTTTCTTGGTCTTTGTAATACGGTAGGAGAACTGACTTTTTGGTTTTATCCAAATGTGCAGATAGCAAGAGTTGCCACGACTTTTATTTTATCCAACAATTAGGAAAGGTGAAAAGAATAGAAAATACCTTTGATAAATTTTGATTTCGGGGGGTAAGTTATGAAAAGGGAAGGTGCTAGCACCCTTTTCATCCGTATTTATCTACGGGATCTTAATTGCTTAACTCACTTTGAAAACTTGTTTTGTGTGTGTGATTTATTTGAAAATATTTTGAAATCGCCAATGTAAGATTGACTTTTTAATGATTCTTGTATCAATCCTCAAGAATGCATACAAAGTGTTTTGAAAATATTTGTTTGAAAGTGATATGTGAAAAATGTTTGTAAGAAAAATTGTGAGCAAGCAATTAGGAATTTCTTACCCACTAAAGTCTTTCTTATTCTTTTCCTTCTCCTTTGAAGATAGTACTATCCATACGATTAGTTGGTAGGTAGCCCTATCTATTGGATATGAAGGGACATGCGTATGGTAATCGTATGGTCATCGAAGAAAACATGTAAGGATACTTTAACAATTGTATCAAAGGGACTATCATTATTTTGTTCGTAGGGACTAGATCATTTTGTAGGCAGCTCAAAGGGTCATCGAGGGATTATGATCTTTATTCGTAGGGGACTATGATGATTTGATCGAGAGTCTTTTTCTAAAGTATCCCCACTTTTGAGGGACGTGACCAATATTGTAAGGCAACAAGAGAGCATACCCTAGAGGTGCAAGTGTGAATAATGTATTGATTTCAATTATTTATCTTAAGAATTAGGATTTTCTATGTTCAGTTATTAGTCTTGCCATACAAACCCTAGTTACTAACAATTAAATATGTACAGAAAAATAAAGTGTGGAATATAAAGTCCTACGCTGTTATATGGCTTTGGGAAAGATACATAGGTATAGAAAATGCGAGGAAGTAAATCTACGCTATTACATCATGTGAGCAGTTACATAATAGGAAAGAAATGTGAGAAAGTAAATCTAAGTTATTACATTAATAGTGCGACCTATACAATTTTCTACGAATTTAAATAGTAAAAGATAAATGAGAAAAGTGTTATAAAAATATTTTTGTTTTTGCGCTTTTTGTAGAAAATAATTTAAATGATAATACTTAATTAAAACCTAATTGTTTCTAATTAATTTTAATATTAAGAAAAAAAGTTAATTAATTAATAAAATGATTAGTAAAATAAAAATATATAAGAAAAATTTTAATTACTAATTAAAAAGTCCTAACCCTAATTTGTTATATTTTAAAAAAAAAATTAGGTTAGTTAATGATTAATTAAAAAGAAATTAATTAAGAAAATAGAAAATTAAATAGTAAAGAAATAAGAAAAAGAATGTTAAAATATTAAAATGTTTTTTGTGTAGAAAATAGTTTAAGTGATAATAATTAATTAAAACCTAATTGTTTCTAATTAATTTTTAATATTAAGAAAAAGGTTAATTAATTAATTAATTAATTAATAAAAATACATCAAGAATTTAATTACTAATTAAAAACTCTAATCCTAATTTGTTAAAGTATTAAAAAGAGATTAGATTAAGTAATTGTTAATTATAAAAGAAATTAATAAAATATGGTGAAAATAAATTAGGGTTAGTAAAAAAGAAAAGAAAAGAAAACTAATTGCCTGGGGTGGGTGTTAGTTTGACCTGAAAACACTTGTATCGTGAGATTCAATGAAAATAACTCAAATTGCCCTAACAATGGAAGATCCTTATTCCTGCGTCAAAGCTTGCAAACAATGATTCTAAACATCATTATAAACAGGTATATATGCATAAAATTAATCAACAACGCATGAATTATGAGTTTGAATTTCAAGAATATTACCCAACCGACGTGACTTGATGTGGTTGTTGTGGATGTAGAATTGCTTCAAGGATGATTGAGATGGACTCTTGAGATCTTCAAGAACACAATTAAATGCTTAGAATGGATTGCAAGAGGCTGGAGACAAGATTTTCAAGTTGCCCTAGTTTTGACAAAATTTGAGATTTTCAGGACTTGTTCTTGAGGCAATTTTCGTGTCCCTCTTGGTCTGAAGATGTCATGTATTTATAGTGGAAGATTTAGGTAAAAAAAGTGAATCAAATCTTTTGTATTTCATGATCAAATATTTCATGATTTGAATTTTATGATCAAATATTTCATGATCGAATATTGATGAAATTACAAAAGATTTGAATTTCATGATCAAATATTTGATTGAAGTTTTGCATGAAATCTTTCTTTTTTAGGAAAATCTCATACCAATCAGATTTTTTCTAGCTGGCCATGAGCTTTTTATACTTATGATTTGATTTAAAAATAGATTCTCATACCTCATATAATTTATTTGGTATTTTATTTGATTTATTTTTCTTTTAATTGAATAAAATCAAAATAAAAAGAAATAAAAACCACAAAAATAAATGTATGGGTTTAGGAGTCTATTATGAGGTCAGGACTATGTTTGGACCTTAAAATATAGGCTCATTAGCTTAAAAATTCAAATTTGCACAATTTGGACTTCATGCAATTTCTCAAAATTGTCCAACTTGCACCAACCCTAACTCACTCCATTTTTATCATATGAAGGTAATCTTGGACTTTTTGGAAATATCAAGATGTCCCCTATAACCTTCATGTTGGTCATGTTTTCATTTGAAGCCTTTATCTTGATGTAACGCGCTTTGATAAAAAGTGTCTTTTGTTGACTTTTAAAATGACCTGTAATGTTTTGGCCCATATCTCTCAAATGAATCATTTTTGGCCTTGGCTTAGAGAGACAAAGTTGCAGAGAATTGAATTTACTTCAAGATAGGCCTTGGTTGAAAATTTTCTGATGAGGTATGTGAAATTTATGCTTGGTCAAAATTTAGTTGACTTTTCTTAAAGAAAACCCTAATTTAGTAACTTTTGACTTTTGATGAATCTTGAGTTTTCTTGATGAATCATGATCAACCTTTGATCATATGATGAATGTGACTTAAAAATATTGATGTTGACCAAAAATCTTGAAGTTTGACTGTAAGTTGGTCAAAGTTGACTTTTTGTCCAATACAGTTGATTCTCAATCATCTTGCTAATTGACTGAGCAAACTTGTGCTACAATGCTTGAAATTTGGTATGAGGATTCTTTAGGACATATGAGAAACCATGAAATCTATTTGAGTCATTAGAAGTCCAATTTTCCTTGAGAAAAACAAAACCCTAGTTGTAGGTCAATGCTTAGGAGAAGGATTTGTCTGATCAATCTTTGAGTAGTCTTGAGCAATTGAGAACCCTTGGAACATGAGGAGGTATCTTCAATTTGTCTTGAATAATTGGAGAGAAAATTTGGGGGTACAATAGTCTTTAAGTTAAACAAATAGATAATACTATCTTCATTTCTCAAAGCAAGTATGCTAAGAGCATAGTGAATAAGCTTGACCTAGAAAATGCTAGTCACAAAAGAACATATGCAGTAACACACTTGAAATTGACTAAGGGTGAAAAAGGTGTTAATATGGATCAAAGTTTGTACAAGAGTATGATTGGTAGTATTTTGCATCTTACATATAGTAGATCAGACATCACTTTTATTGTAGGAGTATGTGTTAGATATCAGGCTGAGCCTAAAATTAGTCACATTACTCAAGTGAAGAGGATCTTGAAATACATCAATGGTACTAGTGATTTTGGCATGTTATATTCCCATAGTATTAATTCCATGCTTGTAGGGTATTGTGATGCAGACTGGGGAGGTAATATTTATGATAGAAAAATCACTTCTGAAGGATGTTTCTTTTTCAGAATAGTCTTATATCTTGTTTCAATAAGAAGCAAAATTGTGTGTCCTTGTCTACAGCTGAGACTAAGTATATTGCAGCAGGAAGTAGTTGCTCTCAATTGATTTGGATGAAAAAAATGCTAAAAGAATATAATGTCAAACAAGATGTCATGATATTATATTGTGACAATCTGACTGAAATCAATATATCCAAGAATCATATTCAATATAGAAGGACAAAACATATTGACATTCGTCACCATTTTATTAAGGATCTTGTTGAGGACAAAATTGTTACTCTTGAGCATGTGGCCACTGAGAAGCAATTGGTGGATATATTTACTAAGCCTTTGGGTGCAAATCAGTTTTAGAAGTTAAGGGGAGAATTAGGAATTTTCACTGTTGAGGAGTTATATCAATTATAGGTGTGGAGGAGTGCAACTAATACTTTCTCTTCCCTCTATGTAGTGGTGCACAAAAATTCAAGACAATCTAGTTTGTATGTTGCTGTTAATAACACTACTGATAAAAGTGTTCACGTGTCTCTCTATAAAATTTTGGTTGCTGACCATGAGTCTGGTGTTCTACCAGATGTCGCAACATCCTTGGACCTAACCTGATCATCCTATCGAAACCACACAAGAAAACTCTCATGGTGAGTCTGACGATGAGTCTGTTCCTATTGAGTCTCCTGAAAAATCTCAAAAGGATGTGTTTGCAGATGAATTAGTTTGAGGTAAGAAAGATGAGTCTGATGTTAGTAGTATGTCTGTTGAGAGTGAAAAAGTCCAGTCTGATAAGGAAGAATGTTCTGGTTTGAAGAAGCATAAATCTACTGACATTGTTAATGTTGATGAAGGAGATTACTAACTATTGTGGCTCTAAGGTGGTATAACTTTTTTTTATAAATATTAGGGATTTAATTTTTATGTTTTCAAATATTTGTCTCCCTCGATCACATTGTCGCCTTCAAAATGAACTAGCTTCTAGGTGAACTTTGACTGATTCATCAAAAGATCCCTATAGCTATCCAAGTAAATTTTATCATAGTAGATAAGTTTTTCACTTTGTTGGAGGTCAACAACAATTTTCTTTTTGTCATTCCTTTTCACGATCAAGCTTTGGCCTATACTAACCATCCTAACTAATCATTAACTACATAAAGAATTAGGATCATATATTGAGAGATAATGGAGTATATGGTATGGACTCGGATTTCAACAAATCGTTAGATGGTCTTAGTGTTGTAATTCCAAATTTTAACCTTACCAATTTTACTAGAAAGGAAATTGTACCTCCTAAAGCACAACATGTTTTGGCGAGTTCTCTTTTTAGTAAAACTATTAAGGACATGGATGTAAAGTTTGACAATAATATTTAGGGCCTTTTTGTTTTATCTTTAAAAATGGATTTTGTAAAATCGTTTTTCAAAATATTACAAGTTTTTTATTTATTATATTCGTTTGTTCTAAATTAAAAGACTAATTTTTATATTCTATAACATAAACATATATTATTGAAAATCAAAACATATTTAAAATCGCAATTTATTTAAAAAGTTGTATTTTAAAAGTGATTTTTATGAAAAGCTATTTGAAATAGCTACAAAATTAAGTGATTTTTTAAAATTTTGATATCTAAATTTTTTTTCAATAAAATAATAAAATATTTAAAATAACATTTTAAAAATAACTATTAAAATTTATTTAAAGATTTTATAAAATGTTTCTTTGAATTTTTTTTAGACAAAATTATATTACATTATAAAATTCATTTAAAAAAAAAACTAAAACATACCAGCCATTAGTACGTTAGGGATGTATCTCTAAAAATAAAAAAGATTTTTAACTTTTCCCCAGATATTTGAAAGTATATATATATATATATATATATATATATATATATATATATATATATATATATATATATATATATATATATATATATATATATATATATATATATATATATATATATATATATATAAAAGAAAAATAATAATGTATTGATAGTGTAAATTAATTTTATATTGTCAACCAATCACAATTTTGTATCACAATAAATTATATTTTAATTTTAAATTTTTTTTAATAACAAGATATTTTATTAACTTTTTACTAGATGGTCTTTTAATAACAAGATATATGAAGAATGATATTCTTATTCAAAGAATAAGTTTATAATAGTTATTTTAAATTTTAACATTTGATTTTCATTAATATAACGGATTTAATTAATGACTTAATCTATTTAAATTTCATAAGCATGTACATTTCACTTTTTTTTTTTTTTTTAAATAAAATAATTATTTTTTCTGTGTATCGTTCTTCTTTCGTTTTCATTGTTCTTCTGGTTCGAGTTTCCACTTCTATACCAAAATTTCCTGCGTTTTCCGCTATTTTCAATTTCTCCAGAATTTCTACAGCTGATTTTTCTCACTCGTTTCACATCAAAACTCATCCCTCACCGAATTTCAACTCTTCCATAAAATCCCATTCAATAATTCCCAAAACCCTAGCTCATTCCATGGCGTCAAAGAAAAAACAATCGGAAGGTATCGCTTTGTTGTCCATGTACAACGACGACGGTGACGACGAAATGGAGGACGCCGAAGAAGAAGACGTGATTCGCGAGGAACATCAAGATGACGCCGCTGAACAAGCGGCGGAGGAAGATTTGGCAGCCGATACGGATAGAATGACGGTTGCTGATTCCGGCAACGAAGTCTCTGACGGTTTTACTCCGACGGATAAGAGTAGGACTCCACAGGTGAACAGGTTGTTTTCACCGCCGCAGGAGCAACATAAGGTGGAATTGAGGATTAGTAAGAGTGCAACTCTTACTATAGTTGATTATGGCCATGATGAAGTAGCAATGTCACCTGAACCTGAGGTACTTCCTTTTCTTTGATTTTTTACCTTCTTTTTAGTTAGATTATATTCTGCAATGTAACTAGTGGGTGTTAGTTGTTTTTTGTTGCAGGAAGGAGAGATGGATGGTAGTGGTCGAGTCGTGTTTGGGGAGGAACTTCATGTAACCAATGGTAAATTGAATTTCTGTGTCATTTATTATAATTGCTTGGAAATTGGAATGTGAACTTGAATTGGGAATAATTAATAGGAGTTTTATATTCGATTTTCAGAAGTAGCTATTGCTTTGTTGTATTTGTTCGATTTTATTATTATCGATTTAGGTTACTTTATTTATGTCTAGTTTAACATGTTACTGCAGGTGATTTGCTAGATAGAATACCATCAGGAGCAGTCCAGGTTTTGTCACCTGACAATCAAGCTAACACTCCCCAATTATTGGAGATATTTAAATCTGATACCTTGAATAATGACGATGTGATTAGACCTGATGATGTAGAGATTGGAGAAGCAGATCACGATGAGCATAAATCTGAAGATCCATTGAATAAATTTCTTCCTCCTCCACCCAAAGTTAAATGCTCCGAGGAATTACAAGTAAGTTCTGTTAAAATGGTTTTAATAACTGTAGTTGATGAATGCCATTTGAGTACATTGTAAAGAACCTTGCAATTTCTGAATTATGGTCTGACTTGGTCCAATCTAGCATAACATGACATTGTCTTCACTGCCAACAAATTCGATATAAAATGGTTTTAGCAATTAGAGGGAGGTGCTCAACTTTTTTACCTTATTAAGTACTATTAACTTTCTCTGCTTGTTAGCATCTGTGCATTTCTTCCTGGACATGATTATAAATTATAATATACTTACGTTGCTAGTTAAAATTATTTGTTTCTCACTAATCAATATTCTGGATTTGAAGTTGTGATGTTCACTCAGTGTGTTTGATATTGCCTTTCTTTTTGGCTATGCTGAAATGTAAGATTAACATATCTGACTTGCGAAATCCTAAATGACATTTTATTGTTTGTTTTAACTATTTGAAATTAAGATCTTATTTTCAACAGTAAATTTGCTAATCCACATGCCTCTATCACTGAAATATAAAGTATTACTGTTTGTTTCTATTAACCTTTCCAATTTAGCAAAGGGGGGAGAAAGGAAAATAATGCTTTTACTTCTACCCACCTTTCTAATAGTTCCATATCTAGGTGAAGCTAAATCACGTTGGAAACCATGAAAAAGGATTGGGACAGTTGGATCCATATGAGAGTGTTGTTGGGCCTAAGGTGCGGTGGGTCAGGGTAGACTATAGGAAACATGCAACTAAGAAAAATAATGCCAAAGGTATTGACATGGCAGAGGAAGAGAGCCATTTGGCTGGGCTATTTGACATTGTTCTATCAGATTTTCTTTTTCTTTCTCTTGTATTTTTCCTTGTTCATTAATACAGATTACAAGTTATCTAGTATTTTAATCTTTTATCTTGTTTCAAATTACAATCCAACTCTTTTTCCTAGGCATGGGACCGATAATGTAATACAAGATATGATAATATTTATTGCATCATGCGATTCATACAATTGACTGCATCTATTGGAATGGAAAAGTGCTCAAGTGTTGTTGCAATCAAGTAAAGCTTTATGTTCTATGTAGTGGGTAGGAATAGGTTGTTTGTAAATTGAATCTTTTGCTTTGGTGGTTTTGTAACTTTTTGACTTTGAATTTATTTTCCCTTGTCTATTTCCATCATTGCCTTTAATTTGATGTTAATGCAGAGAAAAATAAATAAATTTCTGGAGTATAAGAAGGCTGGAAAGAGTTTTAATGCAGAAGTTCGCAATAGGAAGGACTACCGAAACCCTGACTTCTTACTGCATGCTGTGAGGTACCAGGATATTGATCAAATAGGGTCTTGCTTTAGTAAAGATGTATTTGACCCTCATGGATATGATTCAAGTGACTTCTATGATCAAATAGGTCTGTAATTTCCTCTTCTCTCCCTCTTTTTATCTCAGTGTTATTGGTATTTGTGTGTTATTTTTTGTTCCTGTTTTCACCGTAATTAATTTATTAAATAGATCACACACTAATTGTAGTGCTTGACATGTTTATTATTTCATATATATTTGTTTTCCACTCAGAATTAGGCTATTGATGGCTGCTTATTCCCATAAGCTTACAGCTGATTTAAAGTATATAATATTGCACGCGTCTTCTATATTTTGGATTCTCATATTATAATTCTTACTTTTTTGTTGTAGAACTGTGATAGGGATCCGAAATTAAGATAACTGGAAAATGTATTATTGATTGAATTAAGAACTATTACAGAGAATGATCCCTTTAATTCCAGAGCAAGTGCTCCTCAGAGGAGAGATGATTCTCTCTGCTCATCCCAAAAGGTTCCTAACAAAAATCATATTGAATGCCTTCTGCCTTGCTATTTGTGTCCTTATATAACTACCCTTCTCTTCCAAAAATGCAGTCATTTTCTTTCATATATTTTGCAAGAATCTGGGTTAGCATTGCCTTGTAAAATTGTTGCTACCAACATGCTCTGTGACCATATAAGGTACCCCTACTCCTTGCAATACAAACGCTTGAGCTTAAATCATTTGCATCACTGTTTTGCCTCATAAATCCCATTATATTTCTTCATTTGCACTGTTTCTTACATTTTTAACGATAACAGCTGTGTTGCTTGGGTTTCCTTATCTGCCCCACACCTCTCCACATACCAAGTACAAAGCACTTGCTCAAAAGAAACCATTGGTCCATGACCCCAATTAAATTCGAGAGGCCTGTCTGAAATAGAAATTAAACCAACCCACTTTTCAATTCCTTTCTCCCACTTACTAGATTTATTATGGGCTTGATCCAATAGGGTTAGACTTTAGAATGTTACCCAACTTACATATTATCCATTTTGCCCCTATTTTTTCTAGAATACTCTTTAGGTTTGAGATTGCAATTTTTGCCCCTAGTTTCTCTAGATCCTTCTCTTCCTGAGTAGTGATGAAATGCACCTGATATGCTTTTACACAAAGGGACTCAGATGAGATGATTTTGCTCCCAGACGGAAACAAGATAGCTACCGCCAAGGTAGTAAAAAACGAGTGCTGGGTCGTAAGATCGTAAGATCTTACTTGCTGGGGAGGGAAATTAGTGCTAGGATCTGGGAAAGATCGTTTTTGGTTGCTGCCATAGTCAAGATCGAGTTTTTTTAGTAAGTTCGTAAAAAAAAATAGGGCTGAGCCTTTTTTTGGGCTTTTAAACTGGGTCGTTTTTTTCAAGTGAAAACCAGTTTTTATTTAACTAACATTCCTAACCCTAAAACAAAACAGAACAGAAACGACGCTCTTCTCATTCCCTTCACGAAAACTTCTGCTCTTCATTCTCTTCATCTTCACGAAAACTTCTGCACTTCATCCTCTCCATCTTCACGAAAACTTCTGCACTTCATCCTCTCCATCTTCAACTTAATCATCTTCAACTTAGATGTTTCTTCCATTGTTGAAGATGATTAGTCTTATTTGTTATATTTATGTTTTTTGAGCTATTTATGTTGAACTTGATCTTTTAAGCTTATCAAATTATGGAATGATGGTAATGAATTATTAATTAAATTAGTTGAAAGTTGTGATTTATAAGTTATTTTGTTCATGTATTATAATTTTCATGTTTTTGTTCATGTGAATTTACCATTTTGTCCGTCAGTAAGATCTTAAGTGTCGTGCTACGATCCTAGCTTTACGATTTTTCACAGGCCGTCCGATCCTACTTAAGATCCCGTGCTTGACTACCTTGGCTACCGCCGACTATTGAGAGCTAATACCTTGTAAACCTGCATCCGCCGGTTTAGGTGGTGGTGGAATTGTGATCCGGCCTCCCACAAATATTACCGTGGTCTGGCCCAAACAAAACCGTCACCGGTGGAGCAAAGATTAGTAGCTCCGACAAAGGTAGATCCGGCGGCTCCGTTAGAGGTTGTGGCTCTTACTCTAGATCCATAACCATGTCCATTTTCCTTCGTCTTTCAACATAGTTGAATCTCGTGTTGGAATTTCCGCCTTCATTGTGGTCCGCCCCTAGTAGCCTAAATTGCGGCATTTGACTTGCCTTCATTGCAACTTCCAACACATTCATTGTGTTGGGTTTGAAGGGGTGGATTTAGTTCCACATTCTTAGAGATATAACATGTGTTGTGTTTATAAGTGGGAGCAATCCTCTCCCTACAAGCCGGTTTTGTAGGGATGAGTTAGGTCCAATCCAAACGTTCTAAGATGGTATCAGAGCCTATCCTAAATCACTTGTTGAGATACCCGCATCGTCCACACTCCGGCCTCATTGAGGCTCAAGCATGAGGGTGTGTGTTGGAATTTCCGCCTTCATTGCGGTCTGCCTCTAGTCGCATAAATTGCGGCATTTGGCTTGCCTTCATTGCAGGCTCCAACACGTTCATTGTGTTGGGTTATAAGGGGTGAATTTATTTTCCCGAGAGATATGACATGTGTTGTGTTTATAAGTGGGGGCATTCTTCTCCCTACAAAAACGGATGAGTTAGATCTAATCCAGACATTCTAAGATGGTATCAAAGCCTATCCTAAATCACTTGTTGGGCTACCCGCATCGTCCACACTTTGGTCTCATTGAGGCTCAAGCGTGAGGGGCTGTGTTGGAATTTCCTCCTACATTGCAGTCCGCCCCTAGTCACCTAAATTGCGGCATTTGGCTTGCCTTCATTGCAGTCTCCAACAAGTTCGTTGTGTTGGGTTTGAAGGGGTGAATTGAGTCTCTCATTGCTTAGAGATATGACATGTGTTGTGTTTATAAGTGAGAATAATCTTCTACCTACAAGCCAATTTTGTAGGGGTGTGTTAGGCTCAACCCACACAGTCTATGATCTCGATATGAACTTCCACAGTGCTTTGTCCTCGGTCTTTTCTGAGGCAACATTAGGACAGTCACTGGATGTATCACGCGTCGAGGAAGATCCACTGCAGATAGACCAGTGTTCTGCGGCTTTGAATCGAGAAGGATAATCAGAAGTGAAACTGATAGTGGCAGACTCAACAAAGGTCGCAAGCTGTGCATGGCTTGTTCCTCCACAATGTTGTCTGGTTCCATCGTTTGTTTCTGATTCTCCCCACGTCTTTCTTTTCCGACATTGCATCTGTTTGGAATTTCGTTCCCCAATGCTCTTTCCTTGTTATCAGAAACACACTCCAATTAAAGCTACGATTCTCTGACGGAATATCCCCAAATGCTTCATTATCTCTGTTCTCAGCAATTGACGAAACTCCAACTTAAAGGATTTGACAAACTCCTCCAATATTCTCATTCTCGCTTCAATTGTGTCAATTCTCCCGGGGCAGTGCTTCTAACATTTTTTCCTCAATCATCTTGAAATGACACGAATGCTGGCACCTCCTCGATAATCTGGTAGGTTGGACCAATGGTAGGAATTTGAAATTAAGATAACTGGTTAATGTATTATTGGTTGAATTAAGAACTATTAAGAGAATGATCCCTATAATCTCAGAGCAAGTACTCCTCAGAGGAAATCATATTGAATGCCTTCTGCCTTGCTATTTCTGTCCTTAAATAACTACCCTTCCCTTCTAACATAAGCAGTTATAACCAATCCTCTATTAAGCCTCTCTATTGGGCTAAGGCCCAAATCCGGTATCCTATCAAACTGTTTTCCTATTCTCAAGATATCTCATGTTAGAGTAATTATGATAAGCTTGGTGAAGTACAATTGATCATTCTACATACTCTTAATATCAGTAAATTAGATAAATCACGACATCTTTTGCTGCATTACTTAATGATGCCTCTGATATTTTTATTTTACTCTCATCCTGTAAGACTTATCTTTAATTTGCTTTCAGATTTTCCTGAGTTATTATTAGTTACTCAGCTGTGCCAGCCGGCACCTCTATTTCAGTTTGTTAGAGTTAGTTACAAAGGGTGTATGTTAATCTCTTGATGAATGTAGGATAAGAATCCTATATAAACTCCTGTACTATTTTCTTTTATAATCAATAAAATAAGAGAATATTCTAGAATGGTTTTATGAATGTATCTCGAATAACATTTCTAAAACATCCCTTTCCCCTCATTACAAGTTTGGTTAGTCTTGACTTGCAAACCAATATATGCTTAGTTTAAGCTTCTGTTCTCAGCTATGAAGCAGACTCTGACACGGACACCGGGACACAACACGACATGGACACTCTGACACCGATAATTTTAAAAAGCTAGGACACCGACACCGCTACATATATGATAGTATTTGACCTTTGTTTACCCTTTTATACTTAAAAATGTGAAAAATATTCTAATAAAAGTTCATGTCTTTAATCTTTCATTGATAACATTACTTCAATACATATTTAATCTTTTTAGATTTTAGATGTGCATGAGAATTGTTTTAGAAAAATGTATAAGGTGTGTTAAGCAAAGACATAAACAATTTTTTTTTGAAACACTTGTCTAAATTATTCGACACATATTGTATGAGTGTCGCAAAGAATTCGTTTCAAAAAGTGTCGAAGTAAAGAAAAATGCCTATTTTGTTGGGACACTTGTTTGACTTTTGCGACACTTGTTTGACTTTTCCGACACATGTCGTACAGGTGTCATACAAGTGTCGGACAATGCGACACACCTACTTCTAGAGATGTCCGTGCTTCATAGTATGTCATGATTTTAGCATGATCCATTGCATGCAATTAATGATTAGTACTAATTAGTTAAGTGAATATTGCAAGTACTTTTCATATTTCAACTATTTTATTGTTATTAATGTTAGTGATGTTGCAGTCATCGCTGATTTTTAAATTACTTTCCCCATTTGCTTTTGTTTCTTATCTTAAACAAAACAGAAGCTGATATGAGGCGGGAAAGTGATAGGAAAGAGCAAGAGAAGAAGAAACCACAAAACCAGAAGGTTGACTTTACTTCTGGTGGTACACAGCCAGGAATTGTGCTTGGTGCTCCCAGGATCAGCATGCCTGTTACAGGTATAGAATCACCTAGTTTTTTTGTGCAGTGCCGACGCTTTTGTTTAGAAGTCATTTTTCAATAGATGTTCCATTCTTATGGCGCTTTGACGTTGACTTTTGCATAGGCGGTTCTGCTGCAACTACAGGTGGTTTGCATTTGGTGCCTCCTCCAGCGGATTCTATTAACCGAGATGGTAGACAGAACAAAAAATCAAAATGGGATAAGGTATTTATATAATCAAATGCAAATGCAACTTCAGTGGCACTCATCATCTTTATGCTTACTAAATTCTAGTGAATGACAGGTGGATGGTGATCGAAAAATTCCTCTGCCCTCTGTGGGGCAGGATTCTGTATCTACAGCAGGGGCTCATGCAGCAGTTTTATCTGCTGCTAATGCTGGCAGTGGATACATGCTATTTGCGTAAGTTGATCAACAACCTTGAGCATTTTGGTTTGGCATGTGTTCTTGTTGAGACTTTTCTTAGTATGTTTTGCCTGTTAACATTTTGAATACTTAACATTTACTTAAAGATAGCTAAAGTCTAAAGCAACTTTGTTGTTCCCGTGTCAGCTTTGTATTCTTTCAAAAGTTTAAACTGTTATCAATACATGCAATATTCTTAGTGCACTCAACAACAACAACGACAATCAAGACTTATCCCACTAAATGGGGTCAGCTACATGAATCAAATTACGTCATAATGTTTTATCTAATACCTTGTTTCTATTCATTTTGTGAATTTCAAGATCTTTCGTAATTGTTTTTCTCATAGTTTTTCTAAGTCTTGTTCTACTTCTACTTGTTTGACTACTCTTCATTTGACCTAATCTCCTTACAACAAAATCCACATGTTTTCTCTCCACGTGTCCAAACCACTTAACCATGACAAATTGAATAGTTTCACTTTAAATTATTTATAAATTCTGTTTTCTATTTAAAAGAATTTGCTAAAGATTCTGTTTTACCTCAGTTTGATTTCACTTTTCTTTTGTTTAACACCTTGCTTATTGTCAATCTTACTTCATAAACTTACGAGTAACTTTTAGTTACTACAAAATTAAACTAAATGTTGATAATACAATTACCACTGTTATGCTCTCGTACAGGCAGCAAAAACGGCGAGAGGCAGAGGAGAGAAGATCTAGTGAAAGGAGGTTGGAAAGAAGATCGTGAGACATTATTTTGGTCTGTTGTAACATTGTTGTAAGTGGGGGTTGAGATTTTTCTGCTTTGCATTTGCAGCATGGATGATATACACTGTATATTCTCACAAAAAAGAAATTTACTGAGTCAGCTGGTCTTGATCCTTTATTCTTATGTGACAGCAGGATCTATTATTTATAAAAAAATTCCTATGAAGTAGTTGTTCTTGTGATCCCTCGGGTTGATTGGTTGGGGCTTGTGTTATATGTCTCATTGGTAGCATATTTTATTAGTTTATTAGTAGTGTTGCCTTAAGGAGGTTGCTCTTCTCATCCTTAGGAGTGAAGAGTCATTTTATGAAAATTCAAAATTGTCCTTCACTAATTTGGAAGTATATTTTGTGACGCATCTTATATATATAGCGTAATATTTTATAACTCTCATTTTATAAAATAAAAAATAGTCTGATAGTATATTTCGGAGAGACAAGAATCACATGAATTGGATAAATGTGGTAAACATTAACTTTCTTGCATCTATGTTTTAATTAACAGTTAATTTGCATAGTATACAAACTATTTTTTGGACCTAGTTGACGGTTACTATCAGGAAATAATTGGTGCATAATACAACGAAAAAGAATATTTGTGACAACTCAATATGGAGAGCACAATTTATGGTAATCGCTCAACATTATGTGGTCTTTCGAAGCAGAACTACAAAATGTGTATGCTACCTTCTCTATGAAGGTGTCTCACAATTAGGCGGAAAAAATAAGCTGCACCGATTAATAGGGATTTACGGTCTAGTTTATATTAATTTACAATATTAGTTTACACAAGTTCACGTTAGTTCAGATTTTTTAAAAAATAAATATAGGTTCTTTGATAAGTCTGTTTAGTTAAACATGATAAATTTCAGACTATAAAAAAATCTTTTAATTCTATTAGGTCAACCTATTTAAATAAATATGAAAAATTTATTATTATTATTATTATCATGTTATATTTTATATTTTGAACTAAAATATATAAATAAAATTTGATTATTTTAGAGAACTTGTGAAAATAAGATAAAAAAACTTTATGAACAAAATCATAAATTGTTTTCATAAGTTCTTTTAAACAAATAGTCACACAATTTATGTTAATAAATAATTTAAAATAAGTCAACTTAAAATAAGTCAATGCAAATAAATTTATAGTCGCATTGGTCTTTTAGTTTGTTAATCTATTTAAACTTTATTTGAATGACTTACTTACACGTATCTAAAATAAATAGGCTTTTATGTAGGTTAACAGGCTAACCAGACTTTTGAAATGGTCAGATTCAGACCTAAAGATAAGCCTATGACAGACTACAAGTCAGACTTAGGCTTCCGTTTTTTTGGCATATCAGACTTAGGTTTGACAAAGTCTAGCTCGACCCAACCTATTTTCACCCATACTCACAATCATTGCACTCACAACAAATTATTTTTTTGTTGAATAAATTATGGGGGTAAGGAGTTCTTCTCCTCATTCTCCTTTTTCTTTCTCGGTTACACTTGAATTTTCAGCTATAAGAAAATCAGCAGAGAATGTCAAAATGAAAAGATAATTACTGTTAGAAGACATTAATAAATTATTTAAGTGCATTATTGACGAAACATCAACAAGGTATCAATCAAGGTGTCGACGAAGAAAGACATGGTCTGGAGGAATTTCAGAAACAAATCTACAAGATTAAGATCATCTCGAAACATGTCCATCATCTCGAAAATGGCAGTCGACCAGGCCTTCACAGCAACAAATATACCAATCAACTGAACTTCGAAAGGTTAAAGACTTACTAATTTTACAAGTTCAAAGTATTGTGTAAGTAACGTCGACAACAAGTCGAGTAGTTATTATCAGAAGTTTGTGGGGAAGTTTGAAGTAGTTATAACTCAATATGGGTTGTGACAAAAAAATCGTGGGTAAACGTAAACACACTAGTAAGAATCTGAAGATGAAACGTGGAGTAAAACATAATAGTTTCATAGTGGATGGAACCGTCGTCAATATTTATTTTGTAAATAGAATAAATAGCAGACTTACATATTGTAACAAAGATCACAAAATTTAATACATACTCTCCATACCACTGGAGTACCCGAGTCAAATAGTGAAACATTGTGTGAGAAACATATATGTATCTGTGTCCAGTCTTTTCATTGTTTTCTTGTTTCCTTAAATGTAATATTTTCTTTTTCTTGCTTTCACTTTTACTCTTGTTTAATGTCATTTACTATATTTTACCTTGTCATTTATCACAACTTATCTTCATTTAAAGTTCATTTATGCACCGTTATCATGCTAACGACAACTGCATTCAATTTACACGCACGTGTGTTCACACAAACATTTGCACAAATTGATTTGGAGGTTTTTCAATTTAATCTCACTTGCTTTCTAAACTCGTGATTGACTACTAAAAATATCTTTAAATAAATTGGCACGCCCAGTGAGACCCTTTTGTGCATATATTTTTAATTTTGTTTGCAGAAAAAGGTGTCTTAAGTTTCTTTTGAACGATTTTCTCTACATAAAATTTATGAGTTTTAACGGTTTATGTTTTTGAGGAGTGGTAAGAAAATTTGCGAAATGTCTCGTAGAAATCAATCCTCTTCCCAGCTCCAAACCTTGGAGATCAACCGACCACAACAAGTGTAGGCAGTTATGGGATTCCAACTTTGGTTAAAGAAATGTCCATTATCATCAGCCAAATAGTATCAGAGACGGTACTGCCAGATGTGGTGGAGGCATTGCCGCACATTTTAGGAGACCAAATGCTTTCTTCCCTAAGTTTCAAGCTGCCTCAGAGAGAGCATTCGTATGGCATGCCAACTGCAAGGATGTCAGACATACACCCTAGTGCTTTAGTGTACTTAGACAATGAGATGGTTACGTCGTCGCCCTTTAATCCATATTGGGCCACATGATTCACTATGAGCAACTTTGGTCGAGCGGAACAACCGTTCAGAGGTATGGGATATTTTCCCCCAATTATGTTGCCTCTAACCAATAACTCTGTCCAAGACATGAGACAACAAATGGGCGGGAGTAACCATGATATGATCAACATCCTCACACAACAGATATGCACTGTATTTAACCCACTGATAGAAAACACGACCTAATGCTATCATCAATTGACACGACATATGGGTAGTGTAATACGATGGGAGAACTGACTTGGTGTTTTACATTTTATCGCAAGTGTTGCGGATAGCAAGAGTCACCACCAACTTTTCTTTTATCCAATAAAGGAAAGGTTGAAAAGAACAGAAAAGACCTTTCGAGAATTTTCTTGAGTTCGGGGGGTAGGTTATAAAAAGGGAAGGTGTTAGCACCCTTTTTATCCGTAGTTATCTACGGGCTCTTAATTGTTAGCTCACTTTGAAACGCTTTGTGTTTGTGCAAGTTTGAAAGATGTTTTAAAGATATTTTGAAAGTGGTGATTTTATAATGATTCTCGTATCGTTGAGAATGTATACAAAATGTTTGTTTTGGAAATATTTTGAAAACGCCTTAGTACAACAAACTCTGTAATGATTCTTGTATCGCTGAGAACGCATACAAAGTGTTTGTTTTGAAAATATTTGTTTGAAAAGAGAGTGTTTGAAAAAACGTTTGTTTTCGAAAGTGTGAGGTGTAAAAATGGTTTTGTGAGCAAGCAATTACGAGTAATCTATCTACTCAAAAAGTCTATGTTCTTTTCCTCCTCCTTTAGATAGTGATACTTTACCATTGGTTGATAAGGAGCCATATCATTGGATGTGAGGGACAAGCTTGGGTCGTCGTACAGTCATAGAAGGCAACTTGTAAGATGTTTTAGCAATTGTCGTTAGGGACTAAGATCATTTATCAAAGGCAACATTGAAGGGTCATCGAGGGACTACGATCTTTTAATCGATGGTATTTTGCTAAAACATCTCACGTTCGAGGGACATGACTATTTTTATCCGAGGCAACAAGTGTGAGTTACCCTAGAGGTGCATGTGTGCAAAATGTTTGATTTCAAATACTTTATCTCTGAATTAGAGTTTTGCTATGGTTGAATTTTAGTCTTGTCATGCAAACCCTAATTACTAACAATAATAAGGAAAACGATAAATTGCGGAAATTAAATGTTCTACGCTATTACAACGCTTTGAGAATATGGGGGGGGGGGGGGGGGGGGGTACACGTTTGTAAATGAGCGGAGGAAAGCAATAAAACCCTAATTACTATTACAAACCATTGAATATGAATTACAATAACAATTATGTACAAAATATAAAGATGAAGAAGAAAAGGAAATTATTTTTAGGGTTTTTGATGAGAAAAAGGTTTTAGTAATTACCCTAATTAGACAAATTAATTTTATTTATAAAAAAAGTTAATTAATTATTTAACAAAACCTAAAATCTTAGTTAGTTTGAAATCAAGAAGAAAAATAAATCTAAGTCTAATAATTTTGTTTAGAAAATAATTTGAATGTTAATACTAATTTGTAAAAGTAATAGAATTTAATTTAATAAAATAAAATAAAATGCCTAAATTAAAATATTTTTAATTTAACTAAGAAAATATATTTTTTGTATTTTTGGTTAAAATAAAATAAATAAATAAATGTAAATAAAGAAAATATAAAAGAACTAGTTATAATTGGGCTGGGTGTTAAAAAGTAATTGGGAGGTGAAAAAGAAAATCAGGCGCTGGGACCAAAAAGTCAATTTTTGTTTGATGCTGAAAACAAATAAAAAAATGGAGTGGGCTAGGTTGTTCTTAGTAAAAAAGGGTGTATGAATGCAAAAACAAAGAATGAGGCCCAGACAGAAGTCCAACGCCTGCTAGATCCCATGTTGCTGGCTTATTGTGATGTACCAAGGACCTACTCATGTGGAGTGTTGGATTTATCATTGTGATGATCAAATGACATTGATGTGAAGCTTCAAGGTGAGCGCGCATGGCTTGATGCACTGAATCTACAAGGAAAATATGAAAAAAAAAAGGGTACCACTGGGGCTCGAACCCAGGTTCCTATAGTTCAATGCCTTGCGCGCGCTTCCTCTGCCACTGGGGTGACTGTTTCATTCGTTAATAATACAACTTGCAATAAATTTAAAATAAACCTCTTCCTAATTGCACTTCATCCCTAACCTCGCGCCAGCATCTCCAACACCATTTTTTGAATTTTGTAACTTCCTCATTTCTCAACAGAATCAGAAAATGAAAACAAGAAACTTGATCCATTTTTCAATACGAATTCAACTATATAAATTTCATGAGCTATAAATCAAAGATGAATGAGAATTTTACTGGTACCAACTAAAAACCTATTTTCCCCCCATAAAATTCATCTTCAAAATTTGCACCACTCAGGCAACACAAATGAAAACTAAGGGCATGGTTAGCTTCAGGGATATGATGCCTACATTTTTTATTTACAAAGTAACCATTAATGATGCTTGTAGAGAGAGTTCAAAGTTGAGAAAATTTACCTCAAAACTGGAAATCATGTATGTAGTTTGAGCAATCCTGGAAGTATGGTGATGATCTGGATAACTTCACTGGACTCCTAGGAAGCTAATGCAACTCTTACTTTGTGCTACAAGTGCCTGAATCGTGCTGGAGAAGTCAAGTTACAGAGCTGAGTTTTTGAGTTTGGAAGATGATGAAGATGGAGTTACAGTTGTGAAATAGGGATGAGTCTGAGTTGCGTATGATGTATGGAAGCTTTGTGATTGATTTGGAGAGGAAACACACGAGTGGATTGTGAGATAGAAGTTCAAGGTCAGAAATGACAAGCTATGGAGGTTTTTATGCAAATTCTGGTTTTAGGGAGTTTGAGGGCTTGTAAATTCGTGTTTGGCTTGCAAAATAGTGACTCTATTTATAGGGAAAGGTTGGAGGGAAGGAGAACATCAGGTTTGTAAGTTACAAAGTTATGGCTAGGTGACTTAGTTTTGAAGCAACATTGAGATAACCCTGTTCCAATGCAATTGTACAAGAGCTTGTAGTGTGGCTAGAAGCTTTAAACATGTTACTTATGAGCATACATGTTGAGTGTGATCAGAACAAATAAGTTAGAGGCTCAAGACAAGTTGACTTTGTGATAAAGCTTTCTTTTCAAGAATGGTAATGGTGCCTTTCTTCCAAAAATGGAAAACTGCTTTGGGCAATGGCTTAATCACTTGGATCATACCTCAACCAATTGTGTAAACAATTAATTATGGAGTGATTTACAAGTTATAAGCCTGCAAACCAAGATTATGCAACATAGGTTTGAGATTTGATCAAATGTTCTTTACAAAAGTGCCTTGTAATTCAAGAATGTAAGCCCAACTTCTTCTCTTCGATTTTCCTAGCTCAAGCATGATCTCTTCAAGTTCTTGGACATTTTGGAAAGCTTGAAACATTGTATATAACTTTCATATTTACCATTTTGGCTAAATCAACTTGGAACTTGGTGAAAATTGGCCAAGAAGTTAGAACAAAAATCTGCTTAAACTTGCCAAAATTTTCACTAAGTGTTTTATGAAAAATGTCATGACTTTATGAGCTTATGTCTTCAAATCTAAGCATTTTTTGGACATCAACCCTGAGGGACAAATTTGTATAATTCATCAAGATCTATAACTTTCATGTTGAATGTTTTCCTTGAATTATCTTGCATCTTGGTGAACAATTGTCATGAAGTAATAAAATTACTAAGGTAAAAAACACTTAGAATTTTCTAAGTATTGAAAACTTTGACTTTTCATGGACTTTTCTTGACTTTGTTAATTCTTGATGATCAAGTTTGACATTTTTGAATGTCTTGATGAATCTTTATCTTTGAAATTCAATATTGACCGAAAAGTCAAAGTTTGACTTTTTGTGTATCAGTTGACTTTTCATCAGTTGATAAAAAATTCAACTATCAACCTTTTGATCTTGAGAAATGATTTGAGCCATGAAATTAAGTAAACATGTTGTGTTTGAGTCCTTGAGATCATGCTTCAAGTCACTAGGTCACGTACTAGGTCAAAAGTCAATGATCCATCATTCTTAATCAAAACCCTAATTTTGACAATTTTGCCCCTTTGATGATTTGAGTGATTTTCTTGAGGAATTGTGATCAACACTTGATAAATTGATGAATATGACTTAAAAATGTTAATGTTGGCAAAAAATAATGAAGTTTGACTATATATTGACCACAATTGACTTTTTACCCAATACATCTGATTTTCAGTCACCTGAGCAATTGATTGAGCAAATTTGTGATGCAAGACTTGAAACTTGGTATGAGAAATATTTGAGACCTATAATGAACCATGAAATCATTTGAGGCATCAAAATTCCAATTGTCCTTGAGAAAACCAAAACCCTAATTTGGAGGCTCAATGCTTAGGATGAAATGCATTGCGTAATAATGTATGAAATGATTTGAGTGTTTGAGTGATGTATGAAATGCATCGCGTAATAATGTTCTAAAAATAAATGAGTTTGTGCTATATGTGTTTTGTTGTACCCAAAAATTTGACCTCTCATTTATCAAGTAATCTCTCACAAGATCTCCTTTGATTCAAGACTACACAAGGGTTGATCAGCTCAAGACACCTCTTTAAACACTGATGACCAAAATTAGGGTTTGAGATTTCACAAGGATATTTGAACTTCCAATTCCCCATATGACTTTTATGGACCATTATGGACCCTAAAGATTACTCATGTCAAGTTTAAAGCTTTGGATCACACTTTTGCTCAGTCAATTGAGCACTTGACCTAAAAATCAACTGTATTGGGGAAAAAGTCAACTGTGGCCAATTTACAGTCAAACTTCATAATTTTTGATCCACATCAACATTTTAAACTCATACTTATCATTTTATCAAGTTTGGATCATAATTCCTCAAGAAATTTGATCAAATCTTCAAAAGGGCAAAATGGTCAAAATTAGGATTTTGATTGGGAAAGGGCAATTTCTGATTTTTGACCTAGAAAATGATCAATTGGTTTAAGGAATGATCTCAAGAGTCCAATTTCATCATTTTGACCTAATGACATGGCTCAAAACATTGCTCAAGTCCAATGGATTGACAGATGAATTTTCAGTCAACTGATCAAAAGTCAACTGTATACTAAAAAGTCAAACTTTGACTTTTTGGTCAAAATCAAATGTAAAAGATCAAAATTCATCAAAGCATGTCAAAATATGAAACTTATTCATCAAGAAATAAAAAATTCAAGATTTCATTTTGAAAAGTTAAGATTTCTAAACTTAGAAATTTTTCTGTTGGAAATTTTTTATTTTTTCACAACTTTGAGCAAAATTTTCACCATGATGCAAGATGATTCAAAATAAACTTTCAACATGAAAGTTGTAGATCTCTATGAAATATACAACATTTCTTTACACAACTCCTTCTAAAAGTGCTTGGATCTCAAGTTATAATTTTAAGAACACATGGTCATGAAACAAAACACTTAGTGAAATTTTGCCCTAATTTGGTCAGGATTTTGACCTAACTTCATGGAACTTTTTCATATAGTTCCAAGGGTAATTTTTAAAAGTGATTCAAATAGGGGTTATATAGCACATTACAAGCTTTCCAAAATGTCCAAGAACTTCTTGAGATCATTTTTGAGTAGGGAGAATCGAAGAGATGAAGTTAGTGTTTTCACACTTGAATTACAAGTCATTTTGTGATGAACAAGATTCAAAGTTCAAACTTATGCCACGTGAACTATAATTTGCAGGACTCAAACTTGTTAGGCACTCCATAATTAATTGCTTGCACAACTGTTAGAGGTCTCAATTCAAGCATTCAATGCAAGACCATGCTTTATATCCATTTTGGGAAGAAAGTGCACAATGCCATTTTGATAAAGTAGCTTTTTGAATAAAACTTGTTCTTGAGCCTTGCACTTGTTTTCTTCTGATGATACAAGTCCCATAACTCAAGAGAAGTTTATCTAGACACTTACAATCACTCAGCCCATGCTTGTACTTCCTCTTGAAACTTGTTTTCCCACTTTTCTTGAAAATCAAGTAACATAGCAATTAACTTGTAACTTGTACTTATGACTCTCAAAAGCACTCAAGACCTTTTGCTTATACATACACAAGTTATTTTCCACAAATCCCATGCATGCTTTAGCCCTGAAAACACCAAGAACACAAAATCACCAAAAACACCTCAAAACTTGCCATTTCTGAGTTTTGAATCCAATCTCCAAATTTGCTCGTGTGTTTCTTGGCCTTTTACTTTTAGAAGCTTCTAAATAACATACACAAACAATTCTAACACCTACAACACCACTGTAACACCTCCATCATCATCCACCATTTTCAAAAATAGCACCTTGCACCTTGACTTCTTCAGAACTCCTCAGGTACTTTCAGCTCAAGCTAAGCATCACATTAGCTTCCTGGGAACTTGAAGAAGCTAATCCAATCATTGGAACTCACTAAAAGCTACTCAAACTCAAAATACGATACCCTCTTGCAAGGTGAGTTTTCTGACTTTTGAACTCTTCATACAGGCATCATTAATGATTTATTTGTGAATGAAAAATGTAGATATCATTGCCCTAAAGCTAACCATGTCCATAGTTTTCATTTATATTGCTCGAGCTTAGAGAATTTTAAGATTGAAGTTTCTTAAATTTTTAGGGTTCAGATTAGGGCCATTAAAATTCATGCTTGCCTTTGATCTATAATTTTATTGCTTTGCATTTCTGAAATCGTGAGGAAATTTGCCACAAGTTTCCTGTTTACATTTTTCATTTTTGTTGAGAATTGAATAAGATACAGAGGTTCAGGCTGGGCGTGAGGTTGAAGATGAAGTTGGCCTCAGGAACGTGTTTACCATATATATTTATGGTTTGATATTAATAAACGGATGTATAGCCACCCTAGTGGTAGAAGCGCGCGCTTGTGACTATAGAGACCTGGGTTCGAGCCCCAGTGGTACCCTTTTGGATTTTTTCTCTCCATATTTTTTCACATATTCTGACTTTTTTTGGCAGCGCTGGGCCTCATCCCCTTGGGCTTTTTGTTTTTTTCACTTCTGACCCCCTTGCTGGCTATTCACACCCTGGCCCATTTTATTTTCTTTTTCTCATTTTTATTTATTTGTTTTCTTAAATATTTTATCTAATACTAAAAAAACCAGAAAAATATAAAAATATTAAATTTATATTTTGATATAGTTTTATTTATTTATTTTTACACAAAAAAATATTTTATTTAATCATACTTTATTTATTTCACTAATTGATTTGTAAATTTAATTAGAAACTAGTTTTTTAGTTATTTTCTTTTACACAATTTAAATATATTATTTTAAAATATAAAAAGACCAAAAATATTTTATAATGCTATAAATTATTTTTTAAGACAAAAATACCAAAAATATTCTTCTTATAAACTTAATTTCTTTTTTAATCAATTAATAGATTAGGGTTTTATTTGAATTATTTTCCTAGTTAATTTAGGTTTTTACTTTTTACTAATTTAATTAATTTTCTTTTAGTTAATTAGGTTAAAACAAAACCCCTTTTCCCTCAAAAATCCAAATAAAAATCCATTTTATTTCCATTTTACATTCTTGTATATTTACTCATTTTTGTACATTATTTATCCAAATTCAATATGGTTGTAATAGATAATTAGATTTATTTTCTTGAAATCCCCATTTGTAATTTGTACACCCTCTCCCACAAGTATTGTAATAGCATAGTAATTTTAAATTCCGCAATTTATTGCTTTATATACAAATGCTAGTAATTAGGGTTTGTATGGAAAGACTAAAACCAATCAATTAGAAAACCCTAATCAAAGACAAAACCAAGCATGAAAAACAATACACTTGCACACAAGCACCCCTAGGGTAAAACCACTTGGTTGCCTTACAAAATGGCCATATTACACATGTGAGGTATCTTAGCAAAAACAAGCAAAATACAAGATCATAGTCCTTCGATGACGCTATCTAAGTTGCCTTTCAAAATGATCTTAGTCCCTAAAGAGAATGCTAAGATACCTTGCAACATTGCTAATCATGGTTATACGATGATCCACACCCATCCCGTTTCCATCAAAAGATAGGGTTACTTATCAAATCAATGGTAATGTAACAATGTCAAAGGAAAAAGGAAATGAACATGAAAGACTTTTGAGTAGGTAGAATGCTCCTAATTGTTAGAACAAAGTTTGAATCTACTACCCTAAGTTAAAGTTTTGATGATAACAAAATGCTAGATTAAATAAATTGTATAATTCATATGAGACATATATGCTACCTAAAAATTATATTGTGCATTTACAGAAACTCTGATGGATATCAGCATAAGAATGTCAACATCAGCATCAGAAGATGAAATATCATATGCCAGCATCAGAAGATCAAAGTATGTGCTTACGCTGAAGCTTGATGAATAGATATGCGCTTAACATACTCTAAACTCTGATCAAGACCAAAACAATATCATCAGCACCTAGAAGCGTCAGAATAAGCCAAAGCTAATTAACACGCTTAATTGACAACGGTACTGTGCATTCAAGACACTTTATTACCAACGGCTGTATTCCAAGACAAAGATCTTCTCAATATGGAAAGAACGTAATGGGCATTGAAATGGAATAATTGACTACAACGTATCTTTTCCAAGGCTATATAAACAAGTCAGTGAGAAATGAATTGGCTAATGCTCTACAACTCTTTACACGTATAAAGCAAATCATCTTCATCCTCACTCATACAGCTTGCTATATCTCTCAAATTGCTTACTCTATAGTTATAGCATCCTAGTTTCACATAAGCTTAATTTGTGTATTATCACAGTTGTGATATAAAGTTTTTGTAGAAAACATTCAACACATATAGTATTCATTTATCTGTAAGAAAGAATTTCCTTGAGAAACCGGTCTGTGGTTTAAACTCAAGAAGGCTTTAGCAGTTGTTAAAGCAGTTGTAATATTCAGTTGAATATAGTGGATTAAGACCTCGTTGGAGAGAGGCGAAATCACCTTGACGGGTGGACTGGATTAGTTTGAGATCAAACGAACCAGGATAAAAATAACGTGTTGTCTGCATTTGATTTCAAGTTTTACAATTCAACCCCCCTTCTTGTGTTTTTCACTTCTTCAATTGGCATCAGAGCGCCTAGTTCTGAGCTAAAACACTTAACCGTGTCAGTACAAGATCCAGCGTCAGAAAAACACAATGGCAGGAACATATCAACACACCAGCAATGACAACAATGAAGATAGAGACAGATTCAGCGGCAAACCTCCAGTCTTTGATGGAGAGAATTTTGATTACTGGAAAGACATAATTGAAAGCTTCTTTCTGGCACATGATGCTGATCTGTGGGACATGGTGACAGATGGATACACGCACCTAGTGAATGCAAGTGGTCAGAAGATTGACAGAAAGGCAATGTCTGATCAACAAAAGCGTGACTTCAAAAATCACCACAAGGCCAGAACTATTCTTCTCAGCGCCATCTCTTATGCTGAATATGAAAAGATATCTAACAGAGACACTGCAAAGAGTATGTTTGACTCTCTCAGAATGACGCATGAAGGCAACATTCAGGTCAAAGAAACTAAAGCTCTTGCGCTCATTCAGAAGTATGAGGCATTCAAAATGGAAGAAAGTGAATCAATTGAAACGATGTTCTCAAGATTTCAAATTCTGGTGGCTGGTCTCAAAGTTCTGGACAAAGGGTATTCTACCGCTGATCATGTCAAGAAGATCATCAGAAGCTTGCCAAAACAGTGGAGGCCAATGGTTACAGTGCTGAGGCTAGCTAAAGATCTCAACAAAATCTCTCTGGAGGAACTTATCATCTCCCTCAGAAGTCACGAGATAGAGCTAGAAGCTGATGAACCTCAGAAGCAAGGTAAGCCTTTAGCTTTAAAATCTAACAAGAAATCTGACTCCAAAGTTTTGCAGGCTGTTGAAGAAACCTCTGATGGGTCCTCATCAGAAGAAGACGAACTTTCCCTCCTCTCCAGAAGAGTGAACTAACTATGGAAGCAGAGGCAAAGAAAGTTCAGGAATACTAGAAGATCCGATCAGAACGAGTCCTCCTCCAGATACAGAAGGTCAGACTCCTCCTCTGGATACAGAAGATCTGAAGGCTCTTCAGGAAGCAGAAAGCCAAACACCAAGGACATCATCTGCTATGAATGCAACGAGCAAGGACACTACAAGAGTGACTGTCCAAAGCTTTAGAGGGAAAAGCCCAAAAAGAAGTTTGGAAGGGAAAAGAAGAAGAGTCTCATGGCTACATGGGATGACTCTGACTCGTCTGAAGCTGACTCAGAATCAGATGATGAGAGAGCAAACATAGCTCTCATGGCTAACATATCAGAAGACAGTGAAGCTTCTGAATCAGACTCTAAATCAGACACCGAAGAGGTATTCCCTGACTTTGCAATTAATTTTACTAAGGCTGAACTTGCTGAAAGCCTTAACGAAATTCTGGAAAGATATCAGCAGATCAGAGTTAAATTCAGAAACCTGAAAAGGAATCTTGATTCTGACTCTGATAAAACTGAGAGTCTTAAATTGGAAAATTCTGAGTTGAAAAATAAAATTTCAAAATTAGAAAATCTTTTACAAAACTCTCAGAAGGAAACAATTTCTGAAACTCCCAGCAGCGCTGATGAGATCATCAAGGAGTATGATCACAACTTTCAGAAGTTCCTTGCTAAAAGCATAGATAGAAGCAAAATGGCTTCAATGATCTATGGAGTTAGCAGAAACAGAAGAAAGGGAATAGGATACCAAGGTAAGGTACCTACACCAAAGAATGCCATGGATCTAATTATTAAACGCACTCCTCTGAATTCACACTTCGTGTATGGTCACACACATGACATTAAATATACTAGTAGTAATTATTCTGTGAAACCAAAATTCAACCAGAGTTTTGGTAAAACTAACAAATCAGGACCCAAGAAAATATGGGTACCTAAGGATAAAATAATACATGTTGCAGATATCTTTAGCAGCAAATCAGAAACACCAGTTATGGTACCTGGACTCTGGATGCTCACGACACATGACGGGAAGAAGGCATATGTTCCAAAGCCTGGAACTTAAGCCTGGAGGCCACGTAGGCTTTGGAGGCAATCAGAGGGGAAAGATCTTTGGCTCTGGAACAGTAGGTAATGGAAATCTTCCCTCTATAAATAATGTTCTATTAGTAGATGGATTAATGCATAATCTGTTATCCATAAGTCAATTAAGTGATAATGGTTATGATATAATCTTTAATCAAAAATCATGTAAAGCTGTTAGTCAGAAAGACGGGACTATCCTATTTAATGGAAAGAGGAAAAACAACATTTATAAAATCAAACTTTCTGAACTAAAAAGTCAGAATGTAAAGTGTCTTCTGTCTGTTAACAACGAGCAATGGATCTGGCACAGAAGATTGGGGCATGTTAGTATGAGAAGAATATCTCAGATTAACAAACTCAATCTGGTCATAGGACTTCCTAATCTGAAGTTCAATTCAGATGCTATGTGTGAAGCATGTCAGAAAGGCAAGTTTGCAAAACCTACTTTCAAATCTAAAAACGTTGTTTCCACCTCTAAGCCATTAGAACTTCTGAACATTGACTTATTTGGACCAGTTAAAACTGCTTCAGTCAGTGGCAAGAAGTACGGGTTAGTAATCATAGATGACTATAGCAGATGGACATGGGTAAAGTTCTTAAGATACAAGGACGAGTCACACTCTGTGTTTGTCACCTTCTGTAACCAAGTTCAAAATGAAAAGGATCTTAGAATCGTTAAATTCAGAAGTGATCATGGTGGAGAATTTGAAAACAAAGATTTTGAGTCATTCTTTAATGACAGAGGCATTCTGCATGATTTCTCTTGTCCTAGAACTCCCCAGCAAAATGGAGTTATAGAACGAAAGAATAGAACATTGCAAGAAATGGCCAAAACCATGATCAACGAGACTAACGTTGCTAAGATCTTCTGGGCAGAGGCAATAAACATAGCGTGCTACATTCAGAATAGAATCTCCATAAGACCTATTCTGGAAAAGACTCCATATGAATTGTGGAAGAACAGAAAGCCCAACATTTCATATTTTCATCCATTTGGATGTACTTGTTTTATGTTAAACACAAAAAATTATTTGAACAAGTTTGACTCTAAAGCACATAAGTGTATTATGTTAGGATACTCTGAACGCTCAAGAGGGTACAGAGTATACAATACATAAACACAGATTGTGGAAGAATCAATCAGTGTTTGTTTTGATGATAAGCTTGACTCTGAAAATTCAAAGCAGAATGAAGTATTTGCAGGTATGGAAGTTGAATTCACAGGTTCTGAAGACAAGTCATCAGAAGCTCTCAACAAAGACACTCCTTCAACATCAGAAAGAGGCACTGCAAGCAATCCAGCAACATCTGTTGATCAACCTCAAAAAAGACTACCCAGAAGCAGCATGGATCACCCAGAAGAAAAAATCTTAGGAAGAAAGGAAGACCCAATCAGAACAAGAGCCAGCTTCAGAAACTCTGAAGAATCCCTCACGGGACTTGTTTCTCTGATTGAACCTTCTTCAAGATGAAGCACTTCTGGACAACGACTGGATTCTAGCAATGCAAGAAGAGATGAATCAATTCACCAGAAATGACGTGTGGGATCTAGTTCCCAGACCAAAAGGATTCAACGTCATTGGAACAAAATGGGTGTTCAGAAACAAACTGAACGAACAAGGTGAAGTCATCAGAAACAAGGCACGACTGGTAGCACAAGGTTATAGTCAGCAAGAGGGGGTAGACTATACATAAACCTTTGCTCCAGTCGCCAGGTTAGAATCTATCAGACTTTTAATTTCTTTTGCTGTTAATAAAGGCATCACTCTATATCATATGGATGTCAAGAGTTCATTCTTAAATGGCTATATAGAAGAAGAGGTTTATGTGCACCAACCCCCTGGTTTTGAAAGTACAAAAAATCCAGAGTATGTTTTCAAACTAAAGAAGTCACTGTATGGTCTGAAACAAGCTCCCAGAGCTTGGTATGAAAGACTAAGTAACTTTCTGTTAGAAAAAGAATTCACCAGAGGGAAAGTGGACACAACCTTATTCTGTAAGATAGTTAAGAATGACATCTTAGTGTGTCAGATTTATGTTGACGATATTATATTTGGATCTACTAATCCTTCTCTTGGAAGAAAATTTGCTAAGTGTATGCAGGCAGAATTTGAGATGAGCCTCATGGGGGAACTGGAATTCTTTCTAGGAATTCAGATCAATCAAACTCCAGAGGGAACTTACATTCATCAGAGCAAATATGTCAGAGAACTTCTGAAGAAATTTGATCTCTCAGAATGTAAGTCATCAAAGATTCCAATGCATCCCACGTGCATTCTGGAAAGAGAAGAGGTAAGCAAAAAGGTAGAACAGAAGGTCTACAGAGGTATGATTGGTTCTCTTCTTTATCTGACGGCTTCAAGGCCTGATATTCTATTCAGTGTATGCATTTGTGCAAGATTCCAATCAGATCCTAGAGAATCTCACTTAACAGCTGTTAAGCAAATTTTCAAGTATCTGAAAGGTACTACTAATCTGGGTTTATTTTATAGAAAATCTAGTGATTACAGCTTAGTAGGTTACTGTGATGCTGACTTTGCTGGAGACAGAGTAGAGCGTAAAAGTACTTCTGGAAGCTGCCAGTTTCTGGGAGAAAATCTGATCTCTTGGTCCAGCAAAAGGCAATCCACAATTGCACTATCAACAGTAGAAGCTGAATACATAGCAGCAGCAGGATGCAGCACACAAATGCACTGGATGAAAAGTCAGCTTGAAGACTTCCAGATATTTGAGAGTAACATCCCTATACTCTGTGACAACACTTCTGCCATTTGCTTAAGTAAAAATCCAATTTTGCATTCTAGGGCTAAGCATATAGAAATAAAACATCATTTCATTAGGGACTGTATTCAGAAAGGCATTTTAAACTTAAAATTTATTGATACAGATCATCAATGGGCTGATATTTTCACAAAACCACTTTCTGAAGATAGGTTCAACTTTATTCTGAATCATCTCAGCATGAAGCTCTGCCCAGAGTGAAAATGTTTTAATTTTATATATTAACCTTCAGAATTTGTTTTATTTTACTGTGAACTTCTGATCAATCTTCTCTCAGAAATTTAGACATGCAGATTGTATCAGATTCTATCCATAAAGATCTGAGCGTTTCATTTCAAGGATAGATGTGCTGTTCACTAAATCAAACAAGTGTCATCCAGTCATCAGCTAATTCCTGAGGCAGAACACGCGTGCACGCTTCTGAGAAGGCAAAGCGCTGATTGGATGCATTGAGACACATGTAATTGGTAACCGTTCCAAATATCTTTCTAAATCCCCCAAAATCAGCCAACATTAAATGCGAGTAATCATGATTTAATTCTCTCTCTTAAAATGTTTATGTTTTCAAAACATTTTTTGAAACCTATTTAAACGCCTTAAACATCATTCATTCTTTTTTACCGTCACTTACAAATCTTCAACATTTTTCTGTGTTCTTACTGTGTGTTAATTTTTTTTAAAGAAACCCTTTTCAAGCTTTTTCTCAAAAACCCTTGTGTGAACATGGCATCTTCCAGCACTCCTTCTGCAGGTTCCCAGCAAGATGCTTCTTCTGAACAGTATCAGATTCCTTTCAGAACGCTCCTCACTCCGGTCAAGAACTTGGAAGTTCTGTCAGAATTGATAGTAAGATTGACTCAGTAGTCAGCATGGTGCATCAGCAGAAGGAAACCACTGATCAAATTAAGAACATGCTAGAAGCTCTGTTCACACGCCTTCCTCCCTATTCTTAGATTTTGATTCTTGATGTTATCTGTAATGTTTTTAACTTCAATTATTTGCACTTTTTGATTGCTGACAAAAAGGGGGAGAAAGAATGATATTGTTCAATAACGGATTACTGAGACAAAAGTCTCAAACATTCTAACACTCTGATATACTTGAATGTTTCTTTGTTCTGCATTAGCTTACAGGTACAAGAATTTGATTATCTCTGATACACTGAAGCTCTGCTCTAGTAAAGGAAAGATCTGATGCTCAAAGAAAGTTCAATAAAGATCTGATGCTAAAGGACTTATGGAATTAAAAGGGAAGTAATAAACTCAGGGGGAGTTTTTCTGATCATAACTCTGATACCTTTCTATTCCCTATCCTCTTATCTTTGATACCTTTCTGTTTATCGCTGATACAAATTTATTATTTGGTTATTTCTGATATTTTTCTTTAAATTTCAATAGAAAATATCCGGTTTTTGTCATCATCAAAAAGGGGGAGATTGTTAGAACAAAGTTTGAATCTACTACCCTAAGTTAAAGTTTTGATGATAACAAAATGCTAGATTAAATAAATTGTATAATTCATATGAGACATATATGCTACCTAAAAATTATATTGTGCATTTACAGAAACTCTGATGGATATCAGCATAAGAATGTCAACATCAGCATCAGAAGATGAAATATCATATGCCAGCATCAGAAGATCAAAGCATGTGCTTACGCTGAAGCTTGATGAACAGATCTGTGCTTAACATACTCTAAACTCTGATCAAGACCAAAACAATATCATCAGCACCTAGAAGCGTCAGAATAAGCCAAAGCCAATCAACATGCTTAATTGACAATGATACTGTGCATTCAAGACACTTTATTACCAACAGCTGTATTCCAAGACAAAGATCTTCTCAATATGGAAAGAATGTAATGGGCATTGAAATGGAATAATTGACTACAACATATCTTTTCCAAGGCTATATAAACAAGTCAGTGAGAAATGAATTGGCTAATGCTCTACAACTCTTTACACGCATAAAGCAAATCATCTTCATCCTCACTCATACAACTTGCTATATCTCTCAAATTACTTACTCTATAGTTATAGCATCCTAGTTTCACATAAGATTAATTTGTGTATTATCACAGTTGTGATATAAAGTTTTTGTAGAAAACATTCAACACACATAGTATTCATTTATCTGTAAGAAAGAATTTCCTTGAGAAACCGGTCTGTGGTTTAGACTCAAGAAGGCTTTAGCAGTTGTTAAAGCAGTTGTAATATTCAGTTGAATATAGTGGATTAAGACCTCGTTGGAGAGAGGCGAAATCACCTTGACGGGTGGACTGGAGTAGTTTGAGATCAAACGAACCAGGATAAAAATAACGTGTTGTCTGCATTTGATTTCAAGTTTTACAATTCAACCCCCCTTCTTGTGTTTTTCACTTCTTCACTAATTGTTTGCTCTATTTCAAAACAAAAACATCCTTGCTATTTAAAAAAAAAACACCTACACTTTCAAAACATCTTACAAACTTGAAAACATTTTCAAAAGATCAACATCTTTGTATACATTCTTACGGACGAGAATCATTACAAAGTTTGCCTAAACAATGGCCTCTTTACAAAATACTTTCAAAAACCACACAAAGCATAATTTCAAACAAAAGAAAGTGATCTAGCAACTAACTAAGAGCCCATGAAAAACCATGGATGAAAAGGGTGCTAATACCTTCCCTTTTCATAATCTACCCCCCTAACTCAAGAAATAATCTCAAAGGTCTTTCCTGTGCTTTTTCACCTTTCCTTTTGGATAAAAGAAAAGTCGGTGGCGACTCTTGCTAACCGCAACATTTGCAATCAAACGCAAAACACCCAAGTCAGTTCTCCCACCATATCACATGTTTCGTATGCATATGCTATGATGTATGAATGTGAAATGTTGTTGAAGTGTATCTTTGTCTGGGAAAAAATCCCTGACTATTGCTGGGGATGAAGAGTATGTGAATCTTCAATCTTGTCTAGAATGCTTCCGCTGGGGATTCTTGGTTACTTGTTTGAGGAAAATTTACAGGGGATGTATTGATTTCTGTTTGGGGAATAGAGTTTAGGAACATTGGTCGTCCGTTACTCTATTGGGGAATTTATTTCTTTTATACCCTGACTGGGGATAAAAGAGATGGTTAAACTTCCGACTCGTTCATGGAAGATAATTCTTATATACCCTGACTGGGGATAAAAGAGATGGACAATCTTCCGACTTGTCTGGGGAGGATACAGTTAATTTGTATCTGGTCGAATTCCAAGCTTCGGAGCAACTTTCTGGGGATAGTGATGACTTTACTGGGGAGAAGAATTTTGTCAGTGAATTGTAGTAGTCTGAGGAATAGACTCGAGCTGGGAAATTTGTAGTCTGTTAGGGAAATAAACCCTGTTGGGGAATTAAACTCTTTTTGATGGAGAGGTGCTTTGCTGAGGAAATCAACTCTCTTGGGGGAATTGAATTTTCTAAAGAGAAGGACTCTGCAAGGTTTCTTTTTAAGTTTTGGAGGAATAAACTCAGTTGGGAAAGAGAAATTTTATGCATTGTACTGATTGGAACTCCGTAGGTTGGTGATATTATTGGGAAAGAGATTATAATCTTGTATCTGTTGGAGTGATCTGCCAGGGAGATTGCGGGGAACGTACCCTTATTTATGAAGACTACTCCGTGGGAGATAATTTCATAGAAGTGGCTCTGGCGACTTCACTGGGGATAACCTTATGAAATGGATTCTGTGGGGATTTACGGCCGACTTGAGTGTCATCCCTGCTCCCAGAGGTTTGAGTAAATGTTTAGTCCCGCTCTTATGCATATATTTGTTAACAGTTAATCATGTTCATATGCATATGTTCATTCAATTTAGTTATTGGACGTTTTTGCAAACGAAACAGAAAAAACAAAAAAGTTTGGACTTTAAAGTATATTTGTATTGATGATTTTCCTATAAACAAGAGATTTTGTACAAAGAGACGGAAATCCTAGTAAGAGGAAGTAGCCGTGAAATGAAAAAAAGTACAAAGTAAAGACAAAATATATAGCCATGTGGAAGTGATCTCATTGGGTTCCAACTCTGCTATTGCCCCTATGTCTTCGAACATCTCGTCCTTTGCCATCTAAATAAGTTGATTGAACCATTTGAACTTTTGAATTTGGTAATAAAGCTTGCATGCAAGTGATCCAACGGGACATAGTCGTACACTTTTAATCCCTAATTTTTGCGTGGGTCGCCCTTTCAGGTTTTCAGTCCACTAGGATACCCTTTTTTGCCCAATCCGCCCTTTCAGGTTTTCTACTTTCCAAGTATACAATCTTTTGTATATATCCCTAATTTTTGCCCGAACCCTTTTGGTTTGCCGGGATGCCCTTATTTTTGCCTAGGTTTGTCAACCTAGCGGATCATTCTTATGCATAGTATTTTTTGACAATGTCCGTGTTCACAGGTGTTATACCCCAAAATTTGCCCTCGCATTTTTCCTCAAGAAATCATAGCTTCAGGCGTTTCCTGATTTTTAAAACTGGCTCAAGAATCGGTCAAATAGACTTTTCTCGTCAGTCAGACACAATTAGGGTTTTATTGATTTTCATGGCTCTAGAACAGTTCATACAGTTTGCTTAGGGTTTTGGCTGATTTTGGCTCAACTTCGATCAGGAGAATGCTTCTTTGGCATTTAATCAGGAATTAGGGTTGTTCGTGCGCAGTTCCTCAGAAAGATTTAATTCTACGGTGCTTTTCAAGTTATTCCGAGATTTGGTTCGAATTCGCATTGTTTGACTTAATCAGTAAAAGAATGCATTTGGATTGAATTCGCATTTGTTTGACTGAATCAGTAAAAAGAGGCATTGGGTTTGAATTTGCAATGTTTGGTTAAAATCAGTAAAAGGAAAATACGTCTGGACAATTGCTGTGTTTGACTGTGCTTTGCTTTGGATTTGTGAAACGCCAGGTTTATTAGTTGATCGATGCTGAAACATTGTTTATTTAATTGTTTATTATTCTGAGTTTAGATAATTGGAATTTATTTCCATTTATTATAATTTTAGAATTATAAATAATAAAATAAATAATTGAAAAGGATAAAAAGAATCAATTGGATAAAAATAATTTTTATTTCATCTTTAATATTTGTTACAAATTATTATGTAAATACAAGTATTCATTTACACGGTATTTATAATAATAATAGTTACAATAATTAAATTTAAAATAAGACTATCCTAATTTTTTCTAAATCTTCAACTCTTCATTCTTCATCTGTTGCTAAATCCTCTTCATTCAATTTTTATCTGCAAAGAAAAGAAGGAAAAAGTCAGTTGAAGCGGATAAACAATTAAAGAGACAGATAAAAATAAAGGTCATCATTAAGGGCAACTGACTGGAATCAGTTAGCCCTCTCTGCAAATCACGGGATTTCTCCCGGTTCACAAAGAGGGATGAATGTTGCTTGCTGATCATGAATGCACAAAGTTGAAATTCATAAGTCAAAATTGTCAAACTACTGCATAGTTCAAAACAAACAGAATGGCCTAACTAAAGTCACAAACTATCCAAAAAGTTGTCCAAAGGATGTCAAGATACAAAAGTACAAGATACTGTCAAAAGAAGATTTGGAAAGATATCAAGAAGACATAAAGTATGCAGAGTAAACATGTAATGCAAGCAAGCCTTTCAGATTCATCATTTCCCAAGCAGCTGCCCTTTCAGCTTTAAGTACACATAAAACATTGTTTATTATTTTAATTGTACTGGAGAGAGAGAGAAGAGGGAAAAGAATTGGGCTTACTGGCTTTGAGGCTTAAGAAAGAGATATAAAACAAAACTGCTAACACAGTAGAAAGGGAGAGAAAAATCACAAACGAAAAATACACTCAGACATTCAGAGCAACCAAACCTCAGAAACCAGTTTACATGACCACAAACTGAAGCATAAGCCCTTAACCATTCAAAAACTGTGACAGCAAGCTAAAGCCAAAAACCTTTAACCTGTTTTACAAGCATAAGAACCAAAGGCCAAACCTGCTGAAACAAAGGCCAAACCTGCTGAAACAAAAACCATGCCAAGCTGAAGCGTAGCTTCATCAGGCCCAAAACCTTCAACCTGTTTAACCTGTCAAACAATACCCGTTCAAGCCCCAACCAAAAGCCTTACCATTCCATTAAAACAGAAAAGCCAAAAATACAAACAGAAGCGTGAGCCTCAAAGCCATAGCCAAAAAACAGTTTTCAACATCTTGCAAACCTGTGCCTACCATTCCAAAAATCTGCAACAGCAAGCTAAAGCCAAAAATGTTCAAACCTTGAACCAAAGCTCAACCTGTCCAACTCTAAGCCTTAACCACCAAATGACATCAAAACTTGAACTGTCCAAACCTCAGAAAATAAAACCAGAAGTTTTTCCACACAAGGCCATAACCAACATAAAAATATCTCAGCATATCAAACTCAAAACATCAGAACCAACCTAAACCCTCAGAATTTCTTCATCATAGGGCAAACATATAAGGCACCAAGGCATCAAGGCAACCAGAAGAGAAGAGGAAAAGAAAGTATACAAGGAAACAAAGGTAAATAGAGAAGAAGAGAGGTAACTGTCTAGGCATGCAGAACATCTCAGGCAAACATCATTGAAAGCAAGCATTTCATAACAAGCGTGTAAAGGCAACCAGAAGAGAAGAGGAAAAGAAAGTATACAAGGCAACGGAGGTAAATAGAGAAGAAGAGAGGTAACTGTCTAGGCATGCAGAACATCTCAGGCAAACATCATTGAAAGCAAGCATTTCATAACAAGCGTGTAAAGGCAACCAAAAGAGGAAAGAAGGAATAAAAGCTAGGTTTTCAGGACCATCAGCAAACCCTAAAGAGACAACGATACAAACCAGGTTTTCAGCATCACCAAGCCTCGCCGTCGAGCCACCGGAAGCGCCTCCAAGTCCTTTGTCCCCCTCCAACGAAGGTAGTGAAATTACTTTTCTTTCCTTTCATACATCACAACATAAACAGACAATAATATTTCCCAATCAGAACAATAATAATACTTAATCAAAGTTTGAAATTGAAAAGAGCGAAGGTATAAAAGAGTTCCGTTTTACCATTTCTTGGCGCTACTACGCTCATCCATGAAGGAAGTAGGACGGACGGTGGCGTTGGTGGCTGAGCAAGGAAGGATTTCATTCAGGAAGCTCGAAAGATGTAGAGGATGAAAGCAGTGAAGGCGAAGAAGAACGGCGCCACATCTCTATTTCTCAAACCCTAAATTTTCCAAAGTGAAACAAATGTGAGAACCCTAAAAAAAATTTTGGGTTAAACGGTGGGCCTGCCAATTGCGCCTAAGCCCATTCATTCCCAAAGCCAGCGTATACCCCCCCTTTACTTCTGCTCATTTGTTTCAGCTTGGGCCTTTTTCTCTCCTAAGGCCCAATTAACCCTTTAATTCTTTCTTTATTCAAACTAACTTTTTACATTAACTTTGATTAACAAATACTACTTTCTTAACATAATTAATATTCCAAATAAATAACACTTTTTCTTCACATATATATATATATATATTTTAATATAAATATACAAACATATTTTTTTTTCCTTTTTTCTCAAACTTAAAACTCCTTTCTTTAAATTAAAAAATCTTGTATTTAAATACATTAATTTATAATTACGTAGGAAATATTTTTCTTTAATATAATACATTAATATATAGAATTGAAATATTTTCTTTTTTTTAGAATATTTTATTCTTGTACATCAATACGTAATACTTTTTCTTTTCTTAAAATATTATCTTTATACATAATACAAAGACAAATACCTACTTAATAGTTACATTAAAATTCACATCTCAAACTTGTAAATAAAATACATATACACTTGCGCCTACACAATACACTTTACATTTGACAATATACATTTGCTATTCTTATACTTTACATTACATTGTTTACATTTGATCGCGATTCAATTTGGTTGTAAATTATTGGACACTACATTCCTAAAGTCTCATCCCCATTTGTGAATTTGTACCCCCACTCCCGGATACCATTTGTAATAGCGTAGATTTTAAATTCCCGCAATTTACCGCTTTCGAATTATACCATGGTTAGACCTAGGGTTTGTATGTGCATAAAATCGAACGCTAGATAACCTAATACAAAGACAAATGCATGAAATCAATACACAATCACACTTGCACCCCCTAGGGTAATCCCACATATTGCCTTCCAAAATGGGCCATGCTTGCACGTCGAGTCTCTTTGGCAAAACAAATTCAAATGATCATAAGTCCCTCGATGACGCTTTCGAAAGTTGCCTAAAATGGAATGATCATAGTCCCTTCAAGCAAATTGCCAAAGACACCTGGCACCATTGCATTCATGGTCCATACGATGACTCGCGCCTGTCCCGATCACATCCTAAACGCAAGATTGTCCACCAAATTCAATGGTGGAACAAAATTGTTAAAAAGGGTTGAAAACATAGAGAAAACCTTTGAGTACAATAGGGGTAGACAAAAATCTTAGCTACTTGAGATCAACTTGCAAAAACACTTGCCTCCTTTTCAAAAACCACACTTCACAAACACTTTCAAAACAAACTCTCAAAAACATTTGAAACATCTTTTCGAAAAGATACACACTTTTGTAAAACACTCAAACACGAGTCAATTACATTGGTTGCCTAAGACAAGGCATCTTCTTCAAAAACATTTTCAAACACACACACACACACACACACCATTTTCAAGCAATCGAAAATCAAGGCAAGTGATCTAAAAACCAAGTAACTAAGAGCCCATGGATAACCATGGATGAAAAGGGTGCTAATACCTTCCCTTTTCATAATCTACCCCCCGAACCCACGAAATATCTCAAAAGGTTTTTGCTGTGCTTTTTAACCTTTCCTTTAGGATAAAATAAAAAGTCGGTGGCGACTCTTGCTCAACCGAACAAGTGCGAATACAAACGCAAAACCTCAAGTCAGTTCTCCCACTGTATCACAACAGGGTGTGGGAAATCCTTGTTGTCCATAGTGATTACCATCATAGCACCACTCGAGAATACTTTCTTGACAACAAATGGCCCTTCGTCGGTGGGAGTAGATTTGCCCCTAGGATCTCCTTGTGGTAGAATGATGCGCTTTATTACCAAATCATCAGCCTAGTATACTCGATGCTTGACCTTCTTGTTGAAAGCTTTGATCATATGCTTCTGGTACATCTGACAGTGACAGACAACAACCAACCTCTTTTCGTCAACTAAATTCAACTGATCCAACCTTGTCTGAATCCATTCGTCTTCGTCTAAGTCTGCTTCTTTCAAAATCCTTAGAGAAGGAATCTGGACTTCGACAGGCAGTACAACTTCCATGCCATAGACCAAAGAGAAAGGGGTTTCCCCAGTTAATGTTCGCGCCGAAGTACGGTAGCCATGAAGAGAAAATGGTAGAATTTCATGCTAGTCTTTGTAGGTTACCACCATCTTTTGCACAATCTTCTTTATGTTTTTGTTGGCGGCTTCGACTACGCCATTCATCTTAGGCATGTATGGAGAAGAATTGTGATGCCTGATCATGAACTGCGTGCAAAGTTCATTGATTATGGAATTGTTGAGGTTGATACCATTGTCAGTGATGATTCTCTCAGAGATACCATATCGATAGATGAGGCTGTGCTTGATGAATCGAGCCACGACGTTCTTGGTAACTAAGGCAAATGAAGCTGCTTCAACCCTCTTAGTAAAGTAGTCAATGGCGACAAGAATGAAATGGTGTCCATTAGAGGCAGTAGGTTTGATTTCTCCAATCATATTGATTCCCCATATTGTAAATGGCCAGGGGGAAGTCATGAAATTCAAAGGGATTGGAGGCACATGAACCTTATCAGCATAAATTTGGCACTTATGGCAAGTCCTTGAGTGGGGGTGACAATCAGTTTACATGGTCGACCAAAATTAGCCAGCTCTCAGAATCTTCTTGGCCATAGCGTGTCCACTGGAGTGAGTTCCAAAAATACCTTTATGCATATCCTCCATGATCTTCTCTGCTTCCTTCTTGTCCATACAATGAAGCATAATTGAACCATGGTTGTGCTTGTATAAGATCCCATCGCTTAGGAAGAACTTGGCCGAGAACCTCCGCAAAAATTTCTTGTTGTTGATTGATGCTCCTTCAGGATATTCCTGAGCTTCGAGATACCTTTTTACCTCATGAAACCAGGGATTCTCTTCTACTCCATCAGTGTCAATCTCATAGCAGTGTGCTGGTTCATCAAATCTTTTGACAGTAATTTGGGGAGCTTCATTGTCCCATCTGACCTTGAACATAGAAGACATGGTAGCTAAAGCATCTGCCAACTAATTCTCATCCCTCGAGATATGTTCAAAGGTAACCTCTTCAAAGTACGGGGTCAAGGTTAGCACAAGTTCTTTGTAAGGGATAAGATTTAGATGTTTTGTATCCCACTTTCCTTTAACTTGACTGACTACCAAGGCTGAGTCTCCATTCACATTTAAGAATTTGATTCTTAGGTCAATAGCTGCCTTAAGACCCAAGATGCACACTTCATACTTATCCATGTTATTGGTACAGTCGAAGCAAAGTATGGCAATGAAAGGCATATGGAAACCTTCGGGGGAAATGATCACAACACCAATTCCGTTACCCAATGCGTTGGAAGCTCCATCAAAAACCATAGTCTATCAGGATCCTTGTTCAGGTTCTTCATACAGTCCAGGTTCTTAACCATCCATTACTAGTATGATATTCTCGTCCGGGAATTCAAAGTTCATAGGTTGGTAGTCATCTACAGCTTGATGTGCCAAATGATATGCCAACACACTTACTTTGATTGCTTTTTGTGTAGTATACTGGATGTCGTATTCAATTAAGATCATTTGCCATTGGGCTATTCTTCCGGAGAGAGCTGGCTTCTCAAAGATGTACTTGATGGGATCCATCTTAGAGATCAATAAAGTGGTATGAGTCAACATATACTGTCTTAGTCGACGAGCATCCCATGCCAAAGCGCAACAAGTTTTCTCGAGAAGTGAATATCTTGTTTCACAGTCGATAAATTTTTGGTAAGGTATTATATTACATGCTCTTTTTGACCAGACTCATCATGTTTCCCCAGCACACACCCCATTGAATTCTCTAACACGATTAAGTACATGATCAGAGGTCTTCCTTCAACTGGTGGCATCAGAATTGAAGGTTCTTGCAAGTATTCCTTGATCTTATCAAAAGCTATTTGACAATCGTCATTCCATCTTACCACTTGATCTTTCTTCAGTAGCTTGAAGAGTGGCTCACAAGTAGCAGTCAGGTGAGATATGAATCGAGTAATGTAGTTTAGTCTTCCTAGAAAACCTATGACCTCCTTCTCAGTACGAGGAGCTGGAATTTCTTGGATTGCTTTGGCCTTTTTGGGATCTACCTCAATACCTTTGCCACTGACGATGAAGCCTAGGAGCTTTCCAGACCTTACCCCGAAGATGCATTTGTTGGGATTCAACCTCAACTTATACTTCTTTAACCTTTCAAATAGCTTGTGTAGATGGTCAAGGTGTTCTTCCTCAGTTTGAGACCTCACTATCATATCATCAACATAGAATTCTATCTCATGATGAATCATGTCATGAAATAGAGCCACCATAGCCCGTTGATAAGTTGCGCCTACATTCTTCAACCCAAAAGGCATGACCTTATAATAAAAGGTGCCCCACTGTGTGACAAAGGTAGTTTTCTCCATGTCCTCAGGCGCCATTTTGATTTCGTTGTACCCGAAGAAACCATCTATGAAAGAAAATACCTTATGTTGAGCAGTGTTGTAAACCAAGACAACAATATGCGGTAGTGGGAAGTCGTCTTTGGGGCTTGCCCTATTTAAATCCCTGTAGTATACACACATAAAAACCTTACCATGTTTCTTCGGTACTGGAACGACATTTGCAACCCATTGGGGATATGATGTTACTGCCAAGAAACCTACATTGAACTGTTTCATTACCTCAGCCTTGATCTTCTCAGACATATCAGGACGCATGCGACGAACCTTTTGTTTGATCGGAGAACAACCCTCTTTCATTGGAAGACGATGAACCACAATATCAGTATCAAGCCCTAACATATCTTCGTATGACCAAGCAAAGACCTCAACATAGTCGTGCAACATATATACCAATCTACTGTTGAGACTATCTTTCAGGTTGGCGCCAGTCTTGACTTCTTTCTTATTTGCCTCAGTACCCAAATTTATCACTTCAATCGGTTCTTCGTGCGGTTGGATAACCTTTTCCTCTTGTATCAGGAGTCTGGCGAGTTCTCCAGGTATATCACAATCTTCTTCACCTTTGTCTTCGGCTTGATAGATTGAATTTTCAAAGTCATAATCAGAAATAGCAAAATTATTGTCAATGAGATCCGGAGTGGATGTGGATCTGCAAATGTGTGTGTGCATGTAAGGTCACATGACTATTTGAAAATGCAGTAAAGTAAAAAGAAAGACAAGGAGCGCAAAATTTGAATGCAAAATCGTTCAATGTTTTCATTAAATGAGCATATGATATATGAAATGATATCCTTAACAAATTGACCATTGTGCCCCGGGCAAGGCACATGGTTTAAAGTCATTGTTTTAAAGGAAACTATACAAACAAACTTATTAAAGAAATAAAAATAAGAAATAGAAATTACTCCTGGCTGAAGAAGATTGAGATGAAGTCTTTGGCCTTCCAGTTGTCAAGTCCACCGTCAGCAGTTGGGAATATCCATTCGTCCAAGTCACTATCACTATTCGTGTCCTCCAGAGCATTTACTTCATTGATGCTAATACGGAGGGGTGGTCCCCCAGCACGAATATGACGAGCCTCTTTCTGAGCCCTTAAAGTGAAACCCAACCCAAATTTGTTGGATTTGTATGGGATATTACGAAGTTGTCCCCAAATAGTGCAACCTCTATCTTCTACAACAACCCGAGCATCCTTCAGGGAGGCCATTCTTGGCGTGTCTTTAGATATCTTAAGAGTAGCAGAAATCGTTGGAGGAATTACTTCAAATGCTTGACAAGTAGTTTCAATGAATTTTCCGTCCATTTCAACATATTTGAAAGAATTTAAATGACTAACCATATATTCTTCCTCTCCATAGACCGTGACAATCTTCCCTTTTACTGGGTATTTCAGCTTTTGATGTAATGTAGAGGTAACCGCACCTACCCCATGGATCCATGGGCGTCCGAGCAAGCAAGAATAGACTGAGCGAATATCCATTACATAAAAATTTGAATTAAATACTTGAGATCCCACCTTGATCGGGAGATCAACCTCTCCATAGACCATCCTCTTCAAACCATCGAAAGCTCTTACCATAATATCGCTAGGTTTCAGCACCAGCCCTTCACAGTCCAATCTATCCAAAGTACCTTTAGGTAAAACATTAAGGGAGGACCCAATATCTACTAACACATGCGCCAAAGTGGTGCCTTTTCATTCAATAGAGATGTGGAGAGCCTTGTTTTGATTCTTCCTCACCGAAGTTAAATCTACATCAGAAAATCCCAAGCCATTATCAGCAGTTAGGCTTGCAACACATTCTCAAATTGATCAGCGGTAGTTTCTTGTGGTACATGGACATTCTTTAGGAATTTCAATAAAGCTTGGGCATGTGCTTCAGAACATAATTTCAAGGACATCATGGATATCTTTGAGGGTGTCTTCCCCAGTTGTTCAACTATTTTGTGGTCACTTTTTCGGATGATCTTCAGAATTTCTTCCATCTCTTGTCTTGAAGGGTCTTCAATTGTAACATCTTTTGAAGGGGCCTCCATCAGGGCAGGCTCAATTACTTTCTATTTACCTCAAACATTGGCAATTGGCCCAGTAGCAGGAATACGAATAAGTGTTGTTGTAGTTACTAGAGGAGAGATCTCCAGAGAGAAGACCTTTCTTGTCCTAGTGACCTTACTAGTTCCGAAAATGTTTGTAATTTTAGGCTCTTCAGTTTCAGTAATCCATGGATCTTGCTTGACACCATGATAATAAACTTCTGCCCATAGTTCCAGGGCATAACTTTGTCAGAGGTATAGGGGAATGACCCCGGTGTAGTGATGATCAAGGGAGCCACTGCTCAGCAGGAATCCTTATAGGGCCTTTAGAGGTGATCCTAATAGAAGTGTTGGAAATTTTGATTATGGAAAAATCTTGAGGTATACTTTCAGGTAAACTTTTAACGGACGAAGTTTTCTCGAACAAAATTTTATGGCTATCAATCAGGCGTTGGGTACCTTTCTTCAGCCATATACAACCATTGGTTTGGGAAGCACATTGGTAACAATTTTTAGGGCAGCCAAGAAATAAATAGGCTCTCATTAGATTCTTCTTAACGACTATTGCACCCCAAAATTTGCCCTCTCATTTATCAAGATTTTTCTCACAAGACTTCTTGGACTCCAGACAAGATTAGGGTTTGCCCAGCTCAAGACTTCATCTTGCACTGATAACCTGAAATTAGGGTTTGAGTTTGTACAAGGAATTTTGGACCATCAATGCTTCATGTGACTTTCATACACCATCTTGGACCCTTAAGATTGCTCATACCAAGTTTCAAGCCTTGAATCACATTTTTGCCTAGTCAATTGGACAATTGACCTAAAAATCAGTTGTATTGGGGAAAAAGTCAACCATGGCCAATTTACAGTCAAACTTCATAATTTTTGATCCACGACAACATTTTAGACTCATATGTATCATTTGATCAAGTTTGGATCACAACTCCTCAAGAAATTTGATCAGATCATCAAAAGGGCAAAATGGTCAAAATTAGGGTTTTGACTGAGAAAGGGCAATTTCTGATTTTTAACCTAGACAATGACCAATTGGGTTAAAGCATGATTTCAAGGACTCAATAGCATCATGTTGACCTAATCACATAGTTCAAAAGATCTCAAATGCATAGGATTGACAGATAATTTTGCAGTCAACTGTACACTGAAAAGTCAAACTTTGACCTTTTGGTCAAAATCAAGTGCCAAGGGTCATAATTCATCAAGATATGTCAAAATGTGAAACTTTTTGATCAAGAAACCTAAAATTGCAAATTAGGGTTTTAATTTGAAATTTTTCATAACTTAGAATTTTTCTAAGTATGGAAAATTTCTTATTTTCCCCCAACTTTCCACAACTTTTTCACCATGATGCAATTGGATTCAAAGAAAAATTCCAACATGAAAGTTGTAGTCCTCTGTGAAATCTACAACTTTGATTAACAAAGTTTTCCCAAAAGATTCTTGGATCTCAAAATATGAATTTGTGAATAGGGGTCCATGAACTTTTTAACTTAGTGAAATTTTGCCCTAATTTAGGCAGGATTTTGACCTGACTTCATGGCAATTTTTCACCTAGTTCCAAAAGGTATATCAAAATGAATTTCAAATATGAATTGTAGAGCATGTTACAAGCTTTCCAAAATGTTCAAGAACTACCCAAGATCATTTATGGTTAGGGATAATCGAAGAAGAGAAAATGGCAATTTGTCACTTTTGTTCAAGCCATGTTTACAATGCTTCAAGTTGCAAATCAGTTCCTAGCATGCTTGTACCTTGCATTACCGGTCCTAATCCCTTCTACACTCCATAATTGAATGCTAACTCAATGGATAATGGCTTTATTTTGATCTTTGGAGCATTGTACAAAAGATTAATCCATAAATGGCATAAAGTTCACAATACCATTTTGATAAAGCAAGCTTTTTACAACTTTGCTATCCTTGAGCATTGAACCTGTTTCTTTGTCACAAGCAAGGTCCACAATTATCAGGCATGTTTACCAACTCTCATCAGCTAAGGAACTAGCAAGTACAACCTTTTGGCTTAAGTCATGTCAACTTTCTTCAAAAGCAAGCAAATTGGCAAAAGTCAAGATAACTTATCCATCTGATAAAGAGAAGACTTGGCTTCATAAAAAACATCTTCATAAACTTGTTGCAAGCAAATACACGAATCCATATTATTTGAAACACTCCAAAATACAAAAAACCACATTTCTGCCCAAAACAGGGCAGCCTCTGCAAAATCAAAGCCATTTCAAAATTTGCTCGTGTGTTTTGCTTTGTAACACATCAAACATCCTCCATACATCCTACCTAAACTATCCAAGCCCTTGCCCTGGTTCTGTAAGCCCTATTTCAGACATCACCATTTTCATTTTGGAAGGTTGCAGGTTGACTTCTACAAGGAGTTTCAAGCATTCTCAAGGCAAGCTGAGCGTTGGAATAGCTTGAGGGAACTTCAAGGAAGCTCACACGATCTCCAGGCCTCACTCAAAGTCCCCACATTGCCATATCCAAACTCAGCTGAACAAGGTATTTTTCAAATCTCTATCTCCTTATTTAGGCATCCTTAGGTCACGATTTGTGAAGCAAAGATGTAGTCCTTAACTTGCTGAAATTGTACATATGCATAGTTGTTATTTATATTAACTGAGTAGTGAGAATTTGAAGCTTGAAGTTCATGAAAAATTTAGGTCAGAAATTAGGGGTGATTAAATTCTCCTTGATCTTTGAGTGTTAGGTCACAAACTTTATATTGCTGGAATCGTGAGATCATAAGCTACAATTTTTGTGTTATGAGTTTTTGATTTTATGCAAGCTAGATCAAGATACAGGATTGTACACAGAAACACGCGCATGAAGCCAAGGAAAGGGATGAAGATGATGTTCTGGGCCTGGCGCTTTGGGCCTGTTGTTTTTCACACCCCCCATATTTCTTTTTGCACCCCCTGACTTATTTCTTATATTTTCATATTTTTCTTGCATATTTTTATTTTATTGCTTGAATTTATTTTTTCCAATGATAAAAAATCCCCAAAAATAATTTATTTATTTTCATATTTTATTTTATTATTTTTATTTATTTTTTGCATGAAAATAACTTATTTTGACAAGTGGTTTCTATTTTCTTAAATAAACTTGTAAATAATAAAAAAATACTTATATTTTATTTCTTTATTTTTATACACATTAAATATTTATTTTTCATACATATTTAATTTTTAATATTGGTGCATAATATTATTATTATTTTTCTTAAATAAAAAATGAATAAAATAATAATAGAAAATATATTTTCTTTTAAATCAAAATTAGGGTTTCCCCTTTCAAAAATAATAATATTATTTTTTTCTTATTTTGAGGACTTAAATAATTTATTTTTATCATACATAAAATAAATACAAAAACATTTTGCACCCATACATTTTATTGCATATTTAAATAATTGTTTATTTATTTATTGTATGTAAATTCAATTGGGTTGTAATAATTTTTAGGGTTTTATTTTGAGCAATAATCCCCATTCAAAACTTGTATCCCCATCCCATAATAATTGTTGTAATAGCTTAGATTTACTTTACGCAATTTATCGCATTATATACATGTTTAGTAAATATTAGGGTTTACATGATAAGACAAAAATCAAACAAATAGCATGACCTAATTCAAACAAAATTCATGAAAAATGACAACACATTGCACACAAGCACCCCTAGGGTTTCACCCACTTGGTTTCCTAAAAGAAAATGGCCATGGTATGCATGCTAGGTATCTTGGCAAAAATCAATCAAAACAAAAAGATCATAGTCCCTCGATGACGCTATCAAAAAGGTTGCCTTAAAACAAATGATCTTAGTCCCTCAAACATGCTAAGATACTTGGCACTATTGCTATCATGGTCATACGATGACCCACACCCGTCCTGTTTAAACATCCAAAGATAGGGTTGTTTACCAAAGCAATGGTAAATCAACAATGTCAAAGGAATAAAAATGTACAAGAAAGACCTTTGAGTAGGTAGATAACTTCTAGTTACTTGATCAATTTGCAAATAATCCTTGCTATTTTCAAACAAACACACATATTTCAAAACATTTTCCAAACAAATTTCAAAACATTGAAACATTTTTCAAAAGACAAACATCTTTGTATACATTCTTACGAACGAGAATAATTACAAAGATTGCCTAAACAAAGGCCTCTTTTCAAAATACTTTCAAAACCACACAAATCACCATTTCAATCAATTTCAAAGCAAAAGCAAGTGATCTAAACAAGTAACTAAGAGCCCATGGAAAACCATGGATGAAAAGGGTGCTAGCACCTTCCCTTTTCATAATCCACCCCCCGAACTCAAGAAAATATCTCAAAGGTCTTTCCTGTGCTTTTTTACCTTTCCTTTTAGATAAAATAAAAGTCGGTGGTGACTCTTTCTAACCACGACATTTGCAAACACAAACACAAAACCTTAAGTCAGTTCTCCCACCGCATCATAACGACCAATAATGGAGTAGTCAAATTATCAATGATGGAGACAAAGGAGACATCATCAATGGCATTGACACCTTTACCATGACTGGGCATAAGAGCAGTAATGACATTAGGGGTTTGTGGAGGGCCAAACTCAATCACCTTGTTATCAATCAAATAATGGATCTTGTTCTTCAATACCCAATAATTGTTGGTATCATGTCCAGGGCTATTTGAATGGTAGGCGCATTTCACATTCAAATTATATTTGGGAGAGGCAGTATTGGGGTTTGGAGGAGGATCTCGCAGCGTTACCAAATATGCTTTCAAAATATGTTGTAGAGCTTGAGATGGTGGCATGTTGATTCTAGTAAATTGCCTCCTCGGAGCATTTGGTCTTTGTTGATTGTTTGATTGTTGTGGTTGTTGAATCGGGGTCAGGTTAGAAATCAATATTGCACAATCGATTGATGATGATCATTCTTGATACGACTCCTTTGTCCATAAACAACATTAGTTTCCTTCTTACCAACAAATGGTTTCTTTACAGCATTAGAGGTTGAGGCCATATGGATCTTTCCGCTTTTGATTCCATTTTTAACTTGCTCGCCAATAAAAATCAACTCAGTAAACTCTGACAAAGAACTCCCAATCAGCAAATTAAAGAATGTACCAGTCAAGGTACCCATGAACATGTCCACTAATTCTCTGTCAGTCAATGGGGGTTGTACCCTTCCAGCCAGGTCCCTCCACTTTTGAGCATACCCCTTAAAGCCTTCGTTTGACCCATAGTCATATTTTATAATTGCACACGAGTTGGTGCAAGGTCAGTATTGTATCAGTATTGTCTATAGAAGGCAATAGACAAATCCTCCCATGTGTGGATATTAGTCCCCTCAAGTTGATAGAACCACTCTAACTATGTCCCAGATAAACTTTCTTGGAAGAAATGAACCCATAACTTCCTATCGGTAGTGTATGGTTGAATCTTGCGGACATAAGACCTTAGATGCATCTTGGGACATGAGACCCCATTGTATTTGGCGAAGATAGGAACTTTGAATTTGTGCGGAATGACCACCCCAGGGACCAGACCTAAGTCTCCAAAGTCCAAACCAGGCACTGTTTGAATCTCTATAGCTTTAAGTCAATCTTCTAGCTGTTTGTATTTCTCAACCGCCGGTGGGTACTGCTTTTTCGGAATAGTCTTCGTCCTCAGGAATTTGGTTATTTCCACCCCAAGCTCTGGTGCTCCTAAAATCCTCGTCTTGATTGTATTCTTCTTCAGAATAAGCCTCTTCTATTTTATCCAGTCGAGCGGGCCCCTTGAACCTTCTTCCCATGTTAAGGATAATAACCCGTTTCTTGGTCTTCTTTTTTGTGGCAAGGAGTGCCATCATCTCTTGCTGACCTATTGCTAGGTTGAGGAGAGTCTCTTGGAACTGTGCGTATTGAGTTTGCAGATCTTTGACGGTTTGCTCTAAAGCCATCTTATACTGAAATAAATAGTAAAAAGATGAGAAAACCTGTATCGGAAAACCTGCTTATGATATGATGCATGCTATGTGGATGCAATATTTTCAAGGACCTTAAGGAATTTAAATTTTCTAGCAAAAAAAGGAAACAAACACAACAATTGTATTAATAAGTTCAAAGATTACAATCTCCCCTTGGGCTTACAATTAAAACAAGCAAAAAGGGTGTCAAGAGACAACAAAATAGACTTCTAAAATAAAAGACTCAAGTCTCCCACGGACGCTTCCTCTTTGGTGCAATGTATGCATTTAGGTTTCGCTCCTCGTGAAGTTTCCTTGTGAGCTCCAACACTTTCTTCTCGCTTATGTAGAATTAAGCTTCAAAGGTGTCTCGTTCGCCCTTGAGTTGAATCCACGATCTCTGCAATTCCTTGAAGTCAGTAGGCACGTCAGGATGGAAAATGGTATAAGGAATATCCCCCTCAGCAACAGGCTCCACAACTATTGGTAGGATAGATGGATATGGCATCATGAGGATTTGAACTCGAGCTCGCACCCATTTGAGATAAGGCTCCAAAGGAATATAGTTCTTATGCCAGAATGTCTTGCCATCAACCTTGTTTACCATGCCCTAAGTATGTACAAACCTTTGATGATAACCTTGAACATCTTTCTCATAGTCGAAAATAATACCTTGAATGAGTGTATCGTGGGGACCATCTCTTCGATCATAGCCAAATTTCCATAGATCTAGAGAAGGGTTATAAGTAATACCTCCCATAATTCATAAGAGTGTAACATTAGGGAACTCCCCATAATGGTCAATGATGGTAATGTCCTCTTGAGATCGAGAACACCAAGAGATATCAGAATGAGAGAGCAACATCATCCTTTGAGACCAAATCAAACCTTGTTCATTCTTCATACTGACCGTGGAAGGTGCAAAATAAACCACCTAGATAACAATGGTATGCAATACATGAGAACCCCTATCTTCCTCATGGTACGAGTATGAAGAGTATGCAAGATGTCTCCAAGCAAAGTAGGCACATGGTTACGAGAAAGGAAGATCTTGACAATATTCACATCTATGAGTTGGTATGGATTAGGGAACAATGCTAACCCATATATTAGAAGATCCAAGACTTCTTCAAAAGCTTGAAAATCCATATCCTCCAAAAAAGTCGAGCCTTCTCTAACAGAAACTTAGATAGAAAACCTTTGACTCCGCTCCTTGTTTCTCTTTTGGCTATAATGTCTGGCCTTTTCAAACGTAGGGATGATGTAATCTCCTCAGGTTATGGATCTTTCTCTAAACCGGTTAAGGGAACTTGATCAAGAATAGGTACTCGTAATAGTTGAGAGAACTCTTCTGCTGTGGGCACCAATTGATACTCGGAAAAGGTGAAACAATGATGTTTAGGGTCAAAGAACTGAAAGAGTACACACATCATGCTTTCTTCAAAGTTTGAGGTAGATAAACTGAGTAGTCGACCATGTCTTTTGGTGAACAGATAATTTTCAGGAACCCTTGATGCTAACTCTTTGAGTTGAGGAGGCACCCTTAGAAAGCTGATTCAAATGGTATTTCTGCGAACGGAAGCCGTAGCCTACAAAACAGAACAAAGGTAAATCCCTAGGTCCTTGAAATGGTTAGTGAAAATGCTATGACATGATGTCATGATGTTTATGATGTTATAAACAAATAAACACATACACACAAAGCACACAAGGCCTTAGGTTTAGGCTTGCATGAGGTTTATTGGTAAGTACCCTCTTGAAGTTTAGTTAGTCCAACCTGTCCTAAAAGAAAGTAACCGGGTTATAAGGAATCTCAATATCATTGCTTTTTATTCCCCGGACATTGTTTAAGCACAAGCAATCTTTTTCCGTGACCGAAATATCCCGAAAGTAAGATCTCAATGAGTGTAGTATCGAGTATCAACCAACTTTAGTCTGCACCAAAGCCAGCTATCTCACTATTTTCTAATGGCCAAGTTGTTCAACTAAGGTTCTACAGTCAGTTAGTGCTTTATGACACCACTCAACGGCCTTGTATTCTCCTTGATTTAACTCAAGGGACATTGGTACCCACAAATGTGTCGCACTAACGTAGCTATCGCTTCAACCATATCGGTCTACATCGTACAGTCTCCACGATCTATTGCTACTTACCTAATATGCCCCAGATCCGGGTATAGTATCTATACAAGAAATAAACCCAAGCATAACCCACAAATGTAAAGCAAACAAGGAAAACAAGTAAAGCAAATAAAGGTGATCTAGCTCTTAAGGTAACCCCACTTTTAGTTTTATCTTCTCCCCAACAAAGTTGCCAATTCTGTGATACGGCCGGAGAACTGACTTGGTGTTTTGTGTTTTATCGCAAGTGTTACGGATAGTAAGAGTCGCCACAAACTTTTCTTTTATCCAATAAAGGAAAGGTTGAAAAGAACAGGAAATACCTTTCGAGAATTTTCTTGAGTTCGGGGGGTAGGTTATGAAAAGGGAAGGCGTTAGCACCCTTTTTATCCGTAGTTATATATGGGCTCTTAATTTCTAGCTCACTTTGAAATGCTTTGTGTTTGTGCAAGTTTGAAAGATGTTATGAAGATATTTTGAAAGTGGTGATTTTGTAATGATTCTCGTATCGTTGAGAATGTATACAAAAGTTTGTTTTGGAAATATTTTGAAAACACCATAGTAGGGCAAACTTTGTAATGATTCTCGTATCATTGAGTATGAAAACAAAGTGTTTGTTTTGAAAATATTTGTTTGAAAAGATGTTTGTTTTTGAAAGTGTGAGGTGTGAAAATGGTTTTATGAGCAAGCAATTACGAGCAATATACCTACTCAAAAAGTCTATGTTCTTTTCCTCCTCCTTTAGATAGTGATAGTTTACCATTGGTTGATAAGGAGCCATATCATTGGATGTGAGGGACATAAAAGGAAACTTGTAAGATGTTTTAGCAATTGTCATAAGGTACTAAGATCATTTACCAAAGGCAACATTGAAGGGTCATCGAGGGACTACGATCTTTTAATCGAGGGTCTTTTGCTAAAACATCTCACGTTCGAGGGACATGACTATTTTTATCCGAGGCAACAAGTGTGGGTTACCCTAGAGGTGCAAGTGTGCAAAGTATTTGATTTCAAATATTTTATCTTCGAATTAAGGATTTGCTATGGTTGATTTTAGTCTTGTCATGCAAACCCTAATTACTAACAATAATAAGGAAAGCGATAAATTGCGGAAATTAAATGTCCTACGCTATTACAACGCTTTGGGAATAGGGGGAGGGGGTACAAGTTTGTAAATGAAGGGAGGAAAGCAATAAAGCCCTAATTACTATTACAAACCATTGAATATGAATTACAACAATAATTATGTACAAAATGTAAAGATAAAGAAGAAAAGGAAATTATTTTTAGGGTTTTTGATGGAGAAAAACGTTTTAGTGACTACCCTAATTAGACTAATTAATTTTATTTACAAAAAAAGTTAATTAATTATTTAACAAAACCTAAAATATAAGTTAGTTTGAAATGAAGAAGAAAAATAAACCTAAGTCTAATAATTTTGTTTAGAAAATAATTTGAATGTTAATACTAATTTGTAAAAATAATAGAATTTAATTTAATAAAATAAAATAAAATGCCTAAATTAAAATATTTTTAATTTAACTAAGAATATATATTTTTTGTATTTTTGGTTTAAATAAAATAAATAAATAAATTTAAATAAAGAAAATATAAAAGAAATAATTATAATTGGGCTGGGTGTTAAAAGTAATTAGGAGGTGAAAAAGAAAATCAGGCGCTGAGCCCAAAAAGTCAGTTTTTGTTTGATGCTGAAAACAAATAAAAAAATGGAGTGGGCTAGGTTGTTCTTAGTAAAAAAAGGGTGTATGAATGCAAAAACAAAGAATGAGGCCCAAATAGAAGTCCAACGCCTGCTAGATCCCATATTGCTGGCTTATTGGGATGTACCAAGGACCTACTCATGTGGAGTGTTGGATTTATCCTTGTGATGATCATATGGCATTGATGTGAAGCTTCATGGTGAGCGTGCGTGGCTTGATGCACTGAATCTGCAAGGAAAATATGAAAAAAAAATACAAAAGGGTACCACTGGGGATCGAACCCAGGTCCCTATGGTTCAATGCCTTACGCGCGCTTCCTCTGCCACTGGGGTGGCTGTTTCATCCGTTAATAATACAACTTGCAATAAATTTAAAATAAACTTCTTCCTATTGGAACTTCATCCCCAACCCCGCGCCAACATCTCCAACACCATTTTTTGAATTTTGTAACTTCCTCATTTCTCAACCAAATCAGAAAATGTAATAATGAAACTTGCTCCATTTTTCAATAGGAATTCAACCATATAAATTTCATGAGCTATAAATAAAAGATGAATGAGAATTTTACCGGTATCAAATAAAAACCTAATTTTTTCAGAAAGTTTATCTTCAAAATTCGCATCACTCAGGCAACATAAATGAAAACTAAGGGCATGGTTAGCTTCAGGGCTATGATGTCTACATTTTTTATTCACAAAGTAACCATTAGTGATGCTTGTAAAGAGAGTTCAAAGTTGAGAAAACTTACCTAAAAACTGGAAATTGTGTATGGAGTTTGAGAAACCCTGGAAGTGTGGTGATGATCTAGATTGCTTCACTGGACTCCTAGGAAGCTAATGCAACTCTTACTTTATGCTGCAAGTGCCTGAATCATGTTGGAGAAATCAAGTTGTAGAGCTGAGTTTTTAAGTTTGGAAGATGACGAAGATGGAGTTACAGTTGTGAAACAGGGATGGGGATGAGTTGTATATGATGTATGGAAGCTCTGTGATTGATTTGGAGAGGAAATGAACGAGTGGATTGTGAGATGGAAGTTCAAGGTTAGAAATGACAAGCTATGGAGGTTTTTGTGCAAATTCTGGTTTGAGGGAGTTTGAGAGATTGTAAATTCGTGTCTGGCTTGCAAAGTAGTGTCTCTATTTATAGGAAAAGGTTATAGGGAAGGAGAACATCATGTTTGTAAGTTACAAAGTTATGACTAGGTGACTTAGTTTTGAAGCAACATTGAGATAACCTTGTTACAATGCAATGGTACAAGAGCTTGTAGGGTGGATAGAAGCGTTAAACATGTTGCTTCTGAGTATACATGTTGAGTGTGATCAGAACAAACAAGTTAGAGGCTCAAGACAAGTTGACTTTGTGATAAATTTTGCTTTTCAAGAATGGAAATGGTGCCTTTCTTCCAAAAATGGAAAATTACTTTGGAGAATTGCTTAATCACTTGGATCATACCTCAACCAATTGTGTAAACAATTAATTATGGAGTGATTTACAAGTTAGAAGCCTACAAAGCAAGATTATGCAACATAGGTTTAAGATTTGATCAAATTTTCTTCTCTTCGATTTTTCCCAGATCAAGCATGATTTATTCAAGTTCTTGGACATTTTGGAAAGCTTGAAAAATTGTCTACAACCTTTATATTGACCACTTTGGCTAAATCAACTTGGAACTTCGTGAAAATGGGCCAAGAAGTTAGGACAAAAATTAGCCTAAACTTGCCAAAATTTTCACTAAGTGTTTTATGAAAAATGTCATGACTTTATGATCTTATATCTTCAAATCTAAGCATTTTTTGGAAATCAACCCTAAGGGAAAAGTTGTAGAATTCATAAAGATATACAACTTTCACTTTGAAAGTTTTCCTTGAATCATCTTGCATCTTGGTGAAAAATTGTCATGAAGTAATGAAATTATTAAGGTAAAAAACACTTAGAATTTTCTAAGTATTGAAAACTTTGACTTTTCATGGATTTTTATTGACTTTGTTGATTCTTGATGATCAAGTTTGACATTATTAAATGTCTTGATGAATCTTGATCTTTGAAATTCAATATTGACCAAAAAGTCAAATTTTGACTTTTTGTGTATTAGTTGACTTTTCATCAGTTGATTAAATATTCAACTATCAACCTTTTGATATTGAGAAATGATTTGAGCCATGTAATTAGGTAAAAATGTTGTGTTTGAGTTCTTGATATCATGCTTCAAGTCACTAGGTCATGTACTGGGTCAAAAGTCAATGATCAGTCATTCTCAGTCAAAACCCTAATTTTGACAATTTTTCCCCTTTGATGATTTGAGTGATTTTCTTGAGGAATTGTGATCAAAACTTGATCAATTGATGAATATGAATTCAAAATGTTGATGTTGGCCAAAAATCATGTAGTTTGACTATATATTGACCATAGTTGACTTTTTACCCAATACAACTGATTTTCAGTCATCTGAGCAATTGACTGAGCAAATTTGTGATGCAAGACTTAAAACTTGGTATGAGCAATCCTGGAGACCTATAATGAACCATGAAAGTCATTTGAGGCATCAAAATTCCAATTGTCCTTGAGAAAACCAAAATCCTAATTTAGAGGCTCAGTGCTTAGGAGGTAAGCTTGTATGATCAAACCTTTGAGAACCCCTGAGCATTTGAGATCTTTGGTGAGAAATGTCTTGAGAAAAGAGAGGGAAAATTTTGGGGTACAACAGCTAGAGTGACTGATTTTTTGGGTGCACCACCTGTGCCAGCGACCTAACAATCCCCATAGGGTTAACCCTCTAGAAGCTAGGGATGTCGAGAACAACCAAGAGCTAAATGATCTAGACTTGGCAATGGTTCAACAAGACTAAGACACTGATAAAGTTCTCAGACAAGCCCAACAAGATAATCTCGAGGGTGAAAATAATATCACCAATATGGTCAAACAAACTCTGGACCAGAATGACCTTAATGTTGGCTACCCAAACCAAATATTGTGTCGCCATTGTCAAAATGCATGAGGGAAACCGAATTGCCAAGGGGTCGAAAAGTCCCGAAAATTTTCAAGTTCGCTGGGACGCCAGTGAATCCACCGTCGAACATATAACCATGTATCAAATCGAGGTTGATGATTTATCCAACAATGCGAATTTGAAAATAAAACATTTTTCTAGTTCACTAACGAAGAACGCCTTCACGTGGTTTACCAATATTCCTTTAAATTCTATCTTGAACTGGAACCAATTGAAGAAAGTATTCCATAAATAGTTTTATATATGACAGTCTAAGAATAGTCTTAAAGAACTTGCCAGTGTAAGGCGAAAGGTGGCTGATAGTATTGATGATTATCTCAATAGGTTTAAAACCATGAAATTAAGGTGTTTTGCGCAAGTTCCAAAACAAGAGTTAGTCAAACTGGAAGAAGGGGGTTTTGATTACTCCATTAAGAAGAAATTAGACACTCAATACCTAAGGTATATTGCCAAGTTGGCCGATAGAGTTCGACAAGTCGAACGATTGAAGGCTGAAAAGGCCATAACCACCAAGTTCAGTAAAAAGAAAGTGGATTATGTCGAGATTGACAATGTAGGAAATTCTTCGAACTCAGATTATGAATGTGTAGAGGAAAATAAGGTCAATGTGGCAGAATTAAAGTCAGAGCCCTCTTACATGTGCAAGATGCTAAAACCCTCAAATAGGAAGAATCCCGTTGAACCAAAGAATGAAAAACTCGTTACTAAAACGTATACCTTTCACATCACTAACAGTGATGAAATCTTCGACCTGTTGGTTTGTGATGGGAAAATTGTGGTGCCTAAGGAGGCTAAAACTCCACCATTAAAACAAAGAAAGAAAAAAGGTTTTTTGTAAATTTCATAACTTGTTGGGTCATAAAACTTCTCAACGCATCCTTTTAATGTATTTGGTGTAAAATGCTCTCAAGGATGGCATGATCAGGTTTGCCGACAAGCAGAAACCACTGACTGAAGGAGTTGCTGAAACAAAAGTTGAGGAGGCTCTATTTGTAGAGCCCATGTAAGTTATGATGGTCGACATTTTCGACGAATATGGGGCCAAAGAAAATAGGGCAAATTATGAAGATCAAACAACATCGTTCTATCCCAAAGCTGAGGAGGAACTGCTTGACTTTTTGAATCGTTGCAGGTTAAAGATTCATAAGTCATGTTGTGCCCAAGATGGCATTATGTGTTTAACAAAGAAGCTGCTAAAGAGTTGGAGAGAGTAAACCCTTACCTAGCAAAGAAGTTTGCCCTAAATGACAAACCTAAGTGTTGTACCCTAAATTTTCCCTCTCTTTTCTCAAGACATTTCTCACAAGATCTCCAAAAGCTCAAGTTTGCACAAGTGTTGACTAGGTCAAACCATCTCCTAAACACTGATGCCTCAAATTAGGGTTTTGATTTTCACAAGGATAATTGGACTTATAATGCCTCAAATTACCTTGATGTATCATTATAGACTTCCAAGAATACTCATGTCAAGTTTCAAGTCTTGAATCACAAATTTGCTCAATCAATTGACCAGATGACTGAAAATCAACTGTATTGGGTAAAAAGTCAACTATAGTCAACCTACAATCAAACTTCATAATTTTTGGACAAAATCAACATTTTAAAGTCCTACTCATAGTTTGATCAAGTATTGATCACAATCCCTCAAGAAAAGCGCTCAATTTACTAAAGGGGCAAAATGATCAAAATTAGGGTTTTGACTGTAATTGACTGGTCACTGACTTTTGACCTAATACATGATCTAATAGCTTGAAGCATAATCTCAAAGATTCTAATACAACATAATAACCTAATATCATAGTTCAAAACATTCCTCAAGATCAATGGATTGAGAGTTGAAATTTGATGAACTGATGAAAAGTCAACTGATGCACAAAAAGTCAAACTTTGACTTTTTGATAAAGATTTGATTTCAAAGATTTATCAATAAATTCAAAAATATGAAGCTTTATCATCAATAAATTAAGAAAGTCAAAATTCAATGTGAAAAATCAAACTTTTCAAGACTTAGAAATTTTTCTAAGTGTTTTATACATGACAATTTCATTACTTCATGCCAATTTTTCACCAAGATGCAAGATGATTCAAAAGAAAATCTAAACATGAAAGTTGTAGATCTTGATGATATCTACAACTTTGTAAAAAAGGACTCATATCCAAAAAATGCTTATATTTTGAGTTATAAGCCCATAAAGTCATGCACTTTTTCTAAAACACAGTGAAAATTTGACCTAGTTTAGGCAAAATTTTTACCTAAATTCTTGGCCATTTTTCACCAAGCTCCAAGATGATTTTGTCAAAATGGTCAACATGAAGGTTGTAGAGGATGTTTCAAGATTTCCAAAATGTCAAAGAACTTGAAGAGATCATGCTTGAGCTAGAAGTTTCGAAGAGATGAAGATGGCCTCTTAAACTTGAATTATAGGTCATTTTCTTGATGAACATTTGATCCAATCTCACAGCCATGCTGCACAATCTTGCTTTGCAGGCTTCTAACTTGTGTTTCACTCCATAATTAATTAATTACACAACTGGTAGAGCTATTATCCAAGCATTTGAACCATTATCCAAGTTGTATTTCCATTTATGGCACAAAGTTACCATTCCATTCTTGAAAAGTTGCTTTAATCACAAAGTCAACTTGTCTTGAGCTTATAACTTGTTTGTTCAGCACAAACTCAACATACAAAGTCATATGAACGTGTTTAAATATTGTAAGTAGTCTAGATAGCCCTGTACTATACATTGGGACAATGTGTATCATGCTTGCTTCAAAAATAAGCCATAGAGCCATAACATGTGAACTTGTACTTATCATCTCAAGCTCTCAAATATTTTCCTATAAATTGAGGCATTGATTGCAAGCCTAGGACACGAAATTAGAAGCCTGAAAACTCCCTCAAACTCCCTCCCACTAGAAATTGCACAAAAACTCCATTTTTACCATAATTCTGCCCTTAAACTTGTATCTTCCATTTCCATCGTGCGTTTTCCCTCAAAATCATTTTCAAAGCTTCCATACATCAAATATAGTTCATCCCTGTCCATGTTTTGGAACTATAACATCTTCATCACCATTGTCCAAACTAAAAAAGAACCACCTGGAACTTGACTTCTTCCAGAACATTTTAGCCACTCTCAACTCAAGCTAAGCATTGCATTAGCTTCCTAGAGGTCCAAGGAATCTAACTAGATCATTGCAGCACCTTGAAGCAAGCTCAAACTCAAAACACGAGTTCCATTTTCAAGGTGAGTTTTCTTACTTTTGAACTCTTCATATAGGCATCATTTGGTTTCCATTGTCAAAGATAAAATGTAGACATCATAGCCATGAAACTTACCATGTCTTTGGGATTCATTTATATTGCTTGAGTAGTGAGAATTTTGAGTTTGAAATTGCTAAAAAAGTTAGGTTAAATTTGGTACCAAACAAAATTCATGCTCATCTTTGATTTATAGATTTAATTATTTATATGACTGAACTCGTGATGAAATTTGGAGCAAGTTTCATGTTTATACTTTTGTAAATGGTTGAGAAATGAAGGAGATGTCATTTTCAAAAATGGTGCTGTAACTTCTGGCGCGAGGAAGAAGATGAAGTCATATTCATGACTTGTTTTTTAATATATATGTTTGGTTTTGTTTATAACACCTGATGTATAGCCACCCTAGTGGTAAGAAGTGCACGCCTGTGACTATAGGGACCTGGGTTCGAGCCCCAATGGTACACTTTTGTTTTATCACAATTTCTTGTTTCAGATTCTATGCATACAAGTCACGCGCGCCTACCACGGGCTTCATACCATCACCATCAAATGTGCAAGAAGCAAAGATCAAACGTCCCACATGTGTAGCCCATGATACATCTCAAAAAGCCAGTAACACTGGATCACCAACAAGGCGCTGGGCCTCCCTGAACTGGGCCTTATTCCTTTTTGTTTCTACTTGTTGACACCCCCTTTTACTAAAGACAACATAGGACCAGTTTATTTTTGTTTTATTTCTGATTCTAATAAAAACCATGTTGGGCCTGCCAAAAATTATTTCTCACACCCCTTTTACTTTTTTTAACCACCAGGCCCAATTTTTATTTTTCTTTTACATTTATATATATATATATATATATATATATATATATATATATATATATATATATATATATATATATATATATATATATATATATATATATATATATATATATATATATATATATATATATATATATATATATATATATATATATATATATATATATATATATATATTCTTTACTTATTCTGTTTAATAAAAATATAAAATATATTTTACTAAATAATTAAATTAAAACTTTCTAAATTTTATTTTATTTTTCACCTTATTTATTTTTATAAATAAAAACCCCAAAAATATTTTTTTAACTAATTAATCCCTTTTTAATTAAAGATAAATAGAATTAGGGTTTATTTAATTTTCTTTCTAATCCAATTAGATTTTAGGTTTTGTTAGATAAATTAATTAGTTTCTCTTGCAAAATTCATTAGTTTAATTAGGTTAATTAAAACCCCTTCTATCAAAAACTCATAAAAACATTTTTCTTTTATACAATCTTTATATTCATGTACATTTCATTGTTATGCATTATTCAATTGGCTTATAATAGTAATTAGGTTTTAATTGCTTTCATCCCCATTTGTAAATTTGTATCCCCATCCCCAAGTATTGTAATAGCGTAGGACTTTTATATTCCGCAATTTATCGCTTTCCATATTATTGCTAGTAATCAGGGTTTGTATGGCAAGACATAAAATCAAAAAATAGATAACTTTAAATACAAGACAAAAATGCATGAAAACAAACACTTTGCACACTTTTACCTCTAGGATTAACCCACATTTGTTTCCTTATAATAAAACAGTCATGTCCCTCGAACGTGGGGTACTTTTGCAATGACCCTCGAATACAAGATCGTAGTCCCTCGATGACCATTCAATGTTGCCTTTGGTAAAGGATCTTAGACCCTTACGACAAATTGCTAAGGTATCCTACAATTTTGCCTTTTATGACTGTACGATGACCCACACTTGTCCCTTCACATCCAATGATAAGGTTGCTTACTAACTAATCGTGAGATAACAATATCTAAAAGAGGAGGAAAAGAACAAAGAATTTTTGAGTAGGTAGAACGTTCGTAGTTGCTTGCTGACAAACATTTTAAAACATCATTCAAACACACCAAAACTTTCCATGAATATTTTCAAAAGTCAACACTTTGTATACATTCTTATAGAGACAAGAATCATTACAAAGTTCGCCTAAATAAAGGCACTTTTCAAAAATACTTTCAAACCATTGCAAACACATTTCAAACAAAGCATTTCAAAGTGAGATAGCAACTAAGAGCCCGTAGATAACTACATATGAAAAGGGTGCTAACACCTTCCATTTTCATAACCTACCCCCCGAACTCAAGAAAATTATCAAAAGGTCTTTCCCGTTCTTTTCACCATTTCCTTTATTGGATAAAAGAAAACTCGGTGGCGACTCTTGCTATCCACAATAATTGTGATAAAACGCAAAACACCCAAGTCAGTTCTCTCACCATATTTCAGACTGCCGGATTTGGTGCAGTCTGAAGTTGGTTGATACTCGATACTATGCTTATTGAGATTGGACTTTCGGGATATTTCAATCGCCAATAAAGAGGCTTGCACTGAAACAATGCCTGATGAAGAAAGATCAATGATATTGAGATTCCTTAGAACTCGATTACTTTTTAGGACAGGTTGAACCAACTAAACTTCAAGAGGGTACTTACCTATGAACCCCATGCAAGCCTAAACCTAAGGGTTTGTTTTCTTTTCTTGTATATGATTATTTGTACATAACATCATGACATCATACCATAGCATTTGCACTAACCATTTCAAGGACCTAAAGATTTATCTTTGTTCTATTTTGTAGGATATGGCTTCCATTTGCAGAAATACCATCCGAATCAACCTTGTGAAAGTGTCTCCTTAACTCAAGGAGTTAGCATCAAGGGCCCCTGAAAATTCTCCGTTCATTAAGAAGTATGGTTGACTCCTCAACTTGGTTACCTCAAACTTTGAAAAAGACATGGTACATGTGCTTTTTCAATTCTTTGACCCTAAACATCACTGTTTTACATTTCCTGATTACCAATTAGTACCTACCATGGAGGAGTTCTCTCAACTATTGGGAGTGCCTATTCTTGATCAATTACCCTTCACCAGTATTGAAAAAGACCCAAGACTTGATGAGATTTCTCTAGCCTTACATTTATAATGGTCTGACATTATGGCTAATTGGGAAATTAGAAGTGGTGTTAAGGGGTTTCTAGGTATGTTTCTGTTTGAGAAGGCTCAACTATTTTGGGATGCTCTGGATCTGCAAGCTTTTGAAGAAGTTTTAGCCCTTCTAATCTATGGGATGGTACTTTTCCCTAATCCAGACCAACTTATAGATGTGAATACGGTCAAAATCTTATTATCTCATAACTCGGTGCCTACCTTACTCAGAGACATTTTGCATTCTCTTCACGCCCGTACCATGAAGAAAAGGGGAATTCTTATATGTTGTACTCCTTTGCTGGCTAGATGGTATATTTCGCACCTTCCTCGGTCAGTTTTAAAGAATGAACAAGGCATGAAGTGGTCTCAAAGGTTGATGTCACTCTCGCATTCAGATATTCATTGGTGTTCTCGATCTTTGGAGGATGTCACCATTATTGACCGTTGTGGGGAATTACCTAATGTACCACTCCTTGGCATTAGGGGAGGTATCACTTATAATCCTTGCTTGGCTCTATGATAGTTTGGTTATGCTCAGAGGGATGGTCCGTATGACGCACTTGTCCAAGGTATTGTGTTTGACTATGAGAACGATGTCCAAGGTTATCGTTAAAGATTTGTACGAGCTTGGGGCATGGTGAACAAGGTTGATAGAAAAATTTAGGGTATAAGAAATCCATTCATTTGGAACGTTCTCTCAAGTGGGTGCGAGCTCACGCTTAAAACCTCATGATGCCGTATGTGTCCATCCTACCAATCATTATGGAGCCTATTGCCGAAGGAGACACTCCTTACACCATTCTTCATCCTGACATGCCTACTACTCTCGAGGAATTACAAAGGTCATGGATTCAACTCAAGGGGGAGCGAGACACCTTTGAAGCCCAATTCTACTCGAGTGAGAAGAAAGTGTTGGATCTCACAAGGAAACTCCACGAGGAGCGGAACTTGAATGCCTACATCATTCCAAAGAGGAAGCATCCATGGAGGACCTGAGTCTTTTGTTGTATAATTTCATTTTGTCATTATTTCATTGTAAGCCCAAGAGGCAGTTTGTAACCTTTGAACTCATTAATACAAAATTTTTTTGTTTCCTTTTTTGTTTAAGCAAATTTAAATCTTAAAGGTCCTTGAAAGCATTGCATACACATGACATGCATCATATCATAAGCAAGTTTTCCGACACAGGTTTCCTCATATTTCTACTATTTATTTCAGTATAAGATGTATCTCGAGCAAACCGTGAAGGATTTACAGACTCAAAACTCTCAGTTTCAAGAAACTCTGCTCAACTTAGCAAAGGGGCAGCAAGAAATGATGACACTTCTTGTCACGAAAAAGAAGACAAAAAAGAAAGTTGTATTCAACACGGGGAAGAGATTCAAAGGCACTGTATGACAAGTTCAAGTTAAAGAAGACTCCTCTGAGGGGGATGAGAATCAAGATGAAGATGCTAGGAGCACCCATGCCGAGGGTGTAAACAATCAAATCTCTGAAGACGAAGATTATTTTGATGAGCAATATCCACCGGTCGACGACAAGTATAAGCAACTAGAAGACAAATCGAAGGCTGTAGAAATTCAAGATGTGTCTGGCTTGGACTATGGTGACTTGGGTTTGGTGCCTGGGGTAATCATTCCCCAAAAATTCAAAATCCCTGATTTTGCCAAATACGATGGTGTCTCATGTCCGAAGCTTTACCTAAGATCTTATGTTCGCAAAATTCAGCCGCATACCGCTGATAAGAAACCGTGGGTGCACTTTTTTCAAGAAAGTCTCTCTGGGACGCAGTTGGAGTGGTTTTACCAATTAGAAGGGACTAGCATCCATACTTAGGAGGATCTGGCCACTACTTTTTACCGCCAATATCAATATAACACTGATCTTGCACCAACTAGGGTACACTTGCAAGAAATGACCATGGGATCAAATGAGGGCTTCAAAGAATACACCCAAAAATGGAGAGACCTGGATGGTAGGGTGCAACCACCTTTAACTGATAGAGAGTTGGCAGATATGTTTATATGAACATTGACTGGACCATTTTTCAACTTGCTAATTGGAAGTTCATCATCCGGATTCACTAAATTGATCTTGACTGGTGAGAGTGTTAAAAGCGGGATCTAAAGCGGGAAGATACCCATTGCCTCCACCTCAAATGCTTTGAAAAAGCCATTTATTGGTAAAAAAGAAACTAATGTTGTGTATGGGTTAAGAAGCCATGCTAAGAATGACCGTCATTATTCAGTAGGGGCTGTACTAATTTCCAATCCAACTCCAACTCAACGACCGCATCAACAAAATAATCAACAAAGACCAGATGTCCAAAGAAGACAATTTACTTAAATAAATATGCAACTATCTCAAGCTCTGCAACACCTATTGAAAGCTGATTTGGTGACCTTACAAGATACCCCTTCCAACCCTAACACTGCTTCTCCAAAATACAACCCCCAACCCCAAATACGCTTACCACTCAAACAGTCCCGGACATGATACCAATGATTGTTAGTCTCTAAAGAATAAAATCCAAGACCTGATTGATAACAAGACAATTGAATTCGACCCTCCACCAACTCCCAACGTAATCACCGCACCCATGCCAAATCATGGTAAGGGTGTCAATGCTATTGAATATGCCTCTTTTGTTGCCTCCATCAATGACTTTACCACTCCTTTGAAGATTGTTAAAGATAATTTGTTGAAAGCCGAGGTATTCCCTGGTTTCCTTGAAGACTATTGCTACTATGCTGTACAAATTAATGGTTGTGAATGGCTGAAGATAAGTGTCCAACACTTGATGGATAACCATGAGATTATATTTGAAAGAACTCCATCCGTGAAAAGTTTGACTGAAGTTGTATCTCAAGAATTTGAAGACGTGTCCATCATTAATATCTCAAACAAACCTATTAGGATCACCTCAAAAGGTCCTATTAGGATTCCCATTGAACCAATAATAGCTCCACTAATTATCACCACAGCGAGGTCAATCCCCTACTCTTCTGATAAGGGCGTGCTCTGGACTTATGGTCCAGAAGTGTACTACCATGGTATCAAACAAGATTCATGGATTAATGAAGATGAATCGCTGACATTACAAACATCACTGGATCAAGTAAAGTTACTAGGATAGGGAGGATCTTCTCTCCAAAAATTTCACCTCCGACAAACACTACTACACCCATTCGTATTACTGCTGTTAAACTTGTTGTTGATATTCGAGGAAAGGAAAAATGTCTGAGCCTTCCTTGACAGAGGCGCCCACAAAATATATTACCATTGAGGACCTATCTACCCAAGAGATGGAGGAGATAATAAAAATCATCAGAAAAAGTGATTACAAGATAGTGGAACAGTTGGGGCAAACACCCTCAAAGATTTCTATGCTATCTTTGTTGCTATGTTTTGAGGCACATGCCTAAGCACTGATAAAGTTCCTGAAAAATGCACATGTCCCACAAGAAACTATGACCGACCAATTTGAAAACTGTGTAGCAAACTTGACTTCCGACAATGGTTTAGGGTTCTCTGATGCAAATTTGACCCCAATGGGGAAGAATCACAACAAAGCTCTCCACGTCTCCATAGAATGCAAGGGAACTACCATGGCACATGTATTAGTGGATACTGGATCTTCTCTCAATGTCTTACCTAAAGGAGCTTTGGATAGCCTAGACTGTGATGGACTGGTGTTGAAACCTAGCAACATTGCAGTAATGGCTTTCGATGGTTCTAAAAGGATGGTCTATGGAGAGGTTGATCTCCCTATCAAGGTTGGATCTCAAGTCTTCAACTCAACATTCTATGTGATGGACATCCGTCCTGCTTATTCTTGCCTGCTTGGACGTCCATGGATACATGGGGCACGCGCGGTGACTTCCACACTACATCAAAAGCTGAATTATCTGGTCAAGGGGAAAATTGTCACTGTATACGGAGAAGAAGAGTTTATGATTAATCATCTAAATTCATTTAAGTATGTTGAAATGGATGGAGAGTTCATTGAAACTCCTTGTCAATCCTTTGAAGTGGTATCTCCCATGATTGTTGTTGCCAAGGCCATTCTTGACACTCCAAAGTTGCTAAAGATACACCGAGAACGGATTCTCTTAAAGATGCTCATGGTGTTGTTGAAGACGGGGGTTGCACCATTTGGGGACAACTTCCTGATTTCCCTTTCAAGTCAGACAAATTTGGGTTGGGCTTCACTTCCAAGGCTCAAAAGGAGGTTCAACGTGCTTGTGGAGGGAAACCACCTCTTTGCATTAGTAACCATGAGGTTAATGCCCTTGAAGACTCTGATGCTGATTATGACTTTGATGACTGGATCTACCCGACTGCTGATGAAGGGCTCAACAACTGGCAGACCAAAGACTTCATCCCAATCTCCTTCAGCCAAGAGTAATTGCCATTTAGTGTTACTTTGAGAAATTTGTCCGTAATTTCCATTAAAACAATGACTTTAAGCCATGTGCCTTTCCCAGGGCACAATGGTTCATTTGTTAAGGGTTTGTCATTATCATATGCCATATGCTCATTTTAATAAAAAATATTAGACTATTTTGCATTCAAATTTTGCACTATTTGTTTTTCTTTACTTTATTGCATTTTCAAATATCCATGTTGTTGTACCCCAAAATTTGCCCTCTCATTTATCAAGACTTTTCTCACAAGACTTCTTGGACTCAAGACATGATTAGGGTTTGGTCAGCTCAGGACATCTCATCTTGCACTGATACCCCAAAATTAGGGTTTGAGTTTGCACAAGGATTTTTGGACCATAAATGCTTCATGTGACCTTTGTGATACGGTGGGAGAACTGACTATGAGTTTTGCGTTTGTTTTCGCAAATGTTTCGGTTGAGCAAGAGTCGCCACCGACTTTTTATTTTATCCTAAAGGAAAGGTTAAAAAAGCACAGCAAAAACCTTTTGAGATATTTCGTGGGTTCGGGGGGTAGATTTTGAAAAGGGAAGGTATTAGCACCCTTTTCATCCATGGTTATCCATGGGCTCTTAGTTACTTGGTTTTTTAGATCACTTGCCTTGATTTTCGATTGCTTGAAAATGTGGTGTGTGTGAGTGTTTTTGAAAATGTTTTTGAAGAAAATGCCTTGTCTTAGGCTACCCTTGTAACAATTCTTTACTCGAATGTTTTACAAAGGTGTGTATCTTTTCGAAAAGATGTTTCAAATGTTTTTGAGAGTTTGTTTTGAAAGTGTTTGTGGAGTGTGGTTTTGAAAAGAAGGCAAGCGTTTTTGCAAGTTGATCTCAAGTAACTAAGAGTTTTGTCTACCCTATTGTACTCAAAGGTTTTCTCTATGTTTTAACCCTTTTAACAATTTTGTTCCACCATTCAATTTGGTGGACAATCTTGCGTTTAGGATGTTTAACGGGACGGGCGCGGGTCATCGTATGGACCATGAATGCAATGGTGCCAAGTGTCTTTGGCAATTTGCTTTGAAGGGACTATGATCATTCCATTTAGGCAACTTTCGAAAGCGTCATCGAGGGACTTATGATCATTTTGAATTCGTTTTGCCAAAGAAACTCGACGTGCAAGCATGGCCCATTTTGGAAGGCAACATGTGGGATTACCCTAGGGGGTGCAAGTGTGATTGTGTATTGATTTCATGTATTTGTCTTGTATTAGGTTATCTAGCGTTCGGTTTTATGTACATGCAAACCCTAGGTCTAACCATGGTATAATTTGAAAGCGGTAAATTGCGGAAATGTAAAGTCTACGCTATTACAAATAGTATCCGGGAGTGGGGGTACAAATTTACGAATGGGGACGAGACTTTAGGAATGTAGTGTCCAATAGATTACAACCAAATCGAATCGATCAAATGTAAATGTAACGAATATACAAAAATAAGCAAATGTATAATGTATCAAATATAAGTACATTGTGTAAGTGTACGTGTATATGTGTATGTAATTATTTACAGGTTAGGAAAATGTGAATTCGAATGTATTATTAAGCATTGTTTTAACTTAAAGAAAAGAATTAGATATTTCGTTTAATTAATCTTTAATTGTATTTTCTTTAATATGTATAAAAAGTATTTTAATTAAATGTTTTAAAGTTTATGTATATTGAAAAATATATTTTAAAAGTGTTAAAGTATTAATGTACAAATTAAGTATTAATCTTAAGAAAAATTATATTCTATGTATAAAAAATAAAAGAAAATGTAAGTTTAATTATAGAGAAAAAATATTATTTTTATAATTTTCTATATAAACTTAATTATGCTATATATAAAAATATTGTTAGTGTAAAAAAATGTTATGTTTTGTTAATTTATTAATCAAAATAATATGTTTTAAAATCTAAATAAAAGGGTTTGAATGGGCTTTAGGCGTTTTGGGAGTGGGACAAGGCCCAGACGGGTGAGACAAAGGTTTTAGGGTTTCTGATATTCGTTTCATTTGGATAACGCTTTAGGGTTTGTGAGCAGCGGTGGCGTTCGTCTTCTATCCTCTTCGTCTTCGTTCATCTTTCGCCATGGATTTCTGAATACAACTCCTTCATGCAAGGCCAAACAGACGCCATCATCCCTCTTTCACCCTCCGTAGACCACCCAGATCAAGTTACAAGGTATGATTTCGATCTCAAACGCATTAGGGTTTCATTCCTCTTTTGATTTTTTAGTTTCAATTGGGCTTTGACTTATGGTGTTTTCTTTCATTATTTTGACATGCATGCAAGGAGGTATAAGAGCACTACCTTTTGGAGAAGGAGGAGGAGGGATTTTGGAGGCGTTGAGGCTCGACGGTGAAGGATGAGGCACGTGATGCTTGCTTTGACTCTGGTACTCTGTCTTTTCCTCTTCTTGCTAGCTTGCTGTATGCTTCAGTTGACTCCTTTTACTGGCCTATGATGAACATCTGTGAGGCTTTTCCGGTTGCCTTGAACATGCTACTGTTGAAATATATCTTTTGTTTTGACTAGCTTCTTTTCTTCTTCCTTTTTGTTGCCTTTGTTAATGTTGACCTATGATGAATACTGAGGTTTGGTGCTTTGAACATGCTAGTGTTGAAATATTTTTGACTAGCTTTCTTCTTTTTCCTTTTTGCCTTGCTACTGTATGCTTTTTAATGGCCCATGATGAACATATCTGAGGCCTTCGTGTTTGGACATGCTACTGTTGAAATGTTTTGACATTGGTTTGATAAAATGCTTGCATTGTTCTGGGTTTTGCTTTGGTTGGATGGACATGGGTTATGGTTTCAGTCTATATTGGTTGTTCTAGTTAATGCAGGTTTAGGCCATGTTGGTTTGTGGCCTTGGTTTCGAAAATGGATTGACAGTAGGTTTTTTGGACAGGGTATTGTTTGTTATGCAGGTTATGGCCTTGGTTGGACAGTTTTTGGTGTTTACTGGTTTTCTTTTAGGCCATGGTTTTAGGTCTTTTGGCGTCTATGCTGGTTTTGGAAACGGTTGAACTGGTTTTTATGGTTTGGACAGTTTCATGTAGGTTTTTTATGGTTTAGGCCATAAGGTTGATTGGAGATAGCAGGTTCTGTTTGTATGTTTTTGGTTTTGAGCATTTTTCAGGTTTTTACCTTTGCTTGACAGGTTCTGTAGAGGTTTTAGCAGGTTAATGGCCTTGAGGCTCAGGCTTGCAAACTTGGCCTTTTGGGTGAGTTTTGTAGGTTAACGGCCTTGAGGTTTGATATGCTTGTGGTTTAAGGCTGGAAGGTCTTGAAAACTGGTGGAAGGCAGACCTTAGGTGCAGGTTTTACTGAGTTTTAGCTTGTTCTGAGTTTGACTGTAGGTTTATGTTTCAGCTTGGCCTTGACAGGTTTTTTAGGTTTGGGTGAACTTGTGGCCTTTGGCTGTTATGCCTGTACAGGTTTATGGTGAGGTTTGATATCAGTTCAGGCATGTTAATGCAGGTTCAGCAGGCTTGGCCTTTTTTCTTATGCTTGTAAACAAAACAGGTTCAAGGTTTTTGACTGGAGGCTTATGCAGTTTTGTATATTTTTTTGTCTATTGGTTTGCCTCCCTTCTGTACTGTGTTCAGTTTTGTTTTATATATCTTTCTTCCTGCCTAAAGCGTTGTAAACCTGCTTTCTTTTTCTCTTCTCTCTCTCTTCAGTACAGTTTAGCATTAAAATATTATTTATGCTTTGTACTTTTTCTGAAAGGGCAGCTGTGGGAAATGATGAAATTGGCTGTTTGCTTGCATATCATTCTTTCTCTGCATTTTTATCTCTTCTTTTGACAGCTTCTTGTACTTTTTGTATCTTTGATATCTTTCCAAATCTTCTTTTTTTGACAGCTTGGGTAGCCTTTTGGATCTTTGATATCTTCTTTTGGCAGTTTCTTGAGTAGCCTTGTACAGTTTGACATCTTTGACAGAAAGTTGAATTTGGATTTTTTAGTTTGAACTTTTAGTTTGGTTTGAACTGTGCAGTACTGTTTGAGATTTGAACTATGCATTTTGATAATTTGACTTGTGCATTTTTAAATTTGTGCATTCAAAGTTTAGCAAATAAATATTCGTCCCTCTTTGTGAACCGGGAGAAATCCCGTGATTTGCAGAGAGGGTTAACTGATCCCAAACAGTTGCCCTTAATGATGAACTCTTTTTTATCTGTCTCTTTATTTATTTATCTGTCATTGACTTTTCTCCTTCTCTTTTGCAGATAAAAAATTGAATGGAGAACTGGAGTAAAGGATAGCAGATGAAGAATTGAAGAATAGAAAAATGTTTAGGATAGTTTTCTTTTTATTTAAATTTAAATTAATGTAAAATCATTGTTGTAAACAACAAAACAATTGTACAATTAGTTTAAAAAATAATAAAAGTTTCTTTATCCAATTAAATATTTTTCCTCCTATTGTTTATTTATTATTTATAATTCTTTAATTAAAATAATTGAAAATAAATTCCAATCATTTAATCTTAGAATAATAAATAATTTAAATAAACAATGCTTTAGCATTTGATCAGTTAAACCTGGCATTTCCAACATCCAAAGCAAAGCAACAGTTAATCAAAACAACTGATTAGGCGCATTCCCTTTTCACTGATTTTTACCCAACACTGCAAAATTCAAACTGAATGTATCCTTTGACTGGTTCAATCAAACAAACGTGAATTCAATCCAAATGCATTCTTTTACTTATTAAGTCAAACAATGCGAATTCAAACCAAATCTCGGAATAACTTGCAAAGCACCATAGAATCAAATCTTTCTGAAGAACCGCGCATGAACAACCCTAATTCCTGATTAAATACCAAAGAACGTTCGCCTGATCAAAGTTGAGCCAAAATCAATCAAAACCCTAAGCCAACTGCTTGAAACATTCTAGAACCCTGGAAATCAGTAAAACCCTAATTGCGTCTGACTGACGAGAAAAAGTCTGTTTGACCGATTCTTGAGCCAGTTTGAAAAATCAAGAAACGCCTGAAGCTGTGATTTCTTGAGGAAAAATGCGAGGGCAAATTTTGGGGTACATCAGTTGCCCCTGTTCAATCTTCTTGAACCTGAAGAGTTAGATTGGCAAGTTTGCCTTTCGCGACTTGAAGGTAAAAGAAGATTGGACACTAAAGTGCCCAGAAAATTTGCACTCGGTGATGTGATGGTAGAGGTTAATGGGCTTATAGATGCCATTTGGTGATGGGCTTAAAGATGCCATATGATGCGACAGAATCTTGTCGGGGGATGGGCTTAGAGATGCCATCTGGAAATGGGCTTAAAGATGCCATTTGGTGACTGCTGGTAGGAGGATGGGCTTATAGATGCCATCTGGAAATGGGCTTAAAGATGCCATTTGGTGATTGCTGGTAGGAGGATGGGCTTATAGATTCCATCTGGAAATGGGTTTAAAGATGCCATTTGGTGATGTTGAACTATATGTCAATGGTGAGTGGACGAGTATCAGAAAGGCCTCCATGTTTCGGAACATCTCTGAATTGGGGGTCTGAATAAGCAATAGATTGACATCCGTTACTGGAGAATCCGTGAACTGTTTTCAGGAGTTGAGATTGAATAAGCAATAAAGCAGTATCCGTTGTTGGGAAGCGTCCGTAAACCGTTTTCAAAAGTTGAGAAGAGTCTGAACAAGTGATAGGTTAACATCCGTTACTGGAGAACCCGTGAACTGTTTTCAGAAGTTTGAGAAGAGTCTGAACAAGTGATAGGTTAACATCTGTTACTGGAGAACCCGTGAACTGTTTTCAGAAGTCTTGAAGTTGAATAAGCAATAGAGCAGCATCCGTTGTTGGGAAGCGTCCGTAAACTGTTTTCAAAAGTTGAGAAGAGTCTGAACAAGTGATAGGTTAACATCCGTTATTGGAGAACCCGTGAACTGTTTTCAGAAGTCTGAGAAGAGTCTGAACAAGTGATAGGTTAACATCCGTTACTTGGAGAACCCGTGAACTGTTTTCAGAAGTCTTGAGGTTGAATAAGCAACAGAGCAGCATCCGTTGTTGGGAAGCGTCCGTAAACTGTTTTCAAAAATTGCATCTGAACAAGTTGGTAGATTAACATCCGTTGTTGGGAAGAATCCGTAAACTGTTTTCAGAAGTCTTGAGAAGAATCTGAACAAGTGATAGGTTAACATCCGTTACTTGGAGAACCCGTGAACTGTTTTCAGAAGTCTTGAGGTTGAATAAGCAATAGAGCAGCATCCGTTGTTGGGAAGCGTCCGTAAACTGTTTTCAAAAATTGCATCTGAACAAGTTGGTAGATTAACATCCGTTGTTGGGAAGAATCCGTAAACTGTTTTCAGAAGTCTTGAGAAGAATCTGAACAAGAGACAGGTTAACATCCGTTACTGGAGAACCCGTGAACTGTTTTCAGAAGTCTTGAAGTTGGATAGGAACCGGTGTAGGGCTTCCTGATGATGCGTCCGTGTAAAACTGCATCTGGATGAATCTGGAATAAGTATCAGAATGTCGCTGTGTCCGGGTCACATCTGAACTATTTCTGGATGAATTTCGGGAGATGATCTTTGTCTGTCGACTGATCTTACCTGAAAAGGTAAAGGGTTAGTTGTATGCAATGTTATGATGCATGATGCAATGCATGTGACATCAATGTTTATGACATGAATGTGATGAATGCGCATGTAAGCTGATGAGATGTCTTGCTGAGGATAGATGAATCCTGGATGACTGAAGATAAAAGAATCTTGACTGCTGCCGGGGAGAACAATTCCTTGGCTGCTGCTGTGGAGGGCAAGAATCTTTGATTGTTGAAAAATGAGAAGTCTTGGGACCACTGTTGGGGAAATCAGAAGCTTGGGTTGTATGCCAATCTACTGGGGAATTCCTGTCTTGAGGAGATCTTCAGTCTGCTTGGGGATTGATAGTTGGAAGTTTTAGCTCCGCTGGGGATTGACAGTTTTGGCTCCACTGGGGATTTTGAAACTTGACTCTGAGGGGAATCAGGTTCTGAAAGGTTCTCTGGCTGGGGATATCAGCTTTGAGAAAGCTCTTGTTCTGCTGAGGATCCTGAAGTTAAACTCTATTTGGGGAATTGAGAACTCAGGAGAATCTTCATTCTTGAGAGAAACAGATTTTTCAGTTGTCTGTTATCTTGTTGGTGGTTGTAATTTCCAGCAGGTGATGTGAAATTTTTTGATGATTACTACTTCAAGATGAAGGAACCTTGATGATTAATACTTCAAGATGAAGGAACCTTGATGATTACTACTTCAAGATGAAGGAACCTTGATGATTACTACTTCAAGATGAAGGAACCTTGATGATTACTACTTCAAGATGAAGGAACCTTGATGATTACTACTTCAAGATGAAGGAACCTTGATGATTACTACTTCAAGATGAAGGAAACTTGATGATTACTACTTCAAGATGAAGGAACCTGGATGATTACTACTTCAAGATGAAGGAACCTTGATGATTACTACTTCAAGATGAAGGAACCTGAATGATTACTACTTCAAGATGAAGGAACCTTGATGATTACTACTTCAAGATGAAGGAACCTGGATGATTACTACTTCAAGATGAAGGAACCTTGATGATTACTACTTCAAGATGAAGGAACCTTGATGATTACTACTTCAAGATGAAGGAACCTGAATGATTACTACTTCAAGATGAAGGAATCGGTCGATCAATCTGCATATGTTAAGAATGCTGTTGAAAGGTAATTTGTGCTGGAGAATAAATCCTTGACAAATGTTGGGGAAATAAACCCATGACTGCACGCCTGCTAGAGAGGTTTCATCACTGCCCCCAGTATCAAATGCATGTGATATCGCCAAGAAACTTAGTCTGCTCGCAACCCTTGAATTTGACATTCGAATGCCCCAAGTGATGGTGACGGAGACTTGAATCAGGCTACTCTGCAATTGAGAGATTTTGTTGAAATCTTGACTGGACTGCCCCAGGTTAACTGAACTTTGAAAGATCTGTTGAAACCTTGACTGGACTTCCCCAGGCGTGCTGGATGGTGACATGTCGAGCCCCCTTGTTGATAGGAGATTTGTAATGGAAGTGTCGTCCTTTTGAAGTGATTTTACTCACTGAGAGAGTTTTCGTTCCTCCGAACATTCGCTGTATGAATTTCTTCGCTGTCAAACAAATAGTCAAATGCAAACAGTGATATTCAAGCAATGCAAAGTTTATGTTTGTCTCGAAGTTTTGCAAAATGAATTTTTTAGCAGAAAACTTTTCATAAGACAAGTCAACACAAGATTTAGAGCAAAGCCTTACAAGAGTCAGGATACCTTTTGTAACAGTATGCTTTCGAACTAACCCATGCTTCAATTAGGACTTTTGAAGGGTTGTAACGTGGCCTGGTTCACGGTTTAAGAAACAAAAGGATAAATTCTCAAAGTATATTTGTACCCACCCGCTCTTCGTGATGTTCTCCAACCTAAGCTCAGTTAATTGCGCGTCGCACTCTGTTTTGAGTTTGGAACGACTTTTGGGCGATGGTTCACCGGTTGAATTTGGGGAGACAATCATCATCTCCTTTTTTCTTTTTCAACATTTTTCATGTTGTTGAGGATTTTGTAATGACCTCACTATTTTGATTTTGATTTGTTATCCCTAACTTTTGCCTGACTGTTCCCGTTTTCGAGATTACAGTCAGCGGGATGCCCCAGCTTTCTTAAGCCTCCTTTATAGGTTTTGGCTTGGTGGGCTTTTCTCTTTTGAGAGATTGACTGCCTATGAGATAAGGAACCACCCTTGTCTTTTGATTCCAAAGGAATGCTTTTCTTTTTCTTTGACGTTGTTCGTTGTATTATGAACCGAGAGTTTGCGACTTCAATGCGCGTTTTTCTTGAATTAACTGAGATACTACCCTGCCCCGGGTTTATGTCAAAGGTTTTGATCGTTTAGAAACATAAAACTCCTACTTCTTTGGCTCGAAGGGGTTGACTAGGGATTAACTTCCTTATAACTCCAGTGTTTGGGGAATTGAAAGAGATGCCTGTACATCATCAGCAAGGTCTGTTCAAAAGCATACTGTATGAGATCATGGTATTGTTTCATCATCCTCCCTCTAAAGGCTTGCAGCTTTTTATCAAGAGTCAGATGTCATAAAGAAAAGCATAAGAGTAGTGAAACGAATGGATGAATTCAAGACAAACATATGCAATGCATTAAATGAAAACAGAGTTTAACATCAATAGATAATTGTTTGACAGTAAAAGAAATTACAACTTTGAAAATTCAAAAAGAAGCAAAAGTCTTTCAGCTTGAGCTTCGTCACTTCAGGTGGAGAACCCCTTAACGGAAGATTTTCATCTCACCGTCTGGCATGAATTTCAGCACTCCAATGTCGATCAGATCTTGAATCTTGTTCTTCAAGGCCCAACAGTCGTTGGTGTCGTGTCCCGGGCTGTAGGAGTGGTCAACACAAAATGCATCGGGACGATAGTTAGGAGAGGAGGTATTGAGCTTCTGAGGAGGATCCCTTAGGGTGAGCAAGTTGACCTCCAACAGGCGCTTCAGTATGAAGAATGATGGTATTTCAGTCTCCGTGAATTGTCTTCCCGACGTTTCTTGCTTACGCCAATTACCCCGTTGACGCTGGCGAGGTTGCTGATGGGCTTGTGACCCTGAAGCAAGCGAAGGGGACTTCCCCTTGTATTCTTGAGTAGATGGAGGCTGAGCTGTGACTTGCTCTTCAACCTCAGATGTTTGCCCCAGTTGGTTGTTTGGAAGCAGTTGGCGGACAAGAACTCTGAGTTCCTCTTGTCTTTGAGATAGGTCTTGGATGAGAGCCATCTGGCCCACTATCTGCCCCATCGCTTGGGTCCTCAATGTTATCAGATCAAACTGCAGCTCCGCAATTTGATCACTCCTGGCATTGTTGGAATTCTCCAAGCCCTTTGTGAGGAGAGCTTTCATTTCTTCTTGCCCCAGAGACAAGTTCAGGAAAATTTCCTGCAGCTGAGCAGTCTGGTCTTGGATGTCCTTGATAGACCTTTCTAGAGCCATCTCTTACTGAAATAAACAGCAGGAGAGTAAGGAAACCTGAAAAAGGAAAGACTGTCAAAATGCAATGCATGATATGTGGATGCATGCTTTCAAGGATCTCTTGGGGTAAACACAAGAAAATGTTAGAGGTTGAACTCTGATCTTTGATTGGAGAACTTTGCGAGGATGTCTTTCCACGAGAATCAAGCTCACCATGTCGAGTGGGTCATAGCCACTGATTCAAGTTGTTGTACTTGATCTTTGTTTGGAGAACTTTGTATCGGTGGATGTCTTTCCACGAGAATCAAGCTCACCATGTCGAGTGGGTCATAGCCACTGATTCAGGTTGTTGCACTTGATCTTTGTTTGGAGAACTTTGTATCGGTGGATGTCTTTCCACGAGAATCAAGCTCACCATGTCGAGTGGGTCATAGCCACTGATTCAGGTTGTTGCACTTGATCTTTGATTGGCATTGGTTAGAGGAGAAACCTCTTGCCCCTTGGTAGACGCCTGGTTCAACGTACCCCTGCATCAACAGACCCTCAAGATCCTTGAAATGGTTATTGAAAATGCTATGGTATGATGTCATGATGTTATGTACATGTAAGCGAAAAGCAAGTGAGTGTATATACAGGCAAACATATTCACACAAAGCAAACAAGTCCTTAGGTTTAGGCTTGCATGGGGTTTAGGTAAGTATCCTCTTGAAGTTAGTTGGCTCATCCTGCCCTAAAAATAGAAACCGGGTTCTAAGGAGCTCAATATCATTGGATTGTTTTCTGTGTTCATTGTTTCAGTTTAGCCACTTACTGGCGACCAAAATATTCCAAGAAAACAACCCTCAAATGAGTGTAGTATCGAGTATCTACCAACTTCGGACTGCACCAAAGTCGGTCATCTCATTACCCCTAAAAAGGCTAAGATGGTCAATTAAGGCTCTAAGAGTTCGTTAGTGCTTCACGACATCACTCAGCGGCCCCGTACTCTCCTTGACTACTCAAGGGTTACCGGTACTCACAAATATGTCACACTAACATAGCTTACTGCTTCAACCGTGTCGGTATACCCCGCACAGTTCCCTCGCAGTTTTTTGCTATTTACCTAAAAAAGGTGCCCCAAATCCGGGTGTAGGATTTACAACAAACCCAAACAAGAACTCAAAAGATAAAGCAATCAAGTCAATCAAAGCAAGAAAGTAAAGGTGATCTAAACCCTAAGGTAACCCCACTTTTAAGGAATTCCCCAGCAGAGTCGCCAGTTCTGTGATACGGTGGGAGAACTGACTATGAGTTTTGCGTTTGTTTTCGCAAATGTTTCGGTTGAGCAAGAGTCGCCACCGACTTTTTATTTTATCCTAAAGGAAAGGTTAAAAAAGCACAGCAAAAACCTTTTGAGATATTTCGTGGGTTCGGGGGGTAGATTATGAAAAGGGAAGGTATTAGCACCCTTTTCATCCATGGTTATCCATGGGCTCTTAGTTACTTGGTTTTTTAGATCACTTGCCTTGATTTTCGATTGCTTGAAAATGTGGTGTGTGTGAGTGTTTTTGAAAATGTTTTTGAAGAAGATGCCTTGTCTTAGGCTACCCTTGTAACAATTCTTTACTCAAATGTTTTACAAAGGTGTGTATCTTTTCGAAAAGATGTTTCAATGGTTTTTGAGAGTTTGTTTTGAAAGTGTTTGTGGAGTGTGGTTTTGAAAAGAAGGCAAGCGTTTTTGCAAGTTGATCTCAAGTAACTAAGAGTTTTGTCTACCCTATTGTACTCAAAGGTTTTCTCTATGTTTTAACCCTTTTAACAATTTTGTTCCACCATTGAATTTGGTGGACAATCTTGCGTTTAAGATGTTTAACGGGACGGGCGCGAGTCATTGTATGGACCATGAATGCAATGGTGCCAAGTGTCTTTGGCAATTTGCTTTGAAGGGACTATGATCATTCCATTTAGGCAACTTTCGAAAGCGTCATCGAGGGACTTATGATCATTTTGAATTCGTTTTGCCAAAGAAACTCGACGTGCAAGCATGGCCCATTTTGGAAGGCAACATGTGGGATTACCCTAGGGGGTGCAAGTGTGATTGTGTATTGATTTCATGTATTTGTCTTGTATTAGGTTATCTAGCGTTCATTTTTATGTACATGCAAACCCTAGGTCTAACCATGGTATAATTTGAAAGCGGTAAATTGCGGAAATGTAAAGTCTACGCTATTACAAATAGTATCCGGGAGTGGGGGTACAAATTTACGAATGGGGACGAAACTTTAGGAATGTAGTGTCCAATAGATTACAACCAAATCGAATCGATCAAATGTAAATGTAACGAATATACAAAAATAAGCAAATGTATAATGTATCAAATATAAGTACATTGTGTAAGTGTACGTGTATATGTGTATGTAATTATTTACAGGTTAGGAAAATGTGAATTCGAATGTATTATTAAGCATTGTTTTAACTTAAAGAAAAGAATTAGATATTTCGTTTAATTAATCTTTAATTGTATTTTCTTTAATATGTATAAAAAGTATTTTAATTAAATGTTTTAAAGTTTATGTATATTGAAAAATATATTTTAAAAGTGTTAAAGTATTAATGTACAAATTAAGTATTAATCTTAAGAAAAATTATATTCTATGTATAAAAAATAAAATAAAATGTAAGTTTAATTATAGAGAAAAAATATTATTTTTATAAGTTTCTATATAAACTTAATTATGCTATATATAAAAATATTGTTAGTGTAAAAAAATGTTATGTTTTGTTAATTTATTAATCAAAATAATATGTTTTAAAATCTAAATAAAAGGGTTTGAATGGGCTTTAGGCGTTTTGGGAGTGGGACAAGGCCCAGACGGGTGAGACAAAGGTTTTAGGGTTTCTGATATTCGTTTCATTTGGATAACGCTTTAGGGTTTGTGAGCAGCGGCGGCGTTCGTCTTCTATCCTCTTCGTCTTCGTTCATATTTCGCCATGGATTTCTGAATACAGCTCCTTCATGCAAGGCCAAACAGACGCCATCATCCCTCTTTCACCCTCCGTAGACCACCCAGATCAAGTTACAAGGTATGATTTCGATCTCAAATGCATTAGGGTTTCATTCCTCTTTTGATTTTTTAGTTTCAATTGGGCTTTGACTTATGGTGTTTTCTTTCGTTATTTTGACATGCATGCAAGGAGGTATAAGAGCACTACCTTTTGGAGATGGAGGAGGAGGGATTTTGGAGGCGTTGAGGCTCGACGGTGAAGGATGAGGCACGTGATGCTTGCTTTGACTCTGGTACTCTGTCTTTTCCTCTTCTTGCTAGCTTGCTGTATGCTTCAGTTGACTCCTTTTACTGGCCTATGATGAACATCTGTGAGGCTTTTCCGGTTGCCTTGAACATGCTACTGTTGAAATATATCTTTTGTTTTGACTAGCTTCTTTTCTTCTTCCTTTTTGTTGCCTTTGTTAATGTTGACCTATGATGAATACTGAGGTTTGGTGCTTTGAACATGCTAGTGTTGAAATATTTTTGACTAGCTTTCTTCTTCTTCCTTTTTGCCTTGCTACTGTATGCTTTTTAATGGCCCATGATGAACATATCTGAGGCCTTCGTGTTTGGACATGCTACTGTTGAAATGTTTTGACATTGGTTTGATAAAATGCTTGCATTGTTCTGGGTTTTGCTTTGGTTGGATGGACAGGGGTTATGGTTTCAGGCCATATTGGTTATTCTAGTTAATGCAGGTTTAGGCCATGCTGGTTTGTGGCCTTGGTTTCGAAAATGGATTGACAGTAGATTTTTTGGACAGGGTATTGTTTGTTATGCAGGTTATGGCCTTGGTTGGACAGTTTTTGGTGTTTACTGGTTTTCTTTTAGGCCATGGTTTTAGGTATTTTGGCGTCTATGCTGGTTTTGGAAACGGTTGAACTGGTTTTTATGGTTTGGACAGTTTCATGTAGGTTTTTTATGGTTTAGGCCATAAGGTTGATTGGAGATAGCAGGTTCTGTTTGTATGTTTTGGTTTTGAGCATTTTTCAGGTTTTTACCTTTGCTTGACAGGTTCTGTAGAGGTTTTAGCAGGTTAATGGCCTTGAGGCTCAGGCTTGCAAACTTGGCCTTTTGGGTGAGTTTTGTAGGTTAATGGCCTTGAGGTTTGATATGCTTGTGGTTTAAGGCTGGAAGGTCTTGAAAACTGGTGGAAGGCAGATCTTAGGCGCAGATTTTACTGAGTTTTAGCTTGTTCTGAGTTTGACTGCAGGTTTATGTTTCAGCTTGGCCTTGACAGGTTTTTTAGGTTTGGGTGAATTTGTGGCCTTTGGCTGTTATGCCTGTACAGGTTTATGGTGAGGTTTGATATCAGTTCAGGCTTGTTAATGCAGGTTCAACAGGCTTGGCCTTTTTTCTTATGCTTGTAAACAAAACAGGTTCAAGGTTTTTGACTGGAGGCTTATGCAGTTTTGTATATTTTTTTTTCTATTGGTTTGCCTCCCTTCTGTACTGTGTTCAGTTTTGTTTTACATATCTTTCTTCCTGCCTAAAGCCTTGTAAACCTGCTTTCTTTTTCTCTTCTCTCTCTCTTCAGTACAGTTTAGCATTAAAATATTATTTATGCTTTGTACTTTTTCTGAAAGGGCAGCTATGGGAAATGATGAAATTGGCTGTTTGCTTGCATATCATGCTTTCTCTGCATTTTTATCTCTTCTTTTGACAGCTTCTTGTACTTTTTGTATCTTGGATATCTTTCCAAATCTTATTTTTTTGACAACTTGGGTAGCCTTTTGGATCTTTGATATCTTCTTTTGGCAGTTTCTTGAGTAGCCTTGTACAGTTTGACATCTTTGACAGAAGGTTGAATTTGGATTTTTTAGTTTGAACTTTTAGTTTGGTTTGAACTGTGCAGTACTGTTTGAGATTTGAACTATGCATTTTGATAATTTGACTTGTGCATTTTTAAATTTGTGCATTCAAAGTTTAGCAAATAAATATTCGTCCCTCTTTGTGAACCGGGAGAAATCCCGTGATTTGCAGAGAGGGTTAACTGATCCCAAACAGTTGCCCTTAATGATGAACTCTTTTTTATCTGTCTCTTTATTTATTTATCTGTCATTGACTTTTCTCCTTCTCTTTTGCAGATAAAAAATTGAATGGAGCACTGGAGTAAAGGATAGCAGATGAAGAATTGAAGAATAGAAAAATGTTTAGGATAGTTTTCTTTTTATTTAAATTTAAATTAATGTAAAATCATTGTTGTAAACAACAAAACAATTGTACAATTAATTTAAAAAATAATAAAAGTTTCTTTATCCAATTAAATATTTTTCCTCCTATTGTTTATTTATTATTTATAATTATTTAATTAAAATAATTGAAAATAAATTCCAATCATTTAATCTTAGAATAATAAATAATTTAAATAAACAATGCTTTAGCATTTGATCAGTTAAACCTGGCATTTCCAACATCCAAAGCAAAGCAACAGTTAATCAAAACAACTGATCAGGCGCATTCCCTTTTCACTGATTTTTACCCAACACTGCAAAATTCAAACTGAATGTATCCTTTGACTGGTTCAATCAAACAAACGTGAATTCAATCCAAATGCATTCTTTTACTGATTAAGTCAAACAATGCGAATTCAAACCAAATCTCGGAATAACTTGCAAAGCACCGTAGAATTAAATCTTTCTGAAGAACCGCGCATGAACAACCCTAATTCCTGATTAAATACCAAAGAACGTTCGCCTGATCAAAGTTGAGCCAAAATCAATCAAAACCCTAAGCCAACTGCTTGAAACATTCTAGAACCCTGGAAATCAGTAAAACCCTAATTGCGTCTGACTGACGAGAAAAAGTCTGTTTGATCGATTCTTGAGCCAGTTTGAAAAATCAGGAAACGCCTGAAGCTGTGATTTCTTGAGGAAAAATGAGAGGGCAAATTTTGGGGTACAACAACCTTCATACATCCTCTTGGACCCCTAATATTGCTCATGTCAAGTTTCAAGCCTTGAATCACATTTTTGATCAGTCAATTGGACAGTTGACCTAAAAATCAACTATATTGGGGAAAAAGTCAACCATGGCCAATTTACAGTCAAACTTCATAATTTTTGATCCACAACAACATTTTAGACTCATATGTACCATTTGATCAAGTTTGGATCACAACTCCTTAAGAAATTTGATCAAATCATCAAAAGGGCAAAATGGTCAAAATTAGGGTTTTGACTGAGAAAGGGCAATTTCTGATTTTTAACCAAGCCAATGACCAATTGGGTTCAAACATGATTTCAAGGGTTCAATGGCATCATCTTGACCTAATTATATGGTTCAAAAGATCTCAAGTTCATAGGATTGACAGATGAATTTTCCAGTCAACTGATCAAAAGTCAACTGTACATTGAAAAGTCACACTTTGACTTTTTGGTTAAAATCAAGTGCCAAGGGTCATAATTCATCAAGATATGTCAAAATATGAAACTTGTTCACCAAGAAAACCAATTTTGAAAATTAGGGTTTTGAATTTGAAAATTTTCATAACTTAGAATTTTTCTAAGCATGTAAATTTTCTTATTTTTTCCCAACTTTCCACCACTTTTTCACCATGATGCAATTTGATTCAAAGAAAACTCCCAACATGAAAGTTGTAGTCCTCTATTAAATCTATAAATTTTCTTCACAAACTTTTCCCAAAAGATGCTTGGATCCCATGAACTAAATAACTTAGTGAAAATTTGCCCTAATTTAGGCAGTTTTTTGACCCAACTTCATGGACATTTTTCACCTAGTTCCAAGAGGTATCTCAAAATTAATTTCAAAGATGGATTATAGAGATCATGACAATATTTCCAAAATGTCCAAGAACTCTCCAAGATCATTTGTGGTTAGGGAGAATCGAAGAAAAGAAATTGGCATTTTATCACTTTTGTTCATGCCATTTTCACAAAGTATCAAGTTGCAAATCTGATCTTGGATGCTAATACCTTGCATTACAGGTCCTAAACTCATTCTAAACTCCATAATTAAATACTAATTCAGAAGAAAAAGGCTTTATTTTCACTTTTGGAACATTGCACAAGAGATAATTCTATTAATGGCATAAAGGGCACATTGCCATTTTCATAAAGGCAAGCTTTTGCAACTTTATCATTCTTGAGCCATGGACCTGTTTCTTTGAGGCAAGAAATCTCCACAGATGTCAAGCAATGTATACTAACTCTCTGCAGCTAGCCAGCCAGCCAGTACAAGCATGTTTAGTATGGTCACTTCACTTTTCTTCAAAAGCAAGAAAAGTTGCAAAAGTCCAAAGGCTTGCACATCTGATTAAGAGTGGACTTTGTATCATTCTATACATATCCATAAACTTGTCACAACTCAGAACACGAATTGATAGCATCCAAAACACCCTAAAACTCAAAAACATCAAAATTCTGCCAAAACATTGCAGTTTTGCAAAATCATTGCCAACTTCATTTTGGCTCGTGCGTTTTTCCCTTTAACATTTGAAACATCTTCCACATATCCTAACAAAGTTATCCAAGCCTTTACATTGTTGCTGTAACCCCTGTTTCAGCCATTGCCATTTTCACTTTGGAAGCTTACAACTTGACTTCTAAAGAGACTTCTGGCCATCCACAAAGCAAGCTAGGCATTGGAATAGCTTGAAGGAACTTCAAGGAAGCTCACACGATCCTCAGGCCTCACTTAAAGTCCCCACATTGTCATATCCAAATCCAGCTGAATGAGGTATTTTTCAAAACTCTATCTCTCTATTTAAGCATCCTCAAGCCACGATTTGTGAAGCAAAAATGTAGTCCTTAACATGGTGAAGCTGTACATATGCATACCTTCCATTTATATTAATTGAGCTGAGAGAATTTGAAGTTTGAAAATACTGAAATTTCTAGGTCACGATTTAGGGCCATTAAAATTCTCTCTGATCTTTGAAAGTTAGGTTACAAATTTTATATCATTGAAATCGTGAGATTACAAGCTACATGTTTTATGTTATGTTTGTTTTGTTTTTATGCAAGCAATAACAAGTTACAGGTTTGAACCATAAGCACACGAAGGAGAAGGAACCAAGGACAGGGATGAAGCTGATGTTCTGGGCCTTGGCGCATTGGGCCTGTTTGCTTTTGTTATTCACACTCCCGTGACCACTATTTGCACCCCCTGACCTATTTTGTTATATTATTTTTCATATTTTCTCATATTTTTTATGTTTATTGATTTTAATAATTTTTTCTGAACATTAAAAAATCACAAAAAATAATTTCTTAATTTTTTTTGCAATTTTATTTTATTTTTTTAATTATTTTTTTACATAGAAAATAGCTTATTAGAATAAATAGAATTTTTTTTTCTTATATGAATTGTAAATACATTTAAAAATACCATACATTTTTATTTTTATTATTTATACACATAAAATATTATTTCCATACATATTTTAATTTTTAATATTTGTACATAATATTATTTATTATTTTCTTGTATAAAAAATGGACAAAATAAATAATAAGGAAGCATATATTTATTTTAATTAAAATTAGGGTTTCACCCTTTAAAAAAATAATAATATTTTTTCTCTTATTTTTAGGGCTTAAATATTTTATTTTCTCATACAAAAAACAAATACAAAACATTTTTTTGCATAATTACATTGCATTGCATGTTTAAATAATTGTATATTTATTTAATTCACACAATATTCAATTGGGTTGTAATAGTATTTTTAAGGTTTATTTTGTGCAATATCCCCATTCAAAAACTTGTACCCCCCCTCCCATAATAATTGTTGTAATATCTTAGTTTACATTTACGCAATTTATCGCTTTATATACTTGTGTAGTAAATTAGGGTTTTGCATGATAAGACCAAAAACAAACAAATGGACAAGACCTAATACAAGACAAATCAAAAGCATGTAAAATGACACACATTGCACACAAGCACCCTTAGGGTTTCACCCACTTGGTTGCCTAAATAAAAATGGCCATGTTACGCATGCGAAGTATCTTGGCAAAACAAAACAAAAATAAGATCATAGTCCCTCGATGACGCTATCAAAAGGTTGCCTAAACAAATGATCTTGGTCCCTTAAACATGCTAAGATACTTGGCAATATTGCTATCATGGTCATACGATGACCCACGCCCCTCCCGTTTACATCTAAAGATAGGGTTGTTTACCAAATCAATGGTAAATCAACAATGTCAAAGGAATAAAAATGCACAAGAAAGACATTTGAGTAGATAGATAGCTTCTAGTTACTTGATCATTTCAAAACAATCCTTGCTATTTTCAAAAATACACACACATTTTCAAAACATTTCCAAACAATTTACAAAACATTGAAACATTTTTCAAAAGACAAACATCTTTGTATACATTCTTACGAACAAGAATCATTACAAAGATTGTCTAAACGATGGCCTCTTTTCAAAATACTTTCAAAACCACACAAAGCACCATTTCAAACAATTTCAAAAGCAAAGCAAGTGATCTAAACAAGTAACTAAGAGCCCATGGAAAACCATGGATGAAAAGGGTGCTAGCACCTTCCCTTTTCATAATCTACCCCCCGAACTCAAGAAAAAATCTCAAAGGTCTTTCCTGTGCTTTTTTTACCTTTCCTTTTGGATAAAAGAAAAGTCGGTGGTGACTCTTGCTAACCGCAACATTTGCAAACACAAACGCAAAACCTCAAGTCAGTTCTCCCACCGTATCAAAGAACTGGCGACTCTGCTGGGGAGTATTCTAAAAGTGGGGTTACCTTAGGGTTTAGATCACCTTTATTTGCTTACAATTGTTGACTTGTTTGCTTTACACTTTGGTTCTATTGTTTGGGTTTAAATCCTCTACCCGGATTTGGGAAACATTATAGGTAAATAGCAATACATTGTGGAAACTGTGCGGGGTATACCGACACAGTCTAAGAAATAGCTATATTAGTGTGACATATTTATGGGTACCGGTAGCCTCTAAGTCAATCAAAGAGAATACAGGGCCGCTGAGTGATGTCATGAAGCACTAATGAACTTCTAGAACCTTTACTTGACCAACTTGGCCTTTTAGGATGTAGTGAGATGACCGACTTTGGTGCAGTCCAAAGTTGGAAGATACTCGATACTACACCCATTGAGGGTTGTTTCCTTGGAATATTTCGGTCTCCAGTAAAGAGGCTTGAATTGAAACAATGAACAAGGAAACAATCCAGTGATATTGAGCTCCTTAGAACCCGGTTACTATTACTAGGACATGTTGAGCCAACTAAACTTCAAGAGGGTACTTACCTATGAAACCCCATGCAAGCCTAAACTAAGAACTTGTGTGATTTGCTTGTACATATATACTTGTGCATAAAATCATGGACATCATGAACATCATATGCATTCACTAACCATTTCAAGGATTTTGGAGATTCATCTTTGTTCTTGTTTTGTAGGTTATGGATTCACGTCGCAAGAAAACTATCCAAATCAACCTTGTAAGAATTCCTCCACAACTCAAGGAGCTAGCTTCAAGGATTCCTGAGAATTCTCCATTCACCGAGAGACATGGTTGTCTGCTCAACTTGGTCACCACCAACACAGAGGAGGATATGATGAAAGTTCTCTTCCAGTTCTTTGACCCTTTGCATCATTGCTTCACATTTCCTGACTATCAACTTGTGCCCACTTTGGAAGAATTCTCTCAACTTCTGAGGATTCCTATTCTCAATCAACTACCTTTCAACGGTACGGAAAGAGATCCGAAGCTAGAAGATATTGTTCAAGCCTTGCACTTGCACTCATCTGATGTCACAACACATTGGGAAACTAGAAGTGGTGTCAAAGGCTTCTTGTCAAAGTTTTTGTTTGAGAAGGCCCAAAGCTGTTGGAATTCTCTAGACCTGCAAGCTTTTGAGGAGATTGTAGCTCTTCTCATCTATGGGATGGTCTTGTTCCCTAATCCTGACCAACTCATAGATGTAAGTGCTGTCAAAATCTTCATGACTCGCAACCCGGTGCCTACATTGCTTGGGGATATCCTCCACTCTTTTCACACTCGTACAATGAGGAAAAGAGGTGTTCTTATGTGTTGCACTCCTCTCCTGGCAAGATGGTTTATTTCTCATCTTCCCCAATCAGTCTTGAAGAATGAGCAAGGTTTGAGGTGGTCACAACGATTAATGACACTTAACCATTCAAATATCCATTGGTGTTCTCGATCCAAAGAGAATGTCATCATTGTTGACCGTTGTGGCGAATTTCCTAATGTCCCTCTACTTGGAATTAGGGGAGGCATCACCTATAACCCTTGCTTGGCTCTGAGACAGTTAGGTTACGCCCGAAGGGATGGCCCACATGATATGCTGATTCAAGGATTGGTTTTCGACTACGACAACGACGACCAAGGTCTCCGTCAGAGATTCATCCGAGCTTGGAGAATGCCCAACAAGGTAGATAGCAAGACTCTGGGACACAAGAATTCCATCCCTCTTGAGCCTTACCTCAAGTGGGTACGAACCCGCGCCTAAAGTCTTATGATGCCTTACCCCTCCATTCTCCCAGTGATTATAGAGCCTGTTAAGGAAGGATTGGTTCCATACACCATCCTACATCCTGACATGCCAACATAACTCGAAGATCTACAAAGGAGTTGGATACAGCTCAAGGGAGAGTGCGATACTTTCGAAGCCCAATTCTACGCAAGCGAGAAGAAGGTTTTGGAACTCACTCGGCTACTTCATGAAGAGCAGACTCTCAACACCTACATTGCACCAAAGAGGATGCGCAACGTCTTTTTACCTTAGAGTTTTGTATTGTTTTTCCCAAGGGGCATTGATGTACTCACAATTCTATCTTATTAATATGACGTGTGTTTCTTTTTTGTTTAAAACAAACTTGAATTTTTGAATCCTTGAAAGCATTGCATGAATACATATCATTCATCATAAGCATAAACAGGTCTTCACACCAAGTTTCCTCATCTCTCTGCTTTTTATTTCAGCAAGATGGATATTGAACAAACGATCAAAGATCTGCAAGCTCAGAATTCACAGTTTCAGCAGTTGCTCATGACCTTAGCCAAGGGGCAGGAGGAGCTGAAGACTCTGCTAGAGAAAGAGAAAGAGAAAAAGAAGAAGAAGCCAACTGGTGTGGTTCTCATGGGAAGAAGATTTCATGGACATGCCAGAAGGACCTTAGAATTCTCAACAACATCTGAAGAAGGGGAAGGAAAAGGAAAAGGAGCGGCAGTGCCATCAGATTCTGAAGCAGAAGCAGAGGAAGAAGAGGACTACTCTGAACAACAATACCATCCGGCTGATGACAAATAAAACACTTGGAAGAGCGTCTAACCGCTATGGAAATCCAGAGAGTACCGAGGCTAGATTTTGAAAAGTTGGGGCTGGTATCAGGAATTATAATCCCTCCAAAATTTAAAGTGCCATTATTTGCTAAGTATGATGGGGTGTCTTGTCCCAAAATTCACCTCAGATGCTATGTCAGGAAGATTCAACCATATTCTGCTGACAAAGACCCGTGGGTCCACTTTTTCTAGGACAGTTTATCAGGAACGCAGCTTGATTGGTTCTACCAGTTGGAGAGAGCAGATGTCCATAATTGGGAAGACTTGGTAGCAGCCTTCTATAAACAGTATTAATACAACACGGACTTGGCACCAACCCGTACTCAGCTGCAGAGTTAGGCTATGGCTACGAATGAGGGCTTCAAAGACTACGCCCAAAAGTGGAGGGATCTAGCCGGAAGGGTGCAACCACCTTTATCTGAAAGGGAGCTAGTGGACATGTTCCCGGGGACTCTGTCAGGCCCTTTCTTTAATCATCTGATTGGAAGCTCCTCTGCAGGGTTTACCGAATTGATTCTAACTAGCGAAAGAGTGAAGGCTGGTATAAGAAATGGGAAAATTCAGAAGGACGCGTCTGCCTCAGCTGCTGTAAAAAAGCCCTTCACGGGAAGAAAGGAAGTATCTGCTGTCTATTCACAGAGAAATCAGGGAAGAACTGAGCGCCGACCAACGGTGGGGGCCATAATGATTCCGAAGCCTACATCAGACCAGCCAAGAACTAACCAACAAAGGGTAGAAAGGCCGGTTCAGAAATTTACCAAGATTAACATGACTCCAGCCCAAGTCCTACCACATCTCTTGAAGTTGAATCTGGCCACTTTGAAAGAGGCCCCAAAAAATCCTAATACTACTTCTCCACATTACCATCCCAACGCCAGATGCGCGTACCAATCTGAAAGTCCAGGGCACGACACCAGCAACAGTTGGGCTCTGAAGAATAAGATCCAAGATCTGATAGACACGAAGGAAGTTGAATTTGAAGCACCTGAGAAACCAAATGTTATTTCCGCTCCGATGCCGAGGTGTAGCGGTGAAAATCGGAGATCAAGCTATTAATTAACTTGACTCACAAAAGCAAGAGTCGCCACCGCGCTTTATTGTTTCCAAGGGAAAAGGGAAAAGAGCGAAATAAAACCCTAAAATATACAATGTAAAATAATACTTAAAAGTAATAAAAATACAATGCGTTTTTTGAAAGAGATCGAGAGTTCGGGGGTTGGTTATACAATGGGAAGGTATTAGCACCCACTGCATCTGCGGTACTCCGCAGGAACCTTTTGAAATATCTGTTTTTGGTTAAAATTGTTTGTTTGATAAAAATGGTTCGTTTGGCTAAAAATGGGTATGGACGAGACTTTGAAGATACGACGACCTAGTGTCGAAGTTTTGACTTAAAAGGTGTGAGTTTGAAAATGGAGTATTTTGGGAAAATTATCTTAAGCAAAATAGTAAACAAACAAAAAATGAATGAGGGTATTCACACGATTGGATGAGATGTGCTTGATGACGTGAAGTCAACAAATTTAATTCTTTCCCTTGGAGTTGAGCAAACAAGCGAAATAAGATAAACATCAAATTACAAATATTCGAAAATCCACAAGAAAATAAAACAGATAAATGTAACTAATCATCTAAAAAAGTTATTTGAACTAAATTGAAAAAAAAATTAAGATTACTTGTTAAAATAATTCTAAACTAACTATAAATTCTAAGGCTATAAAAAATTTCTAAAATTACTAAATTAGATCTAAACTAAATTAACATTTTAAAATTAGTAAATTACATTTAAATTAAATTGAAATTATAAAGGCATTAAATTAAATCTAAATGAAAACTCTAAAATTATTAAATTAAAACCTAAATCAAATTAAACCTAAACCAAATAAAATTCTAAAGTTACTAAATTAAATCAAATGAAACTCTAAAATCACTAAACTAAAACTAAAATTAAACTAATTCTAACTCAAATAAAAATTATAAATTTATTAAACTAACTCTAAATTAAATAAAAATTTTAAAGTTAACTAAATAGAAGTCAAATGAAATTCTAAACTAAAACTAAACTAAAACTAAACTAAAACTAAACTAAAACTAAACTAAAATTTACTAATATTTTGTTTATATTTTTTTTTTTAAAATGAAAGTTTATTTACATTAAAACTTTAACATCCCAAACTTAACACAATATAACATCACCAATTAATTCAATTAAAACAAAAATAGAAATTAATTAATTGAAAAAAAATGGTGAAAGAAATGTTACTGAAGTGGCAGCTGGCGGTAGCATTTGATGCACATGGCGGGGCAACAGTTAGGCAAAACCATTTTAGTACAAGGCTCTAAGCAAATCCCACATTCATCCTCTCTTTGTAAATCAACATTGGTTAGTTTCTCATCTCCTTCAATCACCTTCTTGCCACAAACCGAACCTTCTCGCCCTTCTAAAGCTGCCGATCTCGTTCCTCCTCTCGTGATTCCTTCGACCTCCTCAACCTGGAACAAGCTTCGCCGGAATTTGTGTTGGCCCCGCCGTGAGGTAAGCTCCTTTGTCCTCTTCTTCGCACTTTCTTGATACCGATGCGTAACTTGGAGCCTCCTGAGTCGTTCCCCTATGATGGTGAAGCGGGATTCATGGCCAGCGGAATTTGATTTCGCTATTCTTCAAACCTATTTTTTTCAATTTATTAGATGTAGGAATTCTGAGGTAAAATTGATGAATGAGATTAGTGGATTCGAATTTAGGAGGTGGTGTTTTGGATTGGATGAAGAGGGTTACGATGTGGATGCTGGGAGTTGAGGTTAGAACTGTGTGTGGATTTTAGAAGGTTGAAGAAGGTTGCTAGGAGGAGACGAGAGGGAGGTGGTGTTGACGGGAAGTTGAACGGAGAAGAAGAAGTGTGGTGGTAGATCTGAATTGTGAAGTGTTAATGTTGAAGGTGATTTGGATTGGTGAAACGGTGCTGAATATGGAGACGGAGGCTCCGCAGCCGACTAGAAGACGGTTGCCGTCGTTGGAGAAAGGATCTCAAGAATTGGAGAATTAGAGAATTGGAGAATTGAAGAGGTTGAAGGAGGCCGGAGCTGTAGGACGCAAATGGAGGGAGTACGTGCCGGCGAGGGGGCTTCAACACAGTTGTGCCGATAAGTATGGTAGTTAGGAATCGAGTAACATCGCTTCGGAGTAGTCTGAAGACACCATTTTCAGTCTCTTTTTCAGCCAACTCACGAACCTTCCAAAGCCAAAGTGTAGTAATTGATGTCTCTGCGAGAGAGAAAAATGCAGAAAGACCTAAAAGCAAAGCCAACAACAACCCTTTGCTCCTTAAACAAACGAAGAACTTGCAAAACAGTTGGCCAAGTACTCTTAAGCAAAAGTATACTCTTCCCAATAACACCATATCCAGCTTTCACCACACCTTCCGAGGCGAAAACTTCCGGACGGCCAAACATCAACACCCCACAAACAGTAGCAGCCAAAACAATCCCTCTCTTCACCAAAAACTCATCTATGAACTTCAAATTAGCATTGGAATTGGAAACAACACTTTCACTACACTACTACTTCATTTTCAAGCTAGTTCCACGAACTAACACAGTAGGAAATAAGCATCTACTGTTTGTACCCAAAACCTTCATTTGGATTCTCTTGGTGCGAATCTCATGCATAGGGTAAAGAAATTTCAAACCCGAACTGAAGACATGGTGACCCAAAACCGAAGATTCGAAAGCCATTGCTAGAACAGTAAAATGATAACACTCTGGAGTTGTAACTTTTTCTTTGGTGATGAAATTGAAATTGATTAGGCGATGCAACCGAGGAAGGTAAAGAGGAAGCAAAATGTGTATATCAGTGAATGAATTGAAAGAGTTTTGTTTTTGTTGGTGGTAATGGTGGTGAGTGAGAACGTGAAGAAAAGGGTGGTATGGTGCGTGTGTGAAAATTGAAGGAGAGAGGAGTGTTGTTGTATTTTTTCCTTTTTTTTTTACAGCAAGTCCTGTTCTCCTTTTGTGTTCTAAACTTGGAGATTTATTAGAAATTTTCCACAGGTTTTTACTTTGTTTTCCCCCCTTCAGAATGAATTTTTGGAGGGAAAATTTGTGGGTCTTGGACAAATTGATATGCTGATTTTTCCCTTTCTAATGCAGGATTTGCATCCTCTATTTTTGTGAAATTTTATACTGCTTTTGGACAGGTTTTTGGCATTATTTGTGCAGAATTTTGACTTGTTCTTGGACAGGTTTGACAGGATTTGGAGCAGCGTATGGATAATTTTTGAAGCAAGGTTTGGACTGTTTTGAAGTGCTTGTAGCAGCTGATTTATGGACAACATTGGTACAAGTTATGGAGCAATTTGATGCATCATGAAGCAAGGAAAATGGGCTTGAAAATAATAGCATAGACTTAGACTTGGTGTTTTGAAAATTGATGAAGGATAGTTTAAAATAGGCTTTAGGATTTACAATGTTTTTTTCATGTGATTTTGTGGCTATAATATTTGTAATGAAATTTGAAATTTGTAACAAGTCTTGAATTTGGATGTAACTTTAAATATTTCACTTGAGTTTGGAATGGATTTGTCTTGAGATTTTTTTTGAAATTGCAAACTTGAGATATGACTAAAAATTAGCATGATGCATTCTCCACTTTTGAACTAAACATGACAAATATCCTTGAATCAATGATCTTGAAATTTTCTTTAAAGTTTGTATCAAATTCTTGGATTGAATAAGAACTTTTCCTTAGAAATAGTCCTTGTAGAATTGATGGACTTTTGTGAACTTATCTTGAAGAATATTTGCAAACTTGTCATTAGCACTTGAGTGAACAAATAGTATCTTAAGAGCCTTGGTAAAAAAAACATCATAATTTGACAATCGCTTATGCTCAAATGCAAGTGACTTGAAACAAACGCCAAACAATTTAAAGAATCCTTAAACTCAACATCATGTGTCATGGACAAACTCATCATAAAATTCAATATCTTTAGAGAACAATTATGGCATGAATTGTGGCTTGGAGGTTAAGAATATTCTAGGTTATGAAAATGACCTATAACGTTTCAATAAATTCTATAGCCTTCGAAGCATAATCAACATGCAAAAAGAACTGTCTCAAAATATTGGAAATTTATGATCCTTTGAACTTGATCTTGAAAAAGTCGGCTTTTTTGGTCGAAGTGCTTTAAATCATCTCACATAGCCTGATCTTTCTTCGCATTCTAAAGCATCTCGATACACATGTAAACCAGTGGTGATGAAATTTTGATTGTGCTCTGAGGAAGTTGTGGAGAAGTTTGAGAGGTTAAAAATCGGCCATATTTCGCGCCCTTAATTTCTTTGAATAAAAATGCCAATGAAGATGGGATCTTAGGTCAAAAATTGGGGTACAACAGCTGCCCCTATTTAAGTTTCTTCTATCTGGAGATATGAAGATTGGGATCTTCATTTCGAAGAGATTGAAGGGACTTAAATATAGAATACACAATTTTTGGCCTTAAGATACCGCGATTACGTTCATGATATGATATGAATGTGATGCTCTGAATTTTATGGGGAATGACGCCATATGAGACAGACTGTGCTGGAGAAAACCAAGCACATTATACAGTAATCCCAGAGAGGAAGAGGTTGTAACTCCACTGGGGAAACAAAGTCATAGACTTCAAATGAGAGGCTCTTGAATGATTTACATCAGTATTGGGAATGGAAAAGGTAATGATTGATATCAGCACTGTGACTGGAAAAGGAAATGATGGACATCAGTACTGAGACTGAAAAACAAAATGATTGACATCAGCACTGTGGCTGGAGATGAACATCTCTGATTTCTGAATTTTACCAAGAACGGTAACACATTTCTGCTCTAACCAAGATATCGCTTGAAAAGGATAAAATAACAAACTTCCCCACGGGACTTTTTCCGAAAGGGATGCCATTTGCTGAGTAGACATTATTGTTGGGGATACACAAGCTGCTCAAATAAAGAGGCCGCCACTTGCTATCTTTCAAAGGTGTCAATAACATACAAGTTGCTCACGAAGAGACCGCCGCTTGCTGTTTTTAAAGGTGACAACAACATACAAGTTGCTCATGAAGAGGCTGCCGCTTGCTGTTTTCTCTAAAGTATCAGTAACATACAAGTTGCTCATGAAGAGACCGCCGCTTGCCGTTTTCAAAAAGTGTTGATAACATACAAGTTGTCCATGAAGAGACTGCCGCTTGCTGTTTCTTTTCAAAATTACCAATAACACACAAGTTGTCTCATGAAGAGACTGCCGCTTGCTGTTTTCTTAAAAGGTATCAATAACACACAAGTTGTCTCATGAAGAAACTGCCGCTTGTTGTCTTTTCAAGGTATCAATAACACACAAGTTGTCTCATGAAGAAACTGCCGCTTGTTGTCTTTTCAAGGTATCGATAACACACAAGTTGTCTCATGAAGAAACTGCCGCTTGTTGTCTTTTCAAGGTATCAATAACACACAAGTTGTCTCATGAAGAAACTGCCGCTTGTTGTCTTTTCAAGGTATCGATAACACACAAGTTGTCTCATGAAGAAACTGCCGCTTGTTGTCTTTTCAAGGTATCGATAACACACAAGTTGTCTCATGAAGAAACTGCCGCTTGCTGTTTGTCAAGAGTATCCATAACACACAAGTTGTCTCATGAAGAAACTGCCGCTTGCTGTTTGTCAAGAGTATCCATAACACACAAGTTGTCTCATGAAGAAACTGCCGCTTGCTGTTTGTCAAGAGTATCCATAACACACAAGTTGTCTCATGAAGAAACTGCCGCTTGCTGTTTGTCAAGAGTATCCATAACACACAAGTTGTCTCATGAAGAAACTGCCGCTTGCTGTTTGTCAAGAGTATCCATAACACACAAGTTGTCTCATGAAGAAACTGTCGCTTGCTGTTTTCTCTAAGATACCCATAAAATATCATGAAGATATTACTGGAGGTGAGAGTCAATAATTTCACCGAGGATGGACAAACTGCTCATGAAGAGACCGCCATTTGTCATAGAGAAATCAGAAATAATCAAACTGCTCAAATAAAGAGTCAGTCGCTTGGTGTCATGTCGATATTCCAGAAGAAGGTTGTGGTAACACTGCTGGGAAATAAAGTTCATCTTCAATGGGGAACCGTGAATAAATCCTTCTTGAGGAGACCAAGTATTTACGTTGCAAAATGAATGCACTCTCTATCTAGGTTTCACAGCCTAGAGAGATCCACAGGGTATCATTCACAAGAGACAAAGCTCAATCCAGGAATAAACTGGAGAGAAAATAGTCAAACAAGACTCCACCCAATGAGGAAACAACTCAAATGGGGATTTATCCTATCCAGAGATGGAAAAGGAAAGCTAAAGCAAGGTTCTTCCACGAGAGTTAACTCAGTGGGGAATTAGAAAAGAGGCGCACTTTCTGCTTAAGTTGACACTCTATTTGGAAGGATCAAATACACTATTTGAATAGACATAACCAAGGTATACAGACTTTAAGACATCAACAAATACAGCTGTGCATGCATGATGCAAGTGTGAATGAATAAATGAATGTCATGTATATGCTGACAAAACAGACAGGGGAGATGGACAGAAAATGATAAGACATCACAGTACAACTCGACACTCGGCTAATCTCAACAGGATGGTAACATTACTGGAGATAGAAAACAAAAGCCATCATTGGAGCAACGTCCTTTTACAAGGCTTAAATATCTCTGAAGAGGAAGATATTTTCAGGTAGAAAACCCAAAGTCTAGTCTTCTATTGCAAACAATCCATTAAAAGGATAACAACACAAACAAAGTTTCAGCTGGAAAGAAGTCTTGCTTAGCTGGAGATACTGGGAACACCACCCTCTGATAATGTGTGCAAAACATATCTTAACAAATCTGGATTTCCCCTGGGACTAATTTTGGATGCCCCAAGTTTACTGCTGATGAGCTGCATGTTGCACGACGATTCTTGTGAATAGCTTCACTTCTAACATGCCCCAAGCTATCTGGTTGATGAGGAGAAATCGTCTCAAGAGGATTTTACAAAAGACCTGGCATTCACCATGCTCTGGTGTCTTCAAACTCTTAGAGGAATTCATCAAATCTCGACGTGATTGCCCCGGATTGACTATAGTTGGCACAACAAAGTCTTCAAATTTTGCCCCAAAAGAGTAAACAAGTTGGGAAAGCATTAATTAGGAGAAGCAACACGTCCATGCTTAAGGTCTTCAGGTGACATGCCCCTGCATATGATTTTTTTCTTGAAATGATTCGCCAATTACTCAACATAGTTTCAGGCCTTAAAAGAATAAACTCATCACTGGTGCTTATGTGAGCCTCCTTGATATCAAACAAATGTTTTGCAGTTAGAAAAAGTTTACAATGAGAATGAAAATTCTAATGCAACAATTATGTAAGTCTTGAAGATTTTGAAAGATATCGCACAAATTTTGCGAGTTAAAGCACCATTTATTTTTGTATAGGAAAAACATATGATACCAACATAACTATTTAGAACATTCATGGGAGTCAGGAACACTATCTCATTGAAGTATGCTTTCAAAATAACCTTGCTTCAATTAGGACTTTTGAAGGTTGTAACGTGGCCTGGTTCACGGTTTTTTTAGAAAAAAGTTTTTAAGGCTCAAAATATTTGGTGCCCACCCATTCTTCATGATGTTCTCCAACCCTATGTTCAGTTAATTCAACATGAGTGTTCATCTCTCAAAAGGATTTTGTGACGGTCAAGGAAACGACGAGGCTTTCGGAGTAGAAACCACCCTCATGTCTTCGTGTTTGTAGTCGCCAATTTGTTCTTTGCTGAGGACTTTTCTTTGCAGTCCTTTTCTTTGAAATTTTTATTTTCCCTAACTTTTGCCTGAACTAATTCTTTTGAATTGATAGTCCAGCGGGATGCCTTAATTTTGCCTAAGTCGCACGTTTTCATGTTTTTTCACTTAGCAGGCTTTTTCTTTTTTCTTGATTTTTTGAGTTTTTGAACAAAATGTGTGACATTAGCTTGTCTTTGCTTGTTGAGAGGATTGTGATTGCCTCGTTTCTTGATGAATGAGGGATAACATTGTGATTCCACATCTTCTAGATTCATTATACATGAAAGATAGCCCTCGTAGTTTCTCTTCAAAAAACATCTTCCTTATGAATTTTGAACACTCAGTCAGATTAACTAAAAACTACCCTGCCCCAGGTTAAAATTCAAGGTTTTTTCGTATAGAAAAGAAACTTCTACTCCAAAGGCTCAAAAGGGGTTAGCAAGGGATTATCTTCCTTATATCTCCAGTGTTTGGGGATTTGAAACAATGCCTGTACATCATCAGCAAGATTTTATTCAAAAGCAAACAACCAGAGATTTTGTGTTCTTTAGATCATCATCCTCCCTTCAATCTCTGCCTAGGCAAGAGAATGAGCAACAAGTTGGTATCATAATGCAAAAAGCAATTTAAAATTTGAAAACAAACATGAGTGAAACGAATGAATTTCTTCAAGACAAACATACTCATTGTATTAAGATAATCATACAGATGCAAACAAGTTCTTACATGCAAACAATGTTTTGATAAACAAGAAAAATTACAAAAGCAGAAATAAGTTAATGTTCGGGGAAAGCTTTCCATCTGGACTTGAATCACCGAAAACATCCTTCAAAACTCAAAGTGACCATCAATCGTGTTTACTCTTCGGCGCATGCTTGATTTGAACTTCAAAACCAACATCCTTGAATGACAATCAGTGAATACTTTTATCATCGCTTCCTCCTTCTTAGAAGGATTGACTTGGGCGGCAAAAATTTCAACCAAAACAGTTGAGTGATCCATACCAGCTTTCAAATTAGTCACCTCTCTGCGGAGTTCAGAAATCTCTTGCTTGATATTCTCCATTGTTCTCTTAGCGTCAGTGTTGTACTGGTGAGACCAAAAAATAAGACTCGGAAAAATACCTTTGAAAGTGAAACCAAAAATGTAGAATGATGTATGATATGCAAAAGAGAGTTTTTATTTGATTTTCAAGGAGCTCAAGATATTAAGTTGTAAACATCAAAGTATGAAGATAGAAGATGAATTTTACATTGGCTCCAAACATTGATCAAGTTATCATCAAGATCAATCATCCATTTTGGTGGATTAGGGTTTTCGCCCTATCAACACCCAAGATCCATTGAGCTTGACGAAACTTGTGATGTTTACAAAGAAAGACCTCCAAATTCCTTTTAAGTCAAGTGAAAAGGGTTTTATGGATGAATGCATGGCTATGCAACAACCACAAGCAAGGTCACAAACAAAGTCGAAAGGTTCAACGTCACGAGCATGAAGTCAAGGTAAGGAACACCCCCAAGATAGGTACTAACGGTTTAATCACACTTGTAGAACAAGGTTCTAAGAGTTCCTGGAGTCTACATTCCTCCTTCGGATATTACCAACGTCTTGATTACTCAATAATCAGCAATATTCTCAAGAGAAACTCATCCGAGCGTAGCATCGCGTAACAATTACTTCCGGATTACTCCGTTATAATCTCCGCGCTACACCTAAAAGGCCAAGATGGGTTAGGGTTCTACGGTTCTCAGTTTCTCTGGCTCCCAGGTTGAAAATAATAATGTCTTCCCGATTACTCGGTAAACAAATATTACGTTCAAGAGGGCCTTCCACTGAGTGGGGGATCTCATGCCTCCTTCTTCGGGATTACTCCCTCAAAGTTAACATGAATATACCGCCCGTCCTATTCCTAAGTGTAACTTAGTCCGGGTATAGGACTTGTCCTTTGCAAAAATTATCAACACCCAAATAATCATAATATATACATATAATCAAACAATCAAATAATGATAAAACAGATAAAACAAATTAGGCTTAACCCACTTAGGGATGGACCAGCAAGAGGTCAATCTTTCCCCAGCAGAGTCGCCAATTCTGTAGCGGTGAAAATCGGAGATCAAGCTATTAATTAACTTGACTCACAAAAGCAAGAGTCGCCACCGCGCTTTATTGTTTCCAAGGGAAAAGGGAAAAGAGCGAAATAAAACCCTAAAATATACAATGTAAAATAATACTTAAAAGTAATAAAAATACAATGCGTTTTTTGAAAGAGATCGAGAGTTCGGGGGTTGGTTATACAATGGGAAGGTATTAGCACCCACTGCATCTGCGGTACTCCGCAGGAACCTTTTGAAATATCTGTTTTTGGTTAAAATTGTTTGTTTGATAAAAATGGTTCGTTTGGCTAAAAATGGGTATGGACGAGACTTTGAAGATACGACGACCTAGTGTCGAAGTTTTGACTTAAAAGGTGTGAGTTTGAAAATGGAGTATTTTGGGAAAATTATCTTAAGCAAAATAGTAAACAAACAAAAAATGAATGAGGGTATTCACACGATTGGATGAGATGTGCTTGATGACGTGAAGTCAACAAATTTAATTCTTTCCCTTGGAGTTGAGCAAACAAGCGAAATAAGATAAACATCAAATTACAAATATTCGAAAATCCACAAGAAAATAAAACAGATAAATGTAACTAATCATCTAAAAAAGTTATTTGAACTAAATTGAAAAAAAAATTAAGATTACTTGTTAAAATAATTCTAAACTAACTATAAATTCTAAGGCTATAAAAAATTTCTAAAATTACTAAATTAGATCTAAACTAAATTAACATTTTAAAATTAGTAAATTACATTTAAATTAAATTGAAATTATAAAGGCATTAAATTAAATCTAAATGAAAACTCTAAAATTATTAAATTAAAACCTAAATCAAATTAAACCTAAACCAAATAAAATTCTAAAGTTACTAAATTAAATCAAATGAAACTCTAAAATCACTAAACTAAAACTAAAATTAAACTAATTCTAACTCAAATAAAAATTATAAATTTATTAAACTAACTCTAAATTAAATAAAAATTTTAAAGTTAACTAAATAGAAGTCAAATGAAATTCTAAACTAAAACTAAACTAAAACTAAACTAAAACTAAACTAAAACTAAACTAAAATTTACTAATATTTTGTTTATATTTTTTTTTTTAAAATGAAAGTTTATTTACATTAAAACTTTAACATCCCAAACTTAACACAATATAACATCACCAATTAATTCAATTAAAACAAAAATAGAAATTAATTAATTGAAAAAAAATGGTGAAAGAAATGTTACTGAAGTGGCAGCTGGCGGTAGCATTTGATGCACATGGCGGGGCAGCAGTTAGGCAAAACCATTTTAGTACAAGGCTCTAAGCAAATCCCACATTCATCCTCTCTTTGTAAATCAACATTGGTTAGTTTCTCATCTCCTTCAATCACCTTCTTGCCACAAACCGAACCTTCTCGCCCTTCTAAAGCTGCCGATCTCGTTCCTCCTCTCGTGATTCCTTCGACCTCCTCAACCTGGAACAAGCTTCGCCGGAATTTGTGTTGGCCCCGCCGTGAGGTAAGCTCCTTTGTCCTCTTCTTCGCACTTTCTTGATACCGATGCGTAACTTGGAGCCTCCTGAGTCGTTCCCCTATGATGGTGAAGCGGGATTCATGGCCAGCGGAATTTGATTTCGCTATTCTTCAAACCTATTTTTTTCAATTTATTAGATGTAGGAATTCTGAGGTAAAATTGATGAATGAGATTAGTGGATTCGAATTTAGGAGGTGGTGTTTTGGATTGGATGAAGAGGGTTACGATGTGGATGCTGGGAGTTGAGGTTAGAACTGTGTGTGGATTTTAGAAGGTTGAAGAAGGTTGCTAGGCGGAGACGAGAGGGAGGTGGTGTTGACGGGAAGTTGAACGGAGAAGAAGAAGTGTGGTGGTAGATCTGAATTGTGAAGTGTTAATGTTGAAGGTGATTTGGATTGGTGAAACGGTGCTGAATATGGAGACGGAGGCTCCGCAGCCGACTAGAAGACGGTTGCCGTCGTTGGAGAAAGGATCTCAAGAATTGGAGAATTAGAGAATTGGAGAATTGAAGAGGTTGAAGGAGGCCGGAGCTGTAGGACGCAAATGGAGGGAGTACGTGCCGGCGAGGGGGCTTCAACACAGTTGTGCCGATAAGTATGGTAGTTAGGAATCGAGTAACATCGCTTCGGAGTAGTCTGAAGACACCATTTTCAGTCTCTTTTTCAGCCAACTCACGAACCTTCCAAAGCCAAAGTGTAGTAATTGATGTCTCTGCGAGAGAGAAAAATGCAGAAAGACCTAAAAGCAAAGCCAACAACAACCCTTTGCTCCTTAAACAAACGAAGAACTTGCAAAACAGTTGGCCAAGTACTCTTAAGCAAAAGTATACTCTTCCCAATAACACCATATCCAGCTTTCACCACACCTTCCGAGGCGAAAACTTCCGGACGGCCAAACATCAACACCCCACAAACAGTAGCAGCCAAAACAATCCCTCTCTTCACCAAAAACTCATCTATGAACTTCAAATTAGCATTGGAATTGGAAACAACACTTTCACTACACTACTACTTCATTTTCAAGCTAGTTCCACGAACTAACACAGTAGGAAATAAGCATCTACTGTTTGTACCCAAAACCTTCATTTGGATTCTCTTGGTGCGAATCTCATGCATAGGGTAAAGAAATTTCAAACCCGAACTGAAGACATGGTGACCCAAAACCGAAGATTCGAAAGCCATTGCTAGAACAGTAAAATGATAACACTCTGGAGTTGTAACTTTTTCTTTGGTGATGAAATTGAAATTGATTAGGCGATGCAACCGAGGAAGGTAAAGAGGAAGCAAAATGTGTATATCAGTGAATGAATTGAAAGAGTTTTGTTTTTGTTGGTGGTAATGGTGGTGAGTGAGAACGTGAAGAAAAGGGTGGTATGGTGCGTGTGTGAAAATTGAAGGAGAGAGGAGTGTTGTTGTATTTTTTCCTTTTTTTTACAGCAAGTCCTGTTCTCCTTTTGTGTTCTAAACTTGGAGATTTATTAGAAATTTTCCACAGGTTTTTACTTTGTTTTCCCCCCTTCAGAATGAATTTTTGGAGGGAAAATTTGTGGGTCTTGGACAAATTGATATGCTGATTTTTCCCTTTCTAATGCAGGATTTGCATCCTCTATTTTTGTGAAATTTTATACTGCTTTTGGACAGGTTTTTGGCATTATTTGTGCAGAATTTTGACTTGTTCTTGGACAGGTTTGACAGGATTTGGAGCAGCATTGCAGTAGCATGTTTTTGGACTGATATGCATACAGTATGGATAATTTTTGAAGCAAGGTTTGGACTGTTTTGAAGTGCTTGTAGCAGCTGATTTATGGACAACATTGGTACAAGTTATGGAGCAATTTGATGCATCATGAAGCAAGGAAAATGGGCTTGAAAATAATAGCATAGACTTAGACTTGGTGTTTTGAAAATTGATGAAGGATAGTTTAAAATAGGCTTTAGGATTTACAATGTTTTTTTCATGTGATTTTGTGGCTATAATATTTGTAATGAAATTTGAAATTTGTAACAAGTCTTGAATTTGGATGTAACTTTAAATATTTCACTTGAGTTTGGAATGGATTTGTCTTGAGATTTTTTTTGAAATTGCAAACTTGAGATATGACTAAAAATTAGCATGATGCATTCTCCACTTTTGAACTAAACATGACAAATATCCTTGAATCAATGATCTTGAAATTTTCTTTAAAGTTTGTATCAAATTCTTGGATTGAATAAGAACTTTTCCTTAGAAATAGTCCTTGTAGAATTGATGGACTTTTGTGAACTTATCTTGAAGAATATTTGCAAACTTGTCATTAGCACTTGAGTGAACAAATAGTATCTTAAGAGCCTTGGTAAAAAAAACATCATAATTTGACAATCGCTTATGCTCAAATGCAAGTGACTTGAAACAAACGCCAAACAATTTAAAGAATCCTTAAACTCAACATCATGTGTCATGGACAAACTCATCATAAAATTCAATATCTTTAGAGAACAATTATGGCATGAATTGTGGCTTGGAGGTTAAGAATATTCTAGGTTATGAAAATGACCTATAACGTTTCAATAAATTCTATAGCCTTCGAAGCATAATCAACATGCAAAAAGAACTGTCTCAAAATATTGGAAATTTATGATCCTTTGAACTTGATCTTGAAAAAGTCGGCTTTTTTGGTCGAAGTGCTTTAAATCATCTCACATAGCCTGATCTTTCTTCGCATTCTAAAGCATCTCGATACACATGTAAACCAGTGGTGATGAAATTTTGATTGTGCTCTGAGGAAGTTGTGGAGAAGTTTGAGAGGTTAAAAATCGGCCATATTTCGCGCCCTTAATTTCTTTGAATAAAAATGCCAATGAAGATGGGATCTTAGGTCAAAAATTGGGGTACAACACGAGGCATGGTCACAATGCCAACGCTATTGAGGAAGATCTGTTTGTTGCTACCGTGGATGAACTGTTAACTCCGCTCTTAACCATCAAGTTGAATTTGTTAAAAGTTGGAATCTTCCCAGGTTGTGACAAAAACTGCCATGCTCGCCTGTCCTCATCATTTGACTGTCCTCTGTTGAAGAAAGGAATCCAACAATTGATTGCTAACCAAGAAATTTTGTTTGAGAATGCTCCTATTTCCCCCGTTCCAGTGAAAGAAGTTTCAATAAAAACCATCTACGCCAATCCTTCCAGGGTTCCTAAAAAACCTGTTAGGATTACACCTGCTCCGAAGACTGCTCCGCTTAAGATAACAATGCCCGGGCCCGCCCCATATAAATCAGATAAATCAGTACCATGGAACTATGGTGGAGAAATCTACTACCATGGTATTAAACAGATTGAACATACTGCCGAAGAAGAAAGCTCCGAAGAGGATAATCCCGACATCAGTAACATTACCGGAACAAGCAAGATCACCCGTAGTGGTAGGATTTTCTCTCCAGAGATTGCTCCTCCAACAGCAGTCTTTGGACCCGTGGCCATTCCGAAGATTTCCTCCACACCAGTAATTGTACCTACAAGTGTACCCGCCAACAAAAACAATACAATTCCTATCCTTACTTCCACTGATGAGAATAAAGGAAAGAATGTTCAAGAGGAGCCTGTCCTGACGTAGGCTCAATCACTAGTTATTCCTGAAACATCTAAGAAGGAGATGGAAGAAATCCTGAGGATCATTAAGAAAAGTGATTATGATGTGGTTGAACAACTAGGGCAGACCCCTTCCAAGATATCTATGCTAGCCCTGCTGCTTTGCTCTGAAGCCCTGGTAAAATTTCTGAAGACAGCTCATGTGCCGCAAGAGGCGTCTGCTGACCAGTTCGAGGACTGTGTGGCCAGCTTGATAGCTGATAATGGCCTGGGCTTCTCCGATGCTGACTTGACACCCCGAGGGAGAAAACACAACGATGCATTACATGTCTCAGTGGAATGCATAGGAACAACCCTAACTCATGTCTTGGTTGATACTGGATCATCTCTGAATGTCTTGCCGAAGAAAGGCCTTGATAGATTGGACTGCGAGGGGATGACTTTAAAACCCAGCAATATAGTGGTGATAGCTTTTGATGGATCAAATAGGATGGTCCATGGGGAGGTGGACATCCCAATCAAGGTGGGAACTCAGGTTTTCAATTCAACATTCTACGTGATGGACATCCGTCCTTCTTACTCCTGTCTATTGGGACGCCCCTGGATCCACAATGCCGGAGCTGTCACCTCCACTTTGCACCAGATGCTCAAGTACCCCGTCCAAGGGAAAATCATAAATGTCCATGGGGAGGAGGAGTATATGATTAGTCATCTGAATTCCTTCCTCTATGTGGAGTTAGATGGCGAGTTCATAGAGACCCCTTTCCAACATTTTGAAGAAGTCTTTGAAGAAATAGTGACAACCAAGGTGATATCCTCGATTCCTTAGATCACTAGACCTCCACCTAGGATGTCATATCTCAAGGATGCAAGGGCAGTAGTGGAAGAAGGGGGATGCATAATCTGGGGCCAGCATCCAGACATTCCTTACAAATCAGACAAGTTCGGCTTGGGGTTTACTTTGACTGGTCAGAAGGCTGTGCGCCGTGCCCGTGCTGGGGGGCCACCTGTAAAGATTACCAAGCAAAGCATAAATGCACTAGAGGACAATGAAGAGGAGGGCAACTTGGAAGATTGGATATTTCCTACTGCCAGCGGAGGACTGTGCAACTGGGAAGCCAAAGACTTCATCCCGATAACTTTCATACCGCAGTAATTTATCTTTTACATTTCTGTTGGACTGTAATAATTCACAAACAATTCGTACTTTAAAAACCTTGTGTCTTACCCGAGACACAATGGTCCATTTGTAAGGGTTTTATTTCATCTACATATGTCATTCAATGAATCATGGACGCTTTTTCACATATAAACTTTTTATGCTGATTGCCTTTCTTTTACATTTTATTGTTTTAAGATGGCTATACCCTTACACACACCCACACTCACAAATGCAGGTACCCTTCCATTCCGGATCCCATGGGTAACGATACTGCTATAGCCTTCAGTGACTCTGAAGATCTGGTCTACCAAGCCGAATATGAAGGTGAGGAAGATTATGAGGTGCCAGGGGAATTGGCCAGGCTACTACAGCAAGAGGAAAGAGCAATTCAACCTCATGAGGAGCAGTTGGATACAATCAACTTGGGTACTGAGGATGATAAAAAGGAAATCAAAATAGGTGCCAATCTAGAGCCGAGTGTCAAGGAGCGCTTAATTCAGCTATTACATGATTATGTTGAGATCTTTGCCTGGTCATACGAAGACATACTGGGACTCGATACAGACATTATGGTACACCGTCTACCCACAAGAGAAGACATTCCACCAGTGAAATAAAAGGCCCGTCGCATGAGACCTGACATGTCAGAAAAGATCAAAGCAGAAGTTATGAAACAGTTCAATGCTGGATTTCTGGCTGTTACTTCCTATCCACAATGGGTTGCTAACATTGTGCCCGTGCCTAAAAAGGACGACAAAGTGAGAATGTGCGTGGATTATAGAGACTTAAACAGGGCCAAACCTAAAGACGACTTTCAACTTCCGCACATCGACATCCTAGTTGACAACACAGCTCAGCACAAAGTATTTTCGTTCATGGACGGATTCTCAGGCTATAACCAGATCAAAATGGCACTTGAGGACATGGAGAAAACTACATTTGTTACACAGTGGGGTACGTTCTGCTACAAAGTGATGCCATTCGGACTGAAGAATGCTGGGGAAACCTATCAACGCACCATGGTAGCTTTGTTTCATGATATGATACATCATGAGATAGAGGTCTACGTAGATGACATGATAGCCCGATCACAACCTGAAGAAGAACACCTTGATCACTTGCAAAAGCTGTTTGTCAGGTTGAAGGAGTACAAGCTCAGATTGAACCCAAACAAAGTGCATATTCAGAGTCCGATCCGGTAAACTCTTAGGTTTCATTGTCAGCAACAAAGGCATCGAGGTTGATCCTGCCAAAGTCAAAGCTATACAAGAAATGCCCTCTCCTTGCACTGAGAAGGAGGTCAGAGGTTTTTTGGGACACCTAAACTACATTGCTAGGTTCATTTCTCACCTAACGTCTACTTGTGAACCAATCTTCAAGCTGTTGAAGAAAGATCAGGTAGTCATATGGAACGACGAATGTCAAGTTGCTTTCGATAAAATCAAGGAGTATTTGCTAGAACTTCCTGTCTTGATGCCACCCGTCGAAGGAAGACCGCTAATCATGTATCTGACCGTCTTAGAGAATTCAATGGGGTGCGTACTGGGGCAGCATGACGAGTCTGGCCAAAAAGAGCATGCCATTTATTACCTAAGCAAAAAGTTTACCGATTGTGAAACCAGATATTCACTGCTCGAGAAAACTTGCTGCGCTTTAGTATGGGATGCTCGCCGGCTAAGGCAGTATATGTTGACTCATACCACTTTGCTAATATCTAAGATGGATCCGATAAAGTACATCTTTGAGAAGCCTGCTCTGTCTGGGAGGATAGCTAGATGGCAAATGATCCTAACGGAATATGACATACAGTACACGACCCAAAAAGCTATAAAGGGGAGTGTGCTAGCTGATCATCTGGCCCATCAAGCTGTAGAAGATTATCAATCCATGAAGTTCGACTTCCCTGATGAAGACATCATAACATTGGACAACATTGAAGAGATCAGACCATATGACAGACCTGAACAAGGATCCCGATGGACCCTGTACTTTGATGGGGAATCTAACGCACTTGGTAACGATATCAGCGCCGTGCTTATATCTCCGGAAGGATGCCATACTCTTTTCACTGCCAGACTTTGCTTCAACTGTACGAACAACATGGCAGAGTACGAAGCATGCATCTTTGGTCTCAAGGCTGCCATAAACTTGGGAATCAAATCTTTAGATGTGTTTGGGGACTCAGCTTTGGTCATCAGTCAGATCAAAGGAGAGTGGGACACTAAGCATCTAAACCTCATCACTTACAAAGAACATGTTTTGACATTGTTACCATATTTCGAGCAGATTACCTTCGAGCACTTCCCGCGAGAAGAGAATCAGCTAGCAGATGCTCTAGCTACAATGTCATCCATGTTTAAACTTAATTGGGATAATGAGGCTCCCCAGATTACCATTGAACGGATGGACGAACCAGCACACTGTCACGATATTAATACCGAAGAAGTAGTGGACCAGCCGTGGTTTCATGAAGTCAAAAGGTATCTCAAGGCTCAAGAATACCCAGAAGGAGCTTCAGTCAATGACAAAAAGTTATTAAGGAGATTCTCGGAAAAGTTCTTCCTAAGTAATGGCATCCTGTACAAGCGCAGTCACGATTCTATTCTGCTCCGTTGTGTGGACAAGATTGAAGCTGAAAAGATCATGGCTGAATTGCATGAGGGTACCTTTGGCACTCACTCTAGTGGGCATACGATGGCAAAGAAGATTCTACGGGCAGGCTACTACTGGTCTACCATGGAATCTGACTGCTATCAATACTTCCAGACCTGCCATAAGTGTCAAATCTATGCAAATAAGGTGCACGTGCCTCTAGTTCCTCTAAATGTCTTAACAGCTCCTTGGCCCTTCGCTATGTGGGGAATCGACATGATTGGAGAGATTAAGCCTACAACATCCAATGGACACCTCTTCATTCTTGTGGCCGTTGACTACTTCACCAAGTGTGTCGAAGCAGCTTCCTTCACATTCGTTACTAAGAATGTTGTTGTCCGCTTCATCAAACAGATACTTATTTGCCGGTACGGTATCCCCGAAAGGATCATCACTGATAACGGTACGAACCTTAACAATACTATGATCACCGCTTTGTGCGAGCAATTCAAAATTCAACATCACAATTCATCTCCCTACCGGCCAAAGATGAATGGTGCAGTCGAAGCTGCTAACAAAAATATCAAAAAGATCATACAAAAGATGACAGTCACCTACAAGGATTGGCATGAGATGCTACCGTTTTCTCTCCACGGATACCGTACCACGACTCACACATCAACTAGGGCAACACCCTATTCTTTGGTTTATGGCATGGAGGCTGTTTTACCTATTGAGGTTCAGATTCCCTCTTTGAGAATCATGAAGGATCCAGGTTTGAGTGAAGACGATTGGATCCAGACCCGGCTTGATCAGCTAAACTTGATTGATGAAAAGAGACTTACTGCTATTTTCCATGGCCAGACGTATCAAAAACGGATGATCAAGGCTTTCAACAAGAAAGTCAGACGCCAAGTATATCAAGTTGGAGATCTAGTGATCAAGCGCATCATCTTTCCGCAAGGTGATCCCAGGGGCAAATGGACTCCTACCTATGAAGGACCATTTGTAATCAAAAACATCTTTTCTGGTGGGGCAATGATTTTAACCACCATGGACGAAGACGACCTGCCGCACCCTGCGAACGCAAACATAGTCAAAAGATACTACGCATAAGTGACCCGCTAGGTTGACACACCTAGGCAAAACAAGAGCATCCCGGCGAACCAAAAAGGTTTGGGCAAAAATTAGGGATAAAAAAAAATATGTACACCCGGCAAGTTGAAAACCCGAAAGGGCGACTTGGGCAAAAAAGGGTTTCCCGATGGACTGAAAACCCGAAAGGGCAGTCCAGACAAAAGTTAGGGAATTAAAGCGCATGACTATGTCTCATCGAATCACTTTAAGGACAATCTCTTCACTGACAAACTCGGAGCTTCTGATCAATTGAATCATCTTCGGACGAAGCAACGAATGGACAAGATATTCAAAGATGCGAAGGCTATAGCGGAATGGGAACCCCATGGGATTTTTACACATAGCTATCTTTCTTTGTATAAAATTTTTCTTACTTTTATGACACCATCCTCTTACTAGGATGTCTGTCTCCTTTGTACAAAACACTTATTCAAAGTAAATACAAATATATCTCTTTCAAAGTACAGAAAACTAGTTGCCTTTTTCCTTACACTTGTGTTTTTATTTGCAAAAACGTCCAATGATTCATTGATGAGCATATGCATTTGAACATAATTACTGTTTACAAATAAACAAGATGGAAGAGAACAATTACTGACAGGTTGAAAGGATAGGAAAACGTCTTTAGGCTATTCCATGAGCAATCCCTACAGTACATCATCTAGATCCCCAACGGAGCTAAAATTTCAAACCATTAATCCCTATTAGAGCCAAAACTTCTAACTATCAATCCCCAGCGGAAACCATCCAGTTTCTCCAAATTCCCCAGCAAAATATCTTGAAGCCTAAAAATCGACCAGATAACAATTAACTTTTGTCTCTACCCAACCTAGGATAATTCCCCAGTAGAGTGGAAGACAACCCAAACTCTTGAACCTACTCCCCAGCATGTAAGCCTTCTTCCCCACAGAGTTTTCATTGCTCCCCAACAGAATGAAAATTCTCATTCTTAATTCCCCGCAGAAGTCATCAGAGTTTTCTCTATTCCCTAACGGAACGAGGATTCCCATTGTGTAATCCCTAATAGAAGTCATCAAAGTTCTATGGATTTCCCAAGCAGATTTCTCAAGCAGTATATGGCATTGCTCGCAACAGAATTTTTGTCAATACTCCAACTTCAAGACATGAAGGATCCCTATATCCCCAACAGTCGCCAAGGATTTCTTATCCTCAGCAGTCAAGGATTTATTTTCCCCAGCAACAGTCAAGGATTTATTTTCCTCAGCAATACAACACATCAACTTACATGCACATACATTACATTCATATATCATTGACAACACACATATATTGCATCATACATTTCATGCAACATAACTTTGTGTTTCAGCTAACATTTTACCCTTTTCAGGATAAGATTAACAACTTTCATTAACAATGTTCAAAGATTTCAGATACAGTTCAGATACAATCCAGACACAGAAGTCATTCTGTTACTCATTCAGATTCATCTTTCAGATACAGTTCAGATACACTCTAGACACGAAAGTCATTCTGTTACTCATTCAGATTCATCTTTCAGATACAGTACAGATACACTCCAGACACAGAAGTCATTCTGTTACTCATTCAGATTCAAGTTTCAAAGATACAGTACATATACACTCCAAACACGAAAGTCATTCTGTTACTCATTCAGATTCAACTTTCAAAGATACAGTACAGATACACTCCAGACACGGAAGTCATTATGCTACTCATTCAGATTCGACATTCAGGTATAGATACACTCCAAACACGGAAGTCATTCTATCACCTATTCACATACAATTCGGATACACTCCAGACACGGATGCCATCCTGATACTCATTCAGATTTCAAGTTCAGATACAGTACGGATACGCCCCAGACACGGATGCTATTCTGTTCCTCATTCAAATTTCAAGTCTCCAGATACAGTTCAGATACGTTCCAGATACAGATACCATTCTGATACTTATTCTTCGGACTTACAACCTACCACTCAGCAAACATTCTTGGATGGCATCTACAAGCCCATATCCGACAAGATTCTATCGTCTCTCCAAATGGCATATTTAAGCCCATTCCATCAACTACACTTTATCGAGTGCAAATTTATAGGCACTCTAGTGTCCAATCATCTTTTACCTTCGAGTCACGAACGACAAAACACGCCAATCTAACTCTTCAGGTTCAAGAAGATTGAACATGGGAAGCTCTTGTACCCCAAAATTTTCCCTCTCATTTATCAAGACTTTTCTCACAAGACTTCTTGGACTCAAGACAGGATTAGGGTTTGATCAGCTCAGGACATCTCATCTTGCACTGATACCCCAAAATTAGGGTTTGAGTTTGCACAAGGATTTTTGGACCATCAATGCTTCATGTGACCTTCATACATCATCTTGGACCCCTAAGATTGCTCATGTCAAGTTTCAAGCCTTGAATCATATTTTTGATCAGTTAATTGGACAGTTGACCTAAAAATCAACTGTATTGGGGAAAAAGTCAACCATGGCCAATTTACAGTCAAACTTCATAATTTTTATCCACAATAACATTTTAGACTCATATGTACCATTTGATCAAGTTTGGATCACAACTCCTCAAGAAATTTGATCAAATCATCAAAAGGGCAAAATGGTCAAAATTAGGGTTTTGATTGAGAAAGGGCAATTTTTGATTTTTAACCAAGACAATGACAAATTGGGTTCAAACATGATTTCAAGGGTTCAATGGCATCATCTTGACCTAATTACATGGTTCAAAAGATCTCAAGTTCATATGATTGACAGATGAATTTTCCAATCAACTGATCAAAAGTCAACTATACATTGAAAAGTCAAACTTTGACTTTTTGATCAAAATCAAGTGCCAAGGGTCATAATTCATCAAGATATGTCAAAATATGAAACTTGTTCACCAAGAAAACCAATTTTGAAAATTAGGGTTTTGAATTTGAAAAATTTCATAACTTAGAATTTTTCTAAGTATGGAAATTTTCTTATTTTTTTTCCCAACTTTCCACCACTTTTTCACCATGATGAAATTTGATTCAAAGAAAACTCCCAACATTAAAGTTGTAGTCCTCCATGAAATCTACAACTTTGCTTCACAAACTTTTCCCAAAGGATGCTTGGATCTCAAGTTACGAATTTGTGAATAGGGGTCCATGAACTAAATAACTTAGTGAAAATTTTCCATAATTTAGGCAGTTTTTTGACCCAACTTCATGGACATTTTCCACCTAGTTAAAAGAGGTATATCAAAATGAATTTAAAAGATGGATTATAGAGCACATGACAAGATTTCCAAAATGTCCAAGAATTCTCCAAGATCATTTTTGGTTAGGGAGAATCGAAGAAAAGAAATTGGCATTTTATCACTTTTGTTCATGCCATTTTCACAAAGTATCAAGTTGCAAATATGATCTTGGATGCTTGTACCTTGCATTACATGTTAGAACAAAGTTTGAATCTACTACCCTATATTTAAGTTTTGATGATAACAAAGTGAAAAGATATATTATTTATAAGATTCATGTATGAATTATCTGCTGCCTAAAATTATTATGTTCTGACTTGCAGATACTCTGATTGATATAAGCAAAATCACATCTATTCAGCATCAGAATTTGGTTTCAGACATCAGCATCAGAAGTTGCCATATCAGAATGTCAGAATCAGATGATCAACTTACGTACATGCTGAAACCTGATGAACAAGACTGCGCTCAACACTCTGATAAAGAAACACAACAGTTCATCAGCAGCTAAGCAAAGTCAGAATGAGCCAAGCCAGAACTTGCATTAAGTAAGCAACGGTACTGTGCATTGAAAGCAAATTAATACCAACGGCCTCATTCCAGATAAGATCTTCTCTATAAGGAAAGTTTGTTATTAGCATTGAATCAATAATATTGCATCCAACGTTCATCATCTCAGTGCTATATAAACAAGACTTTGAAGATTGAAATGGCTAATGCTCTCAAAATCTCTACATGCATAAAAGCTGATCAAAATCTTCTTTCTCTCAGTTTTGCTAAACACCACACATTCTGATATTCTATCATTGTTTAGCAATCTAGTTTCTAAGCTTTAATTTGTGTATACATCACAGTTGTGATACAGTTTTGTAGAAAACATTCACACACTTAGTTTTATCTCTTTGTAAGAAAGTGTTTCCTTGACAAACCGGGTTGTGGTTTGGATCAAGAAGGCTTTAGCAGTTGTTAAAGCAGTCTGTAATATTCAGTTGAATATAGTGGATTAAGACCTCGTTGGAGAGAGGCGAAATCACCTTGACGGGTGGATTGGAGTAGTTTGAGATCAAACGAACCAGGATAAAAACATCTTGTTCATTGCATTAGATTTCAGTTTTACAATTCAACCCCCCCTTCTTGTGTTTTTCACCACTTCAATTGGCATCAGAGCGCCTGGTTCTGAGCTAAAACACTTAACCGTGTCAGTACAAGATCCAGCGTCAAAAAAACACAATGGCAGGAAACAATTCTCACATCAGCAATGACAACAATGAGGACAGAGACAGATTCAGCGGCAAACCTCCAGTCTTTGATGGAGAAAACTTTGATTACTGGAAAGACAGAATTGAAAGCTTCTTTCTGGCACATGATGCTGGTCTGTAGGATATGGTGACAGATGGATACACGCACCTTGTGAATGCAAGCGGTCAGAAGATTGATAGAAAAACAATGTCTGATCAACAAAAGCGTGACTTCAAGAATCACCACAAGGCCAGAACCATCCTCCTCAGCGCCATCTCCTATACTGAGTATGAAAAGATCTCCAACAGAGACACAGCAAAGAATATTTTTGACTCACTCAGAATGACGCATGAGGGCAACGTTCAGGTCAAAGAAACGAAAGCTCTGGCGCTCATTCAGAAGTATGAGGCGTTCAAAATGGAAGAATCTGAATCCATTGAAACCATGTTCTCTAGATTCCAGATTCTGGTAGCTGGTCTCAAAGTTCTGGATAAAGGATACTCTACTGCTGACCATGTCAATAAAATCATCAGAAGTTTACCCAAGCAGTGGAGACCTATGGTTACAGCTCTGAAGCTAGCTAAAGATCTCAACAAAATCACTCTGGAGGAACTTATCAGCTCCCTCAGAAGTCATGAGATAGAGCTAGAAGCTGATGAGCCTCAGAAGCAAGGTAAGCCTTTAGCATTAAAATCTAACAAAAAATTTGAGTCTAAAGTTTTGCATGCAGTTGAAGAAACATCTGATGGATCCTCATCAGAAGAAGACGAACTCTCTCTCCTTTCCAGAAGAGTAAATCAACTGTGGAAGCAAAGACAAAGAAAGTTCAGGAATCCCAGAAGATCTGATCAGAACGAGTCTTCTTCCAGATACAGAAGGACAGATTCTTCCTCTGGATACAGAAGATCTGAAGGCTCCTCCAGTAGCAAAAAGCCAAACACCAAGGACATCATCTGCTATGAGTGCAATGAGCAAGGACACTATAAGAGTGACTGCCCAAAGCTTCAGAGGGAAAAGCCCAAAAGGAAGTTTGGAAGAGAGAAGAAGAAAAGTCTCATGGCCACATGGGATGACTCTGACTCGTCTGAAGCTGACTCAGAATCAGATGATGAGAGGGAAAACATAGCTCTCATGGCTAACATCTCAGAAGATAGTGAAGCTTCTGAATCAGACTCAGAATCAGATACTGAAGAGGTATTTCCTAACTTTGCTGTTAACTTTACAAAGGCTGAACTTGCTGAAAGCCTTAATGAGATTCTGGAACGGTATCAGCAAATTAGAGTTAAATTCAGAGACTTGAAAAGGAATCTTGAATCTGACTCTAATAAGACTGAGAGTCTCAAATTGGAGAATTCTGAGCTGAGAAATAAGATTTCAAAATTAGAAAACACTTTACAAAACTCTCAGAAGGAACCAATTTCTGAAACTCCCAGCAACGCTGATGAGATCATCAAGGAGTATGATCACAGTTTCCAGAAGTTCCTAGCTAAAAGCATAGATAGAAGCAGAATGGCTTCAATGATCTATGGAGTTAGCAGAAACGGCAGGAAAGGAATAGGATACCAAGGTAAGGTTCCTACACCAAAGAATGTCATGGACTTAACCATTAAACACACTCCTCTAAATTCACATTTTGTGTATGGTCACACACATGATATTAAATACACTAGCAGTAAGCACTCTGTGAAACCAAAATTCAACCAGAGTTTTGTTAAAACTAACAAATCAGGACCCAAGAAAATCTGGGTACCTAAGGATAAAATAATACATGTTGCAGATATCTTTAGCAGCAAGTCAGAAACACCAGTCATGGTACCTGGACTCTGGCTGCTCACGACACATGACGGGAAGAAGGCATATGTTCCAAAGCCTGGAACTTAAGCCTGGAGGCCACATTGGCTTTGGAGGCAATCAGAGGGGAAAGATAATTGGCTCTGGAACTGTAGGTAATGGAAATCTTCCCTCTATTAATAATGTTCTGCTAGTAGATGGATTGATGCATAATCTGTTATCCATAAGTCAATTAAGTGATAACGGTTATGATATAATCTTTAATCAAAAATCATGTAAAGCTGTTAGTCAGAAAGATGGGACTATCCTGTTTAATGGTAAGAGGAAAAACAACATTTACAAAATCAAACTTTCTGAACTAAAGAGTCAGAATGTAAAATGTCTTCTGTCTGTTAACAACGAGCAGTGGATCTGGCACAGAAGATTGGGGCATGTTAGTATGAGAAGAATATCTCAGATTAACAAACTCAATCTGGTCAGATGACTTCCTAATTTGAAGTTCAATTCAGATGCTCTGTGTGAAGCATGTCAGAAAGGCAAGTTTGCAAAACCTTCTTTTAAATCCAAAAATGTTGTTTCTACCTCTAAGCCATTAGAACTTCTGCACATTGACTTATTTGGACCAGTTAAAACTGCGTCAGTCAGTGGCAAGAAGTATGGGTTAGTAATCGTAGATGACTATAGCAGATGGACATGGGTAAAGTTCTTAAGACACAAGGACGAGTCACACTCTGTGTTTGTTACCTTCTGTAACCAAGTTCAGAATGAAAAGGATCTTAGAATCGTTAAAGTCAGAAGTGATCATGGTGGAGAATTTGAAAACAAAGATTTTGAGTCATTCTTTAATGACAGAGGCATTCTGCATGATTTCTCTTGTCCTAGAACTCCCCAACAAAATGGAGTTGTAGAACGAAAGAACAGAACATTGCAAGAAATGGCCATAACCATGATCAATGAGACAAACGTTGCTAAGACCTTCTGGGCAGAAGCAATAAACACAACGTGCTACATTCAGAATAGAATCTCAATAAGACCTATTCTAGAAAAGACTCCATATGAATTGTGGAAGAACAGAAAGCCCAACATTTCATATTTTCATCCATTTGGATGTACTTGCTTTATATTAAATACAAATAATTATTTGAACAAGTTTGACTCTAAAGCACAGAAGTGTATTATGTTAGGATACTCTGAACGCTCAAGAGGGTACAGAGTATACAATACAGAAACACAGATTGTGGAAGAATCAATCAGTGTTCGTTTTGATGATAAGCTTGACTCTGAAAAGTCAAAGCAGAATGAAGTTTTTGCAGGTATAGAAATTGAATTTACAGGTTCTGAAGATAAGTCATCAGAAGCTCTCAACACAAACATTCCTTCAACGTCTGAAAGGAGCACTGCTAGCAATCCTACAACAGCTGCTGATCAACCTCAGAAGAGATTACCCAGAAGCAGCTTAGATCACCCAGAAGAGACTATCTTAGGAAGAAAGGAAGATCCAATCAGAACAAGAGCAAGCTTCAGAAACTCTGAAGAAACTCTTATGGGACTTGTGTCTCTGATTGAACCTTCTTCTATTGATGAAGCACTTCTGGATAATGACTGGATTCTGGCAATGCAAGAAGAGCTGAATCAATTCACCAGAAACGACGTATGGGACCTCGTTCCCAGACCAAAAGGATTCAACGTCATTGGAACAAGATGGGTGTTCAGAAACAAGCTAAATGAACAAGGTGAAGTCATCAGAAACAAGGCACGACTGGTTGCACAAGGTTATAGTCAGCAAGAGGGGATAGACTATACATAAACCTTTGCCCCAGTCGCCAGGTTAGAACCTATCAGACTTTTAATTTCATTTGCTGTTAATAGAGGCATCACTCTGTATCAGATGGATGTCAAAAGTGCATTCTTAAATGGTTATATAGAAGAAGAAGTTTATGTACACCAACCCCCTGGTTTTGAAAATACAAAACATACAGAACATGTTTTCAAACTAAAGAAGTCACTGTATGGTCTGAAACAAGCTCCCAGAGCTTGGTATGAAAGGCTAAGTAACTTTCTGTTAGAAAATGAATTCACCAGAGGGAAAGTGGACACTACTCTATTCTGTAAATCAGTTAAGAATGACATCTTAGTCTGTCAACTTTACGTTGATGATATTATTTTTGCTTCTACTAATCCTTCTCTTGGAAGAAAATTTGCTAAGTGTATGCAGGCAGAATTTGAGATGAGCCTCATGGGGGAACTGAAATTCTTTCTAGGAATTCAGATCAATCAAACTCCAGAGGGAACTTACATTCATCAGAGCAAATACATCAGAGATCTTCTGAAGAAATTTGACCTCTCAGAATGTAAGCCATCAAAGATTCCAATGCATCCCACGTGCATTCTGGAAAGAGAAGAGGTAAGAAAAAATGTAGAACAGAAAGTCTACAGAGGTATGATTGGTTCTCTCCTCTATCTGACTGCTTCAAGACCTGACATATTATTCAGTGTTTGTATCTGTGCTAGATTCCAATCAGATCCTAGAGAATCTCACTTAACAGCTGTTAAGCGAATTTTCAAGTATCTGAAAGGTACTACTAATCTGGGTTTGTTTTATAGAAAATCTAGTGATTACAACTTAGTAGGCTACTGCGATGCTGATTTTGCTGGAGACAGAGTGGAACGAAAAAGTACTTCTGGAAGCTGCCAGTCTCTGGGAGAAAATCTGATCTCTTGGTCCAGCAAAAGGCAATCAACAATTGCACTATCAACAGCAGAAGCTGAGTACATAGCAGCAGCAGGATGTAGCACACAAATGCTCTGGATGAAAAGTCAGCTTGAAGACTTCCAGATTTTTGAGAGTAACATTCCTATACTTTGTGATAATACTTCTGCTATTTGCTTAAGTAAGAATCCCATTTTACATTCTAGAGCTAAGCATATAGAAATAAAACATAATTTCATTAGGGACTATATTCAAAAAGGTATTTTGAACTTAAAATTTATAGATACAGACCATCAATGGGCTGATATCTTTACTAAACCCCTTTCAGAAGATAGGTTTAATTTCATTCTGAAACATCTCAGCATGAAAGTCTGTCCAGAATGAAAATGTTTTAATTCCATATATTTACCTTCAGAATGTAATTGTTTTACTGTGAACTTCTGATCAATCTTCTTTCAGAAAGATAGAACATGCAGATTGTATCAGATGCAAGTCTAAAGATCTGAGAGTCTAAGCTCAAAGACAGACGTGTTGATCACTACATCAAACAAGTGTCATCCAATCATCAGCACATCTCTGAAGCAGAACGCGTGCACGCTTCTGAGAAGGCAAAGAGCTGATTGGGTGCATTGAGACACATGTCTGGTAACCGTTTTTAAGTATCTTTCTCAAATCCCCCAAAATCAGCAAGCATTTAATGAAAAGTAATCATGCTTTTAAAATGCAATCATGATTTTTCTCTTTCTTAAAAACGTTTATCTTTTCAAAAATATTTTTGAAACTCTATTTAAACACATTAATCTCTCATTCTCATTCTTTACGCTTTCTCACTAATACTCAAGCATTTTCTGCATATTTCTGTGTTCATCTCTTGCAAAACCCTTTTCCTCAGTTTATTCTCAAAACCTTTTTAGTGTGAACATGGCAACCTCCAGCAGTGCTTCTGCAGGTCCTCAGAAGAAAGCATCATCTGAGCAATATCAAGTGCCATTCAGAACACTCCTCACTCCTGTGAAGAATCTTGAAGTGCTTTCTGAATTAATCATTGATTTTGGAAGCTTGAAGGAGAACGGTTTTGACCTAACTGAAGAAGTTAGGGCACAGAAGTGGGAAAGGTACTTTGACAGGTTGGTTGGACCAACATTCCCTATGCTAGTCAAGGAATTCTGGATTCACGCCAAGGCTTCAACACATCTAGTCACCTCCTTTGTTATGGGGAAGAAGATTGTGATCACAGAGGATCACATTTCAAGGCTAATCGGTTACAGTGGCGGTGGCGTCCGTTGTGTGGACATGGCTGAAAGATGTGCTGATGTGGGTGTGATAGCTGCAAGGATTTTCACCCATGGGGTGCCCAGCAGCAAGATCAAAGATCTGAAGGATCATTACAGAGTTTGGGCTAAGATAATTCTGGGGTGCTTCAACCACAGGAAACCAACCAGTTTACCTGATTACATAAATGTGGATCAGCAGTTTCTGATCTACTTTATTGATCAGAAGGTAAAAATAAATCTGGCTCATTTTCTATTCAACCACCTCAGAACAAGTGTGAAGGAAACCAGGGAAGAAGAACGAACCAAGAGGGATTGGATACCCTTTGGAAGGTTGATATCAGATATTCTGACAGAGAATAGGCTGATAGAGCATCTGATAGAAGCTCAAGAGCTAAGCACTATTGAACCAACAATTGGGAAACCTCTGAATGCAAAGAACTTGAAGAAGATGAAGCTGATAGAGAATATTCAGAAGGAACCCAGAGCCACTCCTATTGCTGATATCACCAGCAGAAGAGTTCCTCTGAGTGACTTTCCTTTATTTTCTGAGATAGAATCCAAACCAGAGGTGGTTCTCAGATACTTGGATGCGTGCAAGGCAGATGGTACAGATCCAAATCTGATTATCAAAGCTCTGCATCAACCTCAGCAAGAAGTGACTCTGAAGAAGATGAAGAAGAGGAAGGCACCTTCAGAAGGATCATCCCAGCAGACACCCAGGAAAAGAGGTAATTCATCTGCTGCCTCTGTTTTAAATTCTTTTACTATTCCAACATCTATTCCTCCTCAAACCTCTCATAGAATCTCAATTCCTATCCCTACCATAGATGAAACTGTACCAGAAGAGGACCCTTCTGAGGCATTAAAACTCAGAAGACCCAGAACCAAACATCCCAAACAACCAACAATCTCAACAACATCAGCAATTGACCAAGTGCTGTCTGACATTGATCAACACACCTCTGATCAACCAAACTCTGAACCACAAATTGTCCCTCCTCCATAACCAGAACAACAGCAATCTGCTGAAGAACCAGAACAACAACAACAACCACTTTCACCCATTCCAGAAGAACCCCTTATCCCTGAACAACCAGAAATTCCAACAACTTCTCCTCAACCAGCAATTCCGTCTCCCTCTCCTCAACCAGAAATTAATCCACCATCACCTCAACCAGAGTTTCATCACTCTGAAACTCCTTCTCCTCAACCATCTGAACCTCATTCACCTCAACCATCACCTTTGCCAATCCAGCTGCCAGGTGGAACAACAATCACCTTAGCATAATTGCCATCCTCATCAGAATCTACACCACCAAATACTCCCAAAACACCACCCAGTCCAATCATAATCTCTGATTCTGAAACTCCCTCTCCAAAACAAACAGCTGCCAAGAAAACCTCCGAAAACCCCAGCAGGACCTTCATAGACTTAACCAGTCTTGATTGTCTTGCTGATCTGAAACATAAAATTGCCATCCCAAAACCAAAACAACCAGATGTTGGCTCTGGTATTATGAATTTTGAAACAGGTGTGCTGCAATGGATTGCTTCTTTGAAGCAAGTCTGTCCTGGAATGATTGACCCTGCTGCTTCTGATCAGCTCTGGTCACAATTCAGACTTTGGGTACGTGCTGAAGCCCTCAAGTTGCAGGATATCAACTATGAGCAGGCACAACAGAATTTCAGCAAGCTTCTGAATGAAGTTGGAAGTCAGCTTCTGAAAGAAGACGTGCTCCCTCTGGATAGTGAACCTTGGTCTGAGAAACAACAAGCTTCAAAGGTGCAATCAGAAGAAGACAAGACCATTCAAGCTGAAGAAAGTCAAGCAGAAGATGTTGCTGAAATCTCTCAGAAGCTTCCTGCTTCTGATGCTTCTCAAGCTGCCTTGGACAGGCAGACTCTGGAAGAACTAAAGCTGAATGACATGCGTCTGCAGCAGAGGATGGATGAAAACGACCAGAAGATGAAAGAAAGAATGGACGTGCAGGATAGCAAGATTGACACTGTTGTCAGCATGGTGCACAAGCAGAATGAGACTGCTGAAAAGATCCAAGCCATGCTGGAGAACCTGTTCACACGCTTGCCTCCTCAACCTTAGTCTTTTTTTCATTCATGTTCTTTTCATGTTTTCTTTGATTTTCTGATGTACTGTTGGAATATGTTTTGTACTATTGTCATGTTTTGATTATGAACTCTTTTAATATGATTAGTTTTTCTAATCTTAAATTGTTTTAGCACTCACCTACACTTTTTGATTGCTGACAAAAAGGGGGAGAACAAGAATGATATTTTAAACAATAACGGCTAACTAGACAGAAATTCTCAAACATTCTAACTCTATTACTTGAAAATGTTTTTCTGTTTTGCTTAAAGTCTACAGGTACAAGGAAGCTCCTGGACACTCTGAAGACTAGAAGCTCTGATCACTATGAAGCTCTGATCCGCTCTGATAATCTGATCCAAAGCAAAGCTCTGACAAGAAAAAGCTCTGAAGCTCTGCTCTGACATAAAGCTTCTGATAGTCAAAGACTCTGATACTCTGATGTTCAAAGAAAGGCAAAAAGATCCGATCCTGAAGAACACTTATAATCAAAGGGAAGTAATAAACTCATGGGGAGTATCTCTCAACTCTGATATCTTTTTACTCCTTATCCTTTTTACTTCTTACTCTGATGCATATCTCAGATACCTTTTCACGTTATTTTCTTTTAAAAATATCTAGTTTTTGTCATCATCAAAAAGGGGGAGATTGTTAGAACAAAGTTTGAATCTACTACCCTATATTTAAGTTTTGATGATAACAAAGTGAAAAGATATATTATTTATAAGATTCATGTATGAACTATCTGCTGCCTAAAATTATTATGTTCTGACTTGCAGATACTCTGATTGATATAAGCAAAATCACATCTATTCAGCATCAGAATTTGGTTTCAGACATCAGCATCAGAAGTTGCCATATCAGAATGTCAGAATCAGATGATCAACTCACGTACATGCTGAAACCTGATGAACAAGACTGCGCTCAACACTCTGATAAAGAAACACAACAGTTCATCAGTAGCTAAGCAGAGTCAGAATGAGCCAAGCCAGAACTTGCATTAAGTAAGCAACGGTACTGTGCATTGAAAGCAAATTAATACCAACAGCCTCATTCCAGACAAGATCTGCTCGATAAGGAAAGTTTGTTATTAGCATTGAATCAAGAATATTGCATCCGACGTTCATCATCTCAGTGCTATATAAACAAGACTTTGAAGATTGAAATGGCTAATGCTCTCAAAATCTCTACACGCATAAAAGCTGATCAAAATCTTCTTTCTCTCAGTTTTGCTAAACACCACACATTCTGATATTCTATCATTGTTTAGCAATCTAGTTTCTAAGCTTTAATTTGTGTATACATCACAGTTGTGATACAGTTTTGTAGAAAACATTCACACACTTAGTTTTATCTCTTTGTAAGAAAGTGTTTCCTTGACAAACCGGGTTGTGGTTTGGATCAAGAAGGCTTTAGCAGTTGTTAAAGCAGTCTGTAATATTCAGTTGAATATAGTGGATTAAGACCTCGTTGGAGAGAGGCGAAATCACCTTGACGGGTGGACTGGAGTAGTTTGAGATCAAACGAACCAGGATAAAAACATCTTGTTCATTGCATTAGATTTCAGTTTTACAATTCAACCCCCCCTTCTTGTGTTTTTCACCACTTCATTACAGGTCCTAAACTCATTCTACACTCAATAATTAAATGCTAATTCAGAAAACAAAGGCTTTATTTTTACTTTTGGAACATTGCACAAGAGATAATTCTATTAATGGCATAAAGGGCACATTGCCATTTTCATAAAGGCAAGCTTTTGCAACTTTATCATTCTTGAGCCTTGGACCTGTTTCTTTGAGGCAAAAAATCTCCACAAATATCAAGAAATGTATACCAACTCTCTGCAGCTAGCAAGCCAGCCACTACAAGCATGTTTAGTATGGTCACTTCACTTTTCTTCAAAAGCAAGAAAAGTTGCAAAAGTCCAAAGGCTTGCACATCTGATTAAGAGTGGACTTTGTATCATTCTATACATATCCATAAACTTGTCACAACTCAGAACACAAATTGATAGCATCCAAAACACCCTAAAACTCAAAAACATCAAAATTCTGCCAAAACATTGCAGTTCTGCAAAATCATTGCCAACTTCATTTTGGCTCGTGCATTTTGCCCTTTAACATTTGAAACATCTTCCACATATCCTACTAAAGTTATCCAAGCCTTTACATTGTTGCTGTAACCCCTGTTTCAGCCATTGCCATTTTCACTTTGGAAGCTTACAACTTGACTTCTATAGAGACTTCTGGCCATCCACAAAGCAAGCTAGGCATTGGAATAGCTTGAAGGAACTTCAAGGAAGCTCAAACGATCCTCAGGCCTCACTCAAAGTCCCCACATTGTCATATCCAAATCCAGCTGAAGGAGATATTTTTCAAAACTCTATCTCTCTATTTAAGCATCCTCAAGCCACAATTTATGAAGCAAAAATGTAGTCCTTAACATGGTGAAGCTGTAGATATGCATACTTTCCATTTATATTAATTGAGATGAGAGAATTTGAAGTTTGAAAATACTGAAATTTCTATGTCACGATTTAGGGCCATTAAAATTCTCTCTGATCTTTGAGAGTTAGGTTACAAATTTTATATCATTGGAATCGTGAGATTACAAGCTACATGTTTTATGTTATGTTTTTTTGTTTTTATGCAAGCAATAGCAAGTTACAGGTTTGAACCATAAGCGCGCGAAGGAGAAGGAACCAAGGACAGGGACGAAGCTAATGTTCTGGGCCTTGGCGCATTGGGCCTGTTTGCTTTTGTTATTCACACTCCCCTGACCACTATTTGCACCCCCTGACCTATTTTGTTATATTTTTTCATATTTTCTCATATTTTTTATGTTTATTGATTTTAATAATTTTTTCTGAACATTAAAAAATCACAAAAAATAATTTCTTAATTTTTTTTGCAATTTTATTTTATTTTATTTATTATTTTTTTACATAGAAAATAGCTTATTAGAATAAATAGAATTTTATTTTCTTATATAAATTGTAAATACATTTAAAAATACCATACATTTTTATTTTTATTATTTATACACATAAAATATTATTTCCGTACATATTTTAATTTTTAATATTTGTACATAATATTATTTATTATTTTCTTGTATAAAAAATGGACAAAATAAATAATAAGTAAGGATATATTTCTTTTAATCAAAATTAGGGTTTCACCCTTTAAAAAAAAATATTTTTTCTCTTATTTTTAGGGCTTAAATATTTTATTTTCTCATACAAAAAAAAATGCAACATTTTTTTGCATAATTACATTTTTTTGCAAATTTAAATAATTGTATATTTATTTAATTCGCACAATATTCAATTGGGTTGTAATAGTATTTTTAGGGTTTATTTTGTGCAATATCCCCATTCAAAAACTTGTATCCCCCTCCCATAATAATTGTTGTAATAACTTAGTTTACATTTACGCAATTTATCGCTTTATATACTTGTGTAGTAAATTAGGGTTTTGCATGATAAGACCAAAAACAAACAAATAGACAAGACCTAATACAAGACAAATCAAAAGCATGTAAAATGACACACATTGCACACTAGCACCCTTAGGGTTTCACCCACTTGGTTGCCTAAATAAAAATGACCATGTTATGCATGCGAAGTATCTTGGCAAAACAAAACAAAAATAAGATCATAGTCCCTCGATGACGCTATCAAAAGGTTGCCTAAACAAATGATCTTGGTCCCTCAAACATGCTAAGATACTTGGCAATATTGCTATCATGGTCATACGATGACCCACGCCCGTCCCGTTTACATCCAAAGATAGGGTTGTTTACCAAATCAATGGTAAATCAACAATGTCAAAGGAATAAAAATGCACAAGAAAGACATTTGAGTAGATAGATAGCTTCTAGTTATTTGATCATTTCAAAACAATCCTTGCTATTTTCAAAAACACACACACATTTTCAAAACATTTCCAAAAAATTTACAAAACATTGAAACATTTTTCAAAAGATAAACATCTTTGTATACATTCTTACGAACAAGAATCATTACAAAGATTGTCTAAACGATGGCCTCTTTTCAAAATACTTTTAAAACCACACAAAGCACCATTTCAAACAATTTCAAAAGCAAAGCAAGTGATCTAAACAAGTAACTAAGATCCCATGGAAAACCATGGATGAAAAGGATGCTAGCACCTTCCCTTTTCATAATCTACCCCCGAACTCAAGAAAACATCTCAAAGGTCTTTCCTGTGCTTTTTTTACCTTTCCTTTTGGATAAAAGAAAAGTCAGTGGCGACTCTTGATAACCGCAACATTTGCAAACACAAATGCAAAACCTCAAGTCAGTTCTCCCACCGCATCACACATGTGATCTTACATGCACACACTCACATTTGCAGATCCACATCTACTCCGGATCTCATTGACAACGACTCTGCTATTGCCATCTATGACTTTAAAAATCCAATCTATCAAGCCGAAGACGAAGGTGATAAAGATTGTGAAATACCTGGGGAACTTGCCAGACTTCTGTTACAAGAGGAAAAGGCCATTCAACCACACGAGGAGTCAGTTTAAGTGATAAACCTAGGTACTGAGGCAGACAAGAAGGAAGTCAAGATTGACGCCAACTTGAAAGACTGTGTCAAGAGAAGATTGGTCCAGATGTTACACGACTATGTTGAAGTGTTCGCTTGGTCATATGAAGATATGTCGAGGCTTGATACTGATATTGTAGTTCATTATCCGCCAATGAAGGAAGATTATCCTCCGGTCAAGCAAAAGGTTCGTCGCATGCGGCTAGACATGTATGAGAAAATAAAAGCTGAGGTAATGAAATAGTTCGATGCAAGTTTCCTGGCAGTGACGTCATACCCTCAATGGGTGGAAAATGTTGTTCCAGTAACAAAGAAAGACGATAAAGTCTGTATGTGCATAGACTACAAGGATTTTAATAGGGAAATCCCCAAAGACGATTTCCCACTACCTCATATTGATGTCTTGGTTGAAAACACTACTCAACACAAAGTTTTCTCCTTCGTGGATGGTTTCTACGGGTACAATCAAATCAAAATGGCACCCGAAGACATGGAGAAAACCACTTTTGTTACACAGTATGGCACCTTCTGTTATAAGGCCATGCCTTTCGGTTTGAAGAATGCAGGGGAAACCTATCAACGGGCTATGGTAGCTCTATTTCATGATATGATTCATCATGAGATAGAAGTTTATGTTAATGACATGATTGCAAGATTGCAAACTGAGGAAGAACACCTTGATCATCTCCACAAGCTATTTGAGAGGTTGAGGAAATACAAGTTGAGGTTGAATCCCAACAAATGCACCTTTGGAGTGAGGTCTAGAAAACTCCTAGGCTTCATCGTTAGTGGAAAAGGTATTGAAGTCGACCATGCAAAAGTTAAAGCCATACAAGAGATGCCAGCTCCCTGTACTAAGAAGGAGGTCAGATGTTTCTTAAGTCGACTCAACTATATTTCCCGATTCATATCTCACTTAACTGCTACTTGTGAGCCAATCTTCAAACTGTTGAAGAAAGATCAAGTAGTCAGATGGAAAGACGATTTCCAAGCAGTTTTTGGCAAGATTAAGGAGTACCTACAAGAACCTCCAATCCTGATGCCTCCAGTTGAAGGAAGACCTCTGATTATGTACTTGACTGTATTAGAGAATTCAATGTGTGTGTGTTGGGCCAACATGACGAGTCTGGCCGAAAAAAGCATGCAATATACTACCTTAGCAAAAAGTTTACCGACTGTAAAACTAGATATTCACTGCTCGAGAAAACTTGTTGCGGTTTGGCTTGGGCTGATCACCGGATAAGACAATATATGTTGAATCACACCACTTTATTGATTTCTAAGATGGATCCCATCAAGTATATCTTCAAGAAGCCAGCTCTCTCCGGACGAATATCTAGATGGAAATTGATATTGACTGGATCTGATATCCAATATACTACACAAAAAGCAATAAAGGGAAGTGTTTTGGCGGATCATTTGGCCCATCAAGCTGTTGAGGACTACCAACCCATGAACTTTGAATTCTCGGACGAGAATATCATGCTGATAACCATCTGTGAAAAGCATGGACCGTATGACGGACCTGAACAAGGATCCCAATGGACTATGGTTTTTGATGGAGCTTCCAATGCATTGGGTAATGGAATTGGTTTCACTGCCAGACTTTGCTTCGACTGTACAAATAACATGGCTGAGTATGAAGCATGCATCTTGGGTTTAAAGGCTGACATTGACCTAAGAATCAAATTCTTAAGCGTACACGGAGATTCAGACCTAGTAATCAGTCAAGTTAAAGGAGAGTGGGATACCAAACATCCAAATTTGATCCTCTACAAAGAGAATGTGCTAACCTTGATCCCTTACTCCGAAGAGGTCACCTTTGAACACTTTCTAAGGGAAGAAAATCAGTTGGCAGATGCTTCAGCAACTGTGTCGTCTATGTTCAAGGTCGACTGGGTCAATGAAGCTCCCAGAATTACTATCGAAAGATTCAACGAACTTGCATACTGTTATGAGATCGACACTGATGAAGAGAAGCCATGGTATCATGAAGTGAGAAAGTACCTTGAAGCATAAGAATATCCTGAGGGAGCCTCCATCAACGACAAGAAATTCTTGTGAAGGTTCTCAGCCAAATTCTTCCTAAGCAATGGGATTTTGTACAAGCGCAACCATGATTCTACCTTGCTCTGTCGCATGGACAAGAAGGAGGCAAAGAAGATCATGGAGGACATGCATGACAGTATCTTTGAAACTCACTCTAGTGGACACACTATGGCCAAGAAAATTCTGAGGGCTGGTTACTATTGGTCAACTATGGAAACTGATTGTCACCACCATTCTAGGACTTGCCATAAGTGTCAGATCTATGCCGACATGGTTCTTGTGCCTCCAATACCCTTGAACATCATGATGACTCCATGGCCATTTGCAATGTGGGGCATTAACATGATTGGAGAGATCAAGCCCATTGCCTCTAATGGGCATCGCTTCATCCTCGTCGTCATTGATTATTTCACCAAATGGGTCAAAGCTGCTTCATTTGCCTCATTCACTAAGAATGTTATTGCCCAGTTTATCAAGCATAATCTCATCTTCCGGTACGACATCCCTGAAAGGATCATCACCGACAATGAAACCAACCTCAATAATGCTATGATCACTGAACTCTATATGCAATTCAAAATCAAGCATCACAATTCTTCTCCTTACAGACCTAAGATGAATGGCACAGTGGAAGCTGCCAATAAAAACATAAAGAAGATTGTGCAAGATATGGTGGTGACCTACAAATATTGGCATGAGATGCTACCATTTGCTCTTCATGGCTATTGTACCTCGGCACGAACATCAACTGGGGCAACCCTATTCTCCTTAGTCTATGGCATGGAAGCCATCCTGCCTATCAAAGTTCAGATTCCTTCCTTAAGGATTATGAAAGAAGCAGACTTAGGCGAAGACAAATGGATTCAGACTAGGTTGGATTAGTTAAACATGATTGATGAGAAGGGACTGGATTTTATCTGTCATGGTTAAATGTATCAAAAGCGTATGATCAAGGCATTCAACAAAAAAATAAAACCTCAAATATACCAGGCTGGTGACTTGGTAATAAAGCGCATCATTTTACCACAAGGAGATCCCAGGGGCAATTGGTCTCCCACTTATGAAGGGCCATTTGTTGTCAAGAAAGTATTCTTTGGCGGTGCTATGATGCTAACCACTATGGACGATGAAGATTTCCCACACCCTGTGAACACAAACATAGTCAAAAAATACTATGCATAAGAATGACCCGCTAGGTTGACATACCTAGGCCAAAATAAGGGCATCCCGACGAACTAAAAGGATTCGGGAAAAAATTAGGGATATACACAAAAGATTGTACACCCGGTAAGTCGAAAACCTGAAAGGGAGACTTGGGCAAAAATGGGTATCCTGGTGGACTGAAAACTCGAAAGGGTGGTCTAGGCAAAAGTTATGGATCAAAAGCGTACAACTATGTCTCGTCGGATCACTAACATTCACCTTTATTACCGAGGTCAAAAGTTCAAACGATACGAGGTCAATTCAATCAACTTCTTTCGACGACAAGAGATGATGTTCAAAGACATAAGGGCAATAATAGAGTTGGAACCTGTGATATGGTGGCAAAACCGACTGTTAATACCGGTTTTTCATTTTTTGTTCGCAAATGTCGCGGTAAGCAAGAGTCGCCACCGACTTTTCTTTTATCCAATAAAGAAAGGGCGAAAAGCACAAAAAAAGACCTTTTTTCGAGATTTCTGAGTACGGGGGTTAGATTATGGAAAGGGAAGGTGTTAGCACCCTTTCCATCCATGGTTTTCCATGGGCTCTTAGGTACTTGCTCATTTTTGAAATTGCTTGTGTTTGTATGTTTTGAAAAGCTTTGAAAATGCCTTAGTGCGGCGATTCACTTTATGGTAACTCTTGTATCGGTCCTCAAGAGTGTGATAAAGTGTTTTTGAAAACTTTGTTTGAAAAGTATGTTTGAAAGTGTAGGGTGTAAAAATCTGATTTGAGCAAGCACCTAACAGTTATCTACCTACTCGAAAAAAGGCGTTCTTTTCCTTCTTTCCTTCAGACCGTGTTATCCTACTATTAATGAGTAGGTAACCCTAGTCGTTGGATGTTTGAGGGACTATCAAAAGGGACGTAATGGTCATTGAAGGCGACATGTAAGGATATCTTAGCATTTTGAAGGGACTATCATTATAAGGTCATTTCTCGTAGGCAACTCGAGGGACATTTATGGACTATGATCTTTATGACGATTTAACCGAGGGTCTTTGCTAAGAGTATCCCTACGTTTTGAGGGACATGACCATTGTTTCTGAAGGCAACCAAGTGAGGTAATACCCTAGGGGTGAAAGTGTGCAAAAGTGTGCTTTTTCAGATATATCATCTTGAAGTTAGTGGTCTAATGGTTAATTGATTTACCTTGTTATGCACACCTAAGTTACTAAAAGTTATATATACAAGCATATACAAAATATAAAAGCGAGAAATAAAGGGTCCTACGCTATTACAGGGCTTTGGTGCAATTACATAATTAGTGACTGAAAATTAAAAATGCAGAATTAAAACCCTAATTAAACTATTACAAACCGGGCGCAATTACATAATGAAAAAAATAATATAGCAGAAATAATAAACACGGGAGGAATAACGAAGCGTCTAAACCTTAAAACGCGCATAGGTTATGAGAAAAGATTTTTGTTGTTTTTATTTGGAAAAAGGTTAAATGATTAAAAGGGTAATTAATTAATTTGGGAAAAAATTATTAATTAAAAATTAATTCTAAGAAAACTAATATTTTTGATATTTTTGAAGAAAAAAGATTTTGCAATTTAAACCTAGATTCTAATTGATTTTATTTTTAAAAGAAACAAGTCAAAATAATTAATTACGTTAATTTACAAAATTAATTTTAACAAAAAACATAATTCTATTTTTCATGGTTTTATTGATTTTATGATTAAATAAAAAAAACTAAATTTAAAACAATTAAAATAAAGAAATTAAAAAAAACAATATAAAGAAGAAATAGAATGGGCCTGATGTTGTGAAGCATTTTGGGGGGTGCTGATTGGATTTGCAAGGCCCAAGATTCTGTAAGCCCAATGCAAACGTGAGATCCAGTGTGGAACAAGCTGGGAGGTCCATCATGTGGCTACTTCCCCAAGGCGTTAGATCTGGCGCTGCTTGATCTGATGGTGATGAATTTGAGGCCTATGATGAGCGTGTTGGGAATGGAAGTATTGGATCTGCAAGAAAATTATGAGAAAAATAATATGCAGGAGGTAGGGGTCAAACCCCTGACCTCCCACATGGGCACGCCTTAAACCTTTCCCCTTTGCCATCTAAGCCAGCCGATCATTCATTATACAAAACAAACATAATAGAATATATTGGATAGTGGTCAGTAATTATAACAAATCGCACGAGCCATTCAAACTAGCCAACCAGCTCTTGCCACGCAGTCGTCTTCCCCAATGGCTGGCGTTTTAGATAGAACTTTTACCTACAGATAACCTGCTGTAACTATAACCCTGCGTATTTCAAAAATCACAGCCACACAATAAAAATGAAATCTAAACACATATATCAACTGGGTTTGATCTCGTGAGTGCAATGGTGTTCATCGTTTGGCTTAATTTCACCTCTACTGAAAATCCCTAAAACAAAGCTTCAAACCCTAGCAATGGCAGTTGTCCATACAAGCATTAAAAAATTGATTATGCAAACATGTTCTAAATGATTATACAAACATGAATATGTAGTCAAAATTCATTTATCATGCGTAAATTGTCAAAATCGAATTCAAGAAGACAAGGGAAAACCATAGTTCTGTATGCGTGGTTTCTGAAGGTATTGAGGCGTGGTAATGATCTAAATAGCTTCCAAATGTGCCCAGGAGTTGATTGCAAGCTTTAGAATGCCTTGAATCTCCCTACAAATGCCAAACCGAATGCCATTTTTTTGGTACAAAATTGGAGTTCTTGTGTCAATTCTACACAGCCAAATCCTTCTTTTTTTGCTCTGGGAACGTTGTGGACATATAATAGAACGAATTAGGTCAACAAAAACAGATACAATCTTGAAAAATTATGGAAAAGAGATTTGATTTGTATCTTGTATTTTTTATTTTTAAATTTGGCCAAATCATGATCTTTTCCAATCCAATTAGTCCTTGTACGAATTACATGATTTGCCAGCTGATTGTAGACTCATAATGTGCTCATAAAATCCACTCTTTGATTTTATTTCATTATTCCATTATTTTAAATGAATAAAAAATCAAAAAAAATAATAAAAATAATAAAATAACAATTGGATAAGCTCAGGGGTCGTGGGTCCTCTTAGGAACAAATTTACAATAATAAAACATGGGCCCATTTGGAAAAAAAATTAATTTTGATCAATGTTGACTTCATGCACATTTCCAAAATTTGGTCAACCTTAGCAATGCACATCTATCTCATTTTTGACCCTAAGAGGGTGTTCTTGGACTTTTTAGAAAGATTAGGATGTCCTCTAAACAACCCTTTTATTTTCATTTGAATTGGATCTTCCATGTTCGTGTAAGGAGCTTTGACCCAAAAGGTGTTTTTGTTGACTTTTTGAAATGACCTATAATGTCTAAGCTTATATCTTTTGATTGTGGCATTTCTTTACCTTGAGGGCTGAAGAGAAGTTGTAGGGAATTGGATTCTCTTCAAAATGATCCTTGTTTGGAAAATTTCTAATAAAGTATGAGAAAGTTATGCCTGGTCAAAGTTTGGTTGACTTTTCCTATAGAAACCCTAAATTGCCATTTTTGACTTTTGATGAGTTAGGAGCGTTTCTTGAGGAATCTTGATCAACCCTTGATCGAATGATGGATATTACTTCAAAATGTTGATGTTAACCAAAAATCTTGAAGTTTGACTGTATTTGGGCCACAGTTGACGTTTGACCTAGTATAGTTGATTTTCAGGCATTTGAGCAGTTGACTGAGAAAACTTGTTGTGCAAGGCATGAAACTTGGCATGGATGATCTTGAGGACATATTAGGACAATTGAGACCATTTGGGACCCTTGGAACTCAACCATCCTGCTTTAAATTGAAACCCTAATTTGAGGCTTATTGTCTTAAGAGGAGGATTTGTCTGGTCAATCTTTAGTCAACTTGAGCAATTGAGGACCTCTAGGGGTATGTCTTATGTGAGAATGGGAGGGAAAATTTTGTGGCACAACAGCTGCCCCTGTTCAATCCTTTTAAACCCGAGGATTTAGATTGGCTTGTCCGCATTTCGTGATCTGAGGGTGAAAGATGATTGAACACTAGAGTACTCCGAAATTTGCACTCGCACGAAGTAATACTGATGGTTGATGACGTTAGGAATGGGCTTACAGATGCCACTTGGAGAAGATGACGGAATATCGTTGGAGATGGGCTTAAAGATGCCATCCAGAGAATGTGACGAGGAGTCGTCGGAGATGGGCTTAAAGATGCCATCTAGAACAATGATGATTTCATGAGATATTCCTAGGTGGGAATTCCTGTTCCTGTTGTTAGGGAGGACTTCACTGAGGAATGTTGGTCTCTGTCTCGAGGAATAGAGTCTAGGAGCTGCAGTTGTCCATTACTCTACTAGGGAGTCATCTCTTGATTGAAGAGACGGAAGTGAACTACTATCTGGTCAGGATCCAGTCTTCATAGTGACTTGCTGAGGATAATAAGGCTGACTGCTATCTGATCGTATTCCAGGTTTCACAGTGACTTACTGAGGAATATGAAATTAAACTTTTATCTGGTCAGGATCCGGGATTCACAGTGTCTTGAATTGTTGATTGACTATTATCCGGTCAGTTTTCAGGCTTCATAGCTTCTTTAACTGGAATAGAAATCTTAGTATCAATTTGACTGAACCAGAGTAAGGTCTCAAGTTGTCTTCAAATGGGATAGAAATCTTAGTGTCGATTTGACTAAACCCAGGAAAGGCCTTGAATTAACTTTGACTGGCATAGTAATCAGGAGGATCTTAGTAGCGATTCAACTGACCCAGCCGAAAGTCTTGGCACATCTTCCACTAGCATAGTAATTAGAGAGATCTTAGTGTCGATCCGGCTGATCCAGAGAAAATCTTATGTTAACTTTGACTGGCATAGTAATTAGGAGAATCTTAGTAGCGATTCAACCGACCCAGACGAAAGTCTTAGAATCTCTTCCACCGGCATAGTGAGCAGAGAGATCTTGGGATTACCTTGACTGGCATAGTAATCAGGAGAATCTTAGTAGCGATTCAACTGACCCAGACAAAAGTCTTGGAATCTCTTCCACCGACATATTAAGTGGAGAGATCTTAGGTTAACTTCGGCTGGCATAGTAATCAGGAGAATATTAGTAGCGATTCAACTGACCCAGACGAAAGTCTTAGTACATCTTCCAATAACATAGTAATCAGAGAGATCTTAGTGTCGATCTGGCTGATCCAAAGAAAATCTTAGGTTAACTTTGACTGGCATAGTAATTTGGAGAATCTTAGTAGCGATTCAACCGACCCAGACGAAAGTCTTGGAATCTCTTCCACCGGCATAGTGAGAAGAGAGATCTTGGGATGACCTTTACTGGCATAGTAATCAGGAGAATCTTAGTAGCGATTCAACTGACCCAGAAAAAAATTCTTGGAATCTCTTCCACCGGCATAGTGAGCAGAGAGATCTTTGGTTAACTTTGGCTGGCATAGTAATCAGGAGAATCTTAGTAGCGATTTAACTGACCCAAGCAAAAGTCTTGGAATCTCTTCCACCGGCATAGTGAGCGGAGAGATCTTAGGTTAACTTCGGCTGGCATAGTAATCAGGAGAATCTTAGTAGCGATTTAACTGACCCAGACGAAAGTCTTGGAATCTCTTCCACCGGCATAGTGAGCGGAGAGATCTTAGGTTAACTTTGGTTGGCATAGTAATCAGGAGAATCTTAATAGCGATTTAACTGACCCAGACGAAAGTCTTGGAATCTCTTCCACCGGCATAGTGAGCGGAGAGATCTTAGGTTAACTTCAGATGGCATTGTAATCAAGAGAATCTTAGTAGAGATTCAACTGACCCAGACGAAATTCTTGGAATCTCTTCCACCGGCATAGTGAGCGGAGAGATCTTGTGAGGACATCTTTCTGAGGAAAATCCCAGAATAGCCCTTTATTAGACGTATCTTGTTGATTTGATCTTTTCCCTGAAAGGTAAAGAGTTAATCGTATGCAATGTCATGATGTATGAAATGCATTGTGATGATGTTCTCAAAATAAATGAGATTGTACTGTATGTAATATGTATGCGCCTTCCATGATGTATGGATATGGGATGCTATTGCAGTAATTTTTAGTCGGGGAAATAAATCCCAGACTGCTGCTGAAAAGTATTAGGGGACTGAATTCTTAATTTCCGTTGGGGATGGTGAATGGAGATGACTATACTATGGATTTACTCCTTTTTGTTTGCGAATATTCTGCCAGGGAGAGACTCTGCTTGAGAATAAACTCTGCAGAGGAATAACTCTGTTTTCGAGAGGAGATGCTTTGCTGAAATATTTTGCCGATTTAGAGAAATAAAACTCCACCAGGGGATGAACTTTCGTAGTTGGAGAAATAAACTCTATTGGGGATTGAGCTTGTGTATTCAGAGAAATAAACTCTGCTCGGGAGAAAACTTTATGAACCACTTGCGATTATAAAATTTGGCTGGGGGATATAGATATTGACTCTCCGAAGGAACTTTACTGGGGAAAGTAACTCCTGTTTGGGGAAGCCGATGTCAAAGCTTTTGGTTATCCCTACTCTTTGGGGGGTTTAGATGTCACGGTGTCGTATGCTAAGGACGTAGCAGTGACTTTGCATCAAGACATTTCTGCCCCTGTACCTGTTGGAGAAAGTACCTACTGAGGCTTTATGGATGGATCTACGTGTTGAAACAAGTGTCAGACATCTGTCTCTGGATCGTATTTGGACTGTTGCTAGAAGATATTCTGGAATGAGTAACAGGATGACATCTGTTTATGGATCATACCCGAACCATTTCTAGATGAGAATCTGAAATAAGTGTCAGGATAACACCCGTATCTGGATCGTACCTGAACCGTTTCTAGATGAGAATCTGGAGTATTCAGAATGTTTCTGTTGGGGAAGGGAAACTCTATAATCCGCTTGGGGAATCCCGAGAAGCTTGGCGACTTCATTGGGGAATTTATGTTGGAGCAGTAATTTGGAGATTTTACTCTGCCGAGGGTATGAAAACACCTGACATCAATAGGTTGTAAGCCGAGAATATGGCCGTGATCTTGTAGTAGAATTCCCCTATCTTGATACCTGTTGTAGAAAACATCAACCGGGGATTTTGTAGATCGTTTGACTATTATCCCAACTCTTGGAGTCCTTGGTGAATGCAGATCAGGGTAGTAAACCTTCTACTGATTAGACAAGTGACGAGATGACAGGACATAGTCGTATGCTTTAATCCCTAACTTTTTCCTGGACCGTCTTTTCAGATTTTTCAGTCCACCGGGATACCCTTTTTTCTCAAGCCGCCTTTTCATGTTTTCGACTTACCGGGTGTACAAATTTTTTGTTTTTATCTCTAATTTTTGCCTGAACCCTTTTGGTTCACCGGGATGCCCTTATTTTTTCCTAGGCCAGTCAACCTAGCAGGTATTTATTCACGCGTCGTATTTTACGATTATGTCCACGTTCACCGGGTATGGAGAATTGTCACTGTCCATAATAGTAAGCGTTGCCACACTACCCGAAGATGCTTGCTTGATCGTACATGATTCGTTGCTGGAATTCATGCCCAATGCCCCAAGTGACTCAGATGGAGATCTGCCCCTGGCTATTTGGCATCTTTGAGAGATTCCTTGAATCTTGACTTGACTGCCCCAAATGATGGACAATGATCATGCCGTGCCCCTTAGTTGGAAGTGTTTTTCCACTTAAGGTGATCCTTTTTATTGAGAAGGTTTTTGTTCACTAGATATTCGTCATGCGAATTTCTCTGCTGTTGAACAAATAGTCATATGCAAACAATGGTATTTTAAGAATGCAAAGCTTATGTCTGTCTTGAAGTTTGAAAATTTATTTTTTAGTAAAACAAACAAATTTTGTAAAAGTGTGATGTCAACTCAAGATTTATAGCGAACACTACAGGAGTCAGAATACCTTTTGTAACTGTATGCTTTTGAACTAACCCATGCTTCAGCTAGGACTTTTAAGGGTTGTAACGTGGTCTGGTTCATGGTTTAAGAAACAAAGGATACATGCTCAAATTTTATTTGTACCCACTCGTTCTTCGTGATGTTCTTTAGTCATATGCTCAGTTAATTATGCATTTAGATCCCAATTGAGTCTGGCATCTTGTCCTTGATGTTCCGGTGATGGTTCGGATACTGAAAGTTTATTTGAAAGAGGCAGCCATTTTGTAATCTTTTTTGTTGAGAATTTGTAGTAACCTCTTTTTTGGTTTTCGTTATCCCTTCTTTTCCCTGAACTGTTTCTTTTTGTGATTACAGTCAGCGGGATGCCCCAGTTTTTTTTAGTCTCCTCCATAGGTTTTGACTTAATGGGCTTTTATTTTGAGAGATAATGACTGCCTGTTCTTAATGATTATGCAGAACCATCACCATCTTTTGATTTAGAAGGACATCTTCGATGCCATTCATTGTGTACGAAGCAGAAGATTTTGACTGAATGCGCACCTGAATTAACTGAGAAAACTACCCTGCCCCAGGCTACGATTAAAGGGTTTTAATTTGTGTGAAAAGAAAAAAACTCCTACTTCTTAGGCTCAAAGGGGTTGACTAGGGATTATCTTCCTTATAACTCCACTGTCTGGGATTTGAAACAACGCCTGTACATCGTCAGCAGGGTCTGTTCAAAAGCATACTGTAGACATTATGGTATCATTTTCGTCATCCTCCCTCTAAAGGCTCATAGCTTTTGATCGAGAGTGGAACATCACAAAAAGGAAAGCAATTTAAATATAGTGAATACAAATGAATTGATTCAAAATAGACATATGCAATGCATTGATAAAGTAACAAAATTTGACATGAATAAATGTTCGAACAATCAAAAGAAAGTTACAAATTGAAAATTCTAATGAACGAAAAGCATTCTTGTCAGAACTTGTCACTTCAAATGGTGGGCCGTGGAGGACTGGCAGAAGAACTCAACCTGACCTTCTTGTGTAACCTCCAGCACTCCTTCATCAATCAAGTTTTGAATTTTATATTTCAACCTCCAACAATCATTAGTATCATTCCCCGGACTATTGGAGTCATAAGCACACCTTGCATGAGGATTGTAGTTAGGGGAAGAAGTCCTCGGATTCGGATGAGGCCCTATCAACGTAACCAAATTCATTCTCAACATGTGTCGTAAAGCTTGAGACAACGACATGTTGAGTTTGGTAAACTGCCTCTTGGGTGTATCCGGCTTACTCTAATTAACTCGTTGTTTTTGGAGAGGTTGTTGTTGGACCCGTGATGTAGTAGCAATTTGGAAAGGTCCAACCTCTTATCTTCTCGGAGGTTGATCAATGACTTGGTCCCCAGCCTCGATTGCTTTTTTCATACGGTTGTATCCGTCTTGATGAAGTTTGTTGATAATAGCTCTCGGCTCTTCTTGTCCCCGGTCTAGGCCTTGGATAAGAGCCATATGCCCCAACATCTGGGTTCTCATTGCTTCTACCTTAGCTCGCAGTTGTTCCAACTGTTCGTCCTTATTGTCTTCAGGACTTTTCTTGGCCAGGTCCCCAGCAAGGAGTGCTTTCAACTCTTCCTGCCCCTTGGATAGGTTTAGGAACATTTCCATGAACTGAGCCTCTTGAGTTTGGAGATCTCTGTTGTCTTGTTTGAGAGCCATTGATGAAATAAACATCGAGAACATGAGAGACATGTACTGGAGATTACCTGTTATGCAATGACATGTATGAAATGCAAATGTTTTCAAGGATCTTGTGGGGTAAACAAGAAAATGTCAGAATTTGAAACTTGCAGCTTTGATTGAAGAACTTTGTATCGTTGAATGTCCTCCTACGAGAGTCAAGCTCACCATACCGAGTGGGTCATAGCCCCTGACTCAAGTTGTTGTGTTTTAATATTTTGACAGCATTAGTTAGAGGAAAATAAATCCTCTTGCCCCTTGCTAGACGTCTGGTTCATCATAACCTGCATTACAAGCCCTTGAGATCCTTGAAATGGTTAAGGATATGATGTGGCATGATGCTATGATGTGTATGCTATGCATCAAGCAAAAATGAAGGGTAAGAAACCAAATTATTGGATTTATACAAACAATGTCCTACAAGGAATACAAACAAAGCCCTGCAATAAGTTCAAATTGTTAGGAAAAGAAAGCAAACAAGTCACACAAGTAGCCTTAGGTTTAGGCTTGCATGGGTTCCATAGGTAAGTACCCTCTTGAAGTTTAGTTGGTTCAACCTATCCTATTAATAGTAACCGGGTTCTAAGGAGCCTCAATATCATTGACCTTCCCTGAAATTGTTTCAGCTCCGCACCGAAGTATTGCAGCCAAAAAATCCTAAAAGTCCAGCCTCAATGAGTGTAGTATCGAGTATCAACCAATCTTCGGTCAAAACTAAAGCCGGTTATCTCACTACTTCCTAATGGCTTGGATGATTCAATTTAAAGGTTCTAAAGGTCAGTTAGCGCTTAGTGATACCATGAGGAAGCCTAATGTTATCCTTAACTTATTCAAGGAACATTAGTACAATCTAAAGTATCGTGCTAACGTAGCCACCACTTTGCCCGTATCGGTATACACCGTACAACCTCCATGGTTTATTGCTACTTACCTAATAAGGTGCCCCAGATCCGGGTATAGGATCTTTAGAAGAATACCCCAACAAAACCCTCAAATATAAAAGCAATCAAAGCAAACAGAAGAAGGCAATTTAAAATGATCTAAACCCTAAGGTAAACCCCGCTTTATACTAAATCCCCAGCAGAGTCGCCAGTTCTGTGATACGGTGGAAGAACCGACTATTAATACTGGTTTTGCATTTTTTGTTCGCAAATGTCGCGGTAAGCAAGAGTCGCCACCAAATTTTCTTTTATCCAACAAGGAAAGGGTGAAAAGAACAGAAAAATACCTTTTTTTTCGAGATTTCTGAGTACGGGGGGTAGATTATGGAAAGGGAAGGTGTTAGCACCCTTTCCATCCATGGTTTTCCATGGGCTCTTAGGTACTTGCTCATTTTTGAAATTGCTTGTGTTTGTGTGTTTTGAAAAGCTTTGAAAATGCCTTAGTGCGACGATTCACTTTATGGTAACTCTTGTATCGATCCTCAAGAGTGTGATAAAGTGTTTTTGAAAACTTTGTTTGAAAAGTATGTTTGAAAGTGTAGGGTGTAAAAATTTGATTTGAGCAAGCACCTAACAATTATCTACCTACTCAAAAAAAAGCGTTCTTTTCCTCCTTTCCTTTAGACCGTGTTATCCTACTATTAATGAGTAGGTAACCCTAGTCTTTCGATGTTTGAGGGACTATCGAAAGGGACGTAATGGTCATTGAAGGTGACATGTAAGGATACCTTAGCATTTTGAAGGGACTATCATTATAAGGTCATTTCTTGTAGGCAACTCGAGGGACATTTAGGGACTATGATCTTTATGACGATTTAACCGAGGGTCTTTGTTAAGAGTATCCCTTTGTTTCAAGGGACATGACCATTGTTTCCGAAGGCAACCAAGTGAGGTAATACCGTAGGGGTGTAAGTGTGCAAAAGTGTGCTTTTTCAGATATATTATCTTGAAGTTAGCGGTCTAATGGTTAATTGATTTATCTTGTTATGCACGCCTAAGTTACTAATAGTTATATATACAAGCATATACAGAATATAAAAGCGAGAAATAAAGGGTCCTACGCTATTATAGGGCTTTGGTGCAATTACATAATTAGTGACTGAAAATTAAAGATGCGAAATTAAAACCCTAATTAAACTATTACAAACCAGGCGCAATTACATAATGAAAAAAAATAATATAGCAGAAATGATAAACACGCGAGGAATAACGAAGCGTCTAAACCCTAAAACGCGCCTAGGTTAAGAGAAAAGACTTTTGTTGTTTTTATATGGAAAAAGGTTAAATGATAAAAAGGGTAATTAATTAATTTGGGAAAAAATTATTAATTAAAAATTAATTATAACAAAACTAATATTTTTGATATTTTTGAAGAAAAAATATTTTTCAATTTAAACCTAGATTCTAATTGATTTTATTTCTAAAAGAAACAAGTCAAAATAATTAATTAATTTAATTTACAAAATTAATTTTAATAAAAACCTAATTCTATTTTTTTTATAGTTTTATTGATTTTATGATTAAATAAAAAAAACTAAATTTAAAATAATTAAAATAAAGAAATTAAAAAAACAATATAAAGAAGAAATAGAATGGGCCTGATGTTGTGAAGCATTTTGGGGGGTGCTGATTGGATTTGAAAGGCCCAAGATTTTGTAAGACCAATGCAAACGTGAGATCCAGTGTGGAACAAGCTGGGAGGTCCATCATGTGGCTACTTCCCCAAGGCGTTAGATCTGGCGCTGCTTGATCTGATGGTCATGAATTTGAGGCCTATGATGAGCGCGTTGGGAATGGAAGTATTGGATCTGCAAGAAAATGATGAGAAAAATAATATGCAGGAGGCAGGGGTCGAACCCCTGACCTCCCACGCGCGCGCCTTAAACCCTTCCCCTTTGCCATCCGAGCCAGCTGATCATTCATTATACAAAACAAACATAATAGAATATTTTGGATAATGGTCAGTAATTATAACAAAACCCGCGCGCCATTCAAACTAGCCAACCAGCTCTTGCCACACAGTCGTCTTCCACAATGGCTGTCGTTTTAGCCAGAACTTTTACCTACGGACAACCTGCTGTAACTATAACCCTATGTATTTCAAAAATTACAGCCACACAATAAAAATGAAATCTAAACACATTGATCAACTGGATTTAATCTCGTGAGTGCAATGGTGTTCATCTTTTGGCTTAATTTCACCTGTACTGAAAATCCCTAAAACAAAGCTTCAAACCCTAACAATGGTAGTTGTCCATACAAGCATCAAAACAAATAATTGATTATGCAAACATGTTCTAAATGATTACACAAACATGAATATGTAGTCAAAATTCATTTATCATGCAGGAATTGTCAAAATCGAATTCAAGAAAACAAGGGCAAACCGTGGTTCTGTATGCGTGGTTTCTGAAGGTATTGAGGCGTGGTAATGATCCAAATAGCTTCCAAACATGCCCAAAAGTTGATTGCAAGCTTTAGAATGCCTTGAATCTCCCTACAAATTCAAAACCGAAAGCCACTTTTTTGTCAAAAAATTGGAGTTCTTGTGTCAACTCTACACGGCCAAATCCTTCTATTTTTTTGCTCTGGGAATGTTGTGGACATATAATAGAATGAATTAGGTCAACAAAAAGAGATGCAATCTTGAAAAATTATGGAAAAGAGATTTGATTTGCATCTTGTATTTTTGATTTTTAAATTTGGTCAAATCATGATCATTTCCAATCCAATTAGTCCTTGTACGAATTACATGATTTTCCAGTTGATTGTAGACTCATAACTTGCTCATAAAATCCAATCTTTGATTTTATTTCATTATTCCATTATTTTAAATGATTTATTTTGATTTAAATGAATAAAAAATAAAAATAAATAATAAAAATAATAAAATAACAAGTGGATAAGCTCAGGGGTCATGGGTCCTCTTAGGAACAAGTTTCAAACAAGAAAACATGGGCCCATTTGGAAAAAAAAATAATTTTGATCAATGTTGACTTCATGCACATTTCCAAAATTTGGTCAACTTTAGCAATGCATATCTATCTCATTTTTGACCCTAAGAGGGTGTTCTTGGACTTTTTAGAAAGCTTAGGATGTCCTATAAACAACCATTTTGGTTTCATCTAAATTGGATCTTCCATGTTCATGTAAGGAGCTTTGACCCAAAAGGTGTTTTTGTTGACTTTTTAAAATGACCTATAATGTCTAAGCCTATATCTTTTGATTTAGGCATTTCATGACCTTGAGGGCTGAAGAGAAGTTGTATGGAATTGTATTCTCTTCAAAATGAGCCTTGGTTGGAAAATTTATGATAAAGTATGAGAAAGTTATGCCTGGTCAAAGTTTGGTTGACTTTTCCTATAGAAACCCTAAATTGCCATTTTTGACTTTTGATGAGTTAGGAGCATTTCTTGAGGAATCATGATCAACCCTTGATCAAATGATGGATATTACTTCAAAATGTTCATGTTGACCAAAAATCTTGAAGTTTGACTGTATTTGGGTCACGGTTGACTTTTGACCTAGTATAGTTGATTTTTAGGCATTTGAGCAGTTGATTGAGAAAACTTGTTGTGCAAGGCATGAAACTTGGCATGGATGATATTGAGGACATAGTAGGAAAATGGAGACCATTTGGGACCCTTTGAACTCAACCATCTTTCTTGAAATTGAAACCCTAGTTTGAGGCTTATTGTCTTAAGAGGAGGATTTGTCTGGTCAATCTTTAGTCAACTTGAGCAATTGAGGACCTCTAGGGGTATGTCTTGTGTGAGAATGGGAGGGAACATTTTGGGGTACAACAGAACCCAATGAGATCACTTCCACATGGCTATATAATTTTGGTTTTCACTTTGCATTCTTTTTATTTTTCGACAACTTCCTCTTACTAGGATTTCCGTCTCCCTGTACAAAAACACATGTTTTTAGGCAAAGTATCAATACAAATATACTTTGAAGTGAAAACTTTTTGTTTTGTTTTTGTTTTGAGTGAAAAAACGTCCAATGACTAAAATTGAATGAACATATGCATATGAACATGATTAATTGTTAACAAATGTACGTACATGAACAATAATAAGCATTTACTCAAGGATTTAAGATATCCCCAAGGAGTCACTTTAATAAAATTATCCCCATGGAGTAAATTCATACATTCTCCATCCAGAGTGCCAATTAGTATATCTCCTAGAAATTCTCTTCCGAGTTTGGTTTTCCAAAGCTGAGAAAGAAAACCTGTAAAAATTCTTCCTCAGATTAATACATTTCCCCAGTAAGGTCTTCAGAATACCTTCCTTGACAGGGTTTATTTCCCCAATAGACTACAATCTCCCCAACTTGAGTTTACTTCTCAATGGACAACACCCCTTGTCAGCAGAGTTGATACTATCACCAAAAAGTAGTTGCAAAGCCTGGGACCCGACCAGATACTAGTTTAACTTCATCTTCCCAATACGATCATAAGTCTTTTATCCCCAGTCAGGGCATATGAGAATTAAATTCCCCAATAGAGCAATGGATAATCAAGGTTCCTAAACTCTACTCCCCAAATAGAAATCAGCATTCCATGCCGAGTTTCCTCAAACAACAAACAAGAATTCCCAGCGGAAATATTCCAAACAAGGTTGAAGAGATACATACTCCAGCAGTAGTCCGGGCTTTAGCTTCCCAAAAACTCCCCAACAGTTGTCAAGGATTTATTTTCCCAAACAAAGACACACTTCAAATAACATTTCACATTCATACATCATGCCTCGTTTATCTTGAGAACATCATTACAAAATGCATGCATCATGACACTGCATTACAACTAATTCTTTACCTTTTTAGAAAAGAACAATCACCAGATGAATACCACCAGTGACAAACAAGACCTCTACCGGTTCAGTTTAAGTCGACCAATAATTTATCCTGATTTCATTCCGGTAGACACTTTCTCTGCTTTAGTTAAATCGCTCTGAAGATTTATATTGATTCGTTATCCAGTTAAAGATTATTCAAGACCTCTGCTGGTTCAGTTTAAATCGACCAATGGTTTATCCTAATTTCGTTCCAGTAGACACTTCTATGGTTTAGTTAAATTGCTCTGAAGATTTATATTGATTCGTTATCCAGTTAAAGATTATTCAAGACCTCTGCTGGTTCAGTTTAAATCGACCAATGATTTATCCTGATTCCGTTCTGGTAGGCACTTTCTCTGGTTCAGTTAAATCACTCTGAAGATTTATACTGATTCGTTATCCAGTTAAAGATTATTCAAGACCTTTGCTAGTTCAGTTTAAATGGACCAATGATTTATCTTGATTCTGTTCTGGTAGACACTTTCTCTGGTTCAATTAAATCGTTCCGAAGATTTATACTAATTTGTTATCCAATTAAAGATTATTCAAGACCTCTACTGGTTCAGTTTAAATCGACCAATGATTTATCCTGATTCCGTTCCGGTAGACACTCTCTCTAGTTCATTTAAATCTCTCTGAAGATTTATATTGATTCATTATCCAATTAAAGATTATTCAAGACCTCTGCTGGTTCAATTTGAATAGACCAATGATTTATCCTGATTCTGTTCCGGTAGACACTTTCTCTGATTCAGTTAAATCGCTCCGAAGTTGTATACTGATTCGTCATCCAGTTAAAGATTATTCAAGACCTTTGCTGGTTCAGTTTAAATCGACCAATGATTTATCTTGATTCCATTATGGTAGACACTTTCTCTGTTTCAATTAAATTGCTCCCAAGATTTATATTGATTCGTTATCCAGTTGAAGATTACTTAAGACCTCTGCTCGGTTCAGTATAAATCGATCAAAGATTTATTCTGATACTTCTTCCAATCAACAGTCACTTTGGATGGCATCTATAAGCCCATCTCCGACAACATTCCATCATTCTCCAAATGGCATCTTTAAGCCCATTCCTGACATAATCAACCAACAACATTATTTCGTGCGAGTGCAAATATCTGGGCACTCTAGTGTTCAATCACCTTCCACCTTTCAAGTTACAAATGGCGGACCCGCCAATCTAACTCTTTAGGTTTAAGAAGATTGAACAGGGGCAGCTGTTGTACCCCAAACTTTTCCCTCTCTTTTCTCAAGACATTTCTCACAAGATCTCTAAAAGCTCAAGTTTGCACAAGTGTTGACTAGGTCAAACCATCTCCTAAACACTGATGCCTCAAATTAGGGTTTTGATTTTCACATGGATAATCATACTTCTAATGCCTCAAATAACCTTCATGGATCATTATAGATTTCCAATAATACTCATGTCAAGTTTCAAGTCTTGAATCACAAATTTGCTCACTTAATTGACCAAATGACTGAAAATCAACTATATTAGGTAAAAAGTCAACTATAGTTAACCTACAGTCAAACTTCATGATTTTTGGCCAACATCAATATTTTAAAGTCATATTCATCATTTGATCAAGTATTGATCACAATCCCTCAAGAAAAGCGCTCAATTTACCAAAGGGTCAAAATGGTCAAAATTAGGGTTTTGACTGTAATTGACTGATCAGTGACTTTTGACCTAATACATGATCTAATAGCTTGAAGCATAATCTCAAAGATTCAAATACAACATGTTAACCTAATTTCATACTTCAAAACATTCCTCAAGATCAATGGATTGATAGTTGAAATTTGATCAACTGATGAAAAGTCGACTGATGCACAAAAAGTCAAACTTTGACTTTTTGATCAAAATTTGATTTCAAAGATCACAATTCATCAAGACATTCAAAAATATGAGGCTTGATCATCAATAAATCAAGAAAGTCAAAAGTCAATATGAAAAATCAAACTTTCCAAGACTTGGAATTTTTTCTAAGTGTTTTATACATGACAATTTCATTACTTCATGCCAATTTTTCACCAAGATGCAAGATGATTCAAAAGAAAATTTCAACATGAAAGTTGTAGATCTTGATGAAATCTAAGCTTCCAAAAAATGCTTAGATTTTGAGTTATAAGCCCATAAAGTCATGCACTTTTTCTAAAATACTTAGTGAAAATTTGACCTAGTTTAGGCTAATTTTTGACCTAACTACTTGGCCAATTTTCACCAAGCTCCAAGATGATTTTGTCAAAATGGTCAACATGAAGGTTGTAGAGGATGTTTCAAGCTTTCCAAAATTTCCAAGGAATTTAAGAGATAATTCTTGAGCTAGAATTTTTGAAGAGATGAAGATGGCCTCATAAACTTGAATTATAGGTCATTTTCTTGATGAACATTTGATCCAATCTCATAGCCATGCTGCATAATATTGCTTTGCAGGCTTCTAACTTATGTTTCACTCCATAATTAATTAATTACACAACTGATAAAGCCATTGTCCAAGCATTTGAACCATTATCCAAGTTGTATTTCCATTTATGGCACAAAGTTACCATTCCATTCTTGAAAAGTTGCCTTAATCACAAAGTCAACTTGTCTCGAGCTTCTAACTTGTTTGTTCAGCACATACTCAACATACAAAGTCAGATAAACATGTTTAAAGCTTGTAACCACTCTAGATAGCCTTATACTGTACATTGGGACAATGTGTATCAAGCTTGCTTCAAAAACAAGCCAAAGAGCCATAACATGTGAACTTGTACTTATGATAATCTCAAGATCTCAAATCTTTTCCTATAAATTGAGGCATTGATTGCAAGCCTAGGACACGAAATTAGAAGCCTGAAAACTCCCTCATACTCCCTCCCACCATAAATTGGACAAAAACTCCATTTTTACCACAGTTCTGCCCTTGAACTTGTATCTTCCATTTCCATCGTGCGTTTTCCCTTAAAATCATTTTCAAAGCTTCCATACATCAAATATAGTTCATCCATGTCCCTGTTTTGGAACTGTAACACCTCCATCACCACTATCCAAACTCAAAAACAGCCACCTGCAACTTGACTTCTCCAGAACATTTCAGCCACTCTCAACTCAAGCTAAGCATTACATTAGCTTCCTAGAGGTCCAAGGAATTTAACCAGATCATTGCATCACCTTGAAGCAAGCTCAAGCTCAAAACACTAATTCCATTTTTAAGGCGAGTTTTATGACTTTTGAACTCTTTATATAGGCATCATTTGCTTTCCACTTTCAAAGATAAAATGTAGACATCATAGCCCTGAAACTGACCATGTCCTTGGGATTCATTTATATTGCTTGAGTAGTGAGAATTTTGAGTTTGAAATTGTTAAAAAGGTTAGGTTAAATTTGGTACCAAATAAAATTCATGTTCATCTTTGATTTATAGCTTTAATTATTTATATGACTGAACTCGTGATGAAATTTGGAGCAAGTTTCATGTTTATACTTTTGCAAATGGTTGTGAAATGAATGAGATAGTGTTTTCAAAAATGGTGTTGTAACTTCTGGCGCGAGGAAGAAGATGAACTCATATTCATGACTTGTTTTATAATATATATGTTTGGTTTTGTTTTTAACACCAGATGTATAGCCATCCCAGTGGTAATAAGCACACGCCTATGACTATAGGAACCTGGGTTCGAGCCCCAGTGGTACCCTTTTGTTTTTTCATAATTTCTTGTTTCAGATTCTATGCATAAAAGCCACGCGCGCCTACCACGGGCTTCATACCATCACTATCTGATGTGCAAGTAGGAAAAATAAAACATCCCACATGTGTAGCCCATGATACATCTCAAAAAGCCAGTAACACTGGATCACCAACAAGGCCTTGGGCCTCCCTGACCCGGGCCTCATTCCTTTTTGTTTCTACTTGTTGACACCCCCTTTTACTAAAGACAACATAGGCCCAATTTATTTTTGTTTTATTTCTGATTCTAACAAAACCCATGTCGGGCCTGCCAAAAATTATTTCTCACACCCCTTTTACTTTTTTTAACCACCAGGCCCAATTTTTATTTTTCTATATATATATATATATATATATATATATATATATATATATATATATATATATATATATATATATATATATATATATATATATATATATATATATATATATATATATATATATATATATATATATATATATATATATATATATATATATATATATATATATATATATTCTTTACTTATTTTGTTTAATAAAAATATAAAATATATTTTACTAAATAATTAAATTAAAACTTTCTATATTTTATTTTATTTTTCACCTTATTTATTTTTATAAATAAAAACCCCAAAAATATTTTCTTAACTAATTAATCCCTTTTTAATTAAATATAAATAGACTTAGGGTTTATTTAATTTTCTTTATAATCAAATTAGATTTTAGGTTTTGTTAGATAAGTTAATTAGTTTCTCTTGCAAAATTCATTAGTTTAATTAGGTTAATTAAATCCCCTTCTATCAAAAACTGATAAAAACATTTTTCTTTTATACTATCTTTATATTCATGTACATTTCATTGTTATGCATTATTCAATTGGCTTGTAATAGTAATTAGGTTTTAATTGCTTTCATCTTCATTTCTAAATTTGTATCCCGATCCCCAAGTATTGTAATAGTGTAGGACTTTTACATTCCACAATTTATCGCTTTCCATATTATTGCTAGTAATTAGGGTTTGTATGGAAAGACATAAAATCAATAAATATATAACCCTAAATTCAAGACTTCCATGCATGAAAACAAACACTTTGCACACTTACACCTCTAGGGTTAACCCGCACTTGTTGCCTTAGAATAAAATAGTCATGTCCTCGAACATGGGATACTTTAGCAATGACCCTCAAATACAAGATTGTAGTCTCTCGATGACCCTTCAATGTTGCTTTTGGTAAACAATCTTAGAACATTATGATAAATTGCTAAGTATCCTACAATGTTGCCTTCTATGACTGTACGATGACCCACGCTTGTCCCTTCACATCCAATGATAAGGTTGCTTACTAACTAATGGTGATATAACACTATCTAAAAAAGGAGGAAAAGAACAAAGAATTTTTGAGTAGGTAGAACATTCGTAGTTGCTTGCTCACAAACATTTCAAAACATCTTTCAAACACACCAACACATTCCATGAAATATTTTCAAAAGTCAACACTTTGTATAAATTCTTATAGAGACGAGAATCATTACAAAGTTAGCCTAAACAAAGGCACTTTTCAAAAATACTTTCAAACCATCACAAACACATTTCAAACAAAGCATTTCAAAGTGAGTTAGCAAATAAAAGCCCGTTGATAAATACAAATGAAAAGGGTGCTAACACCTTCCCTTTTCATAACTTACCCCCCAAACTCAAGAAAATTATCAAAAGGTCTTTCCTGTTCTTTTCACCCTTTCCTTAATTGGATAAAAGAAAAGTCGGCAATGACTCTTGCTATCCGCAATAATTGCGATAAACCGCAAAACACCCAAGTCAGTTCTCCCACCGTATTACACTAAGGAAGTTTCTTTCGACAAGAAATGAGGTTCTAAAACCTATATATAATAATTTCTCAATCAATGATTTTACTAAGATCGCAATGTAAACCTATTCCCAATGAAATTATTGATAAAAATGTAAACAGGCAAACTATCAAACACATGGTGTGCTATCGATTTTTTATATTTTACTTTGGACCTTGTTGACATGAAATACCACTTACAATCCAATTAATTGTAATGTAATCAAAAAAGCAATTTCAATTATAACAATGAAATGATTTGTCTATATGTACCGATTGCAAAATCAATGAATTTAACAATTTTCTATAGAAAGTATATAGGAGTAAATGAGAGAGAGAGAGAGAGAGAGAGAGAGGATATAAGGATTTGTTTAGGAAGTTCACCAATAGTCCTTGCTATGACTATGTATGCCCCTAATTCCGTTTGGAATTGAGATATAAGATTCTTACTTTGCACTTTTTTCCAAGACAGATGTAGCAATGCAACCCTACAAACCCAATGTTTGATGTTGATTCTAACCCTTTCTCCTCCCTTAATCTTGAGCTCGACCAAGTATTCTGTTAATACCAATTGATTCACATTATCACGCAAATATTTTGCAACAACCCCTGTTCTTCAAATCTTTCATTCGATCGAGTCCAATTGTGTATTACAGTGTCCAAAGATTTCCAAACGATTCACCGTCTCACACTACTCTTTTGATAAAACCCACAATTCTTTGAAGCTTTCACTCGATCCAGTCCAATATTTGCGAAATCTTGTGCAAACCCTCAAATCAACACTATGATCTTGGAGGATAAACCCTAAGGTTTTTCAGATGAAACCCCCAAATATTCTCAACCCAATACACCAGTTACACCAACCTAAATTAGACGTCATCAACACAAGTCTAGATGACACCCAAAAAAAATCACGTGTAGTTTGTTTGTGTGCATGCATAGATGAGAGGTTGAAGACAATGAGAAATATTTTTATGGATTTTATAGTTTCATCAAATTGGAAATGATGCATGTATGACGTATTTATAGGTGTGCAAGTTAGAGCCAAAAAGGGAGACTTAGAAATTGAAAAGAAATGCAATTTTTCAAAAAATCTACAACATACCTCGACTTATATAAGTCAGTATTGACACATGTAATAACATGTGTCGACCTGTTCAAGGTCATGTGTCGAAACAAAGAAATAGACGTTACATGCTTTAAAAATAAGGTATATGTGTTGACCTAAAAGTTGTATGTGTTGACACATAGATACATTTTTTTTAGTATGTGTCGATCTGAAAAGTTGTATGTGCCGACACAAAGAAACAAAGCCTACATGATTTAATATTGATTCATACGTGTCGACTCATCCATTGTATGCGTTGACACATGGCCTTGTTTTTCATGCAAAAATTGATTTTGAGTGCTTGATACCTTTTCCAAACATGTTCTAAATTCATTCTAAGTCCCTAATACAAATGTGCACATAAAGACTCAGAGATACCGTCCAATATACAAAAATGCTAAAGTTATCCTAGTTTTGACATCATACAAAACCTCTAATGAGTAAGTGTACTCATATACTCCCCCTTGTTGTTGATGGAAAAACTTGTGACGATGCATATCATGTTTTCATGAAGGCTCCCCTTGAATATGTGCATCCCAACTTGATCTTCTCATATGCTTCTCTCCATTTTACAACATCAAAAGAGACAAAGCAAGCCATGAGTAGTATCATTTATCACACGATTACTCATATATCATACAAATGCGTTTTACAAAAGTAAGAACGTGCACTCACATATACCCATATACATGGAGTGACGCAAAATTAATCATAAATAACAAGACAATACTAAACAACATTATAGAAAAGTTGTCACACATTATCTCAAAAAACAAAAGAAGAACACAACCATTGTTTCACTTTAATAAAGTGAAAACATTGGTAATATATAATCCAAAGGAATAAAACATGAAAGATTCATAAGATGCAACTACCTTCAAGCAGTTGGTTGGCTTTTAGAGATATCCGTATAACACTAGGCCTGGCATATGCTATGTAGTTGGAATGATATGCAGGTCTATGGGCAGGACAAAATGATCACATTACAAAGCTACAGTCAGGATACTCAGGTATGTAAAGAGAACATCGAGGCATGACATTATGTTTCCATCTGGTGTGACATTTGATGCTGAGATGATATACTATTCAGACTCAGACTAGTGCGGTAACAGGGTAAACAGAAAAAGCACTACATGATAAATGTTCATGTATCTAGGAGATCCAATTTGATGGTTTACCAAAAAGAAACTGGTGGTTGCACTGTCAACCTATGATACAAAATACATAGCTGGTGCATTGTCTGCTTGTCAGCCTATTTGGATTATAAATTTGATGCAGGAATTGGAATTTAAGGTGGGCACACTAGTCAGGCTGTTCATTGACAATCAATCAATAATAAACATGGCTAAGAACCCAATGCTACATGGAAGAAGAAAACATGTAGGTACCAAGTACCATTTTATGAGTAAGCATGTCCAAGATGAAGTGCTTGAGGTGACTCATTATAGCACTTAAAACCAACTAGCCATTGTGTTCACCAAGGCGATTAAGACTGAGCAATTCATTAAATTGAGGGATGATATTAGTATTGCTGATTTTTAGATTTGAATATGAATTAAGGGGTGGTGTTAAATGTAATTCAAATTCAAGCCACATAAAAAATGTTGTAATATAATTTTGAGTTTCATTTTGAGTTCAGTTAATGTTTATTAACTGAATTTTGGTGTTGTAAATACAATTAGTGAGTAATAAAGTTTGTTACAGGCTGTTAATAAATTTTGTTCACACTATCTCTTTCCTATGCATCTTTCTTCTCTCGTTTCTTGTCTAGTTGGAGCCATGAAAGATAATACTAGTGTTGACGAGCTTCTTGAAAGTCTGTTTGTTTTTGGCTTCTTTCACATTATTGTGCCTAAGTTTGAGGAGAGTACTAGTATCAAATATTATAATGGTTCAATGATAAATGCCAAATATGTCTAATTTTTTGCTTGAAAACATTACACTTTTCAACTCCATTTTGCGTTTTTGATTATCGAATTCCCTAAGTTTTGCTAGAATTTATCCTATTATGCTGAAAAGTGTTTAATCAAGCCTAAAAGAAGAAGGCACAAGCAATGGAAGAGAAGACACAAAGCAAAGAATCTGAAAAAGTCTAGTTCGTTGGGCGAGACCGTTTAACATTAAACATGCAATTAATCACAAACTTGTCACATATTCCAAATATTCATAAAATCATGGTATTTAGTCATTGTAAGATAGGGAATTGGATAAGATTTTAAATACTTCTTACCGTGCATAAATCATATTTACGGTTATCGAGTTATGGTGAAAACAAGAACTTATTTTTCTCAATGTTGTAAAATTCTCCCCAAGCTCGCCGAGCGAATTTGTCTGAGTAGAAACTCTTTAAATAGAGCAGAAATAGAGTTTTTGGGAAGAAGTTATCATTTTATGGTTTACAAACCAATTTTGGAGAGTGAGAGGCTTGGAAAACAACAAGAGAGGGTGCATCTTGAAGAATTGGAACTGGGGTTTGCATCAATCAGCGGGGAATCACTGTAGATGTTTGTTCTTCTCTAATTTTCAATTTGTATTTAGTTTTCATGTGTAGATAATTCCTTTTCTTGTTGGGATTGGATGTAGTTTGTCTTTTTAATATGTATTTTTATTAATCAGGGTGTTTTATAAAATCTATTTACGATTCTATATCGATGTTATCTTTGTTTTAAATTTTACCTTAATGGGTTTGGATTGTTATTTAGAAATATGGTTCAAACTCAAACTAATATGAACATCATTTAGATTCTAAACCCCAGACATAAATTTAGGTTTAACATTCACTGTAAGTATCGGCTCGTAAGGCACCTATTGTTTAATGAGTTGAGACATCATTGATTAAAGAATACAGTAGAACCCGCAAAATTGGTTAGACATGACCAAGGTTGATAATTAATCTCATTAGAGTTTAGAAATAAACTCTTTTGTGAGCGATACCTGATGATGTTGATGAATGTGTAGATGTGTACAACTGATTGGTAAAAAATGCATACTTTATCGATAGATGAAATTCAATCCTGACAAGTTCTCATATCTATGAAAACTCGTTGAGCATTCACTTGTTTTACATTCTACAACTTTAAACTTCCAAACATCTTGAAAATGTAAGCTAAAAATCATAGTAACTGTTGAACAACATTGATAACGCACTAGTCCGTGTGGAGACGATAAAACAAAAATACTTACTTTCGCTTGCTGATTTACTACAACAACAAAATGACACCATTGTCGGGGATAGATGTTTAGATAATAATTTAATAACAATAGTTCTATATTTTTAAGGTTTGTACATTTCTCCATATTGTGTACATACTTGTTTTACATAACGTTCACTCAAGTGTTGGTTAGGAGTAACTTCAGGTGAAGGAGCAACTAGCCAAGCAAAAGGAAACAAGAAGGAGCATCTACTAAATAAAGGCGTCGAACTAATGACGTTAAAAAAGCGTTTTTTGGGAGGCAATCCAACTTTAATGTTGTTTGTTTAATTTGTTGTAGAGTAGTAAATAGTACTAATAATTTATAATATTGTTTTTTGTTGTTTGTTTTCAAAAATAGTACTACGCATAAAATGACCCGCTAGGTTGACATACCTAGGAAAAAATAAGGGCATCCTGGAGAACCAAAGATGTTCGAGAAAAATTTAGGGATATATGCAAAAGATTGTACACCCGACAAGTCAAAAACCCGAAAGGACGGCTTGGGCAAAAATGGGTATCCTGGTGGACTGAAAACCAGAGAGGGCGGTCCAGGAAAAAGTTAAGAATTCAAGTGTATGACTATGTCCCGTTGTATCCCTACAACTAGTATATTACCAAAGTCCAAATTCAATGGTACCAGATCAATTTAATCAATTTCTTCCAATGGGAAGGGATGATGTTCGAAGACATAGGGGCAATAGCGGAGTTGCAACACAATGAGATCACTTCCACATGACTATTATTTTTGCTTCCACTTTGTACACTTTTCATTTATTTCGACAATTTCCTCTTACTAGGATATCTGTCTCCTTGTACAAAAATGTCTGTTTATAGGCAAATATCAATACAAATATACTTTGAAGTGCAAACCTTTTGTTTTTCTGTTTTGAGTACAAAAGCGTCCAATGACTAAAATTGAATGAACATATGCATATGAACATGATTAAACTGTTAACCAAATGTATACATAAAATTAGTAACAACCATTTCCTCAAGGATTTGGGATTATCTCCACAGAGTTACTTCAATCAAATTATCCCCACAAATTTGGATTCATGAATCCCTAGCCAGAGTTTCAATCTCTAGAAAATTATCTCCCCAGTTGAGTTTGGTTTTAAAAGAAGAAGCCTGTTAAATTTATTACTAAAGAATTCATTTCACCAAGAAGGTCATCAAATTTTCTTCTCAACAGGGTTTATTTCCCCAACAAAATACAAATTCCCCAGCTTGAGTTTGCTTCTCGGACTATTACAGGTCAATGGACGAAACCCCTCAATCCCCAACAGAGTCATTACTATCCTAATAAGTTACTATGTAGCCTGGACCCGACCAAATAATATTTTAACTTCTTCAATTATTGCAAAGCCTGGACCCGACCAGAAAACAATTTGAGTTGCTGAAACTGGACTCGACCAGATAACAATAAATCTCAATCTTAAGTTACTAAAGCTTGGACTCGACCAAATAATAGTTTAACTTCTTCAATTACTGTAAAGCCTGGACCCGACCAAAAAACAGTTTGAGTTGCTGAAACCTGGACCCGACCAGATAACAATAAATCTCAATCTTAAGTTACTAAAGCCTGGACCCGACTAGATAATAGTTTAACTTCATCAATTACTGCAAAAGCCTGGACTCAACCAGAAAACAATTTGAGTTACTGAATCCTGGAACTGACCAGATAATATTAAATCTCAATCTTAAGTTACTAAAGCTTGGACCCGACCAGATAATAGTTTAACTTCTTCAATTACTGCAAAAGCCTGGACCCGACCAGAAAACAATTTGAGTTGCTGAAACCTGGACCCGACCAGATAACAGCAAATCTCAATCTTAAGTTACTAAATCCTGGACCCAACCAAATAATAGTTTAACTTTTTCAATTACTGTAAAGCCTGGACCCGACCAGAAAATAGTTTGAGTTGTTGAAACCTGAACCCGACCAGATAACAGTAAATCTTAATCTTAAGTTACTAAAGCATGGAACCGACCAGATAAATAGTTTAACTTCTTCAATTGCTGAAACTTGGCCCCAACCAGATAACAATTAGCTTTCATATTCCCCAATTGTCATACCCCAAATTTGTCCTACCTCGATGATTTTATTTTCGAGATTGAAATAGAAGAAATATTTAATTAAAGATGGTACAATAGTATCTGATGGCCCATCTTTATCCAAGACGATTAGGGGGTGTATTTTAATTCAGGAAGGTGGGGCTTTTTGAATCAGAAAGACACATAAACTTATTCGCGAAGCATTTTGGCCTATGGCCCATGAGATTCTAAAATGGAAATTCATTTCAAAATTAATAATTAATAAGTAATTAAACTATTAAGTCCTTAAGTTTAATTTGTTTGAAGTTAAATTAAATTAAAGTCGGCCCATTTGTCCTTTTTGTTATTTTCTGTTTCATTTTAAAGAAAAAATATTAGTTTTACTGATTTTTATAAACTATTTGTTAGTAAAATGGAATTTGCTGTCTTAAAATAGAGGAGGTGTAATTACAAACTATAGGCCCATTGAGTTTTTGGCCCAGTGGACAGTCATTACTATTTTTTTAAGAAAATGTTGTCGTTATAATTTTGTTGATTAACAACTTATTTTATTTTAATAAAGGGGTTTGTTTCAGGAGAAATTTATTAGATTAGTAAAGGCCGGTTGAGCCTGGTTGCATAAAACAATTTTTTTTGTAGTAAGTAAAAAATGAAATAAGCTGGGCTGAATACAAAAAATAATAATGCAGGCCCATTTTTTTGAACATTAGCGCAAAGCCCAATTCCTATTAACAACAACTGTGCAAATCATATCCTAAATTAACGCACATTTTGTGGCATAAACAAGCACTGTAGAAATTAAACTCAGAACCAAATTTTCAGTATAGCTATTACACCAAATCAAATCTTCATCTAAAGATTATAACAAAATATATAGCTCAAAATAAATTTTCAAAGCAAATCCAAGCATTACAGTAAAACAAAATCAACATTCTAAATCCCAATCAAATCAATTACTACAATTCAAATCCCTAATTGATTTACAATTCCTAAATCAAAGCTTATAACAACAAATTAGCAAAACCCTAAAACAAGCCCAATAAATACAAAAGAAAAAAATACAATAGGGGGAGGATTTTACAGTAAACAAAATATACGAAGACAGTACAGGGGGTCATCCGTAATACAGAAAAAGAAGAAATACAGAAGACGAACAAGAACGAGAACTAAGGAGGAATTTGAAAGAAGAACACCGTACAGAGGAAGACGAAGAAGATCGGTTGGGGTTTCAATCTCTGAAACCCTAACCGTGTGAGTCGCTGCTAATCGCTATCTCCACCACTGACCACCGAGCTCCGCCGTTGCTCCACTACCACTATCCTTAAGCTCTGTAACCTGTCGAATCAAAGAAGAGGGAAGATTAGCACGAATCGATCAAAAGATGAGCGATTGGAAGCGCAGTCGGGGAAAAGGGGTAAAAGATTTCTTAGCTTTTTTCATTTGTTTGGGGATGTTGGGGTTCGGTTAGAGGAAGCTTAGGGATGCGCCGCCGTGGTGAGGGTAAGGGGTTAGGGTTTACAGGGGATACGACAAAAGAAGAAAGAAGACAAGGCTTTGAGTGTTGTATGAGAGAGAAAGAGAAGTTGTAACAATCAAACCAACAAAATAAATTAAAACCAAAGTTATAATCTCCGTCCGATCATATACACACGCGACCATAGTAACTAACATGCTCCCTCGTTAATATCCGTTTGATCACGATCTGAGGGCCGTAAGGCCAAGTCACCATGATATGCATTTTACTCCCTCCCACACGTAATCAGATGAGACATCCCTCTTACTGCGTTGGGCCTAAGCCCAATGCTTTTAGCATCCCCTTTGCCTAATTACTAAACTCAAAACAACAACACACCCCCTGTGCGTTGGGCCAAGCCATGATGTTTTCCACACCCCCTATTTTTACTTAATGACTAGGATTACACCCCCAGGAATTAAATTATATTTTTTTACAATTCTTATTCTTATAATTCTATATTCTGTTATATTATTTATTGTTTCTTTATAATAATAATAATTATTAATATTTATTTTTATTTATTATATAAAAACATTATTATCATCTAAACTATTTTTTATCTAAAAATCTCATGAATATATTATTTCCTTATATATTGCATTAAATATTTTTATATCATGCATTAATAAGATATTTTGCAATTAATACGATTAAAAAATACACAACAAATCATCAAACTATTTTTCGCAATCAACTAAGCTAATCAACTGTTTTTGCAAAAGGGTTTCAAACAGATTTTGACTTACCGCGCATTTAGTCAAAATCTCCGCAATCACTACTCCCAGCCAAAATGCGAGGTGATTCAAAATACATTTGCAACCCCTAAAAAACACCAACCCCATACGAACTACGAATTGGGACTCTGATTCCTCATAAGAGGATACATAGGCATTCGATCAAAAATCGTAGCGAGTTCTCCTATAAAAAAAAACTCTTTCCCCTATTAAAAAATTAAGACACTTTTCCCCTATAAAAAATTTAAACCCCTTCCCCTAATAAAATTTAAAACCCTACTTTACCCGAACCTAAACCTAAAACCTAATATCCTTGTGAACAAGTTAGATAAAAGGTGCCTAACACCTTCCTTTCGTCTAATGAAGTCCGAAACCTAGAATCCCTGTTTGCGAATTAGGGTTTTCTGTTAGATTCCCTTTCCCTAGGATAAAAACTAATAGTGGTGACTCTGATTTAAAAACCAGTCGCAACAGCTGGCGACTCTGCTGGGGACTTCAACTTTAGGTTTTAGGGTTTTTACTTTGGGGTTTTTTATTGCTTTATTTATTTATTGCTTTCACTTATTCATTGAATTTATTTAATTATTGTCTATTGTTTGTCATCATATATACTGCATGGCGGGATTTTTTTATTTCTCAAAATATTTTCAATAACCCTTAGAAAGAAGGTTCGTCTATTAGCTTAGGGGGTACATCATCCCTGCGAGTTTATGTGACGACTTCGCCTAGAGTCGGTGGACTCCCGAAAAAGGAATACTTATCAAGAGATACCCTCTTGACGAGTAGGACTTTGGAAGGACACCCATGACTCTTTGTAACGACCTTAACCTAAAATTTCATGACGAGACCTTTCGCGACTTTGAGACGAAAGTCTCAGTCTGTAAAGAGGCTCCACCTAAGGGAGACCCTTGTGCCTTTTCCCTCTGGTGTTATTCATGATACCCTTAAGGAAGCCACCTTTTGGGAGGGTAAACCAACTGTAGGTCAAAATTAAGGAGCATACCTTCTAAGGGTACTTATCACAAAAAACTCGTCACTTAATCGTACATCCCTACAGGGGTACTTATCACAAAAATCCCGTCACTCAACCTACATCTATGCATTCATACAACTCATATATTTGTTATACATTTCTTTGTCTTATTTATAGGGTACAAAAAATAATAATAAAATCAAGATCTTAGTGGCTGTCTTTAAAAATGGATACCGAAGGAAACAACTTGTCCGCGTCAACACGCCAAACATGTCTGAAATCAAAGCCACAAAAGGGAAATAATGTGCTAAAGACTTTCTCAAGCTTTGTCAAGCAAAGGTGGATGGTTTCAGGAGCAGATATCTGCAGACGCACCTAGAAGACTTATTTCCCTTTGCTTGATTTCACGCAAATAATGTTTTGATTTAAGATTTTAATATTTTTCAATATCTGAATTCTGTTACCTTCAATAAAGGCATTTTGTTTCCCTATCTCGTTTGCGTATCTATTTTTAAGCTGGTCACCGAATAAAAATAAGCAAAAGACAAGCATGTACCCAAATGAATAAGACATGTAAAACAAGCAACCATTTCATATTCATACATAATCATACGCATGTATGCATTCATAAACACCTACAAAACTCATCTCGATTTTTCAAAAACATCTCTCCAGTTGAACCATTGGTAGAAGAAGATCTCCACCTCCTTAGCCTCCATATCAAACCAAGGCCTATCAACAAAAAGCGATAGAGAAAATCAAGGAAACTCAGGCTGCATTTAAAGAGGATCTCGACCAAGTAAAGGGTGATGTTACTTCAATGAAAGGAGATCTGAGTCAAGTTCTCCTAGCTTTGAAGAACATTATTGATAGGAAAGACCAGATTCCCAGGATAGCTTTCGAAGAAGTAGCCCAAACAGTTGGTGCATCAAGCGGTCACCAACTAAGGAAGGAGCCAGAAGTAGGACTCTAAAAGTCCGTCATGGCCTAACAAGAAGTTGAAACTGAAGGGTTTGTCCCACCGCCACCAAAAGAAGGGGCATCACATACCTTATAGATTCCAACCAATAATGAAGAAAACTACTTAGATATGCAATACGGAGACCATGACCCAGAGGATGCCAACCGAGCACCCTTAAAGACGACGGGTACTCATGCTATTGATGAACCACGGGTGATGAATCAGTATAAAGCCCTGGAGGAAATATTAAAAGCTGTGGAGGGTTTTGACGCGTTAGAAGTAGATGCTCTCGAAATGGGCCTAGTTCCTGATGTGGTGATTCCACCAAAGTTCAAAGTACCTGACTTTGAAAAATCCAAGGGGCTCACTTGTCCAAGAAATCATCTTCGTATGTATTGCATGAAGATGCATGCCCATGCGCATGATCAGAAGCTAATGATTCACTATTTTCAAGATAGCCTGAGTGGGGCATCTTCAGAATGGTATATGCAATTGGAGAAATAACATATTCAAACCTGGGCAGATCTCGCTAATGCTTTTCTAAATAATTACAAATATAACCTGGACACGACACCTACCCGCATGCAACTCCAAAATCTGTCATAGAAGAAAGAACAGTCCTTCAAGGAGTATGCTCAGAGATAGAGGGAGTTGGTATCCCGTGTGAAACCACCACTGTTAGAGAAAGAATTAGTAGACACATTGATAGGGACTTTATAAGGGCTGTATTATGAGATGATGGTCGGAAGTATCTCTTCGGGGTTCTCAGACCTAGTAACTATCAAAGAAATAATCGAGACTAGAATAAAAAGTGGGAAGATACAAGGGGGACCATCAAATACTCCCTACAATTCAAGAAGGCCTGCTTCAAACGTCCCCAAAGAAAAAGAGGGAGAAATTAATGCTGTAACGTCACAACCCAGGGTACAATAACCATTCGTGATCCCACAAGGGCAGCAGCAAGGCAGAAGGCCGCGAAGAAATTTTGATCCACTCCCGATGCCACCCAGTCAGTTATTACAACAACTAGTTAAGGCATCCTTAGTGGAACTTAAGCCTCTAGCTCCCCCAGTCGGGCCACTCCCACGAAGATACGATGCCAATGCCAGATGTGAGTATCATGCTAATTCTCCTGGACATACCATAGAACAGTGTTGTCCATTCAAACACAAGGTGCATGATTTGTTGGAATCTCAGGACATCACTTTTGAGAATCTGAACATCAAATCAAACCCTATGCCTCTTCACGGTGGATCAACCATAAATGCAATCGAAGTAGTCACTGACTCTGGTGCAAGAAGACGAGCAAAAACCCCAATAAACTTGCTGAAAGAATATATTGTTGGATGTGGATTCCTATTAGAACATAATGAAGCCTTTGAGAGAACGCTACAAAATCTAGGGGACCAGGGGATAGTCCAATTCGAACCATACCCTGAAGAAAAATATAAAGCTACTATGAAGGGTGAATCACGCTTTCCTCCAATCCAAGGGGCCTTTATAGAGCATGGCGGACATGTGGCAAAGATATCCAACAAACAAACACCAAAGGGGCAACTGAATTCACTCAAGAATGCACCCCAGAAGAAGAACTCAAAAGATGGACTGCCGAGGAGATTCCCGAGATCTTTTTCTTTCCTAAGTGATTTTCTTGTTTTTAAAAGAACCTATGTTAATCACGGGGCATATGGGTTGCTTGTAAGGGTTCCCCCATTTTGTTTCAGACAATATTTGCAGTTAATAAAAGTTATATTTTGTTTTCAATTAAGATCTTTGTCTTTCTCTTGCATTTATTCCGTAAATTTAAAAATGGCAATACTCTCTCTATATATGCATTTTCAAATTTCATATACTAAATCTGCACCAAAACGTGATAAGTGTGCAAATTCATTCCCAAAGCCACCGATAATGCTACTGCTATGAACCAATATAATTTTTATGCTCCTATCAACCAAGCTAAAGAGGAAGATGATAAAGATCTTGAACTCTCTGAGAAAATGGCGAGGGAAATAGAGAAAAAGGATGACAACGTACAACCGTATAAGGGGCTATTAAGACCATTAATCTAGGTACAAAGGAAGAAACCAAGCTAAGGCGAAATGTTAGAGCGGAGCCACAAAGAAGCTGATCAAATTATTGCATATATTTGTTTGTTCCTACAGAAACAGACCAAGGTCAAATACAGATAGTGCTGTAAAAATAAGCAACTACAAAATACCAGGACCTGACGAAGAACCCGAGCCAGAGGCACGTCGGATATCCACGTTCGACGAGGCTTCAAATACATTGGGGAACGATATATGGGGCAATTTCGACCTCTCCAAAAATACCCTTCTAGCCATATACCAAGTCAACAGCGAATAGGATACTAAACATCCAAAACTGATTCCATATCGAGATCATGTTTTAAAAACTGACTGCAGAATTCACAAAGACCCCTTTCAATGACACCACACGAGAAAAAAAAATCAAATGGAAGACACTCTGGCAACTATATCAGCTATGTAACTTGGTCAAACCACGAACTACGCATCACAAATAGACACTTCGAAGCCCGTACACTGTCTTGCTATCAAAGAAATACCAGACAACCAACCTCGAATTTACGACATCAAGAAGTACCTGGAAAAGAAAGACTATCTATAAAATTCCTCCAGCATCGGCAAACAAACTCTATGGAAATTAGCCTCGAAATTCTTTCTGGGTGACAGTGTACTGCACAAGATGAACCACAACATGGTCTAGTACTCCAGAAGATTTTGCTACCTTGCCTCGACTCACGCGGTAAATGGACACCCAACTATGAAGGTCCATACATAGTCAAAACAACATTCTTTGGTGGGGGTCTTATCCCCACAACAATGGATGGGGAAGAACTATCGCATCTGACAAATTTAGATGCAGTCAAAAAATATTATGTATAAGAAGCTCACTAAGCTCAAACCTCAAACAGGCGACTTAGGAAAAAAGGAGCATCCCAGTGGATCGAAAACCCTAAAGGGCGATCCAGGAAAAAATTAGGGGCATATAACAAAAAATTATCTCTGTGGATTGAAAACCCGAAAGGGAAATCCAGGCAAAAATTAGGGATCATTCAAAAAGAAATAAAGAACAAAAAGACTACGATCTAAAACTGTGACTACGAACCACAAAGGGAGAGATAGATCTAAATTATACGACTCAAACAAAGGAGATAAGAGCCATTAAAAGGATATTAGGGAACAGCAGCAACAATTATCATTTTCATTCCCATTTATAGTTTTAAATTTTTTTGTAATGACCTCTTTCTAGGAATTGCATCTTGTACTCTCGCCTATTTAGAGGCACATCAACAAAACATTTGCTTTCTTTGCATCTTTCAAATTACGTTTGTTTTCTCTGACTTGTTTACAAAATACTACGATTATTACTTGTGAATATTGTCTTAAAATCATTTCATGGAAATTAACAAATAAAAGCTTTTGATAAAACATTGAAAAAACATTTTCGTTAGAAAAATATCGAAAGAAATCCACGTCTACGTCCATGCACATGTCTACTCCTGCGTCTACAATACAAATTCTATACACATGTCTACGTCTACGCATGCGCTTACAACATAAAAGTCTACACATATGCCAGTACATACGTCTACGCTTATACCTACGCTTACAACATATGAATCTACGCATATGCCAATACCTACATCCACGCCTGCACCTTCACTTACAATACAAAAAATCAATGTTCAAAATTTTGCTAACGCTTTTTCACCACATTCTAGTCGAATTCAACAAAGCTACAACGACACAACATACAACGCCAGGGGATTGGTAGCTCTAAGTCAATGGTTTAAAGGAGAGAATTCCAGAAATAGTCTTCATAACATTTCAAGGCTTACACACACCTTACACACATTTCATACATACATTTTGCATATCTAAAGCATACATACACGATACATTTTTGCATACAATACTCAGGGTTCCATATCAATGTCAAACATCATACATTTTTGCATACATCCAAACATCTCAATATTAGACATCATACGCATGTATCATGCAGTAAACAAACAATCTCACCCTCGATTTAGCTATCTAAGGGTCAACCAACAAAGTACTTCTTAACCCGTCACCTAAGTCTTCATGCCGTGACACGTTCAGCCCGTCACCTAAGTCTTCCTACAGTGATGAGTTCCTTACAAACCCAGGTCATCGCCTTATACTTCATGCAGCGATGCTCAAAAATACAAAATTTAGCTTATCGCCTTAGACTTCATGCAGCGATTTGCGAACCTAACCCATTGCCTCAGACTTCACAAAGCAATGTGTTCCAAGCTCCAGACCATCGCCTCAGACTTCATGCAGTGATGTTTGAAAACAAATTTAGCTTATCGCCTCAGACTTCACGTAGCGATTTGCGAACCTAACCCATTGCCTCAGACTTCATGCAATAATGTGTTTCTTTATTCCATAAAATCCAGCCTATCGCCTCAGACTTCATGCAGCGATGTCTGAAAACCAAATCTAGCTTATCGTCTCAGACTTCATGCAATAATTTGAGAACCTAACCCATTGCCTCAGACTTCATGCAGCAATGTGTTTCTTTATTCTAAGTTCCAGACCATCGCCTCAGACTTCATGCAGTGATGCTCAAAAACAAAATCTAACCTATCGCCTCAGACTTCACGCAGCGATTTGCGAACATAACCCATTGCCTAAGTCTTCATGCAACAATGTGATTCTTTATCCCATAATACAGACCATGGCCTCAGACTTCATGCAGCGATGCTCGAGAATCAAATTTAGCTTATCGCCTCAGACTTCACGCATCGATTTAAAAATTTAAGCTCATTGCCCAAGACTTCATGCGGAAATGCGTTTCTTTATTCCATAACACCGATCATCGCCTCAGACTTCATGATGTGATGCTCGAAAGAAAACAAAACTCTAGCCCATCGCTTCAGACGTCATGCAGCGATTCACGAACATAACCCATGGCCTCAGTCTTCAAGCAGCCATGCATCATCAATCATTGTTGCATTCATCCTCCAAATGGGTGAACGATCAAAACCAAACCAAGACATACAAAATTACGCTCTTAAGTTCAAAACCATCTGCCTTGTTATCAAACCCTGGTAAGCGGTACATCACCAGCTTTTCCTACTTTCTTGAGACTCGTAAGGGTATGTTATATCAGTGTAACCTTATGTTTGTCAGATAAATTTTGGGGTATTCCAAGTATTCAATAAACTCCCAATCAGAATGCGTAAGACTCGTGTTTTCTCACGCTATTCGATTGGAAGATGATTGAACAGGGGCAGCTGTCGTACCCCAAATTTGTCCTACCTCGATGATTTTTTTTGAGATTGAAATAGAAGAAATATTTAATTAAAGATGGTATAGTAGTATCTGATGGCCCATCTCTATCCAAGACGGTTAGGGGGTGTATTTTAATTCAGGAAGGTGGGGCTTTTTGAATCTGAAAGAGCCATAAACTTATTCGCGAAGCATGTTCGCCTATGGCCCATGAGATTCGAAAATGGAAATTCGTTTCAAAATTAATAATTACTAAGTTATTAAACTATTAAGTCCTTGAGTTTAAGTTGTTTGAAGTTAAATTAAATTAAAGTCAGCCCATTTGTCCTTTTTGTTATTTTCTGTTTCATTTTAAAGAAAAAAAATATTAGTTTTACTGATTTTTATAAACTATTTGTTAGTAAAATGGAATTTGATGTCTTAAAATAGAGGAGGTGTAATTACAAACTATAGGCCCATTGAGTTTTTGGCCCAGTGGACAGTCATTACTATTTTTTTAAGAAAAGGTTGTCGTTATAATTTTGTTGATTAACATCTTATTTTATTTTAATAAAGGGGTTTGGTTCATGAGAAATTTATTAGATTAGTAAAGGTCGGTTGAGCCTGGTTGCATAAAACAAACATTTTTGCTGTAATAAGTAAAAAATGAAATAAGCTGGGCTGAATACAAAAAATAATAATGCATGCCCATTTTCTTGAACATTAGCGCAAAGCCCAATTCCTATTAACAACAACTGTGCAAATCATATCCTAAATTAACGCACATTTTGTTGCATAAACAAGCACTGTAAAAATTAAACTCAGAACCAAATCTTCAGTATAGCTATTAAACCAAATCAAATCTCCATCTAAAGATTATAACAAAATATACAACTCAGAATAAATTTTCAAAGCAAATCCAAGCATTACAGTAAAACAAAATCAACATTCTAAATCCCAATCAAATCAATTACTACAATTCAACTCCCTAATTGATTTACAATTCCTAAATCAAAGCTTATAACAACAAATTGGCAAAACCCTAAGACGAGCCCTATAAATACAAAATAAAAAATACAATAGGGGGGCGGATTTTACAGTAAACAAGATATACGAAGACAGTACAGGGGGCCGACCATAATCCAGAAAAAGAAGAAATACAGAAGATGAACAAGAACGAGAACTGAGGAGGAATTTGAAAGAAGAATACCGTATAGAGGAAGACGAAGAAGATCAATTGGGGTTTCAATCTCTGAAACCCTAACCGTGTGAGTCGCTGCTAATCGTTATCTCTACCATTGACCACCGAGCTCCGCCGTTTCTCCACTACCACCATCCTCAAGGTCTGCAACCTGCCGAATCAAAGAAGAGGGAGGATTAGCACGAATCGATCAAAAGACGAACGATTGGAAGCGCAATTGCGGAAAAGGGGTAAAAGATTTCTTAGCTTTTTTCATTTGTTTGGGGATGTTGGGTTTCGGTTAGAGGAAGCTTAGGGATGCACCGCCGCAGTGAGGGTAAGGCACTATGGTTTACAGGGGATACAATGGAAGAAGAAAGAAGACAAGGGTTTGAGTGTTGTGTGAGAGAGAAAGAGAAGCTGTAACAATCAAAACAACATAATGAATTAAAACCAAAGTTAAAATCTCTATCCGATCACACACACACGCGCCCATAGTAACTAACATGCTCCCTCGTTAATATTTGTTTGATCACGATCTGACGGCCGTAAGGCCAAGTCACCATGATAGGCATCTTACTCCCTCCCACACGTAATCAGATGAGATATCCCTCTTACTGCTTTAGGCCTAAGACCAGTGCTTTTAGCATCCCCCTTTGCCTAATTATTAAACTCAAAACAACAACACACCCCCTGTGCGTTGGGCCAAGCCAGACTATTTTCCACACACCCTATTTTTACTTAATGACTAGGATTACACCCCCTGGGAATTAAATTATATTTTTTTTACAATTCTTATTCTTATAATTCTATATTCTTTTATATTATTTATTATTTCTTTATAATAATAATAATTATTATTATTAATATTTATTTTTATTTATTATATGTAAATATTATTATTATTATTATTATTATTATTATCATCTAAATTATTTTTTATCTAAAAATGTCATGAATATATTATTTTCTTATATATTGCATTAAATACTTTTATATCATGCATTAATAAGATATTTTACAATTAATACGATTAAAAAATACGCAACAAATCATCAAACTATTTTTCGCAATCAACTAAGCTAATCAACTGTTTTTTGCAAAAGGGTTTCAAACAGATTTTGACTTACCGTGCATTTAGTCAAAATCTCGGCAATCACTACTCCCGACCAAAATGTGAGGTGATTCAAAATACATTTGCGACCCCTAAAAAACACTAACCCCATACAAACTACAAATTGGGACTCAGATTCCTCATAAGAGGATACATAGGCATACGATCAAAAATCGTAGCGAGTTCTCCTATAAAAAAAACAAACTCTTTCCCCTATTAAAAAATTAATACACTTTTCCCCTATAAAAAATTTAAACCCTTTCCCCTAATAAAATTTAAAACCCTATTTTACCCGAACCTAAACCTAAAACCTAATATCATTTTGAACAAGGTAGATGAAATGTTCCTAACACCTTCCTTTCGTCTAATGAAGTCCGAAACCTAGAATCTCTGTCTGCGAATTAGAGTTTTCTGTTAGATTCCCTTTCCCTAGGATAAAAACTAATAGTGGCAACTCTGATTTAAAAACTAGTCACAACACCAGTAAGACGCTGCGAATCCTGGAATCTGACCAGATAACAACTAAACTTTCTTCCTATAAATAACTCCCCAGTAGAGCAGTAACTCCCGAACTCTATTCCCCAAGCAGAAAATCAACACTCACTGTAGAGTTCCTCAAAGTAAGAGCCAAAATCATTATTCCCCAGCGGAGTTCTCCTCAAAAATCAGAAATTCCTAACAATTTGTCAAAGTTTGAAGATACACATACTCTTCATCTCCAGCAGCGGCCCGAGATTTAATTTCCCAAAACTCCCCAACAATTTGTCAAGGATTTATTTTCCAGACAAAGATGCACTTTAATGTTTCACATTCATATATCATGTTACATACATAACAATTTCATATAGCATAATCTCATTTATTTTGAGAACATCATTACACCATGCATACATTTGCATACATCTAACTCCCCTCCCTTGCAGGAAGAAATCAATCACCAGTTAAGTCCTCTTCTGGATCAGATTTATCTCTCCCAATTAAAGACAGGTAAAAGACATCTACAGTTTCAGCATAAATCGACCAAAGATTCATTTTGATACTTCTTCCAGTCTCCACCAACAAAAATTCCAAATGGCATCATTAAGCCCATTCCTGATACAATCAACCATATCATCGAGTGCAAATTTCTGGGCACTCTAGTGTTCAATCATCTTTCGCCTTCAGGACAAGAATGGCAGATCCTCCAATCTAACTCTTCAGGATTAATAAAATGAACATGGGCAGTTGTTGTAACCTAAAATTTTCCCTCTTATTTCTCAATAAATTTCTCACAAGATCTTCAGTTGCTCAAAATTGCACAAGGACTGATCAACTCAAGACGCTTCCTCAACACCGATGACTCAAATTAAGGTTTGAGTTTGCACAAGGAAAAATGGACTTTTAATGCCCCATATGACTTTTATGGATCATTTTGTACCTTTAAGAATGCTCATGTCAAAATTAAAATCTTGCAGTTCAAGTTTGCTCAGTCAATTGATCAGATGACTTAAAATTAAATGTATTGGGTGAAAAGTCAACTGTGGCCAACTTACAGTCAAACTTCATGATTTTTTGACCCATATCAATATTTTGAACTCATATGAATCATTTGGTCATGTTTGGATTACAATTCCTCAGGAAATTTGATCAGATCACCAAAGGGGTAAAATGGTCAAAAATAGGGTTTTGACTAAGAAGGCTTGATTTTTGACTTTTGGCCAAATACATAACTTATTGGTTTGAGATATGATGTTAAGGATTAAAATGAATCATATTGACCTAATTTCATAGTTCAAAACACTTCTCAAGATCAATTGATTGATAATTGAAATTTGGTCAACTGATGAAAAGTCAAATGTACACTGAAAAGTCAAACTTTGACTTTTTTTAATCAAAATCGAGTTTAAAAAATCACACTTCATCAAGACATGTAAAAATATGAATATTGTTCATCAAGAAATCAAAATTCAAAATTCACTTTGAAAAGTTAAAATTTCTAAGACTTAGAAATTTTTCTAAGTGTTGGAAATTTTACTTTTTTTCATAACTTTGTGCCAAATTTTCACCATGATGCTAAATGATTCAAGAAAAACTTCAAACATGAAAGTTGTATATATCAATGATATCTAAAACATTATAGGGCAAAACATTTTCTAGAAATGCTTGGATTTTGATTTATAAATTCATGAAGACATGTACATGAAACAAAAACACTTAGTGAAATTTTGACCTAGTTAGGCAGATTTTTGACCTAACTTCTTGGCCAAGTTTCACATGGTTCCAATTTGATTCTTCAAAAATGTCCAACATGAAGGTTGTAGAGGATGTTACAAGCTTTCTAAAAAGTCCAAAAACTCATTAGATCATGTTTTATCTAAGATAATTGAAGCCATGAAGTTAGGGTTTCATTCTTGTTTTGTGAGGCAAATTTTGTGATGAACAATTATCCAATCTTCAAGCATGTTGTACAAAGCTCACTTTGCAGGCCTCAAACTTGTGTTTCCCGCCATAATTAAATGTTTACATAAATGTTAGAGCTTTGGTCCAAACATTTAAGCCATTGTCCAAATGATTAATCCATTTTAGGAAGAAAGGTACCACTTCTATTTTAGAAAAGCAAGCTTTATGAAAAGTCAACTTGCATTGAGCCTTGCACTTGTTCTTTCTGCACACATAACATCTATAAGACAGAATCAACATGTTTAAAGTGATCAACCACTCTAGATAGTCTTGTACCATGTTTTGGGAAGATGTGTGTCAACTTTGCTTCAAAAACAAGCAAGAGTACCACAACTCATGGATTCAAATTTTGGCTTGTTGTAGCACTCAAAACCTCTTGCCTATAAATACATACAGTATTTGCAACCTAACACACGAGATACAAGCCCCTGAAACTCGCTAAATAACATAATCACCAAGAATACCTCAAAACTTGTCATTTCTGAGTTTTGAATCCAATCTTCAAATCTACTCGTGCGTTTTTTGGCCTTTTGCTTTCAAAAGCTTCTAAACATCATACACAAACAATCCCAACACCTTTTATCCAACTGTAACACCATTTTCATCCAACTCCATTTTCAAAAACAGAGCTTTTCACTTGGACTTGTCCAACATGATTCAACCACCCTCAGCTCAAGGCAGTTATTGCATTAGCTTCCTAGAGGTTCAAGGAAGCTAACCTGATCACCACCCTCACTTGAAATAAGCTCAAACTCATTTCACAATTTCCAGTTTTTGAGGTATTTTTCTGAACTTTCATCTCTTCATTTAGGCATTGTTAGGCTTGCATTTTCAAAGACAAAATGTAGACATCATTTCCCTGAAGCTAACCATGTCCATAGTTTTCATTTATATTTTTTGAGCTTAGAGAATTTTGACTTTGAAATTTCTAGAAAAAATTAGGATTCAGATTAGGGCCAGCAAAATTCTTGTTCATCTTTGATTTATAGTTTAAGTGATTTACATTTCTGAAATCGTGAGGAAAAATGGAATAACTTTCATGTTTACAATTTTAATTTTCATTGAGAAATGAGTAAGTTACAAGTGGTCGGGCTGGCGTGAGGTTGAAGATGAAGTGAAGGCCTAAGAAAGGGTTCGCAATATATATTTATGCTTTTGTTTATAATACCGAATGTATAGCCACCTCAGTGGTAAGGCAGCGCGTGTATATTGTTGAGGTGTGAGTTCAAGCCCCAGCGCTGCCATTTTGCCTTTTCTAACATTTCTTTTCTTTTTGTTTCAAACAATAGCGCGCCTGAGCCTCCTTTGATGGGCCTTTCTATTTTACTTCACAATACCCCCTGTTTGCTCAATAACAGCGCAACCCATTCATTTATTTTCACTTTCTGTTTCTAGATTAAAAAAAAAAAATACATTTGGCCAGACCAAAATCTGTTTTACCTCAAAAAACACCCCAAATTCAAAATTTCACCCCCTGACTTTAACTTTTATATTTTATTTCATTTTCTTTTTATCTTTTCTTTTATTATTATTATTATTATTATTATTATTATTATTATTATTATTATTATTATTATTATTATTATTATTATTATTATTATTATTATTATTATTATTATTCTTTTTATTAATAAAATCCAAAAAAATATTTTATTTGTTTATTTATATATCTAACATACTTATATTTTTTTATTTCTTTTTTTAAAAAACTAAAAAAAGACAAAAAATATTTTCTTAAACAAATTTAATTCTTTTCTTAAATAAATTAGTATTTAGACTTAGGTTTAATTTATTTTCTTTTAATTAAAAATTAAGTTAGAACTTAGGTTTCCTTTTAATTAATTATTTTATTTTATACTAGTTTAATTTAATTAAAACATTTTAACAAACAAAACCCAAAAAAACTTGTTTTCTTTAATAAATTTTCTTTTATTAACTTAATTTTAATTTTTTTATTTTTAGTTATTTTCTTTTAAGTTAATTAGGTCAAAACTATCTTTCTTAACAAAAACCAAAGAAAATCCATTCCTTATCCATTCATACTTGTACATTATATTCATTTCATTTCTTGTACATTTATTCAAATTAAATATGGTTGTAATAGATAATTAGGATTGAATTTCTTGCAATACCCATTTGAAAACTTGTATACCCCATCCCCTAATGATGTAATAGCATAGAAATTTACTTTCCGCAATTTATCGCTTTCATATAAATGCTAGTAATTAGGGTTTGTATGGCAAGATAAAATCAATGACTAGAAAACCCTAATCCAAGATAAACTCAAGCATGAAATACAATACACTTGAACCCTTGAACCTCTAGGGTTAACTCCACTTGTTGCCTTGAGAAAATGGCCATGATATGCATGTGAGACATCTTATCCAAAACAAATAAAAAATACAAGATCATAGTCCCTCAATGACGCTTCAAATGTTGCCTTCAAAATGATCTTAGACCCTTAAGAAAAATGCTAAGGTATCTTACAACATTGCTATTCATGACTATATGACGACCCACGCCCATCCCTTCATATCCAAAGATAAGGTTACTTACCAATAAATGGTGAGATAACAATATCAAAAGAAGAGAGAAATGAACAAAAGACTTTTTGAGTAGGCAGAACGTTCTTAGTTGCTTGCTCACAATCCATCTTCAAAAACAAACATCTTTTCAAACACACCAAACACTTTCAAAACATGAAATATTTTCAAAAAGTCCAACACTTTGTATGCACTCTTATAGAGACGAGAATCATTACAAAGTTTGTCTAAACGAAGGCGCTTTACTTTCAAAACCCATCACAAACATATTTCAAACAAAGAAATTTCAAAAGTGAGCTAGCAAGCAAATAAGAGCCCATAGATGACTATGGATGAAAAGGGTGCTAACACTTTCCCTTTTCATAACCTACCCCCCAAACTTAAGAAAACATCTTAAATGCCTTTCCTGTTCTTTTCACTCTTTCCTTATTGGATAAAAGAAAAGTCGGTTGCGACTCTTGCTATGCGCAACAATTGCGATAAAACGCAAAACACCCAAGTCAGTTCTCCCACTGTATTACAATGTCTTTATATCGCTACTAAGGATATCTGCAACATAGATTATCTGCTTCTTAGGTACCCATAACTTATTAGATCCTTTTTTGTTAGTCTTCCCAGAGTTGTTCATAACTTTGGACTTAGGAGCAGGATAAACATATCTAATTGCATTGTTGAATGGGGACTTAAATTTAAGCTTAGCCTCAAGAACAAAAAGAGTTTCACCTTTTTATTTTACCTTTGGTTCAGAGCCAACAAAGACAAAATAGGAACGAAGAGTATTTAGTTTATTTTCTTTTTCACAATTAGATTCTTCATAAGAGTTATAACTAATATATTTTTTATAGTTTCTGCTTACACCATAGACCATTGAAGCCATGATGCTTCTATCTAGGATTCTAGCAAGAAATTTCTGGAATGATTTGTCATAGTTCTTTATGACATTATCAGTCCTCACAGAAGCTTATGAAATAATTTCCTCTCAAGACTAGAACTCTTTCTTTTGAGAACAGAGTAATCAATCTTAAGAATATAATTTTTTCTCTTAAAGATGAAAATTCTTCCTAAAGTTTTTGTGTTCTTTAGAAGAAGATTCATGGACCTTTTTAAGTTCCTTGAATTAGTTCTTAAGCAACTCATGTTTTTCCTGAATTTCCAGTAAAGAATAAGTTAATTCAGAGTGACAAAGGTAAGAAAATACCTCTTATGCATCTAAATCAGAATCTGTATCTGCTTCTGGATGGATCACCTAATCAAAAGCTTTAGCGCTAGCCATAAAAGCTACGTTAACTTATTCTTCTTTAGAATCATCTTCTGATGAATCAAAATCATCCCATGTTTCCATCAATCCTTTCTTCTTTCCTCTACAATATTTCTTCCGAGGCTTATCATTCTTAAGCTTAGGACACTCATTCTTATAAGGACCTGGCCCGTTTCCCTTGCAAAAGGTGACTTCTCTGCTGCTACCAAAATTTTTTCTTCTATAAGTAGACTCAACGCGACCACCAGTCCTTCTAGTTCCTCTGAACTTGTTGCCTTGCTTTCTCTTTTAGAGTTGGTCGTCCCTTCTGGACAGCAATGACAACTCGTCTACATCTTTATCAAAATCTTCTTCAGAATCCTTGATCTCTTCTGCTTGAAGAGCTCTTGTCTTCTCAAATCTTCTGATGGGTTTAAGAGCAACATATTTGCCTCTCTTCTGAGGTTCGTCTTGTTCCAGCTCAATCTTATGAGTTCTCAAAGAATTCACTAGTTCTTCTAGAGAAGTGTTGTTTAGATCTTTAGCCAATTTTAGAGCAGTTACCATAGGCCTCTATTGTACCCCAAAATTTTCCCTGCCATTTTTCTTCAAGACTTTCTCATGAGGTCCTCATTTGCTCAAGGATGCTCAAGAGTTGATCAGACAAATTCTCCTCCCAGGCAATGGGTCCATAACTAGGGTTTCATCTTGCACAAGGAAGAATGGGTTTCAAGGGTCTAAATTGGTTTCCATGATTCTCCATAGGTCTTCAACAATGCTCATATCAAGTTTCAAGTCTTGTATCATAAGTTTGCCCAGTCAATAGCTCAGATGATTGAAAATCAACTGTATTGGGTTAAAAGTCAACTATGGTCAACATACAATCAATTTTCAATATTTTTGGTCAACATCAACATTTTGAAGTGATATTCACCATTTGATCAAGGGTTGATCATGATTTCTCAAGGAAATCCCTCAAATCATCAAAAGTCAAAAGTTTCCAAATTAGGGTTTCCTTAGGAGAAGTCAACTGAACTTTGACCAAGAATAACTTTCACATGGTTCATCAACTTTTCCCCAACCAAAGCCCATTTTGAAGGAAATTCAATTCTCTACAACTTTGTAACTGTATGCTCAAGTCCAAAAAGTGCTTCATTTGAAAGATATGAGCCCGTACATTATAGGTCATTTCAATAGTCAACAAAAGACACTTTTTTTCAAGGCAACTTACATCAAGATAAAGTCTCCAAATGCAAAAATGATAAAAAGATCAATTAAAGAGGACATCTTGAGCTTTCCAGAAACTCAAAGATCATCTTCAAAATATGAAGATTGAGAGAGTTATGACCATTGTAAGTTGGGAAATTTTGGTAAAATGCATGAAATGCAAAGTGAGCAAACTTGAAATCCTAGACTAATTGGCCTAACTTTTAATGTTCAAACATGTTCACACTGTGTTAGAAGACCTCTAAATCCATTCATATATTTTTTATGATTTTTATTTCTTTTATTTGAATTTTTATTCATTTAAATACAAGTAAATCAAATAAAATATAAAATCATTGGGCCAAGGCACATGGGCTTTTGATTTCAATCACATGGATGCCCAAGAACACATGAAAAACATGCCAAAACCGTGAAAAAATGTTGGGAACAAGAATCTTCAAGTTTGGAATGTTTTTTAACAATTGTGGAAAGATTTCAATGTGTTTTTTTTGCAATGAATTGTGACATAATGGTACAAGATTCTTGTCTTGTTCTTGTTCCATTTAATTCATATATAAATAAATGCAATACTCAAGTGAAAAGGACACGAAATTTTCCTCTCAAGAACACACTCCAAATTTCTCAAATTTTGTCAAAACTAGGGCAAACACAAACCCCTATTTCCGACCACTCTCAAGCGGTTCCAAGCATTCCATCACACTCCTGAAGGTCCTAGGAGCCTGTTCCAATCCTTACTCGCGCTTAAGCGATCCGAGGACGTGCTAACCAAGTGGCTCCAGCTTGGTAATGTTCTTTAATTTCAAACTTTTCATCCATGCTATATAACTTAATTCTAAGCATATATATGTGTTTCTAATGATGTTTGGGACCATTTGGAACCATCGTTTTTTTGAGATTTGATGCAGGAACAACAATCCATCATTGTTAGGGCAACGTTTCGACGAAGCTTCAGATCCATAGCTGCGGTCACTTTTAGACCAAACTAACCTCACCACCAGATTCACAAGGTCCCAATTAGTGGATCTGAGTGGTTTGATATTGTTGTTTGAATCTTTTTATCAATAATAAATTTTGACATATTTTTAATTAAATTTAATTAAAATTTTTCTTTATTAAAATTAATTATAAAAATGTAGTTTTTAATTATTTAATTAACATCAAACTATTTTCCATAAAAATACAAAAAAAAAACATTTCTTTTCTAACATTTTCTCTTTTTTTTTTTACTATTTAAAATTCTTAGAGAAATTGTATAGGTCGCACAGTTTAAATGTAATAACTTAGATTTACATTCTCGCACTTTTTCCTAGTTATGCAACTGTACCAAAGCCCTGTAATAGTTCAGGCCTTTACTTTCTCGCGATTTACTTTCCGCACCTTTATTTTTCTGCACTTATAGTTATATGCCTGTATATATAACTGTTAGTAAATAGACTTGTATGGCAAGATTTAAAATCAATCAGAAGATAACTCCTAATTAATTAAGATAATATAACTGAACTGAACACACTATGCACACGTACACCTCTAGGGTAACCTCCCTTGTTGCTTTGGGATAAAAAATAGTCATGTCCCTCGAACGTAGGGATACCACTAGCAAAGACCCTCAGATAAAAATCATCATAAAGATCATAGTACCTCGACGACCCTTCGATGTTGCCTTTGATAAATTATCTTGTCCCTCGATGTTGCCTACGAATACATGATGATAGTCCCTTCGAATTGCTAAAGGTATCCCTATATGTTGCCTTTATGACTGTACGACGACCTGCGCCTGTCCCTCAAGCATCCAACGATATGGCTTCCTACTAACTATTGGTAGGATAGAACTATCTAAAGGAATAAGAAAAGAACAAAAGAATTTTGAGTAGGTAAATAGTTCTTAATCGCTTGCTCGCGAATATTTCAAAACATTTTTCACACAATACACTTCTCTTCTGAAATATTTTAAAAAAAACAAACACTTTGTATGCGTTCTCAATGATACGTGAATCATTATAAAGTTTTCCGCACTTAGGCATTTTTCAAAATATTTTCAAAACACACAAACACAAAGCATTTTCAAAAGTGAGCTGGCGATTAAGAGCCCGTAGATAACTACGGATGAAAAGGGTGCTAACACCTTCCCTTTTCATAACCTACCACCCTTACTCAGAAAATTCTCGAAGGTCTTTCCCGTTCTTTTCACCCTTTCCTTTATTGGATAAAAGAAAAGTTGGTGGCGACTCTTGCTATCCGCAATCATCAGTAACATGAATACATGTGTAACATGGATTTAAATTACAGGATTTAAAGATTTTGAGAGAAAAAGATTTTACCAAACTGGTGAGTTCGTATGAAGGGATTCTGGGACGTGTGAGGCTTGAATCTAGGCTCTGAGGGGTCCTGGGATGCTCAAGAACACGATTGCGTGACTGGTTTTGATGGAGGAAGGCTGGAAGATCTACTTTTGAAGTTTGTAACTTTGAGATTTTTTTATGAAATTTGGTAGAGCTTCTCTAGGAAGTGTATGCATATGTCTTTGCTTGCAATGTATTGTGTATTTATAGAGGAGTGAGGAGAGCAGACCAATATGGCAAGGAATCAAGTTTTCAAGGCCATGAGACAAAAAATCCAACATATTGAAAGTTGGCCATATTTGAATGATTCTTGCCAATTCCGTTTTTGCATGAACCTAGATAGTTTTTGTTGATCTTTGCACGAAATATTGGGCTCCATGATGGGTCAAGTTAAGCCCAAATGCATTATCCCATGTTTTATTGTATTTTTTATTTAATTTATTTGATTTTAAATTAAATAAAATCAAGATAAATATAAATAAAAAATAAAAATCAAGGTCATGCAAAAATGGACTTAGAGGTCCTCTAAGATGTTATGGACATGTTTGAACATAAAAAACTAGGCTCATAGGTTCAAAAATGCAATTTTGCTCAATTTGCACTTCATGAATTTCTTCAATATTCCCCAACTTGTGCAACTCATAACCTGCTCAATTTTCACCTTTTGAAGATTATCTTTGGTTTTTTGGAAATCCCAATATGTCCTTTACAATATTTAAGTTGATCATCTACGCTTTTGAAGACATTATCTTGATGTAAGTTTCCTTGACAAAAAGTGACTTTTGTTGACTTTCGAAAATGACCTATAATGTATGAGATTATATCTTCCAAATGAAGCATTTTTTGGACTTGAGAATAAGAGCAAAGTTGTAGAGAATTGAATTTACTTAAAAATGGGCCTTGGTTGGGGAAAATTTGATGAAGCATGTGAAAGTTATGCCTGGTCAAAGTTCAGTTGACTTCTCCTAAGGAAACCCTAATTTGGAAAATTTTGACTTTTGATGATTTGAGGGATTTCCTTGAGGAATCATGATCAACCCTTGATCAAATTATGAATATCACCAAAAATCTTGAAGTTTGACTGTATGTTGACTACAATTGACTTTTTGACCAATACAGTTGATTTTCAATCATCCGAGCCATTGATTGAGCAAACTTGTGATGTAGGGCTTAAAACTTGACATGAACCTTGTTAAGGACCTATGAAGAACCATGGAAGCCACTTAAGACGTTTACAAACCAAATTTCCTTGAGAAATTCTAAATCCTAGTTGTAGGCTTTGGCTTAGGAGGAGCATCTTGACTAGTAAACCCTTGAGTGTCCTGAGTGTCTGAGAAGCCTTGGAAGAATGCCTTGAAGAAAAATGTGAGGGCAAATTTTGGGGTATAACAGCTGCCCATGTTCAATCTTCTTAAACCTGAAAAGTTAGATTGGCATGTTTGCCTTTCGTGACTTGAAGGAAGAAGATGATTGAACACTTAAGTGCCTAGAAATTTGCACTCTTCTGTGCAAGATGGTAAAGTTGTTGGTTGATTATATTAAGAATGGGCTTATATATGCCATTTGGAGAAGCGACAGAGAGTCATTGGAGACGCGCTTATAGATGCCATCCAAAGGTGATGAAGAGTCGTTGAAGATGAGCTTATTGATGCCATACAAAGTAGCTGTTGATAGAAATATAAGAATAAGTCTATGCTTGACTTGGTCTTTAGGAGATGTATCCAGAAGGGGTCTACGCCCGACTACTACTTCAATATGTAATGGAAGGAGTCTACGCATGACTACTACTTCAATAGATATCAGAAGGAATCTATGGAGACTACTACTTCACAAGGTACTAGAAGGAATTTATGGTGACAACTACTTCAAAGGGTGCCCGAAGGAATCTATGGCGACTACTACTTCAAAGGGTACTAGAAAGAATCTATGGCGACTACGACTACAAAGGGTACCAGAAGGAATCTATAACGACTACTACTTCAAAGGGTACCAGAAGGAATCTATGGCGACTACTACTTCAACAAGGTACTGGAAGGAATCTATGGCGACTACTACTTAAAAGGGTACCAGAAGGAATCTATGGAGACTACTACTTCAAAGGGTACCAGAAGGAATCTATGGCGACTACTACTTCAAAGGGTACCAGAAGGAATCTATGGCAACTACTACTTCAACAAGGTACTAGAAGGAATCTATGGCGACTACTACTTCGAAGGGTACCGGAAGGAATCTATGGCGACTACTACTTCAAAGGGTACTAGAAGGAATCCGCGCTTGATTTCGTCTGAATAATGCACTAGAAGATGTCTACGCCTGACTTCATCTATAAGAGATATTTTTCAGAATGACTTTCTGGGGAAAGTCTTTGAGGGAAATACTTGTCAGAATTTAGTTTCTGAAGAAATTTGTCTAGTCATGTAGATAGTTAATGATATTCGTCTATTTATAGACTTTACCTGAAAAGATAAAAGGTTAGTTGTATGAAATGTCATGATGTATAGAATGTATTGTGTAATGACGTTCTCAAAATAAATGAGACTATGCTATATGCGTTTCGTATGCATATGCTATGTGTAATACGGTGGGAGAACTGACTTGGTGTTTTGCGCTTTATCGCAATTGTTGCGGATAGCAAGAGTCGCCATCGACTTTTCTTTTACCTAATAAAGGAAAGGGTGAAAAGAACAGGAAAGACTTTGAAAAGGGAAGGTGTTAGCACCCTTTTCATCCGTAGTTATCTACGGGCTCTTAGTTCCTAGCTTACTTTGAAAAATACTTTGTTTGAAATGTGTTTGTGATTTGTTTTTGAAAGTATTTTTGAAAATTGCCTCCGTTTAGGCAAACTTTGTAATGATTCTCGTCTGTATAAGAATGTATACAAAGTGTCGACTTTTTGAAAATATTTCATTTTTAAAAGTGCTAATGTGTTTGAAAGATGTTGTTTTGAAAATGTTGTGAGTAAGTAACTATGAACGTTCTACCTACTCAAGAGTGTCTTTGTTTTTTTCCTCCTCCTTTAGATGTTTCTATCTCACCATTGATTGATAAGAAGCCTCTCATTGGATATGAAGGGACGGGCGCAAGTCAATCGTACAGTCATAGAAGGCAACATGTAAGACGCTTTAGCAATTTTTGTAAGGGACAAGATTGTTTACCAATGACAACATCGAGGGACATCGAGGGACTATGATTTTTTATCAAAGGGTCTTTGCTAAAGCGTCCCACATTCGAGGGACATGACTGTTTTTCCGAGGCAACAAGCGAGGTTACCCTAGAGGTGCGTGTGTGAAAAGTGTGTTTGATTCAAGTTAATTTGTCTTTGATTAAGATTGTCTAGCGATTGATTTTAAATCTTGCCATACACGCCTAATTACCATACAATATAAAGAAAAATAGTAAATTGTGAAAATTAAAATTCTATGCAATTACAAAGCTTTCGGGAATGGGGAATACAAATTTAGAAATGGGGAATGGAAAGCAATAAAAGTCCTAATTATCTATTACAACCATATTGGATTGAATAATATATAAGAAATGAATAAATATAATGTATAAGGATACAAATGGAAAATAAATGGATTTTTGTTTGGATTTTATTAAGAAAATAATTTTTATGTAACTAACTAAAAGGAGAATAATCAATTAGAATGAGGAAAATTAAACCTAAGTTAATTAAGAAAAGAAATTAATTTGATTAAAGAAACAAGTTTTTTATAGTTTTGTAGAAAATAGTTTTAATTTAATTAAACTAGTATGAGAAAATTAATTAAAGGAAAACCTAATTTCTAAATTAATTTTAATTAAAAAGGAAAATAAAATAAACCTAAGTCTAATATTTATTTAAAATAAAAAAGAATTAAGTTTGTATAAGAAAACATTTTTGTCTTTTTGATTTAAAAGAAATATAAGTATACTAATATATAAATAGTAAATAAAAGTATTTTGGGATTTTTGATGGATAGTGATGTAACTAAAAGCTAATTAACTAAATTAAATTTCTTAGATTTAAAATTCTAAAAATTACTAAATTAAGTCTAAGCTAAATAAAATTATTAAAATAATTCTAAACTTAAAATTCTAAGATACTAAATTGAACCTAAATTAAGCTAGTTATAAAATTACTAAATTAAGTATAAACTAAATTATAAGATTATTAAATTAAGTCTAAACTAATTTAAATATAAACTAAATTAATTATAAAATAATAATTTAAATCAAAACTAGATTAATAACAAATTTACTAACTTAAAGTTAGACTAACTACTAATTTAAATCTAAATTAAAATCAAAATTCTAAGACTATTAAAAATAATTCTTAAACTAATAATAATAAAAATATTAAATTAAAAAAAATGATATTAAAACAGAAAAAAAGGGTGTAGCAATAGTAATCCGCGTGGGCTTAAAATAGCAGGCTCAATAACCTTATTGTTTTGTTTTTGCTGAAATTGGAAATGAACAAACATGGGTGTGTGGATTCAGACGGGCCTGCTTTTTGAACAAAACACTTTAAATGGTAAAAATAAATAAAAAGGAAGATTGACCCTAAACGGGGCTGGGATTGGTCAGACCCAAGCCCCAACCCTCTTCTAAAATAGAGGTATGTGTTAGGATACCCTAACACAAACCGTATACCTCCTCAAAAGCTTCCTTTGTCTCTTTCTATGAACGATCCACATCTTCCTCTATATCGTGATCTTGCTCTCTTCTTGATCGTCTCCCTCGTTGGAAATCTCTATGACTCTGTATCATTTTCTCTTTTTTTTTTCTGTTCTGAGTGTCTAATCGATTTTGTATGATTTTACAGTGAAACGAAAATGAAGAAGAAGGAACGAAAATGGAAAGGAGAAGAAGAGGAAGATATCGCGCGATTCAGACTTTTACCAGTTTTATTTCTAGGTGAGTTTGTTCCAATCTTCTTCTTTTACTCTCTAAAGGGTTTGTTTTGCGATAATGATGTAAAAATTTGGGTTAGGGTTTGTGGCTCGGTTTGCGCTTTTGTATATTTTTTGTATGATTTTGTGGGCTCGGTTCTGCTTTTGTATATTTATTTGTGAAAATAAAACTTTGAAGGAGTTCTTATAGTGGCTCTGTTTGTATATTCTCTATCTATTTTTGTGTATCTATTTCTGAAGGGTTTGGCGTTTGGGAAGATGATGAAGATTTTATAGGGTTTGTGTTAAAACTGTGTCCTAGTATTGTGTTATTGTCCTTGTTTTATATTGAATGAGAATGAGAAAATGGGGGGAAATGTTTTGGTGAATTTTGAACAAATGTGGCTGCTGTTTTTTATACCTTTAGGTATATTTTTTATTTTGGCTAAGTTTGTGCAAGGTTTTCGCAACATTTTACTGGCTTGATACAACAGATTTATGTATCAACTATGTGGGCAGCCTTGTAGCAGTTTTAGACTGTTTTGGCAGCAGTCTGTTTTGACAATATTTGGCCTTTTGTGTTTGTCCCTTTTTTACAGTAATGTAGACTTTTTTGGACATGTTTTGTGCAGAACTTTGGACTGTTGTACTTGGATTGTGATGTTTGCTCATTTTTCTGAATTTGCAAAACTTGTTTCTCACACCTCTCTCCTTTTGTGAACCAAGGTTCACTTTTGTGATTTGCAATTCGAAAAGAATGGCCCATGATTGAAAATTGATTTGTATGAGGCTTTTGTTGGGCTTGGACTGAGCTGCTATAACTCTATAATCTTCTTGCTTTTTTACACTTTTTGCTTTTTTTGTGAATCAAAAAATCATTTTTGTGATTTGCAATTAGAACATGGCCTATAATTGAATTGTGATTAAGACACCCCTTTTTTCTGATTCCCAATGCAAACCCTAATGATGAATTAAAATAATTTGTAATTTTTGTTCACTTTGAATTGCTACTAACTATTGTTTTCTTTTGGTTTCATGTACAAAATGGAAATAGAAAGATCAAAGATGAAACTTGAAGATGCTTGAAGATGAAGACATCTTTTGCTTTGCTTTGGAATAGAAAATAGAGGAAAAAAATAGGAAAAATGTAGTAGGCTTTTAAAATGTATTTAAATTTGTAAGGATTTATAATTCCTTTGAAATTATTTGGACTTGTAATTAAATTTAAAATTTGAATAATAATGAAAATTTGGAAATTTTGAAATTCAATAGTGTAATGTATTGAATGAATGTGAAATAATTTGTAATTTTGAAAGGAAACAAAAATGTAATATCTTGAAAAAGAATAATGTAAGTTGTAACTTTGAAATAAAAAGAAAATGTGATGTGTTTGAAAAAAAATGAATGTGATGTAGTTTATAATGTTAAAAGAATTATAGATGTAAAATAACAAATGTAATGTTTTGAAAAAGAAAAATAAATATGATATGATTTGTAATATTGAAAGAAGAACAAAAAAAATGTAAAAATATGATGTTTTGAAAAAATAAATGTAAACAAAATGTAATGCGTTTGGAAAGAAAAAATGTGAAAGAAAGAAACCAAGAATTCTATTCGGTGGAATAAGAGACTCAGTATCCTTCCTCTACTCACGACAAACAAAATTGGAATCCAAGCCATAGAGACTTGAATAAGGCTCACGTTTCTCAGAACAAAACAAAGTTGTCAGACCGTGCAATTAAATTCCAATTGAAGCTTCCTCAGTGAGTGCTAAATGAAAACCAAAGTTTGAATAATTATGACCCCAATTCGTCCCGTCATGAATCAAAACCCTTAATTCGAGGTGAACTCAAATACATGCCTTAATATTGTGCAACCACTGAAACACGAACCTTGATCTCAATAGACGTCACATTCTGAAGAGTCAAAACCCTAGCTCAATACTAAATGACATGAGAAACTTTGAGAACTTGCAAACTTGAACCCTTGAGGAATTAATTGACATGTTTGGAGGTCTGAGAATCTTTGAACAGTTGAAAAACCCTAGAAGAAAATTTTAAAGGAAAGGGAGGGAAAAATTTGGGGTACAATAGCTACCCCTGTTCAATCTTCTTAAACCTGAAAAGTGAGAATGGCATGTCGCCGTTCATAGCTTGAAGGTGGAAGATGATTGTCCAATAGAGTGCCTAGAAATTTGCACACGCTGATTTGTTAGTTGATTGTGTCAGGAATGGGCTTAAATATGCCATTTGGAAAGTAATGAAATATTGTTGGAAATGGGCTTATAGATGCCTATCCAAAGTGGCTGTAGGTAGAAACTGGAGAAGGTATCAGGATAAATCTTTGGTCGATTATAACTAAAATTGTGGATGTCTTGAATAATCTTTAACCAGATAATGAATCAGTATAAATCTTTGGAGCAGTTTGATTGAACCAGGGAAAGTATATACCAGAACGGCATCAGGAAAAATCATTGGTTGATTTAAACTGAAACAGTAGAGGTCTTGAATAATTTTTTAACTGGAAGAAATGAGTCCATCCAAAAGGGGATAATTGATTGCCTATTATTAACTGGAAGAAGCGACTCCATCCAGAAGAGGCCTTCGATTGACCGCCTATCTTTAACTGGAAGAAATGAATCCATCCAGAAGAGGACTGTTGATTTCCTATCATAAATTGGAAGAAGTGAATCCATCCAGAAGAGGATTGTTGATTGCCTATTATTTACTGGAAGAAGTGACTCCATCCAGAAGAGGTCTTCGATTGATCGCCTATCATTAACTGGAAGAAATGAATCCATCCAGAAGAGGACTGTGATTGATAATTGACTTTTTTTCCTGCAAGGAAAAGGGATTAGTTGCATGCAGATGTATGCATGATGTTCTCAAAATAAATGAGACTGTGTTGTATGCATTTGTCATGTATGTATGAATGCGAAATATTATTGCAGTATATCCTTGACAAATACTAGGGAGCTTCAGGAACTCAATTCCCGGATTACTGTTGAAGATGAAGAATATGTGTATCTTCAAACTTTGTTTAGAGTGCTTCCGCTGGGGATTCCTATTTTGCTGAGGAGAACTCTATTGTGGAATATTGACTTTGGCTTGAGAAAACTCTGGAGAGTGTTGATTTCTGATTGGGAACTATAGTTCAGGAGCTTTAGTTGTCCATTGATCTACTGGGGAGTTATATCTTGATTGGAGAGGAAGAAAGTTTAGTTGTTATCTGGTCAGATTCCAGGCTTCACAACAACATGCTAGGGGTAATAAAGTTAACGATTATTGGTTGGATTCCAGGTTTCGCAACAACTTAGACTGTTATCTGGTCGGGTTTTAGGCTTCACAATAATTGAAGAAGTTAAACTTTTATCTGGTCGGATTCCAGGCTTCAACAACTTAAACTTGAGGTTAACTGTTATCTGGTCGAGTCCAGGTTTCAGCAATTTGAACTTGAGTTTAACTGTTATCTGATCGGGTCCAGGTTTCAACAATTTGAACTTGAGTTTAACTGTTATCTGGTCGGGTCTAGGTTTCATTAATTTGAACTTGAGTTTAACTGTTATCTGGTCGGGTCCAATTTTCAGCAATTTGAACTTGAGTTTAATTCTTATTTGGTTGGGTCCAGGTTTCAGCAATTTAAACTTGTGTTTAACTGTTATCTGGTCGGGTCCAGGTTTCAGAAATTCGAACTTAAGGTTAGCTATTATCTGGCCGGGTCCAGGTTTCAGCAACTCAAACTGTTATCTGGTCGGGTCCAGATTTCAGCAACTCAAATTGTTATCTGGTCGGATCTAGGCTATGCAGTGATTTTAGGAAGTTAAACTGTTATCTGGTCGGGTCCAAGCTTCACAGTAACTTGTTTTAGAGAGATAAAGCTGAACTAGTATCTGGCTGGATTCCAGGCTTTGTAGTAACTTATATGAAACAAAACTGTTATCTGGTCGGGTCCAGTCTTCACAGTAATTTTCTTAAGAGGATAAAGTTGAACTGTTATCTGGTCAGGTCCAGGCTTCGCAGTAATTTGCTGTTACCTGGTCGGATATCAGGCTTCACAATTATTAAAGAAGTTAAACTGTTATCTGGTCGGATCCAGGCTTCACAGTAACTTGCTGTTATCTGGTCGGATTTCGGACTTCGCAGCGATTAAAGAATTTAAACTGTTATCTGGTCGGATTCCAGGCTTTGCAGCGACTTAGAAGAAATTAACTGTTATCTTGTCGGATTTTAGGCTTTACAGTAACTTGCTAGAAAGGATGAAGTTGAACTATTATTTGGTCGGATTCCAAGCTTCGCATTAACTTGCTAGAAATTATGAAGTTGAACTGTTATCTGGTCGGATTCCAGGCTTTGCAGTAACTTGCTTGAAAGGATGAAGTTGAATTGCTATCTGGCCGGATTCCAGGCTTCGCAGTAACTTGCTAGGAAGGATGAAGTTGAACTGTTATCTGGTCGGATTCCAGGATTCGCAATGACTCAAACTGTTATCCGGTCGGACTTCAGGCTTCACAATAATTTGAAGTTAACTATTATCTGGTCAGATTCCAGGCTTCACAACAACTTATGAGGATAGTAACGACTCTGTTGGGGGGTTATAATGACTCTGCCGGGGATTAAGGGGTTTTGTCCATTGATTTGTAATAGTCTGAGAGGAAAACTTGAGTTGGAGAATTTGCAATTAGTTGGGGGAAATAAACCTCGTTGAAGAGAATTAATTTGGCGACCTCACTAGGGAAATGAATTCTTTTAGGGAAGGACTTTGCAAGATTCTTTTTCCAATTTTGGAAGGCCAAACTTGGTTGGGGAATAAATCCAAGCCTTGATTGTATTTGAGGTGACATTGAATGAGTATCAGAATGACATCCATATCTGGATCGTATCTGAACTATACCGGGAAGAGAATGAGTGCCAGAATGAATCTATATCTAGATTGTATCTGTACTGTATCTGCAAGAAAATCTGGAATGAGAATCATAATGACTCTGTATTTAGATTGTATCTGGAAGATGGTAAACTGTTGGCAATCTCCCTCTGTTTGGGGACTGGCGTGATGTGTGTAGTGTATTTTGTGAAGATTACTCTGTGGGGATAATCCATGGGAATGGCTCTGTGGGGACTTGACAACATGAACTTTGTCTTATCTCCCAGAGTCTTTAGTAAACGCTGATCAGAGCGACAAATCTCTTACTGATAGACAAGTGATAAGATAACGGGACACAATTATACGCTTTAGTCCCTAACTTTTGCTTGGACTTCCCTTTCGGGTTATCAGCCCACCAGGATACCCATTTTTGCCCAAGCCGCCTTTTTAGATTTTTAACATGTCGGATGTACAATCTTTTGGATATATCCCTAATTTTTCCAGAACCTTTTGGTTTGTCGGGATGCCCTTATTTTGCCTAGGTATGTCAACCTAGCGGGTCTCTTTTCATGCGTAGTTGTAGCGTTAGAAATGTTTAAGACTAAGCCATGGGATTGACTAGACTTGTACAAATCAAAATAAAATCGCCACCGCACTTTATTGTTTCCAAAGAAATGGGAAAAGAACGAATAACCCAAAAAAATGGGGAAAGATTCAAGGTAAGGGGGTTGGTTATGCAAATGGAAGGTATTAGCACCCTAAACATCTACGGTACTCCGCAGGAACCTCTTTGTAAAATCTGTGTATTTTGGCTATAAAAATGTTGTATAAAAATGGATGGTAGAGGTGAGAAAAGAAATATATTTTTTATGATTTTTGCACCCGCCGCGTTTGCGAACCTTTAGTGCCTATGGTAGAACCAAAGCCTCCACACAACAAGTTATATTTGCCTTTTGTCAAGTATACCATCCATTTGAAATCCTCATGAGTACCATTTAATGATCAACGATATTTAAGTGATCCGTATTGACCAAAGGTGTTGTAGATCCATTAGAGGATTGGTAGAACCAAAGCCTCCACACAATGAATCTCAAGGTTATTGCATCAAAGAGATCAAATTAACATACTTGGGCTTGCAAACATAAGTTTGGGCCACGAATGATCATTTATTCGAATCGGGACAAAATTTAGCACTATGTTAAGCAATCGTAAGTGGACTTATATAGAAGTCGCACCTATTTTGAGGCCGGGCAATAGCAATCTATGCACCATTTGTTTTGAGACATGATATAGAGATCATACTCCAATAACACTTAGTGCAATAAGAAAGGGATGAGATGAAGAGGGGTGAGAGAGAATACACAAACCACTTTTGAATTAAATTTAATCAAACTATTATTAAAATCATTCATCCATTTTTGTGGAGTTAGACTTAACACCATGGATCCAATGATGTTTCATGATAAAAAATTTAACCCAAGATAAGCCATAAAATAGTCACAAAATAATATTACATTTAATATATACAAAAAAGGTTTAAAAAATGTTTTAAAATAGAAATAAAAGAGAAAAATATCAACTATGTTCAAATTGATCAAGGAATAAAAAGTAAGTCCATAGAAAAATCAGAAAAGGACTCAAATGATTTTGTAATTTTTTTGGTAATTTTTTTAAAGTCAGAAACTATTTTTAAAATTAAAAGAAATGAGTAAAATAAACTAAAAATGATAAAAAAAAATACCAAAATCAGAAATAAAAAATAAGTGAGGTCAATAATATTTGTCACAATATCATTGGATCATTCCATAATTTTTTCAGAATTTAAAAATGCATAAAAGTATTTTTAAACATTCAAAACAATTCAAATAAAGTAAAAATTTGTAAAAAAATAACAAAACACAAAATTAAATTGTGAAAAAATAAAAATCAGAAAGAGAATAATCAAAAATATTTTTCATAATTTTTTCATAATTTTTGGACTAAAAATGAATTTTCTATGATTTTTTGAAGTTTAAAACAATTAAATATAAAAATCAGAAAAGAAAATAAAAACCAAAAAAATATGGGCCATCTGATCAATGTTAAAACGCGTTAGTAAACAGATCAAGTGGACCTGGCGCATTGTGCATGTTATGGACTTTAGTAAATAATGCATATGATCATTAATTAAATCAGATTTTTGAAAAATACAGATGGCGCACCTTCATTGGTTGGAAGATGACACGTGCGTCATCTTCAACCTCCAGCCAGTCCCAAAACCAGGTTGCTCAATCTGTAAAATTAGAGCACGAGACCTATGCCATTCGCTTCGTCTCTTCAAGACGAAGACAACCACACCTTCGCGACAAATTTATATAAATTGTAGCTCAAGCAATTTAGAAGGAAAGTCTTGAAAAGGGATTTGAAATTTCATGGTCAAAACGTGTTTCCAGTAAAAACAAGTGTTGCAACTAGAACCAGGGCAATGAGAGCATCACAATGATATTAAAGTTTTGAAGAATTGATGAAGGAATCTACCTATTGAAGTTGAGTTGAAGAGCTCTGAAACTGGACTTCTATGGAGCAATATAGGGCACGATTCTTGAATGTAATTATATGGTTAGCTTCAGGGAAGATCAAGGAAGGTGAATTGTTGGAAAAATTGGATTGAAAAAAGGCTTGAGAATGGATTTCGAAGTTGCTGAATTTTGAGTTATGGAACAAGTTTGGCAGGGTGATTCTGGCTATCCAAGCTTGAGGAAATGAATGGGGGATGACCCTCTATTTATAGGGAATGAAATGGAATGTCCAAGCGTGTGAAATGATGATGTTTGGAGGGAAATCATGTGAAGTTGCAAACAAGAAAAGTGTGAATTCTAATTTGATTAAAACTCATCCAAAACGCATGTTTTGTTGTGCTAAACAATTATGGAACTTCATTAAACATGTTTAGAGGAATAAACACATGGAAAAGTTGTGATTAGAAGTCAAAACAAAGATTTCAAAATCTGACTTGAGATGAAACTTCAGTTCAGAGTTACTAACTTCAAAATCATGGCATTCTCAGCTCAAGGGGTCTTAGGGCGTGATTTGTAACACCCTCTAAAACCCCGAATAAAATTTCGCAAATAATTAAAATTATAATTTCAGAGTACATGTATTAACGAGGATGTCACAATTCTCTTTTAATAAAAACAAGTTCCTGTCATGCATAACATAGAAGCAACTCATACATGTTTACACAGCGGAATAATTAAATTAACAAAACCAATATTATAATATTTTTAAAATCATCAGGGATTAACACCTGGAAAATATCAACGTCATATTATAACAAACATAAGGAAATAAACGAGTCTGACTAAAACAACTCGACAAACAAACGTTCCCGGAGTTACAACTACCAGAGCATGACCCAGACAATACTTAAACAGAAATAAACTAGAAATAACAAGCCTTCGCCAAGCACCTGAACGAATCTCCTCAATCTGAAATATTCAACAGTAAGGGTGAGCATCTCAACTATACATTTGATTATACGTTCATGACAATAAATTCAGGAAATCATAAGCATCATCCAAACAGCTAGCATGTTTCATAGTTTACGAAAACCTTTACAATTCATATATTCATAATATATCACTTTTCATACTTATAATTAACATCCAACATCATTAACGATTTAGCATCAATACATGCATACAATCAATTAAATACAACATTGGAAGGTCATCCATTCATGTTATATTCAACCTAATGCAACACACCCATGCATGTGGTACCATTTTACCGCCCCATTATATCTCGGGTCACGGACAACTCACCGTTCCATTATATCGCGGACACGGCTACCACCTCAACGTTCCATTAAATCGCGGACACGTATATTGGCCACCATGTTAATTCCACACAATGGGAATTAACAAATGCAACATGATATGTAAAGTATGTAACACTCAGCATACTATTAACATCAATCAACATATCATGCAACATCAACAACATCAATCATAACAGGATATGGATAGCATGTAATCACTCAGCATACTATTTAAACATCAATCATATCAAGTTATATCATAATTCATGCTTGATAACATTATCCAAAAGCATGACAATAAAATCCACAATAAAGCACAGAAAACAAAATTCAGAAAATCAACACAGCAGCATCAACACGGGTGCCCGTGTAAATCAACACTGCCCGTGTTGAAATGTGCCCAGAAAACACATTTTTTATCATTACAGGGGATCAACACGGGTGCCCGTGTAAATCAACACGGCCCGTGTTGAAATGTGTCTGGAAAACACATTTTCTGGCAATACAGTGAATCAACACGGGTGCCCGTGTGAATCAACACGGCCCGTGTTGATGAGCGCGAGGCAGATTTTTCCTGAACCTGCAGCAGCTCAGAACAGCAGCCAAACGCGGAAAATGCCAGCCAAAACGCACATTTCGGTACATAACAACATCGAATTTGTACAACTCAAAACAACACATCAATTCCATAATTACCAACAATTATTATAGTAACCTTAAAAGTGGTTATTCGTTCTGTTGGGGAAATCTGATAACATTGAGGTTATCCCTAGAACATCTAAGGTAAACTCACGATCATATAAACATACTCCCAATCCACCATTTGGAACCTAAAATCCCTAATCGATTCATAAAATTGGGAACCTAACCCTTTTCTAACGAGGTTCAATCCTAAGGGTATTGATTCCTAATAACATCTAACAATTGGGGTTTCTCCCTACGATTATCCAAATCAACCGTACCTAAACCCATAAGCAAAAGTAAATCGAGTAGTAGCCCCCATTACCTTATCAAATTGCAGCTTGAGTTCTTCGAGCGATGTTCTTCGTTCTTCGTACCTTCAGAGCTCAGCTTCCCAAATATCCCAAATTCTGTGTTATCGTGAATAATGAGAAAAATAACTTGAGTTCCAAAACATATCCTTATTCCTTTTGCACCCCCACTCTTTGCTAACAACATCCAAGCCCAATAACTTAAAAAAACCAATATTTCTTATTTCTTTTATTTTCTTCAATATTCCAAAATAAATAATTTCTTTTTATTTTATTAATTCTAATAAAATAATTTCCCAATTAAATAAATCAAATAATTGAAACAGGGGTGTTACAACTCTCCCCCACTAAAAGAGTTTTCGTCCTCGAAAACATACCTTAGACGAACAGTTCCGGATAAGCCTCTTTCATCTGGCTCTCCAGCTCCCAAGTGATATTTCCATCTGCTGGACCTCCCCAAGCAACCTTCACTAATGCTATCTCTTTACCTCTTAATTGTTTCACTTCCCGATCTTCTATCCTCATAGGCAATGTTTCTACTGTCAGGTTATCTCTCACCTGTACATCATCTATTTGGATTAAATGAGATGGGTCTGAAATGTATCTCCTCAACTGAGAAACATGAAAAACATCGTGCAAATTCGCAAGTCTCGGAGGTAAAGCAATACGATAAGCAACTTCTCCAACTCTTTCCGTAATCTGAAACGGACCAATAAAACGCGGAGTCAACTTCTTAGATTTCAACGCTCGACCAATACCCGTCATCGGAGTAACTCTCATAAACACATGATCTCCAGCACTGAATTCTAAATTCTTTCTCCTCTTATCATGATAACTTTTCTGACGACTCTGAGAAGCTCTCATCTTCTCTTGAATCAATTTGATCTTTTCAGTAGTCTGCTGAACAATCTCTGGCCCAATTACTGAACTCTCTCCAGATTCATACCAACACAAAGGCGTTCTACACCGTCTACCATACAATGCCTCAAACGGAGCCATACCAATACTCGAATGGTAACTATTGTTATAAGTAAATTCAATCAATGGCAAATAGCTATCCCAAGCTCCACCCTTCTCTAAAACACAAGCACGCAATAAATCTTCTAACGATTGAATCGTCCTCTCCGTCTGTCCATCAGTCTGAGGATGATAAGCTGAACTCAACCTCAATTTAGTACCCAAAGCCTTCTGCAATCCTTCCCAAAATTTCGAAGTTAACCTCGGATCTCTATCTGACACAATACTAGAAGGAACTCCATGCAAACTCACTATTTTTTCAATATATAATTGTGCCAATCTCTCCATTGAGTAATCCATTCGCACCGGTATAAAATGAGCAGACTTAGTCAATCTATCCACCACAACCCATATCGCTTCACAATTCTTAGGAGTCCTCGGCAACCCGGATACAAAATCCATAGAAATACTATCCCACTTCCATTCTGGAATAAACATCGGCTGCATAACTCCAGACGGCTTCTGATGCTCAATCTTCGATTTCTGACAGATTAAACATGCATACACAAATTCAGCTATTTCCTTTTTCATTCCCGGCCACCAAAACAATTTCTTCAAATCATGATACATTTTCGTGGCACCCGGATGAATACTCATCCCACTGCGATGTCCTTCCTCTAATATACTCTTCTTGATTTCTGCGACATCAGGAACACAAACTCTATCGCCAAATCTCATAACATCATTCTCATCAATTCTAAACTCACCACCTTGATCTTGGTTGATCAATGTCAATTTATCAACTAAATTCACATCGGATTTCTGCCCGATCCTGATCTCTTCTAGAATACCACTAGTAAGTTTCAACATACCCAAACGAACACACTTCGGAGTACTTTCACAAATTAAACTCAAATCTCGGAATTGTTCATTTAAATCCAATTCACGAACCATCATCATAGACATATGCAAGGATTTCCTGCTCAAAGCATCTGCAACCACGTTTGCCTTACCAGGATGGTAATTCAAACCAAAATCATAATCTTTGAGAAATTCCAACCACCTTCTTTGCCTCATATTGAGCTCTTTCTGGTCGAAAAGATACTTCAAACTCTTATGATCACTATACACTTCAAATCTCGAACCATACAGATAATGTCTCCACAATTTCAAGACAAACACAACTGCTGCCAACTCTAAGTCATGAGTAGGATAGTTCCTTTCATGAACCTTCAACTGTCTCGAAGCATACGCAACTACCTGTTGATTCTGCATTAGAACACCACCTAATCCCATCAGAGATGCATCACAATAAACCACAAAAGATTCCACCGGATTCAGAAAAATCAGAATAGGAGCACTAGTCAATCTCCGCTTCAATTCTTGGAAACCTTTTTCACAATCAGAATCCCAAATAAACGCTTGTCCTTTACGAGTCAACTTCGTCAACGGCAATGCTAACTTTGAGAATCCTTTGATAAACTTTCTGTAATAACCTGCAAGACCAAGAAAACTTCTGATTTCAGAAACAGTCTTCGGCGCTTCCCACTGGGATACTGCTTCGACCTTTGTAGGATCCACAACAATACCATTCTTAGAAATCACATGTCCAAGAAAACTAACTTCATTCAGCCATAACTCACATTTGGGCAACTTTGCATACAACTTCTTATCTTTCAACAACTCTAACACAATTCGGAGATGTTCCGCATGCTCTTCGTCATTCTTGGAATAAATCAGAATGTCGTCAATAAAAACCACAACAAACTTATCCAGATACGGATGAAAAATCTTGTTCATATATTCCATGAAAACACCAGGTGCATTAGTAACTCCGAACGGCATAACAGAATATTCATAATGCCCATACCTCGTTCGAAAAGCAGTCTTTTGAATATCTTCCGCTTTCACACGAATCTGATGATATCCAGATCTCAAGTCAATCTTACTGAATACGCTGGCTCCAATTAGCTGATCCATTAAATCATTAATCCTCGGTAATGGATACCGATTCTTAATGGTTACCTTGTTCAATTGCCTGTAATCAACACACAGTCTCATAGAACCTTCTTTCTTCTTAACCAACAATACCGGAGCACCCCAAGGCGAAACACTTGGACGAATAAACTTCTTCTCCAGTAAATCTTCCAACTGACTCTTCAATTCAGCCAACTCAGATGCCGACATACGATATGGTGCCATCGACACCGGTCTCGTACCAGGAATCAAATCTATAGAAAATTCTACTTCTCTCTCAGGAGGTAACTCACCAACATCATCAGGAAAGACTTCTGGAAAATCACACACCACTGGCAATTCACCACTCCTGACCTTTCCTGTTGCATCTAACGAAGCAAGTAACATAAACACATTAGCACCGTCTTCCATTGCTTCTTGTACCTGCCTAGCAGTCATAGTCAAATCCTCGACACCATCTACCTCTGGGAAAATCACCGTCTTAGCAAAACAGTTCAGATGAACCCGGTTGAATTCCAACCAGTTCATCCCAAGGATAATATCAATTTGTTCAAGTGGTAGGCACACTAAATCTATACCGAAACCTCTACCAAAAATCTCAATAGGACAATTCCTACATACAAGTGAAGTTGTCACTGAACCCGATGCAGGAGTATCAACAACCATGCTACCTTGCATACCAGATATGTCCAGTTTCAACCTCTCAGCACAATCCAAGGAAATGAAAGAATGAGTTGCACCAGTATCAATAATTGCAACTAAAGGTGTGCCATGAATAAAACACGTACCTTTAATCAATCGATCCTCTGGAGTAGTCTCAGATCCAGACAAAGCGAACACTTTTCCACCTGATTGATCCTTCTTAGGCTTAGGACACTGCGGACGAATGTGACCTTCTTCGCCACAATTGTAACAAGTAACAGACTTCCCTTTGCAATCAATAGACAAATGATCAGCCTTTCCACATTTATAGCACTTCTTCTCATCGCTCTTGCAATCTCGGATATGATGACCAAACTCACCACACCTGTAGCATCTGATAGGAGCCTTAGAATCTCCCCCACTAGGCCTTTTCCAACCACCTGATTTCTGGTTATCTCTACCATATGGCTTGCCACGGTCCATATGTTGCTTTCCTCTTTTATCAACAGCCCCACGAGAGTGAGACGACCTAGTCTTGGTAATATCTTCTTCCAAGATCCTGCTACAATCCACCAGATCAGAAAATCTACGAATACGCTGGTACCTGATTCCCTGCTTAATCTCATCTCGGAGACCATTCTCAAATTTGATACATTTAGAGAATTCTCCAGCCTCATCATTGTTGTAGTGCGCATAATACTTTGCCAATTCCGTGAACTTAGTAGCATACTCACTAACAGTCAGATTGCCCTGCTTAAGCTCCAAAAACTCAATTTCCTTTCTTCCCCGAACATCTTCAGGAAAGTACCTCCTCAGAAAAGCTCTTCTGAAGTTAGCCCAAGTCAGTGCCTCTCCATCCTGAACCATTTCAGTCCTTGTTGCAACCCACCAGTCGTCGGCCTCTTCTGCCAACATATGCGTACCATATCTGACTTTCAGATCTTCAGCATAATCAATCACACGGAAAATCCTTTCGATTTCCTTCAGCCACTTCTGAGCACCTTTAGGGTCATGTGCACCTTTGAACAACGGAGGATTGTTCCTTTGGAAATTCCCTAATTGCCTATCAGCACCAATCACGCCTCCAGTTGGGTTTCCAGCAAGTACACCAGCTAACATCCCCAAAGCCTCAGCTAGTGCGGCATCATTTCGTCCGTTACCTCTTCCAGCCATATTCCTGAGAATTAAAACATACTCCACATTAGAATACAGTATCGACAGTGTTACCTTGCACTAGTCGCATACAACAGGAATGACTGACTCAAGACTCTGGTCGCAACGACCGACTATGCTCTGATACCACTATTGTAACACCCTCTAAAACCCCGAATAAAATTTCGCAAATAATTAAAATTATAATTTCAGAGTACATGTATTAACGAGGATGTCACAATTCTCTTTTAATAAAAACAAGTTCCTGTCAAGCATAACATAGAAGCAACTCATACATGTTTACACAGCGGAATAATTAAATTAACAAAACCAATATTATAATATTTTTAAAATCATCAGGGATTAACACCTGGAAAATATCAACGTCATATTATAACAAACATAAGGAAATAAACGAGTCTGACTAAAACAGCTCGACAAACAAACGTTCCCGGAGTTACAACTACCAGAGCATGACCCGGACAATACTTAAACAGAAATAAACTAGAAATAACAAGCCTTCGCCAAGCACCTGAACGAAGCTCCTCAATCTGAAATATTCAACAGTAAGGGTGAGCATCTCAACTATACATTTGATTATACGTTCATGACAATAAATTCAGGAAATCATAAGCATCATCCAAACAGCTAGCATGTTTCATAGTTTACGAAAACCTTTACAATTCATATATTCATAATATATCACTTTTCATACTTATAATTAACATCCAACATCATTAACGATTTAGCAGCAATACATGCATACAATCAATTAAATACAACATTGGAAGGTCATCCATTCATGTTATATTCAACCTAATGCAACACACCCATGCATGTGGTACCATTTTACCGCCCCATTATATCTCGGGTCACGGACAACTCACCGTTCCATTATATCGCGGACACGGCTACCACCTCAACGTTCCATTAAATCGCGGACACGTATATTGGCCACCATGTTAATTCCACACAATGGGAATTAACAAATGCAACATGATATGTAAAGTATGTAACACTCAGCATACTATTAACATCAATCAACATATCATGCAACATCAACAACATCAATCATAACAGGATATGGATAGCATGTAATCACTCAGCATACTATTTAAACATCAATCATATCAAGTTATATCATAACTCATGCTTGATAACATTATCCAAAAGCATGACAATAAAATCCACAATAAAGCACAGAAAACTAAATTCAGAAAATCAACACAGCAACATCAACACGGGTGCCCGTGTAAATCAACACTGCCCGTGTTGAAATGTGCCCAGAAAACACATTTTTTATCATTACAGGGGATCAACACGGGTGCCCGTGTAAATCAACACGGCCCGTGTTGAAATGTGTCTGGAAAACACATTTTCTGGCAATACAGTGAATCAACACGGGTGCCCGTGTGAATCAACACGGCCCGTGTTGATGAGCGCGAGGCAGATTTTTCCTGAACCTGCAGCAGCTCAGAACAACAGCCAAACGCGGAAAATGCCAGCCAAAACGCACATTTCGGTACATAACAACATCGAATTTGTACAACTTAAAACAACACATCAATTCCATAATTACCAACAATTATTATAGTAACCTTAAAAGTGGTTATTCGTCCTGTTGGGGAAATCTGATAACATTGAGGTTATCCCTAGAACATCTAAGGTAAACTCACGATCATATAAACATACTCCCAATCCACCATTTGGAACCTAAAATCCCTAATCGATTCATAAAATTGGGAACCTAACCCTTTTCTAACGAGGTTCAATCCTAAGGGTATTGATTCCTAATAACATCTAACAATTGGGGTTTCTCCCTACGATTATCCAAATCAACCGTACCTAAACCCATAAGCAAAAGTAAATCGAGTAGTAGCCCCCCTTACCTTATCAAATTGCAGCTTGAGTTCTTCGAGCGATGTTCTTCGTTCTTCGTACCTTCAGAGCTCAGCTTCCCAAATATCCCAAATTCTGTGTTATCGTGAATAATGAGAAAAATAACTTGAGTTCCAAAACATATCCTTATTCCTTTTGCACCCCCACTCTTTACTAACAACATCCAAGCCCAATAACTTAAAAAAAACAATATTTCTTATTTCTTTTATTTTCTTCAATATTCCAAAATAAATAATTTCTTTTTATTTTATTAATTCTAATAAAATAATTTCCCAATTAAATAAATCAAATAATTGAAACAGGGGTGTTACATGATTCTTGATGCTTTAGAAAGATGGGGTTACAAGATTTAAAATGGAAAAAGAATGTAATCAAATGGATGCTTGAGCTGAAAGTTGCATTAAGTCAAAGTTGGAGAAAAATGGTTGACTTTCCATACTTAGAAATAGTTCAAATTTTTCTTCAAAAGTGACTTATAATGTTTTGCATCCAAACATGGCCTTCCTCTTAGAATTTGCTCTTGACCAAAAAATATGGCATGAAATATACCTCTTGAATGAAATTTTGGGACTTGAACAATTCAAAATATCCAAAAATTGAGAGAGTTATGAATTGTTGAAGTTAGCAAAAAATCATGAAATGACCTAAAATCTTTTGTATCCTTAAGGAAACTTCCATCCATTTTCTCACTTTGCACATAAAATAAGGCATAAACTTCACATCCTCAAGATAATTGTGGAAGAGTAATGGGCTCAAGGTGATACAAATTGACCAAGTTATGATCATTTGAAGTCACACTTGGAAAATTGGGGATTCATCTGGAGGACTTGTAATCTTTCTTCTTCATCAAGTTTCTTCCACATGAAAACTCCTTGGAACTTTTGAAGTGATTTGTTTATAACCCTTTGAATAGAAGGATGTCTTTTGAATAACTCAAAAATACCAAAAGATGAGCAAGATATACTCCTTCTAAGTTCAAAACCCTAACTCCTAGATCAAGAAACATGCCTTGAGGAACTTTGACAATTTTGAACAAACTTCTTGTACCAACACAAATTCTTTGTAAATATAAGTTGTTGAAAATGATAATGAAAACTCATAGCAACCACAACCACCTCCATATCTTGATAATTGATAGAAATATGCATTTGTGACCAATGGGAACAAATCCTTGTCCAAGCATGACAACTTCTCCAATCAATCCCTTGTGCTTTTGAACAAAAATAACCTTGCCATGCCCTTTCCTTCAAAACAAATCCAATGGTGAGGTTTGAACTTCTCAAGCTTTATTGACTATGGCATGGAAATAAACTCATGAACCCATGGAGAAACTTGTTAAATCTCATTGCCTTTACCTATATTAGTAACAAGCAAGACAAACCAACATTGCATTTTATTAATTAAGAGGAGAAATCAAGACAAAAATATTCATGATCACAAAAGAACACAATTCAAGGTGCTTGGTGATTCCTCAAAGAGAAAAGCTAAAGATAGGGAGGAGAACCAAAAGCCCTAATGTGATCTTGTTGTGATTGAATCAACATGGTATGATGAAGAGATCTTAGGGAAAAAAATTGGGGTACAACAATAGTATTTTCTAACTATGTGCATGTTCATTGGGTGTGGAGAATTGTCACTGTGTTGTGGTAGTAAGTATTGTAGAAATTCCAGAAATTAATTTCTCGATCGTACGTGACCTTTCATAAGTGGGATCATGTTTTCCCCTGATGTTGGAAGTTTGGATCAACTTTTGATAGTATTAAACTTTCTAGGTATCTTTTCTAAGAACTGTCATGGAAGGCTCTGAAGACACGTTATTGACACTGTTTGATACTACTGGCACAAACAAGCAATCAAGTTTAGAATTTTCTAAGAACTGTCATGGAAGGCTCCGAAGACATGATTTTGACACCATCCGATACTACTGGCACATATAAGCAATTTGGTGGTATCGAAGGTCTTCGTAGTGGATTTGGTTCAAGCCCATGATCAAAGTAACATTTCCCCCAAGTGATTCAGATGGAGATCTGCCCCTGGCTATTCAGTACTTGTTAAGAGATTCTTTGAATCTCGACTTACCTGCCCCATATGGTCATGTCACGCCCCTTGATTTAAAGGTGTCTTTCCCTTTGATGTGACTCTGTTTATTGAGTGAGTTTTTGTTCATTGGATATTCGTCGTGTGAATTTCTCCATTTTCAAACAATTAGCCATATGCAAACAGTGGTATTCAAACAATGCAAAGTTTATGTTTGTCTCGAGAATTTTTTAAAAAAAATGCACTTTTAAAGAGAAACAAAATTTGTAAGAATATGAATTCAACTCAGGACCTATAGTAAGCCTTACAGGAGTCAGGATACCTTTGGTAACAATATGCTTCCGAACTAACCTATACTTCAATTAGGACTTTTAAAGGGTTATGACGTGGCCTAGTTCACGGTTTAAGAAAAAAAAAGATAAGGCTAAAATTTTATTTGTACCCAACCGGTTCTCCATGATGTTCTTCAGCCCTATACTCAGTTAATTGTGTGTTTGGATTCCAATTGAGTCTGGAATGATATTTAGGTGATGGTTCAGATACTGGAAGTTTATTTGAGAAGGGAGTCGTTTTTGAAACAGTTTTCTAGTGTTGAGGATTTGTAACAACCTCTTTTTTTTATTGTCCCTAATTTTTGCCTGACTGTTTTTTTGTTTGTTTTGAGACTGCATTCAGCGGGATTCCCCAATTTTTTCTCTTAAATCTCCTTAATAGGTTTTGACTCAGTGGGCTTTTCTTTTGAGAAATAATGGCTGCTAATTTCACGAGGAACCATCATCATCTTTTGATTTAGAAGGATGTTTATGTATGAAGTGAAAGCTTGCGACTGAATGCGCATTTGAATTAACTGAGAAACTACCATGCCCCAGGTTATGATTAAAGGTTTCAATTTGTGCGAAAAATAAAACTCCTACTTCTTTGGATAAGAGGGGTTGACTAGGGATTATCTTACTTATAACTCCAGTGTTTAGGGTTTGAAATAACGCATGTACATCGTCAGCAAGGTCGATTCAAAAGCATACTGTAGAGATCATGGTATTATTTTCGTCATCCTCCCTCTAAAGGCTTACAACTTATAATCGATAGTTGAATATCATACAAAAAAGGAGTAAAAGCATAATTTAAGTATAGTGAAAACGAATTGATTAACTCAAGACAAACGTATGCAATGCATTAGTGAGAACAACCAAAGTCTGACATAAAGGAAAGTGTTTAAACAAACAAAGAAATTACAACTGAAAATTAGAATGAACAAAAATTTCTCCGCCTAAACTTCGTCACTTCAGGTGATGTTCCTTTGAGGGATGACAAAAAAATTCCAGTTAACCATCTTATGTAAATTCCAAAACTCCTTCGTCGATCAAGTATTGAATCTTGTTCTTCAACGCGTAACAATTGTTAGTGTCGTGCCCACGACTGTTGGAATGGTACACACATATTTCATTATATTATAGTGGGGAGAAGAAGTATTGGGTTTTTGAGGAGGCTCCCTCAATGCAACCATCCTGGATTCCAATACATGATGCAATGCTCGAGCCAAGGACATGTTGATCTCGGTAAATTGTCTTTTGGGTGTATCTTGCTTATGCTGACCACCCTGTCGTGGTTGGCGAGGTTGTTGTTGGACTCTTGGTGTGGTAGCCATTTTGAAAGGTGTTCTCTAGACCAAACAAACTTATTGTCTTATCGAAGGATGATTAATGACTCGATCCCCAATTCTAGCTTTTTGTTCTATATGGTCGCACCTGTCTTGATGATGCTTTTTGACAAGGGCTCTCAGATCTTCTTGTCCCTGAGCTAAGTTTTGGATAAAAGCCATTTGTACCAACATATGGATTCTCATTGTTGCTATCTCTTCTTGTAATTGCTTCAACTGGCCATCCTTGTTGTCTTCAGGATTGTTATTGGTCATACTCTCAATGAGAAGTGTTTTCACTTCTTCTCGCCGCTTGGATAGATTTAGGAACAAATCTTAAAGTTTATCATTTTGGGTCTGAAGATCTTGGGCAGTCTGCTCGAGAGCCATTTTTACAGAAATAAACAGTAAGCGGATGAGAAAACCTGCATGGGGAAAACCTGTCATGATATGATGCATGATATGTGGATGCGATGTTTTCTAGGATCTCGCAGGGTAAACACAAGAAAATGTTAGAAGTTGAGTTTTGACTGCAGCATTGATTGAAGAACTTCGTATCATCGAATGTCCTTCTACGAGAATCAAGCTCACCATGTCAAGTGGGTCATAGCCCTTGACTCAAGTTACCGTGCTTTGGTTTTTGACAGCATTTGGCTAGAGGAAAGTAAATCCTCTTGTCCCTTGATAGATGTCTGATTCAATATAACCCTGCATCACAAACCCTTGAGATCCTTGAAATGGTAATTGAAAATGCTATGGCATGATGTCATGATGTTATGTGCAAATAAACATATACACACAAAGCACACAATTCCTTAGGTTTAGGCTTGTATGGATTCATAGGTAAGTACCCTCTTAAAGTTTAGTTGGTTTAACCTGTCCTAGAAAGTAATCGGGTTCTAGGGGATCTCAATATCATTGATCCTTCTCCATTGGGAATTTTTTCCGCACAAGTCTCTTTTTTGTCGACCGAAATATCCCAAGAGTCAGATCTAATGAGTGTAGTATCGAGTATCAACCAACTTCGGACTGCACCAAAGCCGACTACCTCACTACTTCCTAATGGCCAAGTTGTTCAATTAAAGGTTCTAAGGTTCGTTAGTGCCTCATGACACCATACAGCGGCCCCGTATTCTCCTTAATTCGCCATAAGGGATACCGGTACCCACAAATGTGTCACACTAACATAGCTATTGTCTCAACCATATCGGTCTACGCCGTACAGTCTCCACAATTTTTTCTTTATACCTAATGATGTTCCCAGATCCGGGTAGAGGATCAAAACAAGCCCAAACGAAGACCCAAAATGTAAAGCAAAAAAATCAAACAATAAATCAATTAAATGTGATCTATCTCTAAGGTAACCCCACTTTTAAGATGTTTCCCAGCAAAGTCTCCAGTTCTATAATACACTGGGAGAACTGACTTGGTATTTTGTGTTTTATCACAATTGTTGCAGATGGCAAGAGTCTCCCCCGACTTTTCTTTTATCCAATAAAGGAAAGGGTGAAAAGAACAGGAAAGACCTTTTGAGAATTTTCTTGAGTTCGGGGGGTAGGTTATGAAAAGGTAAGGTGTTAGCACTATTTTCATCTGTAGTTATCTACGGGGTCTTGGTTTCTAGATCACTTTGAAAAATGCTTTATTTGAAATGTGTTTGTGATTTGTTTTTGAAAGTATTTTTGAAAAGTGCCTTTGTTTAGGCGAACTTTGTAATGATTCTTGTCTCTATAAGAACGTATACAAAGTGTTGACTTTTAGAAAATATTTCGTTTTTAAAAGAATTGGTGTGTTTGAAAGATGTTGTTTTGAAAATGTTGTGAGCAAGCACCTATGAACGTTCTACCTACTCAAGAGGGTCTTTGTTCTTTTCCTCCTCCTTTAGATCTTTCTATCTCACCATTGATTGATAAGAAGCCTCATCGTTGGATGTGAAGGGACGAGCACAGGTCAATCGTACACTCATAGAAGGACACTTGTAAGACGCTTTAGCAATTTTCGTAAGGGACAAGATCGTTTACCAAAGGCAACATCAAGGGACATCGAGGGACTATGATTTTTTTATCGAAGGGTCTTTGCTAAAGCATCCCACATTCGAGGGGCATGACTGTTTTTTCGAGGCAACAAGCGAGGTTACGCTAAAGGTGCACTTGTGAAAAGTGTGTTTGATTCAAGTTAATTCGTCTTTGATTAGGATTTTCTAGCGATTGATTTTAAATCTTGCCATACACGCCTAATTACTATACAATATAAAGAAAAATAGTAAATTGTAGAAATTAAAATTCTACGCTATTACAAAGATTCCGGGAATGGGGAATACAAATTTACAAATGGGGAATGGAAAGCAGTAAATGCCCTAATTATCTATTACAACCATATTTAATTTAATAATGTACAAGAAATGAATAAATATAATGTACAAGGATATAAATGGAAAAGAAATGGAGTTTTGTTTGGATTTTGTTAAGAAAATGTTTTTGATGTAACTAACTAAAAGGAGAATAATCAATTACAATGAGGAAAATTAAACCTAAGTTAATTAAGAAAAGAAATTAATTTGATTAAAGAAACAAGTTTTTTAGGGTTTTGTAGAAAATAGTTTTAATTTAATTAAAATAGTATGAGAAAATTAATTAAAGGAAAACCTAATTTCTAAATTAATTTTAATTAAAAAGGAAAATAAAATAAACCTAATTATAATATTTATTTAAAATAAAAAAGAATTAAGTTTGTATAAGAAAATATTTTTGTCTTTTTGGTTTAAAAGAAATAAAAGTACACTAATATATAAATAGTAAATAAAAGTATTTTGGGATTTTTGATGGATAGAGATGTAACTAAAAGGTAATTAACTAAATAAAATTTCTAAGATTTAAAATTCTAAAAATTACTAAATTAATTCTAAGCTAAATAAAATTATTAAAATAATTCTAAACTTAAAATTCTAAGATACTAAATTAAACCTAAACTAAGCTAGTTATAAAATTACTAAATTAAGTATAAACTAAATTATAAAGTTATTAAATTAAGTCTAAACTAATTTAAATATAAACTAAATTAATTATAAAATGCTAATTTAAATCTAAACTAGATTAATAACAAATTTACTAACTTAAAGTTAGACTAAAATTACTCTTAAGATTACTAATTTAAATCTAAATTAAAATCAAAATTCTAAGACTATTAAAAATAATTCATAAACTAATAATAACAAAAAATATTAAATTAAAAAAAAAGATATTAAAACAGAAAAAGGGTGTAGCAATAATAATTCACGTGGGCTTAAAACAGCAGGCCCAACAACCGTATTATTTTGTTTTTGCTGAAACTGGAAATGAACAAACAAGGGGGTGTGAATTCGGATGGGCCTGCTGTTTGAAAAAACAGCTTAAATGGTAAAAATAAATAAAAAGGAAGATTGGGCCTAAAAGGTGCCGAGTCAGGTCAGACCCAAGCCCCAACCCTCTTCTAAAACAGAGGTATATGTTAGGAAACCCTAACACAAACCGTATACCTCCTCAAAAGCTTCCTCTGTCTCTTTCAAAGAACGATCCTCATCTTCCTCTGTATCGTGATCTTGCTCTCTTCTTGATCATCTCCCTCGCTGGAAATCTCTTTGCTTCTATGAGTCTGTATCGTTTTCTTTTTTTTTTTGTTCTGGGCGTCTAATCGATTTTATATGATTTTACAGTGAAACGAAAATGAAGAAGAAGGAACGAAAATGGAAAGCAGAAGAAGAAGAAGATATCACACGATTCATACTTTTACTAGTTTGATTTCTGGGTGAGTTTGTTCCAATCTTCTTCTTTTACTCTCTGAAGGGTTTGTTTTGCAAAAATGATGTGAAAATTTAGGTTAGGGTTTGTGGCTCAGTTTGCACTTCTGTATATTTTTGTGGGCTCGGTTATGCTTCTGTATACTTCTTTGTTAAAAGAAAACTTTGAAGGAGTTTTAATGGTGGATTTGTTTATATATTCTCTATCTATTTTTGTGTATCTATTTCTGAAGGGTTTGGCGTTTGGGAAGATGATGAAGATTTTCTAGGGTTTGTGTTAAAACCGTGTCCTGGTATTGTGTTACTCTTCTTGTTTTATATTGAATGAGAATGAGAAAATGGGGGAAAATGTTTTGGTGAATTTTAAACAAATGTGGCTGCTGTTTTTTATACCTTTTGATATAGTTTTTGTTTTGGCTAAGTTTGAGCAAGTTTTTCGCAGCATTTTACTGGCTTGATACATCAGGTTTGTGTATCAACTATGTGGGAAGCCTTGTAGCAGTTTTGGACTGTTATGGCAGCAGTCAATTTTGACAGTATTTGGCCTTTTGTGTTTGTCCCTTTTTTACAGTAATGCAGGTTTGTTTGGACATGTTTTGTGCAGAACTTTGGACTGTTGTACTTGGATTGTGATGTTTGTGTATTTTTCTGAATTTGAAAAACTTGTTTCTCACACCTCTTTCCTTTTGTGAACCAAGGTTCACCTTTGTGATTTGCAATTGGAAAAGAATGGCCCATGATTGAAAATTGATTTGTATGAGCCTTTTGTTGGGCTTGGACTGAGCTGCTGTAACTCTATAATCTTCTTGCTTTTTTACACTTTTTGCTTTTTTTGTGAACCAAAAATTCATTTTTGTGATTTTCAAATATAACATGGCCTATGATTGAATTGTGATTAAGACACCCCTTTTTTCTGATTCCCAATGCAAACCCTAATGATGAATTAAAATAATTTGTAATTTTTGTTCACTTTGAATTGCTATTAACTCTTATTTTCTTTTGGTTTCATGTACAAAATGGAAATGACAAGATCAAAGATGAAGCTTGAAGATGAAGACATCTTTTGCTTTGCTTTGTGTGATACGGTGGGAGAACTAACTTAAGGGTTTTGCATTTGATTGCAAATGTTGTGGTTAGCAAGAGTCGCCACCGACTTTTCTTTTATCCAAAAGGAAAGGTGAAAAAGCACAGGAAAGACCTTTGAGATTGGTTCTTGAGTTCGGGGGGTAGATTATGAAAAGGGAAGGTATTAGCACCCTTTTCATCCATGGTTTTCCATGGGCTCTTAGTTTCTTGCTAGATCACTTGCTTTTGTTTGAAATTGTGCTTTGTGTGATTTTTTGAAAGTATTTTGTAAAGAGGCCATTGTTTAGGCAATCTTTGTAATGATTCTCGTTCATAAGAATGTATACAAAGATGTTGATCTTTTGAAAATGTTTTCAAGTTTTGTAAGATGTTTTGAAAGTGTAAGTGTTTGTTTTGAAAATAGAAAGGATGTTTTGTTTTGAAATTGAGCAAGTAATTAGGAGCATTCTACCTACTCAAAAGTCTTTCTTGTTCATTTTCTTTTCCTTCGACATTGTTGTCTTACCATTGATTTGGTAAGCAACCCTATCTTTGGATGTAAACGGGACGAATGTGGGTCATCGTATAACCATGATTAGCAATGTTGAAAGGTATCTTAGCATTTTATTTGAGGGACTTGAGATCATTTTAAAGGCAACTTAGATAGCGTCATCGAGGGACTATGATCTTGTATTTTCTTATTTTTGCTAAGATACCTCACATGCGTAATATGGTCATTTTGTATAAGGCAACCAAGTGGAATAACACTAGGGGTGCTTGTGTGAAAGTGTATTGTTTTCATGCTTGATTTTGTCTTGAATTAGGGTTTTCTAAGTATTGGTTTTAGTCTTTCCATACAAACCCTAATTACTAGCATCTATATATAAAAGCGATAAGTTACGGAATTTAAAGTTATTACGCTATTACAATATTTATGGGAGGGGTGTACAAATTAAATGCGGATGGCAAGAATATAAACCTAATTAATCTATTACAACCAAATTGAATTGGATATAAATGTACAAGGATTTAAATGAATATAATGTACAAAATGAAATAAATGTATAAAAAATGCTAATGTTAAGAAAATAGATATTTTTGGATTTTTATGAGAAAAGGTTTTTTTGTTTAACCTAATAAATTAAAAATAATAATTAATTAAAATAATAAAAGTAAACCTAATTTAATAAGAAAATATTTTAAATAAAACCCTAAGTCTATTAATTGATTAAAATAAATTAAGTTTAAGAAAAGTATTTATGTATTTTTGTCTTGAAAATAATATATGGTGTTGTAAAATATTTTTGGCCTTTTTTATATTAAAACAAATATATTTTAATCAGTGTAAAAGAAAATAAATAATAATATGTTTTAAATTAAATTTACAAGACTAGTTAGTAAAAATAAATAAAGTATAGTTAAATAAAATATTTTTTGTGAGAAAAATAAAATAAACTAAGTTAAAATGAAAATCTATTTTTTTTTTGTATTTTTTTATGATTTTTCAACATTAAGAAAAATATTTAAGAAAATAAAATGAAATAAATAAATAAAAGAAAATAAAACAAACTGGGCCAGGGGCGTGTAATTGAAATAAGGGGTTAACAAGTAAAAATAAAAACAAAAAGGGCCCAAGGAGGCTCAGCGCCCTGCAAAAAAGAGGAAGTTAGAATATAAAAATGTATGAAAAATCAAAAGGGTAGCACTGGGGCTCGAACCCAGGTCCCAAAGGTTACAGGCGCGTGCTTCTACCACTGGGGAGGCTATACATCTGTTAACATAAGCAAAACAATAAATATATGATGTAAAACGGGCCCTAATGACTTCATCTTCAACCTCCAGTCAGACCAACTGTAACTTGCTCATTTCTCTTCAAAAAGGAAAATTATAAACATGAAACTTGTAGCAAATTTCCTCACGGTTTCAGAAATGTAAAGCATTAAAACTATATAACAAAGATAAGAATGAATTTTAATGGCCCTAATCTGAACCCTAAAAATCTCATAAATTTCAGTCTCAAAATTCTCTAAGCTCAAGCAAAATTAATGGAAACTATGGACATGGTTAGCTTCAAGGCAATGATATCTACATGTTTTGTTCACAAATAAATCATTAATGATGCTTGTATGAAGAGTTCAAAGTTAAGAAAAATGACCTCAAAACTGGAAATCGGAGTTTGAGCTTGTTTCAAGTGATGGTGATGATCAGGTTAGCTTCCTCGAGGTCCCAGGAAGCTAATGCAATGATTAGCTGGAGCAATGGATGACTGAAATGGTTTGGAGAAGTCAATGTGCCGAGCTCTGTTTTTGAAAATGGAGGATGGTGTTAATGGTTTTACAGTTCTGTAACAGGGTGTGGGATCAGTTCTATATGATGTTTATAAGCTTTAGAAACCAAAAGGCCAATAAACGCACGAGTAGATTATGATTTTCAAGTTTTTGGTCAGTTTGTGTGAAAATGGAGGTATGGAATGTGACTATGAGTTCTAGGTCTTTTCAGCCTATGAGCATTCGTGTGTTTTTGGCCAAAGGTTTGTGTATGTATAAACAAAAGTGTTTGAGAGCTTTGGACAATCAGAAGTACAAGTTTTTAGCTTTTGGCTAGGTTACTTGATTTTGAAGAAAAGTGAGAAACAAGTTTCAAGAGGAGGAACAAGCATGGCCTAGGTGATTGTAAGTGTATAAACCATTTCTTATGAGTTATAAGACTTGTAAGATCAGAAGAGAACAAGTGCAAGGCTCAAGAACAAGCTTTTGTGTAAAAAGCACTTTTTCAAAATGGCAATGTAACCTTTCTTCCAAAAATGGATATAAAGCATGTCCATGCATTGAATGCTTGAAGTGAGACCTCTAACAGTTGTGTAAACCATTAATTATGGATTTCCTAACAAGTTTGAGGCCTGTAAAGAAGATTTTATGCAACATAGTTTGAATTTTGAATTTGGTTCATCATAAAATGACTTGTAATTCAAGTGATAAAACCCTAACTTCATCTCTTCGATTCTCCCTACTCAAGAAATATCTCAAGGAGTTCTTGGAAATTTTGGAAAGCCTGAAATGTGCTCTACAACCCATATTTGAATTGATTTTTAAGATTCCCCTTGGAACTATATGAAAAAGTGCCATGAAGTTGGGTCAAAATCCTGACCAAAATAGGGCAAAATTTCACTAAGTGTTTTGTTTCATGACCACATGTTCTTAAATTTATAACTTGAGACCCAAGCACTTTTTGGAGAAGTTGTGTGAATAAAAATTGTAGATTTCATGGATATCTACAACTTTCATGTTGGAAGTTTCTCTTGAATCATCTTGCATCATGGTGAAAATTTTGCTCAAAGTTATGAAAAAATAAGAAATTTCCAACACTTAGAAAAATTTCTAAGTTTAGAAATTTTAACTTTTCAAAATGAAATCTTGAATTTTTTATTTCTTGATGAATAAGTTTCATATTTTGACATGTTTTGATGAATTGTGATCTTTGGCATTTGAATTTGACCAAAAAGTCAAAGTTTGACTTTTCAGTATACAGTTGACTTTTGATTAGTTGACTGCAAAATTCATCTATCAATCCAATGGACTTGCAATGTTTTGAATCATGTCATTAGGTAAAAATGATGCAATTGGACTCTTGATATCACGCCTTAAACCAATTGATCATTTGCTAGGTCAAAAATCAGAAATTGCCCTTTCCTAGTCAAAACCCTAATTTTGACCATTTTGCCCTTTTGGAGATTTGATCAAATTTCTTGAGGAGTTATGGTCCAAACTTGATTAAATGATACATATGATTCTAAAATGTTCATTTGGATAAAAATTATGAAGTTTGACTGTAAATTGGCCATAGTTGACTTTTTCCCCAATACAACTGATTTTTAGGTCAACTGCTCAATTGACTGAGCAAAAGTGTGATCCAAGGCTTGAAACTTGACATGAGTGATCTTGGGGGTCCATAATGATCCATGAAAGTCATATGGGGCATTGGAAGTTCAAAAATCCTTGTGCAAACTCAAACCCTAATTTTGGTCATCAGTGCTTAATGAGGTGTCTTGAGCTAATCAACCCTAATGTAGTCTTGAGCCAAAGGAGATCTTGTAAGCAAATTCTTGATAAGTGAGAGGGAAAATTTTGGGGTACAACAGCTGCCCCTGTTCAATCTTCTTAAGCCTGAAGAGTTAGATTGACGAGTTTTGCCATTCGTGACTCGAAGGTGGAAGATGATTGGACACTAAAGTGCCCAAAAATTTGCACTCGGTGATGTGATGGTAGAGGGAATGGGCTTAAAGATGCCATTTAGAGGGATGATAGAAAGTTGTTGAAAATGGGCTTGTAGATGCCATCCAAAAGTGATTTCTGAATCTGAAAGAGAATCTGAATGAGTATCAGAATGGCGTCCGTGTCTGGAGCGTATCTGAACTGTATCTGAAAGTTGAATTTGAATGAGTATCATAATGGAATCCATGTCTGGAGCGTATCTGAACTGTATATGAAAAGTTGACTCTAAAAGAGTATCAGGATGACATCCGTATCTGGAGCGTATCTGAATTATATTTGAGAGTGGAATCTGAATGAGTATCAGAATGGCATCCGTGTCTGGAGCGTATCTGAAATGTGTCTGAAAGCGGAATCTGAATGAGTATCAGAATGGCATCCGTTTCTGGAGCGTATCTGAACTATATCTGAAGAGTGGATTCTGAATGAGTATCAGAATGGCGTCCGTATCTGGAGCGTATCTGAAATGTATCTGAGAAACCTCTGAACATTGTTAATGGTAGCTATTGATTAATCTTATCCTGAAAAGTGTAAAATTTTAGTTAATATGCAATGTCATGTTGTATGAAATGCATAGTGTAATGTATTCGTGTTATCGATTTTTATGATATATGGATGCGATGTATGCGTATGTGAGCTAATTTGCTGCACGGTTGTTGGATTGGGGAAAATAAATCCCTGACTGCTGCTGAGGAAATGGAGTGTTCATGTTGTGAAGTCGAAGTGTTGATGAATTTCTGCTTAGAGAAATAAACTCTATTGTAAGGGAAATGCTGTGTACTGCTTGTAAAAGTCTGTTGGGGAATCCTGAGAAATTGGACGACTTTTACTGGGGATTGATAACTGGAAGCTTTATTTCGCTGGGGATTAAATTGCACACTGTGGGGGATTTATGGAAATATCTTAGAGAGATTTCCCTATCTCTTAAAGCCATCAGTGATTGTCTTTCTATTTTGTTTATTTGTAAACATTAATTATGTTCAAATGCATATGTTAAAAAACAAATCATTGGACGTTTTTGTAAACAAAACACAAGAGTAAAGAAAAACAGGTAATTTTACACGTTCAAAGGGATATCTTTATATTGACTTTGAGTAAGTATTTTTGTACAATGAGACAAACATTCTAGTAAGAGAATGCTGTCGTAAAAAAATTAAAATTTTGATACAAAGAAAAGATAGCTATGTGCAATAATTCAATGGGGTCCCCATTCTGCTATAGCCTTCGTGTTTCTGAGCATCTTGTCCACTTGCTGCCTTGTCCAAAGTTGATTGAATTGATCAGAACCTCTGAGTTTTGTCAGGTTGTCGTAAGGTGATCCAACAAGACATAATCATACGCTTTAGTTCCCTAACTTTTTCCTGAACCGTCCTTTCGGGTTTTCAGTCCACCGGGATACCCTTTTTTTCCCAAGTCTCCCTTTCGGGTTTTCAACTTGCCGGGTGTATAGATTTTTTTTGATTTTATCCCTAACTTTTGCCCGAAACCCTTTGGTTCACCAAGATGCCCTTATTTTGCATAGGTATGTCAACCTAGCGGGTCTCTTATGCATAGTATCTTTTGACTATGTCTGCATTTTCTGGGTGCGGCGGGTCGTCGCTATCCATGGTGGTCAAGATCATTGCTCCACCATAGAATATGATTTTGATTACAAATGGTACTTCATATGTAGAAGTCCATTTTCCCCAGGGATCACTTTGCGGCAGTATGATATGTTTGATCACCAAATCCCCGACTTGATATTCTTGGCGTATGACCTTCTTGTTAAAAGCCTTGATCATCCATTTTTGATACATTTGACCATGATAGACAGCAGTAAGCCTTTTCTCATCAATCAAGTTCAGTTGATCAAGTCGAGTCTGGATCCAATCTTCTTCATTCAGCCCTGCATCCTTCATAATTCTTAGAGAGGGGATCTGGACCTCAATAGGCAAGACTGCTTCCATGCCGTATACCAGAGAGTAGGGTGTTGCCCCGGTTGATGTGCGAGCTGTGGTAAGATACCCGTAGAGAGCGAATGGTAGCATCTCATGCCAATCTTTGTATGTGACTGCCATTTTCTGTATGATCTTTTTAACGTTCTTATTCGCGGCTTCGGCAACGCCATTCATCTTTGGCCGGTAAGGGGAAGAATTGTGACGATGGATCTTGAATTGCTCGCACAGGGAAGTGATCATAGTATTATTTAGATTCATACCATTTTCTGTAATGATCCTCTCCGGGATACCGTAACGATAGTTGAGATTCTGCTTGATGAACCGGGCGACAACATTCTTGGTAACGGAAGCGAAAGAAGCTTCCTCCACCCACTTTGTAAAATAGTCAATGGCCACTAAGATGAAGCGGTGTCCATTGGAGGCTGTTGGTTTGATTTCCCCAATCATATCGATGCCCCTCATAGCAAAGGGCCAAGGATCCTTCTAGACATTCAGAGGAACCCGAGGTACGTGCATCTTGTCAGCATAAATCTGACACTTGTGGCAGGTTCGAGAGTGTTGATAGCAATATGCTTCCATGGTAGACCAATAATATCCTGCCCGTAGGATTTTCTTTGCCATCGTATGCCCACTAGAATGGGTGCCAAAAGTGCCCTCATGCAGATCAGCCATGATCTTTTCAGCTTCGACCTTATCTATGCAACGAAGTAACACTGAGTCATGGTTGCGTTTGTAGAGAATACCATTACTAAGGAAAAATTTAGCAGAGAATCTCCTTAAGAACTTCTTATCATTGACTGAAGCTCCTTCAGGATATTCTTGAACCTCGAGATACCTCTTGACTTCGTGAAACTAAGGTTGGTCCACTACTTCTTCATTATTAATCTCGTGACAGTGAGCTGGTTCATCCCTTTGTTCAACAGTGATCTGGGGAGCCTCGTTTTCCCATTTAAGTTTAAACATGGACGACATTGTGGCTAGTGCGTCTGCTAGCTGATTTTCTTCTCGCGGGAAATGCTCGAAGGTAATCTTCTCAAAATGTGGGAGCAATGTCAAAACATGTTCTTTGTAAGGGATAAGGTTAGGGTGTTTGGTGTCCCATTCCCCTTTGATCTGGCTAATGACCAAAGCTGAATCTCCGAATACATTCAAGGATTTGATCCCCAAATCTATGGTAACTTTGAGACCAAAGATGCACGCTTCCTATTCTGCCATATTGTTTGTACAATTGAAGCAGAGTCTTGTTGTAAAGGGACTATGACAACCTTCAGGAGATATGAGTACATCACCAATACCATTTCCGAGTGCGTTGGATGCCCCATAAAAAATCAGGATCCATCGGGATCCTTGTTTAGGTCTGTCATATGGTCTGAATTCTTCACAGTTGTTTACCATCATGATGTCTTCATTTGGGAATTCAAACTTCATGGACTGGTAGTCTTCCCCAACTTGGTGAGCAAGGTGATCAGCTAGCACACTACCCTTTATTTCTTTTCGGGTAGTATACTGTATGTCATATTCCGTCAGGATCATCTGCCATCTTGCTATTCTCCCAGAGAGGGCAGGTTTCTCGAAGATGTACTTTATCGGATCCATTTTAGATATCAACAAAGTAGTATGGGTCAACATATACTGTCTTAGCTGGCAAGCAGCCCATGCCAGAGCGCAACAAGTTTTCTCGGGCAATGAATATCTTGTTTCACAGTCGGTAAACTTTTTGCTCAGGTAATAAATAGCATGCTCTTTTCGGCCAGACTCGTCATGCTGTCCCAGCACACACCTCATTGAATTTTCCAAAAAAGTTAGATACATGATCAATGGTCTTCCCTCGACTGGTGGCATCAAAACAGGAGGCTCTTGCAGATACTCTTTGATCTTGTCGAAAGCAGTTTGGCATTCATCATTCCATTTGACTACTTGATCTTTCTTCAGTAATTTGAAGATTGGTTCACAAGTAGCTGTTAGGTGAGAAATGAATATGTCAATGTAGTTCAAACGTCCTAAGAATCCTCTGACTTCCTTCTCAGTACGAGGATCAGGCATTTCTTGTATCGCTTTTACCTTGACAAGATCCACTTCGATACCTTTATTGCTGATAACAAAGCCTAGGAGTTCACCAGACCTTACTCCAAACATGCACTTATTTGGGTTCAACCTCAGCTTGTATTTCTTTAACCTCTCGAACAGTTTCTGTAGATGATCAAGATGCTCCTCTTCTGTTTGAGATCTAGCTATCATGTCGTCCACATAGACCTCTATTTCGTGATGTATCATGTCGTGAAATAAGGCTACCATGGCACGCTGATAGGTTGCCCCAACATTCTTCAGTCCAAATGGCATAACCTTGTAGCAGAATGTGCCCCATTGTGTGACAAAGGTTGTTTTCTCCATGTCCTCAGGCGCCATTTTAATTTGGTTGTAGCCTGAGAAACCGTCCATGAAGGAAAACACTTTACGTTGCACCGTATTGTCAACTAGAACATCGATGTTGGGAAGTGGGAAATCATCCTTAGGGCTTGCCCTATTCAAATATCTGTAGTCCATGCACATTCGTACTTTGTCATCCTTTTTGGGCACGGGAACAACATTGGCAACCCATTGCGGATAAGAGGTGACAACCAAGAATCCAGTGTTGAATTGTTTCATGACTTCTGCTTTAATCTTCTCCGACATATCTGGCCGCATACGGTGAACTTTTTGTTTCACCAGTGGACAATCTTCTTTTGTTGGTAGACGATGTACCACAATATCTGCATCAAGTCCCGACATGTCTTCATACGACCAAGAAAAGACCTCAACATAATCGTGTAGCAACTGAATCAGACACTCTTTGACACTGGGTTCCAGATTGGCACCCACCTTGATTTCACTTTTGTCTTCTTCGGTACCTAGATTAATTGTGTCCACGGGTTCCTCGTGGGGCTGAGTGGTCCTTTCTTCTTGTTGTAATAACCTAGAGAGTTCCCCCGGCACCTCACAATCTTCCCCACCTTCGTCTTCGGCTTGGTAGATTATATTTTCAGAGTCACACAATGCTATAGCAGAACCGTTACCCATGGGATCCCGAATGGATGTAGACCTGCATTATGAGTGTGAGTGTGTGTAAGAGTATAACTATCTTTGAAAGAAATGAAAATGTAAAAAAAAAATGGGCCCAAAGTTTGTATGCAAAAACGTCCATGATTCATTGATGTCATATGGAAATGAGATAATAACCCTTACAAATGGACCAATTTGCCTCGGGTAAGACACAAGGTTTTAAGAGTCTGAATTGTTTTAATATTACAGATCTAACAAAATGTAAAGACAACTTACTGTGGGATAAAAGTGATCGGGACGAAATCTCTAGCATCCCAGTTGCTGAGCCCTCCACTGAAAGTTGGGAAAATCCAATCCTCCAGGTTGCAGTTGTCTTCATCATCCTCCACGACGCTGACTCGGTGGTTTCTGATCTTCAAGGGTGGTCCTCCGGCACGAGTGCGATGTATAACTTTTTGGGCACCTGAAGTGAAACCCAGACCAAATTTATCATATTTATATGGGATATCTGGGAGTTGTCCCCAAATAGTGCACCCACCTTCTTCTATAACTGCCTTGGCATCCTTCAAAGACGACATCTTGAGTGGAGGCCTTGTGATCTTGGGAACTTGAGACACAACCTTAGTCACTGCCACATCTTGCGGGACTTCTTCAAAGTGCTAGAATGGAGTTTCAATAAATTAATCATCTAGTTCCACATATTTGAAGGAATTTAGATGGCTGATCATATACTCTTCTTCTCCATGAACAATGATGATCTTCCCTTGAATTGGATATTTCAGCATTTGATGCAACATGGAGGTAACAGCGCCAGCATTGTGGATCCACGGTCGGCCTAGCAAGCAGGAATATGAAGGGCGAATATCCATCACATAAAAAGTTGAATCAAATGTTTGGGTTCCAACCTTTATGGGGATGTCCACTTCCCCATGCACCATTCTTTTTGAGTCATCAAAGGCCCTCACTACTATGTTGCTTGGCTTCAATGTCAATCCCTCACAGTCAATCCTATCAAGAGCCTTTTTAGGCAATACATTCAGAGACAAACCAGCGTCAACCAAGACATGAGCCAGAGTTGTGCCCCTGCATTCCACTGAGACATGCAATGCCTCATTATGCTTCCTCTCTCTTGGCGTTAAATTAGCATCTGAAAAACCTAAGCCATTATCTGCAGTTAAGCTGGCTACGCAGTCTTGGAACATATCGGCATATGTTTCTTGGGGTACATGGGAATTTTTCAGGAATTTTACCAAGGCTTTTGCATGAGCCTCGAAACATAGTAATAAAGCCAACATGGAAATTTTTGATGGAGTTTGCCCCAGTTGCTTGACTACATTGTAGTCTCTTATTTTTATGATCTTTAGAATTTCCTCCATCTCTTTCCGTGAGGTTTCAGGGATAGCCAATGATTGTGCCTTCTTCCGGAGAGGCTCAATCAGAATACCTTTACCTCGAGTCTTGGTTGACTCGGCAGTAGGAGTTCAGTAGGAGTGATAAAAGGGATTGTAACAGCTTTGTCAATAGGAGTATTTGCAGGACTGAGAATAACCTTTGGAGGAGAAACAACAATAAGAATGATTACGGGTCCAGAAACTGCTTTTGGCGGATCAATTTCTAGAGAGAATATACTTTCTCTTCGGGTAATCTTGCTAGTCCCTGCAATATTACTGACATCGGAGTTAACTTTCTCAAAACTTGAATATTCAGTAGCTGGCCAATCTTGCTTGATACCGTGGTAGTAGACATCCCCTCCATAATTCCATGGCACGGTTTTGTCTAACGAATACGGGATTGGTCCAGGCATTGTAATTATCAAAGGAGCTACTTTTGGAACTGATGTAATTCTGACGGGTCTTTTGGTGGAGACCCTGGAAGAATTTTCGGAAATGGTAACGATGGAAACATCATTATAAGAAATAGTTGGAATAGAAGTCTTCTCGAATAAAATTTCTTTGTTATCTATTAGGCACTGAACGCCTGCTTTTAACAAAGGACAGTTGGTTGGTGAGGACAAACAAAGACGACAGCTTTCATCACAGCCTGGGAATACACCGACAATCAACAAATTCTTTTTGATAGTCATGAGTGGGGTCATAAGTTCATCAACTGAAGTAACAAATATATCTTCCTCAATGGCATTGGTATTATGGCCGTGTTTGGGCATAGGGGCAGAAATGACATTGGGCTTTTCTGGCGCATCGAATTCAATCTCTTTGGCTTCAAGGAGGTCTTGTACTTTGTTCTTTAGAGCCCAACAATTGTTAGTGTCATGGTCAGGACTCTTAGAATGGTATGTACAACGGGCATTAGGATGATACTGAGGAGAGGTTGTGTTAGGGTTCTTTGGAGCTTCTTTCAAAGTCACTAGGTTGGATCTTAACATATGTGGCAATACTTGAGATATGGTCATGTTAATTCTGGTGAATTATCTGACTGGTCTTTCTATTCTTGGTTGGTTATTTCTTTGCTGATCAGGCGCAGGTTTAGGAATCATAACATCCCCCACCATTGGACGGTGTTCGACCCTATCTTGATTTCTCTTAGGATATACAATAACCACTTATTTCTTTCTGATGAATGGCTTCCTTACAGCAGCAGAGGATGCATCTTTTTGAATTTTCCCGTTCTTCATCCCGACTTCCACCCTTTCTCTGGTCAATATCAATTCAGTAAAACTTGTCGATGAACTCCCAATCAAGGGATAAAAGCAGGGACCAGACAAGGTGTCCAAGAACATGTCTACTAATTCTCTTACAAATAGGGGGGGTTGGACCCTTCCTGCTAAGTTCTCCATTTTTGCACATAGTCCTTGAAGCCTTCACTTGAAACCATGGCCATACTCTGGAGTTGAGTACGGGTAGGCGCAAGATCAGCATTGTATTGGTATTGTTTGTAAAAGGCGGCGGCCAAATCTTCCCAGTTATGAACATTGGCTCTTTCTAACTGATAAAACCAATCAAGTTGAGTTCCAGACAGACTGTCTTAGAAGAAGTGTACCCATAAATCCTTATCAGCGGTATGAGGCTGGATTTTCCTTACATAGGACCGGAGATGCATTTTGGGGCATGAGACTCCGTCATATTTGGCGAACACAGGTGCTTTGAATTTTGGAGGAATGACAATCCTAGATACTAACCCCAACTCCTCAAAGTCCAAGCCAGGAACTTTTTGAATTTCCGTTGCACTTAACCGTTCTTCTGGATGCTTATACTTATCGCTGGCTGGAGGATATTGTTCTTCAGAATAGTCTTCTGCTTCCTCTTTCTCTTCTGAATCAGAATGAACAAATGTTTCCTTGCCTTTCCCGTCTTGATTGTCTTTCTCACCGGATGTCGTTGCAAAGTCTAAGGACCTTCTTGTTTTCCCTTGGAATCTTCTTCCCATGTTCAGAACTCCGGTTATTTTCTTTGTCTTATTTTTCTTCTCCTCAACCAGCAAGGTCTTCAACTCTTAATGTCCTTTGGCTAGAGTTAAGAACATCTGTTGAAACTAGGCATTTTGAGCTTGGAGGTCCTTCACCGTTTTCTCGAGATCCATCTTACTGAAATAAACAGTAGAAAGATGAGGAGACTTGTTACAAGAAACCTGCTTATGTTATGATGAATGGTAAATGCATATGCAATGATTTCAAGGATTTTAAAGATTCAAATTTGTTTTAGACAAAAAGGAAACACACGTTATATTAATAAATTAAAGCTTGAGTACATCAATGCCTCTTTGGGCAAAATAATACAAAAACTCTAAAATAAAAAGGTAGTACACATCCTCTTTGATGCAATGTAGGCATTCAAGTTCCTCTCCTCATGAAGTTGCTTAGTAAGTTCCAAAACCTTCTTCTCGCTTGCGTAGAATTGGGCTTCGAAAGTATCTCGTTCCCCCTTGAGTTGTATCCAATCTCTTTGTAGGTCTTCAAGAGAGGTGGGCATGTCAGGATGTAGGATAGTGTATGGAACATCTCCTTCCATGACAGGCTCAATGATTACCGGGAGAATGGAGGGATAAGGCATCATAAGACTCTCAGCACGAGTTCGTACCCATTTGAGGTAAGGCTCAAGAGGGATCAAATTCTCATGCCCCAATTTCTTGATATCTACCTTGTTCAACATCCTCCATGCTCGGATAAATCTCTGGAGAAGACCTTGATCGTCGTTCTCGTAGTCAAATACCAAACCTTAAATCAGCATCTCACGAGGGTCATCCCTCCTGGCGTAACCAAACTGTCTTAAGGATAAGCAGGGGTTATAGGTGATACCTCCCCTAATGCCAAGTAAAGGGACCTTATGAAATTCTCCATAACGGTCGACAATAGTAACATTCTCTAGGGATCGGGAACACCAATGAATGTCTGAATGCTTGAGCGTCATCAACCTTTGTGACCACCTTGAACCTTGCTTGCTTTTCAAAATAGATTGGGGAAGATGCGAAATAAACCATCTTGCCAAGAGAGGAGTGCAACACATAAGGGCACCTCTTTTCCTCATAATGCGAGTATGAAAAGAATGCAGAATGTCTCCTAGCAAGGTAGGCACAGGGTTATGTGACATGAAGATCTTGATGGGGTTCAAATCTATGAGTTGGTCAGGATTTGGAAACAAAACCATCCCATAGAAGAGGAGAGCCACAATTTCCTCAAAGGCTCGCAAATCCAAGGATTTCCAACAGTTTCGGGCTTTCTCAAAATAACTTTGCTAGGAAACCTTTGACACCACTCCTTGTTTCCCAATTAGTTGTGACATCAGATGACTGCAAGTGTGGAGCTTAAGCAATCTCTTCTGGCTTTGAGTCTCTTTCTGTACCGTTGAAAGGTAGTTGATTGAGAATGGGAATCCTCAAGAGTTGGGAGAATTCTTCCAAAGTCGGCACAAGTTGATAATCAGGAAATGTGAAGCATTGGTGTAAAGGATCAAAGAACTGAAAGAGCACCTTCATCATGTCTTCATCAGTGTTGCAGGTGACCAAGTTTAGTAGGCGACCATGTCTTTTGGTGAATGGAGAATTTTCTAGAATCCTTGAAGCTAGTTCCTTAAGTTGTGGAGGGATCCTTACAAGGTTGACTTGAATAGTTTTCCTGCGAAGAGAATCCATATCCTACAAAACAAAACAAAGATAAATCCCAAAATCCTTGAAATGGTTAGTGAATGTGTATGATGTTATGTACAAGTATGTATATACACACAAAGCAAACAAGTCTTTAGGTTTAGGCTTGCATGGAGTCTCATAGGTAAGTACCCTCTTGAAGTTTAGTTGGCTCAAACCTGTCCTAGTAATAGTAACCGGGTTCTAAGGAGCTCAATATCACTGGTTTATTTCCTTGGTCATTATTTCAGCACAAGCCTCTTTAATGGAGACCGAAATATCCCAAGAAACCAAATCTCAAGGAGTGTAGTATCGAGTATCTACCAACTTCGGACTGCACCAAAGTCGGTCATCTCACTATGTCCTAATGGCCAAGTTGGTCAAGTAAAGGTTTTAAAAGTTCATTAGTGCTTCATGACATCACTCAGCAGCCCCATATTCTCCTTGATTAACTCAAGGGCTACCGGTACCCACAAATATGTCGCACTAATATAGCTATTGCTTAGACCATGTCGGTATACCCCATACAGTTTCCATAACGTATTGCTACTTACCTATAAGGTATCCCAAATCCGGGTAGAGGATTCAAACGGAAACAAAGAACCATAATGTAAAGCATACAAGTCAAACATTGAAAGCAAGTAAATGTGATCTAACCCTAAGGTAACCCCACTTTTAGAATTATCCCCAGCAGAGTCGCCAGTTCTGTGATAGGGTAGGAGAACTGACTTGAGGGTTATGCTTTTGATCGCAAATGTTGAGGTTAGCAAGAGTCGCTATCGACTTTTCTTTTATCCAAAAGGAAAGGTGAAAAAGCACAGGAAAGACCTTTGAGATTGTTTCTTGAGTTAGGGGGTAGATTATGAATAGGGAAGGTATTAGCACCCTTTTCATCCATGGTTTTCCATGGGCTCTTAGTTACTTTCTAGATCACTTGCTTTTGTTTGAAATTGTGCTTTGTGTGGTTTTTTGAAAGTATTTTGTAAAGAGGCCATTATTTAGGCAATCTTTGTAATAATTCTCGTTCATAAGAATATATACAAAGATGTTGATCTTTTGAAAATGTTTTCAAGTTTTGTAAGATGTTTTGAAAGTGTAAGTGTTTGTTTTGAAAATAGCAAGGATGTTTTGTTTTGAAATTGAGCAAGTAATTAGGAGCATTCTACCTACTCAAAAGTATTTCTTGTTCATTTTCTTTTCCTTCGACATTATTGTCTTACCATTGATTTAGTAAGCAACACTACCTTTGGATGTAAATGGGACGAGCGCGGGTCATCGTATAACCATGATTAGAAATGTTGCAAGGTATCTTAGCATTTTATTTGAGGGACTTAAGATCATTTGAAAGGCAACTTAGATAGCGTCATCGAGGGACTATGATCTTGTATTTGCTTGTTTTTGCTAAGATACCTCACATGCGTAATATGGCCATTTTGTATAAGGCAACCAAGTGGAATAACCCTAGGGGTGATTGTGTGCAAGTGTATTGTTTTCATGCTTGATTTTGTCTTGAATTAGGGTTTTCTAAGTATTGGTTTTAGTCTTTCCATACAAACCCTAATTACTAGCATTTGTATATAAAAGCGATAAATTGCGAAATTTAAAGTTACTACGCTATTACAATATTTATGGGAGGGGGTGTACAAATTGAATGGGGATGGCAAGAATATAAACCTAATTAATTTATTACAACCAAATTGAATTGGATATAAATGTACAAGGATTTAAATGAATATAAAGTACAAAATGAAATAAATGTATAAAAAATGCTAATGTTAAGAAAATAGATATTTTTGGATTTTTATGAGAAAAGGTTTTTTGTTTAACCTAATTAATTAAAAGAAAATAATTAATTAAAATAATAAAATTAAACCTAATTTAATAAGAAAAGATTTTAAATAAAACCCTAAGTCTATTAATTGATTAAAATAAATTAAGTTTAAGAAAAGTATTTTTGTATTTTTGTCTTGAAAATAATATATGGTGTTGTAAACTATTTTAGCCTTTTTTATATTAAAATAAATATATTTTAATTAGTGTAAAAGAAAATAAATAATATCCTAGTTTTAAATTAAATTTACAAGACTAGTTAGTAAAAATAAATAAAGTATAGTTAAATAAATTATTTTTTGTGAGAAAAATAAAATAAACTAAGTTAAAATGAAAATCCAATTTTTTTGTTTTTTTTAATGATTTTTAACATTAGAAAAAATATTTAAGAAAATAAAATGAAATAAATAAAAAAAGAAAATAAAACAAACTAGGCCAGGGGTGTATAAGTGAAACAGGGGGTTAACAAGTAAAAATAAAAACAAAAAGGGCCCAAGGAGGCCCCGCGCCTTGCAAAAAAGAGGAAGTCAGAATGTAAAAATGTATGAAAAATCAAAAGGGTACCACTGGGGCTCGAACCCAGGTCCCAAAGGTTACAAGCGCGTGCTTCTACCACTGGGGTGGCTATACATCCTTCAACATAAGCAAAACAATAAATATATGATGCAAAACGCGCCCTGATGACTTCATCTTCAACCTCCAGCCAGACCAACTGTAACTTGCTCATTTCTCATCAAAAATGAAAATTGTAAACATGAAACTTGTAGCAAATTTCCTCACGGTTTCATAAATGTAAAGCATTAAAACCATAGATCAAAGATAAGCATGAATTTTAATGGCCCTAATCTGAATCCTAAAAATCTTATAAATTTCAGTCTCAAAATTCCCTAAGCTCAAGCAAAATTAATGGAAACTATGGACATGGTCAGCTTCAGGGCAATGATATCTACATGTTTTGTTCACAAATAAATAATTAATGATGCTTGTATAAAGAGTTCAAAGTTAAGAAAACTTACCTCAAAACTGGAAATCATGTTTTGAGTTTGATCTTGTTTCAAGTGATGGTGATGATCAAGTTAGCTTCCTTGAGGTCCCAGGAAGCTAATGCAATGATTATCTGGAGCAATTGATGGCTGAAATGGTCTGGAGAATTCAATGTGTCGAGCTCTGTTTTTGAAAATGGAGGATGGTGTTAATGGTGTTACAGTTCTGTAACAGGGTGTGGGATCAGTTATATATGATGTTTAGAAGCTTTTGAAACCAAAAGGCCAAGAAACACATGAGTAGATTATGAGTTTCAAGTTTTTGGTCAGTTTGTGTGAAAATGGAGGTATGGAATGTGATTCTGAGTTCTAGGTCTTTTCAGGGCATGAGCATTCGTGTGTTAGTGTACAAAGGTTTGTGTATGTATAAACAAAAGTGTTTGAGAGCTTTGGACAATCAGAAGTACAAGTTTTTAGCTTTTGGATAGGTTACTTGATTTTGAAGAAAAGTGGGAAACAAGTTTCAAGAGGAGGTACAAGCATGGGCTGGGCGATTGTAAGTGTCTAAACCATTTCTTATTAGTTTTAAGACTTGTATGATCAAAAGAGAACAAGTTCAAGGCTCAAGAACAAGTTTTTGTGTAAAAAGCACTTTTTCAAAATGGCAATGTAACCTTTCTTCCAATAATGGATATAAAGCATGTCCATGCATTGAATGCTTAAAGTGAGACCTCTAACAACTGTGTAAACCATTAATTATGGAGTTCCTAACAAGTTTGAGGCCTGCAAAGTAGAGTTTATGCAGCATAGTTTGAATTTTGAATTTGGTTCATCACAAAATGACTTGTAATTCAAGTGATAAAACCCTAACTTCATCTCTTCGATTCTCCCTACTCAAGAATGATCTCAAGGAGTACTTGGACATTTTTGAAAGCTTGCAATGTGCTATAAAACCCATATTTTAATTTCTTTTGAATATTACCGTTGGAACTATATGAAAAATTTCCATGAAGTTGGGTCAAAATCCTGATCAAATTAGGGCAAAATTTCACTAAGTGTTTTGTTTCATGACCACATGTTCTTAAAATTATAACTTGAGATCCAAGCACTTTTGGGATAAGTTGTGTGAAGAAAATTTGTATATTTCATGTAGATATACAACTTTCATGTTGGAAGTTTCTCTTGAATCATCTTGCATCATGGTGAAAATTTTGCTCAAAGTTATGAAAAAATAAGAAATTTCCAACACTTAGAAAAATTTCTAAGTTTAGAAATTTTAACTTTTCAAAATGAAATCTTGAATTTTTGATTTATTGATGAATAATTTTCATATTTTGGCATGTTTTGATGAATTGTGATCTTTGGCATTTGAATTTGACCAAAAAGTCAAAGTTTGACTTTTCAGTATACAGTTGACTTTTGATCAGTTAACTACAAAATTCATCTATCAATCCAATAGACTTGCAATGTTTTGAACCATTTCATTAGGTAAAAATGATGCAATTGGACTCTTGAGATCATTCCTTAAACCAATTGATCATTTTCTAGGTCAAAAATCAGAAATTGCCCTTTCCTAGTCAAAACCCAAATTTTGACCATTTTGCCCTTTTGGAGATTTGATCAAATTTCTTGAGGAGTTGTGATCCAAACTTGATCAAATGATACATATGAGCCTAAAATGTTGATGTGGATAAAAAATTATGAAGTTTTACTGTAAATTGACCATAGTTGACGTTTTCCCCAATACAATTGATTTTTAAGTCAACTGCTCAATTGACTGAGCAAAAGTGTGATCTAAGGCTTGAAACTTAACATGAGTGATCTTGGGGGTCCATAATGATCCATGAAAGTCATATGGGGCATTGGAAGTTCAAAAATACTTGTGCAAACTCAAACCCTAATTTTGGTCATCAGTGCTTAAGGAGGTGTCTTGAGCTAATCAACCCTAATGCAGTCTTGAGCCAAAAGAGATCTTGTGAGAAAATTCTTGATATGTGAGAGGGAAAATTTTGGGGTACAACACTTTTTAATAGAAAATAGAGAAAAAATAGGAAAAATGTAGTAGGCTTTTAAAATGTATTTGAACTTGTAAGGATTTATAATTCCTTTGAAATTATTTGGACTTGTAATTAAATTTAAATTTTGAATAATAATGAAAATTTAGAAATTTTGAAATTAAATAGTGTAATTTATTGAATGAATGTGAAAGAATTTTTAATGTTGAAAGGAAACAAAAATATAATATCTTGAAAAAGAATAATGTAAGTTGTAACTTTTGAAATAAAAAGAAAATGTGATGTGTTTGAAAAAAAATGAATGTGATTTAGTTTATAATGTTAAAAGAATTATAGATGTAAAATAACAAATGTAATGTTTTGAAAAAGAAAAATGAATATGATATGATTTGTAATATTGAAGGAAGAACAAAAAAATGTAAAAATATGATGTTTTGAAAAAATAAATGTAATGCGTTTTGAAATAAAAAATGTGAAAGAAAGAAACCAAAAATTCTATCCAGTGGAATAAGAGACTCATTATCCTTGCTCTGCTCATGACAAATAAAATTGGAAATTAAGCCATAGAGACTTGAATAAGGCTCTCATTTCTCAGAACAAAACAAAGTTGTCAGACCGTGCAATTAAATTCCAATTGAAGCTTCTCCAGTGAGTGCTAAATGAAAACCAAAGTTTGAATAATTACGACCCCAATTCGTCCCGTCATGAATCAAAACCCTTAATTCGAGGTGAACTCAAATACATGCCTTAATATTGTGCAACCATTGAAACACGAACCTTGATCTCAACAGACGTCACATCCTTAAGAGTCAAAACCCTAGATAATACTAAAGGACGAGAGAAATTTTGAGCACTTGCAAACTTGAACCCTTGAGGAATTAATTGACATGTTTGGAGGTCAAAGAAGCTTTGAACAGTTGAAAAACCCTAGAAGAAAATTTTAAAGGAAAGGGAGGGAAATTTTGGGGTACAACAGCTACCCCTGTTCAATCTTCTTAAACTTGAAAAGTGAGAATGGCATGTCGCTGTTCATAGCTTGAAGGTGGAAGATGATTGACCAATAGAGTGCTCAGAAATTTGCACTCACTGATGTGTTAATTGATTGTGTCGGGAATGGGCTTAAAGATGCCATTTAGAAAGTAATGAAATATTGTCAGAAATGGGCTTATAGATGCCTATCCAAAGTGGCTGTACGTAGAAACTTAGAAGGTATCAGGATAAATCTTTGGTCGATTTATACTAAAACTATAGATGTGTTGAATAATATTTAACTAGATAGTGAATCAGTATAAATCTTTGGAGCGATTTGACTGAACCAGGGAAAGTATCTACCAGAACAACATCAGGATAAATCATTGGTTGATTTAAACTAAAACAACAAAGGTCTTGAATAATTTTTTAACTTGAAGAAACGAGTCCATCCAAAAGAAGACAGTTGATTTCCTATTATTAACTGGAAGAAGCGACTCCATCCAGAAGAGGCCTTCGATTGATCACATATCATTAACTGGAAGAAGTGAATCCATCCAGAAGAGGACTGTTGATTTCCTATCATTAATTGGAAGAAGTGAATCCACCCAGAAGAGGACTGTTGATTGCCTATTATTAATTGGAATAAGTGACTCCATCTAGAAGAGGTTTTAGATTGATCGCCTATCATTAACTGGAAGAAATGAATCCATCCAGAAGAAGACTGTGATTGATAATTTACTTTTTTCCTGCAAGGAAAAGGGATTAGTTGCATGCAGATGTATGCATGATGTTCTCAAAATAAATGAGACTGTGCTATATGCATTTGTCATGTATGTATGAATGCGAAATATTATTGCAGTTTATCCTTGACAAATACTGGGGAGCTTCGGGAATTCAATTCCCAGATTAATGTTGGAGATGAAGAATACGTGTATCTTCAAACTTTATTTAGAGTGCTTCTGCTGGGGATTCTTGTTTTTCTGAGGAGAACTCCACTGGGGAATATTGACTTTGGCTTGAGAAAACTCTGTGGAGAGTGTTGATTTCTACTTGGGAACTAGAGTTCAAGAGCTTTAGTTGTCCATTGCTCTACTAGGGAGTTATCTCTTGATTGGAGAGGAAGAAAGTTTAGTTTTTATCTGGTCAGATTCCAGGCTTCACAACAACTTACTGGGGGTAATAAAGTTAACTATTATCTGGACGGATTCCAGGTTTCGCAGCAACTTAGACGGTTATCTTGTCAGATTCCAGGCTTCAAAGTAATTGAAGAAGTTAATCTTTTATATGGTCGGATTCCAGGCTTCAGCAACTTAAACTTGAGGTTAACTATTATTTGGTCGGGTCTAGGTTTCAGCAATTTGAACTTGAGTTTAACTGTTATCTGATCGGGTCCAGGTTTCAGCAATTTGAACTTGAGTTTAACTGTTATCTGGCCAGGTCCAGGTTTCAGCAATTTGAACTTGAGTTTAACTGTTATCTGGTCGGGTCCAGGTTTCAGCAATTTGAACTTGAGTTTAACTGTTATCTGGTTGGGTCCATGTTTAAGCAATTTAAACTTGTGTTTAACTGTTATCTGGTCGGGTCCATGTTTCAGCAATTTGAACTCAAGGTTAACTGTTATCTGGTCGGGTCCAGGTTTCAGCAATTTGAACTCAAGGTTAACTGTTATCTGGTCGGGTCCAAGTTTCAGCAACTCAAACTGTTATCTGGTCGGGTCCAGGCTTCGCAGTGATTTGAGGAAGTTAAACCGTTATCTGGTCAGGTCCAAGCTTCACAGTAACTTGTTTTAGAGAGATGAAGCTGAACTGATATCTGGTCGGATTCTAGGCTTTGCAGTAACTTAGATGAAATTAAACTGTTATCTGGTTGGGTCCAGTCTTCACAGTAATTTTCTTGAGAGCATAAAGTTGAACTGTTATCTGGTCGGGTCCAGGCTTCATAGTAACTCGCTGTTATCTGGTCAGATTCCAGGCTTTGCAGCGATTAAAGAAGTTAAACTGTTATCTGGTCGGATCCAGGATGCGCAGAAACTCGCTGTTATCTGGTTGGATTCCAGACTTCACAGAGATTAAAGAAGTTAAACTGTTATCTAGTCAGATTCCAGGCTTTGCAGCGACTTAGATGAAATTAACTGTTATCTGGTCAGATTCCAAGCTTCATAGTAACTTGCTTGAAAGAATGAAGTTAAACTGTTATCTGGTCAGATTCCAGGCTTCGTAGTAACTTTCTAGAAAGGATGAAGTTGAACTGTTATCTGGTCAAATTCCAGGCTTCGCAGTAACTTGCTTGAAAGGATGAAGTTGAATTGTTATCTGGTCGGATTCCAGGCTTTGTAGTAACTTTCTAGGAAGGATGAAGTTGAACTGTTATCTGGTCGGATTCCAGGCTTTGCAGTAACTCAAACTGTCATCTGGTCGGACTCCAGGCTTCGTAGTAATTTGAAGTTAACTATTATCTGGTCAGAACCCAAGCTTCACAGCAACTTATGGGGATAATAACGACTCTGTTGGGGGGTTATAATGACTCTTTCGAGGATTAAGGGGTTTTGTCCATTGATTTGTAATAGTCTGAGACGCAAACTTGAGCTGGAGAATTTGCAATTTATTGGGGAAATAAACCCTATTGAAGATAATTAATTTGGCGACCTCACTGGGGAAATGAATTCTTTTGGGGAAGGATTTCACAAGATTCTTTTTCCAATTTTGGAAGGCCAAACTTGGATGGGGAATAAATCCAAGCCTTGATTGTATCTGAGGTGGTATTGAATGAGTATCTGAATGACATCCATATCTGAACTGTATCAGGAAGAGAATGAGTGCCAGAATGAATATATATCTAGATTGTATATATAATGTATCTGCAAGAAAATATGGAATGAGAATTGGAGTGAATTTGTATGTAGATCGCATCTGGAAGATGGTAAACTGTTGGCAATCTCCCTCTGTTTGGGGACTGGCATGATGTGTGTAGTGTATTTTGTTAAGATTACTCTGTGGGGATAATCCATGGGAATGGCTCTGTGGGGACTTGACAGCTTGAACTTTGTCTTATCTCCCAGAGTCTTTATTAAACACTGATCAGAACGACCAATCTCTTACTGATAGATAAGTGATGAGATAACGGGACATAGTCGTATGCTTTAGTCCCTAACTTTTTCCTGGACTTCCCTTTTGGGTTTTCAGCCCACCAAGATACCCATTTTTTCTCAAGTTGCCTTTTCAGGTTTTCAACTTGTCGAGTTTACAATCTTTTGGATATATCCCTAATTTTGCGCGAACCTTTTGGTTCACCGAGATGCCCTTATTTTTCCTAGGTATGTCAACCTAGCGGGTCTCTTTTAATGCGTAGTATTTTATGACTATGTGCATGTTCATTGGGTGTGGATAATTGTCATTGTCTTGTGGTAGTAATTATTGTAGAAACGCCAGAACTTAATAGCTCAATCGTACATGATCTTTCATAAGTGGGAGCCTATTTTCCCCTGATGTTGGAAGTTTGGATCAACTTTTGATAGTATTGAACTTTCTAGGTATCTTTTCTAAGAGCTATCGTTGAAGGCTCTGAAGACATGATACCGACACCGTCTGATACTATTGGCATAGACAAGCAATCAAGTTCAGAATTTTCTAAGAACTGTCATGGAAGGCTCTGAAGAGATGATTCTGACACCGTCCAATACTACTGGCACAGACAAGCAATTTGGTGGTATCGAAGGTCTTCGTAGTGGATTTTGTTCAAGCCCATAATCAACGTAACATTTCCCCCAAGTGATTCAGATGGAGATCTGCCCCTGGCTATTCAGTACATCTTGAGAGCTTCTTTGAATCTCGACTTAACTGCCCCAGATGGTCATGTCATGCCCCTTAATTTGGAGGCATCTTTCCCTTTGAAGTGATTCTGTTTATTGAGAGAGTTTTCGTTCATTGGATATTCGTCGTGAGAATTTATCTGTTGTCAAATAATTAGCCATATGCAAACAGTGGTATTCAAACAATGCAAAGTTTATGTTTGTCTCGAGATTTTTTTTTGAAAAATGCACTTTTAAAGAGCAATAAAATTTGTAAGAATATGAATTCAACTCAGGACCTACAACAAGCCTTACAGAAGTCAGGATACCTTTGGTAACAATATGCTTCCGAACTAACCTATACTTTAATTAGGACTTTTAAAGGGTTGTGACGTGGCCTGGTTAATGGTTTAAGAAACAAAAGATGAGGCTCAAAGTTTATTTGTACCCAACTGGTTCTCGATGATGTTCTTCAGTCCTATAATCAGTTAATTGCATGTTTGGATTCCAATTGAGTCTGGAATGATATTTAGGTGATGGTTTGGATACTGGAAGTTTATTTGAGATGGTAGTTGTTTTTACAACATTTTTCTGTTGTTGAGGATTTGTAACAACCTCTTTTTTGTTTATTTATAGTCCCTAATTTTTGCTTGACTGTTTTTTTGTTTTGAGACTTTAGTCAGCGGGATGCCCCAATTTTTTCTCTTAAATCTCCTTCATAGGTTTTTACTCAGCGGGCTTTTCTTTTGAGAAACAATGGCCGCCTATTTGACGAGGAACCATCACCGTCTTTTGATTCAGAAGGATGTTTGTGTATGAAGTGAAAGCTTGCGACTGAATGCGCATTTGAATTAACTGAGAAAATACCCTGCCCCAGGTTATGATTAAAGGTTTCAATTTGTGCGAAAAGAAAACTCCTACTTCTATGGATCAGAGGGGTTAACTAGGGATTATCTTCCTTATAACTCTAGTGTTTAGGGTTTGAAATAGCGCATGTACATCATCAGCAAGATCTGTTCAAAAGCATACTGTAGAGATCATGGTATTATTTTCGTCATCCTCCCTCTAAAGGCTTACAGCTTATAATCGAGAGTTGAATATCATACAAAAAAGGAGTAAAAGCATAATTTCAATATAGTGAAAACAAATGGATTAACTCAAGACAAACGTATACAATGCATTAGTGAGAACAACCAAAGTCTGACATAAAGGCAAGTGTTTAAACAAACAAATAAATTACAACTGAAAATTCGAATGAACAAAAATTTCTCCGCCTAAAATTCGTCACTTCAGGTGATATGCCTTTGAGGGATGACAAAAAAATTCCAGTTGACCATCTTGTGTAAATTCCAAAACTCCTTCATTGATTAAGTATTAAATCTTGTTCTTCAACGCCCAACAATGGTTAGTGTCGTGCCCACGACTGTTGGAATGGTACACGCATCTTTCATTATGTTTTTAGCGGGGAGAAGTAGTATTGGGTTTTTGAGGAGGCCCCCTCAATGCAACCAACTTGGCTTCCAATACATGATGCAATGCTCGAGCCAATGACATGTTGATCTCGGTAAATTATCTTTTGGGCGTATCTTTCTTACGCTGACCACCCTGTCGTGGTTAGAAAGGTTGTTGTTGGACTCTTGGTGTGGTAGCCATTTTGAAAGGTGTTCTCTCGACCAAACCAACTTCTTGTCTTATCGAAGGATGATTAATGACTCGACCCCTAATTCTAGCTTTTTGTTCTGCATGGTTGCACCCATCTTGATGAAGCTTGTTGACGAGGGATCTCAACTCTTCTTGTCCCCGAGCTAAGTTTTGGATAAGAGCCATCTGTCCCAACATATGGATTCTCATTGTTTCTATCTCTGCTTGTAATTGCTTCAACTAGCCATCCTTGTTGTCTTCAGAATTGTTATTGGTCATACTCTCAATGAGAAGTGTTTTCACTTCTTCTTGCCCCTTGGATAGATTTAGGAACAAATCTTGAAGTTGATCATTTTGGGTTTGAAGATCTTGGACGGTCTACTAGAGAGCCATTTTTACTGAAATAAACAGTAAGCGGATGAGAAAACCTGCGTGGGGAAAACCTGTCATGATATGATGCATGGTATGTGGAAGTGGTGTTTTTAAGGATCTTGCGGGGTAAACATAAGAAAATGTTAGAAGTTGTGTTTTGACTGCAACATTGATTGAAGAACTTCGTGTCGTTTAATGTCCTTCTATGATAATCAAGCTCACCATGTCAAGTGGGTCATAGCCCTTGACTCAAGTTACCGTGCTTTGGTTTTTGACAGCATTTGGCTAGAGGAAAATAAACCCTGTTGTCCCTTGATAGATGTCTGATTCAACATAACCCTGCATCACAAACCCTTGAGATCCTTGGAATGGTCATTGAAAATGCTATGGTATGATGTCATGATGTTATATGCAAATAAACATATACACACAAAGCACACAATTCCTTAGGTTTAGGCTTGCATGGATTCATAGGTAAGTACCCTCTTGAAGTTTAGTCGGTTCAACCTGTCCTAGAAAGTAATCGGGTTCTAGGGGATCTCAATATCATTGATCCTTCTTCATTGGGCATTGTTTCAGTGCAAGCCTCTTTTTTGGCGACTGAAATATCCCAAGAGTCAGATCTCAATGAGTGTAGTATCGAGTATCAACCAACTTCAGACTGAACCAAAGCCAGCTACCTCACTACTTCCTAATGGCCAAGTTGTTCAATTAAAGGTTCTAAGGTTCGTTAGTGCTTCATGACACCATACAGTGGCCCCATATTCTCCTTAATTCGTCATAAGGGATACCGGTAACAAAAAATGCGTCACACTAACATAGCTATTGTCTTAACCATATCGGTCTATGTCGTACAGTCTCCATAATTTTTGCTTTTTACCTAATGATGTTCCCAGGTCCGGGTAGAGGATCAAAATAAGCCCAAACGAAGACCCATAAGGTAAAGCAAACAAGTCAAGCAATAAAAGCAATTAATTATGATCTAGCTCTAAGGTAACCCCACTTTTAAGATGTTCCCCAGCAGAGTCGCCAAGTCTGTATAACGGTGGGAGAACTGACTTGGTGTTTTGCATTTTATCGCAATTTTTGTGGATAGCAAGAGTCGCCACCGACTTTTCTTTTATCTATAAAAGGAAAGGGTGAAAATAACAGGAAAGACCTATTGAGATTTTTTTGAGTTCAGGGGGTAGATTATGAAAAGGGAAGGTGTTAACACCCTTTTCATCCGTAGTTATCTACGAGCTCTTAGTTTCTAACTCACTTTGAAAAATTCTTTGTTTGAAATGTGTTTGTGATTTATTTTTGAAAGTATTTTTGAAAAGTGCCTTCGTTTAGGTAAACTTTGTAATGATTCTCGTCTCTATAAGAATGTATACAAAGTGTTGACTTTTTGAAAATATTTCGTTTTTAAAAGTGTTGGTGTGTTTGAAAGATGTTGTTTTGAAAATGTTGTGAGCAAGCAACTATGAACGTTCTACCTACTCAAGAGGGTCTTTGTTCTTTTCCTCCTCCTTTAGTTGTTGTTATCTTACCATTGGTTTATAAGAAGCCTCATCATTGGATGTGAAGTGACGGGCGCAAGTCAATCGTACAGTCGTAGAAGGCAACTTGTAAGACGCTTTAGAAATTTTCGTAAGGGACAAGATCGTTTACCAAAGACAACAATGAGGGACATCGATGGACTGTGATTTTTATCGAAAGGTCTTTGCCAAAGCATCCCACATTCGAGGGACATGACTGTTTTTCCGAGGCAACAAGCGAGGTTACCCTAGAGGTGTGCGTGTGAAAAATGTGTTTGATTCAAGTTAATTTGTCTTTGATTAGGATTGTCTAATGATTGATTTTAAATCTTACCATACACGCCCAATTACTATACAATATAAAGAAAAACAGTAAATTGCGGAAATTAAAATTTTACGCTATTACAAAGCTTTTGGGAATGGGGAATACAAATTTAGAAATGGGGAATGAAAAGCAATAAAAGTCCTAATTATCTATTACAACCATATTGAATTGAATAATGTACAAGAAATGAATAAATATAATGTACAAGGATATAAATGGAAAAGAAATGGATTTTTGTTTGGATTTTGTTAAGAAAATTATTTTGATGTAACTAACTAAAAGGAGGATAATCAATTAGAATGAGGAAAATTAAACCTAAGTTAATTAAGAAAAGAAATTAATTTGATTAAAGAAACAATTTTTTAGGGTTTTATAGAAAATAGTTTTAATTTAATTAAACTAGTATGAGAAAATTAATTAAAGGAAAACCTAATTTCTAAATTAATTTTAATTAAAAAGGAAAATAAAATAAACCTCATTATAATATTTATTTAAAATAAAAAAGAATTATGTTTGTATCAGAAAACATTTTTGTCTTTTTGATTTAAAAGAAATAAAATTATACTAATATATAAATAGTAAATGAAAGTATTTTAGGATTTTTGATGGATAGAGATGTAGCTAAAAGCTAATTAACTAAATTAAATTTCTAAGATTTAAAATTCTAAAAATTACTAAATTAAGCCTAAGCTAAATAGAATTATTAAAATAATTCTAAACTTAAAATTATAAGATACTAAATTAAACCTAAACTAAGCTAGTTATAAAATTACTAAATTAAGTATAAACTAAATTATAAGGTTATTAAATTAAGTCTAAACTAATTGAAATATAAACTAAATTAATTATAAAATGCTAATTTAAATCTAAATATATTAATAACAAATTTACTAACTTAAAGTTAGACTAAAATTACTCTTAAGACTACTAATTTAAATTTAAATTAAAATCAAAATTCTAAGACTATTAAAAATAATTCTTAAACTAATAATAAAAAAAATTAAATTAAAAAAAATGATATTAAAGCAGAAAAAAGGGTGTAGCAATAATAATTCGTGTGGGCTTAAAACAGCAGGCACACCAACCTTATTGTTTTGTTTTTGCTAAAACTGGAAATGAACAAACAAGGGGGTGTGGATTCAGAGGGGCCTGCTGCTTGAACAAAACAGTTTAAATGGTAAAAATAAATAAAAAGGAAGATTGGGCCTAAACGGGGCTGGGTCGGGTCAGACCCAAGCCCAACCCTCTTCTAAAAGAGAGGTATGTGTTAGGAAACCCTAACACAAACTGTATACCTCCTCAAAAGCTTCCCCTGTCTCTTTCAATGAACGATCCTCATCTTCCTCTGTATCAGAATCTTGCTCTCTTCTTGATCGTCTCCCTGGCTAGAAATATCTCTGCTTCTATGGCTCTGTATCGTTTTCTCTTTTTTTTGTTCTGGGTGTCTAACCGATTTTATATGATTTTATAGTGAAATGAAAATGAAGAAGAAGGAACGAAAAATGGAAAGGAGAAGAAGAGGAAGATATCGCGTGATTCATACTTTTACCAGTTTTATTTCTGGGTGAGTTTATTCCAATCTTCTTCTTTTACTCTCTGAAGGGTTTGTTTTGCGAAAATGATATGAAAATTTGGGTTAGGGTTTGTGGCTCGGTTTGCGCTTCAGTATATTTTTGTGTATGATTTTATGGACTCGGTTCTGCTTCTGTATATTTCTTTGTGAAAAGAAAACTTTGAAGGAGTTTTTATGGTGGCTCTGTTTGTATATTCTTTATCTATTTTTTGTGTATCTATTTCTGAAGGGTTTGGCGTTTGGGAATATGATGAAGATTTTCTAGGGTTTGTGTCAAAACGTGTCCTGGTATTGTGTTACTATTCTTGTTTTATATTGAATGGGAATGAGAAAATGGGGGGAAATGTTTTGCTTAATTTTGAACAAATGTGACTGCTGTTTTTTATACCTTTTGGTACAATTTTTGTTTTGGCTAAGTTTGTGCAAGTTTTTCGCATCATTTTGCTGGCTTAATACAACAGGTTTGTGTATCAACTATGTGGGCAGCCTTGTAGCAGTTTTGGATGATTATGGCAGCAATCTATTTTGACAGTATTTGGCCTTTTGTATTTGTCCCTTTTTTACAGTAATGCAGGCTTGTATGGACATGTTTTGTGCAGAACTTTGGACTGTTGTACTCGGATTATGATGTTTGCTCATTTTTCTGAATTTGCAAAACTTGTTTCTCACACCTCTTTCCTTCGGTGAACCAAGGTTCACCTTTGTGATTTGCAATTGGAAAGGAATGGCCCATCATTGAAAATTGATTTGTATGAGGCTTTTGTTGGGCTTGGACCGAGCTGTTGTAACTCCATGATCTTCTTGCTTTTCTACACTTTTTGCTTTTTTTGTGAACCAAAATTTCATTTTTGTGATTTGCAAATAGAACATGGCCTATGATTGAATTGTGATTAAGACACCCCTTTTTTCTGATTCCCAATGCAAACCCTAATGATGAATTAAAATAAGTTGTAATTTTTGTTCACTTTGAATTACTACTGAATCTTGTTTTCTTTTGGTTTCATGTACAAAATGGAAATGGCAAGATCAAAGATGAATCTTGAAGATGCTTGAAGATGCTTGAAGATGAAGACATCTTTTGATTTGCTTTATAATAGAAAATAGAGAAAAAATAGGAAAAATGTAGTAGGCTTTTAAAATGTATTTGAACTTTTAAGGATTTATAATTCCTTTGAAATTATTTGGACTTGTAATTAAATTTAAAATTTGAATAATAATGAACATTTGGAAATCGAATAGTGTAATGTATTGAATGAATGTGAAAGAATTTGTAATGTTTAAAGGAAACAAAAATGTAATATCTTGAAAAAGAATAATGTAAGTTGAAACTTTGAAATAAAAAGAAAATGTGATGTATTTGAAAAAAAAGAATGTGATGTAGTTTATAATGTTAAAAGAATTATAGATGTAAAATAACAAATGTAATGTTTTGAAAAAGAAAAATAAAGATGATATGATTTGTAATATTGAAGGAAGAATAAAAAAAATGTAAAAATATGATGTTTTGAAAAAATAAATGTAAATAAAATGTAATGCATTTTGGAATAAAAAATGTGAAAGAAAGAAACCAAGAATTCTATCCGGTGGAATAAGAGACTGAGTATCTTTGCTCTGCTCACAACAAACAAACTTGGAATCTAAGCCATAGAGACTTGAATAAGGCTCGCATTTCTCAGAACAAAACAAAGTTGTCAGACCGTGCAATTAAATTCCAATTGAAGCTTTCTCAGTGAGTGCTAAATGACAACCAAAGTTTGAATCATTATGACCCCAATTCGTACCTTCATGAATCAAAACCATTATTCGAGGTGAACTCAAATACATGCCTCAATATTGTGAAACCAGTGAAACACGAACCTTGATCTCAACAGACGTCACATCCTTAAGAGTCAAAACCCTAGCTTAATACTAAAGGACATGAGAAACTTTGAGCACTTGAAAACTTGAACCCTTGAGGAATTAATTGAAATGTTTGGAGGTCTGAGAAGCTTTGAACAGCTGAAAAACCCTAGAAGAAAATTTTAAAGGAAAGGGAGGGAAAATTTTGGGGTACAACACTATGGTATTGGTAAATGATGGTGAATGTGAAATGTTATTAAAGTGCATTCACAAATTTGAGCAGCATCTTAGTCTAGGGGGAAATAAATTATTGACTGTTGCTGGAGATGAAGAGTATGTATATCTTCGATCTTCCGGGGATTATTTCTGCTGGGGACTCCTGTTTGCTGTTTTGAGAAGACTCCACTGGGGAACAATGATTTCTGCTTTTTCTTGAGGAAAATCTATTGGAGAATGTTAATTCCTGCTTGGGGAGAAAAGTTAAAGAACATTGGTCGTTCATTGCTCTATTGGGGAATTTATACCCTGACTGGGGATAGAAGAGATGGATAACCTTCTCGCTCGTCTGGGGAAATTTAGATTCAGTAGAAACTCTCTGGGGATAGTGGCAACTTCACCGGGAGAGGATTTTAGATGGTGATTTATGGTAAAAGAAAACTCAAGCTAGGGAGTGTCAGAATAAATCTATGCCTTGATTGTATCTGAGGATTTATTGAATGGGTATCAGAATTATATCCATATCTAGACTGTATCTGAACCATATCTGGAAGATGCAATAAATGAGTATCAGAATGACATCCATATCTGGATCATATCTGAAATGTATCTGCAAGATGTACTGCATGAGTATCAGACTGACATCCATATCTGGATGGTATCTGAACTGTATCTAGAACATGTACTGAATGAGTATCAGAAAGACATCCATATCTGGATCGTATCTAAACTGTATCTAAAATGAGTGTCACAATGAATATATATTTAGATTGTATCTGAACTGTATCTAGAAATGGATCTGAAATGTGTGTTTGAATGAATCTATATTTAGATTGTAACTGAACTATATCTAGAAATGGATCTAGAATGAGTGTCAGAATGAATCTATATTTAGATTGTAATTGAATTGTGTCTAGAAGAGAGCCTGGAATGAGTGTCAGAATGAATCTATATCTAGATTGTATCTGAACTGTATCTAGAAGAGAATCTAGAATGAGTGTCAGAATGAATCTATATCTAGATTGTATCTGAACTGTATCTAGAAGATGATAAACTGTTGGAGAAATAAACCATGTTGGGGAAATACTCTTGTTGAGGAAACACCCTTGTTAAGGAAATGAACTCTGCTGGAGAACAGAAGTCTGAAATGGGTTTTTACAACCTTGGAGGAACAAGCTCAACTGGGGAAGAGAAACTTCATGAACTGTACTGATTGGAACTCTGTAGGTTGGTGATATTTCTAGGGAGAAAATCACACTCCTTTATCCTCCAGAGTGATTTGCCATGGCAATTGCGGGGAATATATGAACTTGTGAAGATAACTCTGTAGGGATAATCTCCTGGAAGTGGCTCTGTGGGGGTCCGTGAAGACTGGAACATACCTCTACTTCTAGAGCCCTTGGTAAATGCCGATCAGGGCGATAAGTCTTCTACTGATAGACAAGTGACAAGATGACAGGACATAGTCGTACGCTTTAATCCCTAACTTTTTCCTGGACTATGTTTTCAGATTTTTAGTCCACCGAGATAGCCTATTTTGCCCAAGCAGCCTTTTCAGGTTTTTGACTCGCCGGGTGTACAGTTTTATTTATATATCCCTAATTTTTACCCGAACACTTTTGGTTCGCCGGGATGCCCTTATTTTTCCTAGTCCAATCAACCTAGCGGGTCTTTTTTTCATGCGTAGTATTTTTCGACTATGTCCGTGTTCATAGGATACATAGAATTGTCACTATCCATAGTAGTAAGTGTTGTAGAACTTCCAAAAAATGTTTGCTTGATCATACATGGCCCTTTGTTGGAACATATGTTCAATTCCCTAAGTGATTCAGATGGAGATTTGCCCCTAACTATTCGACACTTTTGAGAGATTCTTTGAATCCTGACTCGACTTCCCCCAGATTAGTTAGACACCATGTCATGCCCCCTTGATTATGAAAGGACTGTTACTGGAAATGTCTTTCTATTTGAGGTGATTCTGTTCATTGAGAGGATTTCCGTTCATTGAATATCCATCGTGCGGATTTCTCTGTTGTCGAACGATTAGTCATATGCAAACAATGGCATTTAAAAATGAAAAGCTTATGTCTGTCTTGAAGTTTTTAAAAATGCATTTTTAGTAAACAAACAAAATTTTGTAAGAATGTGAATTCAACTCAGGATTTATAGTAAACCTTACAGGAGTAAGGATACCTTTTGTAACAGTATGCTTTCAAACTAACCCATGCTTCAGCTAGGACTTTTAAGAGTTGTAGTGATGCCTAGTTCACGGTTTAAGAAACAAAGGATAAAGGCTCGAAATTTATTTGTACCCATCCGTTATCTGTAATGTTCTTCATTCCTTTACTCAATTAATTATGCGTTTAGATTTCAATTGAGTCTGTAATCTTTGCCCTGATATTCCGGTGATGGTTCATATACTGAAAGTTTATTTGAGAAGGCAGTCATCATTTTTTTGTAATATATATATATATATATATATATATATATATATATATATATTAAGGATTTTTAGCGACCTCTTTTTTTTTTATTTTTTATTATCCCTACCTTTTGCCTGAACTGTTTCTTATGTGATTACAGTTAGCGGGATGCCCTAGTTTTTTCCTTAAGTCTCCTTCATAGGTTTTGACTTGGCGGGCTTTTCTTTTGAGAGTTAATGACTGTCTGTTTTAATGATTACGCGGAAACATCGCCAAATTTTGATTCGGGAGGATATATTTGATATCACCTATTGTGTACGAAGTGAATGCTTGTGCACTTGAATTAACTAAGAAACTAACCTGCCCCAAGTTATGATTAAAGGTTTCAATTTGGATGAAAAAGAAAACTCCTACTTCTTAGGCTCAAAGGAATTGACTATGGATTATCTTCCTTATAACTCCACTGTTTAGGATTTGAAACAACGCTTGTACATCGTCAACAAGGTCTATTCAAAAGCATACTGTATGAGATCATGGTATTGTTTTCGTCATCCTCCCTCCAAAGGCTTATAGCTTTTTGTTGAGAGTTGAATACTACAAAAAGGAAGTAAAATCATGGTTTCAGTATAGTGAAAACGAATGGATTAATTCAAGACAAACATATGCAATGCATTAATGGAATAACAAAGTTTGACATAAAATAAGTGTTCGAAGTAATCAAAAGAAATTACAATTTGAAAATTCTAATGAACAAAAAGTCTGTCTGTCTGAACTTGTCACTTCAGATGGTGTGGCTTTGAGGGATGGCAAAAGAATTCAATCGGACCATCTTATGTGAACTCCAGCACTCCTTTGTCGATCAAGTCTTGGATCTTCTTTTTCAATTCCCAACAACTATTAGTGTCATGACTAGGACTATTGGAATGATAAGCGTATCTCACATTATGATTGTACCAAGGAGAAGAGGTGTTGGGATTCTGAGGAGGATCCTTCAGCATAATCAACTCCATCCTTAACATGTGTTACACTACTCGAGCCGAGGACATGTTGATTTTGGTGAATTTCCTTTTGGGCGTGTCCTGCTTACACTAATTTCCTTGTCGTTGTTGTTGCACCGATGCTGGATTAGAGATTCACACCACCCCTACAGATTTGTTGAGATCACTCTTATTACGATCCTTCGGGTCATACGCACTACTGGACTCCTTCTTTCCATTGTATGATGAAGTCCCCTGAATTTCGCTGCGCCTGAGTTTATTTTCAACATGTTCCCACGCGAACATATCAACCGATTCCCTTCCTGCCAAGAGAGGTTGATCATTGATTAAACCCCAAATTCTAGCAGTTTTCCCCAGACGGTCGTATCTCTTGATGAAGCTTTCTGATGAGAATCCTCAACTCTTCTTATCCCCGAGCTAAATTTTGGATAAGAGTCATCTGAGTATTCATCTGGATTCTCATCCTTTCCATCTCAGCTTGTAGTTGTTCCAACTAGTCATACTTGCTGTCGTCAGCATTTTTCTTGGTCAAACTCCCAGCGAGGAGTGCTTTCGATTCTTCTTGCCCCTTAGATAGATTCAGGAACATTTCCTTGAATTGAGCATCTTGAGTTTGGAGATCTCTGTCGTTCTGTTTGGGAGCCATATTCGTTGTTGAAATAAACAACGAGAAAATGAGAAACATGTCTTGAGAATACCTGTTATGTAATGACATGCATGCATTGTTTTCAAGGATCTCGTTGGGTAAACATAAGAAGATGTTAGCAACTGAATCTGACAGCAGCTTCGATTAAAGAACTTCATATTATTGAATGCCCTTCTATGAGAATCAAGCTCACCATGTCGAGTGGGTCTTATCCTTTGACTCAAGAAATCATGCTTTAACGGCATTGGATAGAGGAAAATAAGCCCTCTTGCCCCTTGCTAGACGTTTGGTTTATTATAACCTCCATCACAAGCCCTTTTAGATCCTTGAAATGGTTAATGGAAATGTTATAGCATTATGTCATGACGTGTATGCTATGCACCAAAAAAAGTGCAAGCTGACGTAAACAAGTAAGTTTTGCAATAAGTCTAGGTTATTGGATAATGACTACAAATAATTCCTGCAAGGAATTCACGTCATTAGATAATGAATGCAAACAAGCCCTGCAAGGAGTTCAAGTTGTTAGATAGTGAATGCAAACAAGTCACACAAGTAGCCTTAGGTTCAGGCTTGCATGGAGTTTGTAGGTAAGTACCCTCATGAAGTTTAGTTGGTTCAAACTGTCCTAAAAGAAGTAACTGAGTTCTAAGGAATCTCAATATCACCAATCTTTCTTCATCGGGCATTGTTTCAGCTCAAGCGATTTTTTCTCGCAGCTGAAATATCATGAAAGTCTAATCTCAATGAGTGTAGTATTGAGTATCAACAAATCCTCAGTTTTATACCGAAGCCGGCTATCTCACTACTTTCTATTGGCCAAGTTTGTTCAACTAAGGTTCTAAGGCCAGTTAGTGCTTTATGACACCACACAGCGGCCCCGTATTCTCCTTGATTCAACATAAAGGATACCAATACCAACAAATGTGTCACACTAATGTAGCTACCGCTTCAACCATATTGGTATATGCCGTACAATCTCCACGATCTATTGCTGCTTACTTAAAAACTATCCCAGATCCGGGTGTAGGATCTTTTACAATAACCCAAACATGAACCCAAAAGGTAAGACACACAAATCAAACAAGTAAAGCATTTTAAATATGATCTAGCTCTAAGGTAACCCCAATTTTTAGTTTTATTCCCCAACAGAGTCTCCAGTTCTATAATATGGTGGGAGAACTGACTTTACTTGTTTTACGTTTTTATCGCAAATGTTGCAGTTAGCAAGAGTCGCCACCGACTTTTCTTTTATCCAACAAAGGAAAGGGTGAAAAGAACAGGAAAAAACTTTTTAAATATTTTGAGTTCGGAGGGTAGGTTATGGAAAGGGAAGGTATTAGCACCCTTTCCATCGATAGTGATCTACAGGCTCTTAGTTGCTAGCTCACTTTTGAAAATGCTTTGTGTTTGTGTTTTGAAAATATTTTTGAAAAGACGCCTTAGTGCGGAAAACTTTGTAATGTTTCTCGTGTCTTTGAGAATGTATATAAAGTGTTTTGTCTTTGAAAATATTTTAGAGAAAAACTTGTGAATGTGAAAAAATTGTTTGTTTTGTTTTTTTGTGAGCAAGCAACTATAAGCGAACTACCTACTCGAATGGTCGTTGTTCTTTTCCTCTTTTCCTTTAGATAGTGCTATCCCACCATTAGTTGATGGGTAGCTCTATCATTGAATGTTTGAGGGACAAGCCCAAGTCATCATACAGTCACGAAGGCAACTCGTAGGGCACTTTAGCAATTTTATCGTAAGGGACTAGATCGTTTAACGAAGGCAAAATCGAAGGGTCATCGAGGGACTATGGTCTTTTTAATCGAGGGTATTTGCTAAAGTGTCCCACGTTCAAGGGATATGACTGTTTTTTCGAAGGCAACAAAGTGGAGGTACCTTAGAGGTACGTGTGTGCGAGTGTGTTGTGTTTCAGTTATTTGTCTTGAATGTTAGGTTTGCTAACATTTGTTTTTAAGTCTTATCATGCAATCCTATTAAGCATACATCTAGCAGTTAAATATATACATAGGACAGAAAAATAAAAATGTGGAAAGTAAAGTCTAAGTCATTACAATGCTTCGGGATGGGGGGAATTACAAACCAAAAAAAGGGGGAAAGACAAAGTAAAAAGGTCCTAGTTAAAGTCTATTACATCCCATGTACAATTACATAATTATGAAAATAATGTGAATAAAAATAGATAAACGCGCGGGGAAGAAAATAGAAAGATGTAAAGAGAACCTAAAAAATCTTAAGTGGTAAAAAGAAAATGTTTTTGTTATTTTTTTGTTTTAGGAAAATATTTAAATTAAATTTATCGAAACCTAATTCTAATTAATTAATTAGTAAAAGAAAGAAAATGATTAAAAATAAATTAATTGAAATTAATTTAATTAATGAAAATCTAAGTCTAATTATTTTTTGTGATTTTATGATTTTATGATTTTATGATTTTATGATTTTATGATTTTATGATTTTATGATTTTATGATTTTATGATTTTATGATTTTATGATTTTATGATTTTATGATTTTTTTATGATTTTTATGAAATTAGTTAAAAAAGAAAATGAATTAAACAAAACAAACTAGAAAAAAGAACGGGCCTCGCTGCAAAGAGTAACCAGGGGGTGAGAATTTGAAATTCTTAGGCCCAAAGAAATGAGAAGGCCCAGGCGCTGACTTACCTGCAAAACAAAAGTTAGAGGAAAAAGGAAAAAAATAACGAAACTTACTCCCTACCTGGATCGAACCCAGGATCTGTCAGGGGTAAGCCTCAAGTGTATGTGTGTTGCCACTAGGGTGGCGTGTTCATCCGTTAGCACAAACAAAATAAAGCATCATATTACAAAACTCGTTTCAAAATTATTTAAATAACAAAGCGCGCGCCCGGTGGGTCCCATGTTATTTAAATGGACGAATCAAAGAGTTGGATTTTGACACGCAAGCTCCTACCAGGGTCAACTAAAGTCAGAGACGCCGGAGTCAAACTCCGGTCGTCTTCTCCAACCAGACAAAATCCAAAATTTTCAAAAAAACATTTGATTCATAATTAACAAAAGGCCTATCCTATGTAAAAATATGCTTTGAGTTCGAATTTGGGCTTAAAACAAGCAACCAATTTATGTATCATATGATTCACACACGAATTCATATCGTGCCCTAACCATGGTACGATCTCATCCCCGCGTCCAAACTTTCATGTAACACGTTAGTTCTCATCCAAATATCATCAGCAACATAAATACATGCGTAACATGGATTTAAATTACAGGATTTAAAGATTTTGAGAGCAAGAGATTTTACCAAATCGGTGAGTTCGTATGAAGGGATTATGGGATGTGTGAGGCTTAAATCTAGGCTCTAGAGGGGTCCTGGGATGCTCAAGAACATGATTGCGTGACTGGTTTTGATGGAGGAAGGCTGGAAGATCTACTTTCGAAGTTTGCAACTTTGAGATTTTTTTATGAAATTTGGTAGAGCTTCTATAGGCCGTGTATGTGTATCCCTTTGCTTGCATTGTATTATGTATTTATAGAGGAGTGAGGAGAGAAGACCAATATGGCAAGTAATCAAACTTTCAAGGCCATGAGACAAAAAATCCAACATATTGAAAGTTTGCCATATTTAAATGATTCTTGCCAATTCTGTTTTTGCATGAACCTAGAAATTTTTTTTTGGTCTTTGCATCAAATATTGGGCTCCATGATGGGTCAAGTTAAGCCCAAATGCATTATCCCATGTTTTATTGTATTTTTATTTAATTTATTTGATTTTAAATTAAATAAAATCAAGATAAATATAAATAAAATAAATAAAAATCAAGGTCATGCAGAAATGGACTTAGAGGTCCTCTAAGATGTTATGGACGTGTTTGAACATAAAAAACTAGGCTCATAGGTTCAAAAATGCAATTTTGCTCAATTTGTACTTCATGAATTTCTTCAAAATTCCCCAACTTGTACAACTCATAACTTGCTCAATTTTCATCTTTTGAATATTATCTTGGGCTTTTTGGAAATCCCAAGACGTCCTCTACAATCTCTATGTTTATCAGTTTTGCTTTTGAAGATATTGTATTGATATAAGTTGCTTTGACAAAAAGTGTCTTTTGTTGAGTTTCGAAAATGACCTATAATGTATGAGATCATATCTTCCAAATGAAACATTTTTTGTACTCGAGAATGTAAACAAAGTTGTAGAAAATTTAATTTCCTTCAAAATGGGCTTTGGTTGGGCAAAACCTGATGAAACATGTGAAAGTTATGTCTGGTCAAAGTTCAGTTGACTTCTTCTGAGGAAACTCTAATTTGGCAATTTTTGACTTTTGATGACTTAAGGGATTTCCTTGAGGAATCATGATCAACCCTTGATCAAATGATGAATATCACCAAAAATCTTGAAGTTTGACTGTATGTTGACTATAATTGACTTTTTGACCAATACAGTTGATTTTCAATCATCTGAGCCATTGATTGAGAAAACTTGTGATGTAGGGCTTAAAACTTGACATGAACATTGTTGAGGACCTATGAAGAACCACTGAAGCCACTTGAGACTTTTGCAAACCAAATTTCCTTGAGAAATTCCAAACTCTAGTTGTAGGATTTTGACTTAGGAGGGGCGTCTTGACTAATCAACCCTTGAGTGTCCTGAGTGTTTGAGAAGCCTTGGAAGAATGCCTTGAAGAAAAACGCGAGGGAAAATTTTGGGGTACAACAGAAGCCATTGGAAATTCCCAGGCTTTAAATTCTCTATTCATTGGAGTAGGCAAAAATGTTTTCAGGCTAATTAATACATGTACTGTAGCCAAGGATGCTTGGGAAATTCTCAAGACAACTTATGAAGGTATCTCTAAATTGAAGATTTAAGACTTTAGCTTCTCACTATCAAATTTGAGAATTTTAAGATGAATGATGATGAGACAGTTCAGGAATGCCAGATGAAGATTCTTGAAATTGCTAGTGCATCAAGTGTCTTGAGAGAAAAGATGTCAAAAGATAAGATGGTTAGAAATATTCTTAGGTCCTTACCTAGGAGATTTTACATGAAGGTTGCAACTATTGAAGAAGCTTAGGATATCAATAACATGAGAGTTGATGAGCTTATTGGGTCACTTCAAACATTTGAATTGGATATTGGTGATAAGGCTGAGAAAAAGAACAAAAGCGTATCTTTTGTATTCGATGTTAAAGATGATAAAAGTCAAGATGAGTTGGACACTGATGAGGATCTGTCCAATACCATTGTACTACTTGGGAAGAAATTCCATAGAGTATTGAAAAGATTGGATAGAAGAGGTAGACCAGATGTCAAGAACATCTCATATGACATCAATAACAATCTTAATTCTCAGAAGAAAACAAGAACAAAAGAGAAGTTAAGTCAAAGCAGAGGCATTCAATGTTTTGAATGTGAAGGATATGGTCATATTAGACCTGAACGTCCCAACTTCCTCAAGAAACATTAAAAGGGTTTCACTGCATCTTGGTCTGATGATGATAAGTCAGAAGATAAAGATAATTCTAAGACTTCCAAACTTGTGATGGCTCTATGATGTACCGGCAAAAAAACAATGAGCCGTAACCAAACTTTACTTATCCCTAAGGAAGGGAAATGTCGAGAAAACCACAAGAGGATGGATAAGATGGTCTTGTGACCAAGAGGAAGGGTAAGGGAGTCGATTATGCGAGGGGAAGGTGTTAGCACCCCTCATATCCGTTGTACTCAACGAGATCCATATTGTTTGTTTGCTTCTAAGGGTGTGTTTATCTATAACTATACTTGCTTAAGGGGAAAGAAAATGGTTTTTTATTAATGCGTTCGTGAGGGTCTCGCAACCCTTTGCCTACATATCCAGTGAAGGAATCAAAACACTAGTTCTTCTAGAAAATGTTGGTTTGTTGGTGTTTTTAATGGGCGACGTTAACGCACGCGTTCTAGCAATAGGCCTGGCCTGTATCGCGGCAGAACGAAGATAACATGCCCTTTGGGGGAAGTTTTGATTGGTTGAGTGTTTTGCGAGTTTTAAAATGAATTTAAGTAATGATTAAATGTTTTTTGGATTTTTGATTTGTGAATGATAAGTTTTAATTACAAAAGAAGAAAAAGATAAGAGGGAGACTAAGAAATCCTAATGTTGTCATGCATGGGTTCTAAACTAAGGTCTAATTAATTCGCATCCTAAAGAAGAGGAAACCATCATCCTAAGGGAACATGTTATAAGCATAAAGTAAAAGGTGAAAAGCTTGGTGGAGAGTGATCATGCATGGTGGACATGGAAAAAGTAACGACAAAATGAGTAGTATCATGAAAGGCGTAAATGGAATGCTCGGTGTATGGGGATAGAATTGGGTTATGATTAACCAATAGGTATACTTGATTAATCTCGTGAGAGTAGATGCTACTACCCTCAACTATGAGACCCTTTATGCATGGAAACACTTGGTATATGGACCAAAGTGGTTGATTCAGGTTATGGTTAACCAAGGGCAAGACTTGATTAACCTCGTGAGAATGGCCATGCCCAAACTCAACTATGAGACCCTTTAGGAAGATGCTTGGTATGTAAACCAAGGGGAGAGAAGTTGCTTTAATGGATGAGATGAAAATCAAAAGCCCATACAAGGTGGCTATATTCACGCTTCTAGATAGTGGGACTAGCGTGTTACTAGTATTCTAAATGACCAATTGAAATAACCGATCGAATAGTTGTCACCGTAAGAAATCCCAGGACCAAGCTATGAAATGTGTGCAAGTGTGCATTTGTAAGTGGATACCTTCTCATTGAGGATGAGCCCAAGAGGAGGCCATGTGTTCTAATTGAATGACATATGCATAATTAAGCAATAATTAAAACATACAAGGAAGTAAACCCTAAGCTATTACAATCATATGGAGATGGGGGTACACGTTTATGAATATGGATGAATCGGATCGAAAGTTTGATTAAGAATCTACTTAAACAAGCAATACAACCAAATCAAAATTAACAAACAAACTAATTAGATTATCTATAAAATTAACTATTCTAAATGACTAATAACATAAAAAAAATTTAGTTTAATGAGTTATAAAAAGGTAATCAAATTTTTGTATTTTTATATTTTTATGATTTCTAAGTAATGAAAATACTAAAAGAAAATTAAAACTTAAACTCTAAACATTTTTTGTGTGACTTTTTAGTAAAGAAGAAAGAAAATTAAAACTAAACTTACTTTTATGATTTTTAATTAAAGAAAGAAAATTTAAAAGTAAATTAAGACTAAATCTAAATAAATAAAAAGAATTTTGTAATTTTTTATCAAGTAAAGGAATGCGACAAAACAAACTACGTAAGATCGATTAACTAAACAAAGTTACTAAATTAAAAAATTAAAGCAAAAATTTTCTAACTAATAGAAAACAAAATTATTTAATTAGTTAAACTAAATGGATAACTAATAAAGAAAATTAATAAAAGAAAGGACACTAAAGCTAATTATAGCATACATGTAAAAACAGAAAAAACGGGGCGAGCATCTAGAAATTTGTTGGGCCTAAAGCATGTAGAGCTATGATCATTAATCCAACAAAACACAATAAAACACAATAAGGGGGGGGGGGTGCAAAAAACGAGTTGGGCTCGGTGGGTGATCCAAGGCCCAACGAAAATTGAATTATCCAGGGGTAAACCCTAACTTTGTGTTCCAACACTTCACCGATTGTAGCATTTGGTTTATGCTTCTCCATCACCGATTGAACAACAAGCAAGCTTCAACCCTCCATCTATAAACCTCTCTCGAAAACTCCCTCTGTTCTTCATAATAATCTCCTCTGTTATGTTTCTAACACCACCCTTCTTGTCTCCGTCGCTCTCACGCTTCTCTCACATTTTTTTCTCAAGGCAACCAAAAGATGCAAATTAACAGCATAATACAAAAGTAAAAAAAAAATGAAGATATGAACCTGGTATGAAAATTTGCAATGGTGCAGAGTTGGTGGTTTGTGGATTTGAGGATCGGATGAGAGGATTTGACGAATTTTCCAAAGTTGTCGCAATGATGTTGATTACAAGCAGATTTGAACATTTTTGGAGGGAGTTTGCTGTCTACATTTTTGGATAAATTGGCAACTGTTTTTTGCTTCCTTTGGTGGCATATTTGATTTGCTAATTTGGTTTAATCTCTGGCTGTTTTGACTATTTTTTCCAGACTGTTATGACAGTATGCAGCATAATGGTAGCAACAGTTTTAGACAATTTTAACATGTTGTCTTGTGCTTCCTTTGGTGCAGTTTTTTCTTACTATTTGCATACAAAGTTGTAGCAGACTTTGGATTGGTTTTGGTTAGGTGACATCTTTCTAATCTCAATCTTTTCCTCTTTTTCTATGTGTGATGTAGAACTGTTATTCTACTTTTCTTAAAATTTATGAAGGGTTTGACAGTTTAGGAAAATGATGATATATTTAAGGTTTTTCTAGTTTGGGGTTGCTACCATTTGACTTGTTTTTGGCTGTCTTGGGCTGCTGTTTTGCTGTCCGTTTGAGAGTTTGGGTTGCTGCTTTATTGGACAGTTTTTGTTTGCTGTAAGTTTGCCCTTTGCTTGTCATGGCTGTTGTGTTTTGGATTTTGATTGCAGCTGCTATGCTTGCCCGTTTTGTATTTGGATGATTGAGACTGTTTTATTGAACATTTTATGTGCAGATTGTTTCTGTGAAACAAATTATTGGCAGTATTGCTTGTTGTCTTTGTTTTTTGCAGTGAAATTGTTTTGAATTTCTCTCCCTTTTGTGAGCCAAAGCTCAGACTTTTTTGTTTTGCAATTGGGACATGGCCCATGATTAAGACAATGTAATTCTAATTTTTATGAGGCTTTGAATTTAGGCTTAACAAATGATTGAAAACACCCCTTGAATTTCTGATTCCAAACACGAACCCTAATGATGAAATGAAAATTATCTCTTAACAATTTGTTCTTGTTTAGAATTTCATTTAAATATTGATGTTTGCTAACTCTTTGCCTCTTTCTTGTTTCATGAGCATAAGGATTGGATGGCAAAAGCAAGGTTGAAAGATGAAGAAAAAGTCATGGCAAGGAGTAAGGATGAGTTGCTTGAAGATGAAGCAAAGAAACTTGAAGAACCAATATTTTCTTTGTAAACAAAATATTTGTAGCTTGTGTTTCAAATTTGTAACTTGCTTTGTAAATTGCCCATAAAAATTTAATGAATAGGAAACTTGAATGATATTTCTTTTAACCCATGAATGATGAACTTGTTGCATGGAGATTTAGACAACTCTTGAATCTTGGCTGAAATTAGAAATTCCCACTTGAATGGTTTGAATGGTTTGAATGGTACCTCTTGCTTTTGTAATTTGAACTTAAGGAAATCAAGGATGACCTTTGTAACTTGTATTTCAAGTAAATCCTATGCATTGTCTTCCAACTTCAATCTTCATACCGTGTCCAAATCAAACTTGCACTCTCAATGAGAACCTTAACCTGGATGTCTAAACCACAAGTGACTTGTGTGGCACGGTGGCAGAACCGGACTGTTTTAGGAAAATGCTTGTTTGCGTTTTGCATTTGTGTTTGCAAAATGTCGCGGTAAGCAAGATTCGCCACCGAATTTTATTTCATCCAATTGGAAAGGACAAAAGCACAGAAAAATTCCTTTTTCGAGATTCTGAGTACGGGGGGGGGGGGGGGGGGGGGGGGGGGGGGGGGTAAGATTATAGAAATGGAAGGTATTAGCACCCTTTCTATCCGTAGTTTTCTATGGGCTCTTAGATACTTGTTCATCATTTTTAAAAATTGCTTATGTGTTCGTGTGTTTTGAAAAAGTTTTTGTTTTACTTCATTTTAACCCTTGTATCAGTCCTCAAGAGTGTTATGAAGTGTTTTTGAAAACTTTGTTTGTAAAAGTGTAAGTGTGAAAAGTTTGATTTTGAGCAAGTACCTACTAGCATCTACCAACTCGAAAAAGGAATGTTTCTGTTCTTGTTTCCTTTAGACAATGCTATCCCACTATTAGTGAGTAGGTAGCACTATCATTGGAGTTGTAAGGATCAATTCGAAAGGGACGTACGACCACTAAAGCAATATTAGGACGTCTTAGTAATAACCCTATTGTCTTAAGATCATATTTGAGGCAACCTTTCCGAGGCAACACTTCTGAACGGGACATTTGATCTTTGTTTAGACAAGAGGGCAACCTCTAAAACACCCTATACTTAATGGTCGTTTACCAAAGGCAACCGAAGTGAGAGTATACCCTAGGAGTGCGCATGTGCGAGTGATTTGATTTCAGTTATTATCTTTGCACATTTAGGGTTTGCTAACCATTTTAAAATCAACATACATTCTTGTCATGCAATCCTATTATCATACATCTAACAGTTAATATTTTGCGAGAATTAAAATGCGAGAAATAAATCTACGCTATTACAAGGCTTCGGGTAGGGGGATTAATTACATAGCCAAAAACCCGTAAAACGATAAATAAAAGAAAAGTCCTAATTAAACTATTACATCCCATGAGAAGTTACGTTAATATCGTAAAAATAAATAAACGCGCGCGATGAATCGAGAACAAGAAAAAATTAGGGTTTTGACCCCGTCTAGACCTAATTGAAAGAAATTTTTTTTTTGTTGTTTTTGATTATTTTGAGAAAAATAAGGTTTTAATTAAATAAATTCAAACCTAATTATTAATTAATTTAATTTAAGAAAAATAATTAATTTGACCTATTTTTGTATTTTTGGTTATTTCAAGAAGAGAGAATAAAAATTAAATCAAACAAACCCTAATTTTCTAATTTATTTTAAGTTATCTACAAAAAAGGTTAAAATTACCCTAAAATTAAATTAAACTAATATTAAATTAATTTTGAAAAAATATATAAAAAAAACATAAATTCTAATTTGATGAAAAATTGATTTTATGAGTTTTTTTGTAAAAGAATTAATTTTATGTTAGAAAATAATTAATCAAAATGAATTAAATAAAGAAATGGAAAAGAAAAATAAAGAAATGGGCCTGATGTTAGTAGCAAACAAGGGGGTTTGAGTTGCAATTCTGAGCCCAAAATTCTTTGGCCCACGTTGACCTTTCCAATCCCATGTTGCATGCTTGACTATGGTGCATTGTGAACCTCCAAAGGATGGCCCTTGGATCTAGCTTGCTGGTGGCCTGGATGATGAGATCTTGATAGTGCACGGTGGATGTCCTGGAAGCTTGTACACCTGATCATGTAAAATAAAATAGCATTGAACAAATATGGGGGACCTGGGAATCGAACCCAGGCCCTTTGGCAATTTCCAACGCCTCCTGACCAACTGAGCTAGCATGCTTTGTTGTACAAAAGATAGCAAAATAACATTATAATGAAAAAACAAATTAATATATCAAACAGGCGCACATTTTTGAATGGGCCAGTCAGGTCACACCAAGCCATCATCTTCTACCTCCTTCCGTTGCTAAAAGTTTAGATACTTTTACCTACGGACAAAAGGACGTAGGTATAGCCCCTGCATATTTCCAGAATCTCATACAAGCTTGATAAATGAAAATTAATGGTACAGGTCAGTTCGTCTTGGCCTTGTGAACACCATGGTACCCCTATTTTGGGCCAATTTTACTTGCATGAGAAAACCCTAAAACGAGCAAGGAAAACCTAGCAATGGTGGATCTCAGTATGTGCATCAAAAACTCAATTGAGTATAACCAGAATATCGCAAATATATTACCAAACACATATATGTCATTGAAACGTGCTAATGCTGCGTAAATTACAAGAATGGATTTTGAGTTTGAAGGGCAAACCGTGGGTCTGTAGTTTGATTTTCTGGCCGTATGGATGCTTGCAAATGATCATATCTGCTTCAGAGAAAGTCCAGGATACGAATGGTGATCTTGGAATGGCCTGAATTTCCTTCTAACTGCAAGAATGATTTCACACTTTTAATGACTTTTTTTAATCTAGTTATGCTCTCTCACGCCTCCAACCCTCATGCTTTTGCTTTGGATTTGTTCAATATATATCATAGAATCAATTAGGGTGAAAACTTGCATCAAATCTTGGCCATTTATGAAGATTTGATTATTGATTCACTCTTGCATCAAATCTTTCCAAAACAAGAAAAATTCAATCTTCTTTTGTCCAAACCAGCCTTGCACGATTTGATTCTCTTCCCAACTGTATGAGAGGCCTAAACATGCATAAAATCTCAAGCTTTGATTAGTTTTGATATTTTCATGATTTTATTTTGATTTAATTTGATTTAATTGAAGTAAAAATCAAAATAAATGAAAAAAATAAAATAAAGGCAAGTGGAAAGGGTCATGGGTCATGGATCATGTTACCAACTCAATGCAAGCACAAAAAGTTGGGCCCATTTGACAAAAATTGCAATGTTGGCCACATTTGACTTTTGGCAATTTTGCAAAAAGGGTCAACTTCACCAATGCACAACTCCTTCAATTTTGACCCTAGAGATATGTTCTTGGACTTTTTAGAAATATCAAGATGTCCTCTAAGCAACCCTTTTGGTCTTATCTCAATTGAGTCTTCCATGTTTATGTATGAAGCTTTGACAAAAAATGTGTTTTTGTTAACTTTTCAAAATGACCTATAATGTCCAAATTCATAACTTCTTGTGAGTGCATATTTTGAAATTGGGAGCTGAAGATGAATTGTAGGGGATTGCATCTGCTTCAAAATGAGCTTTGGATGGGTAATTTTTGATAAAATATTAGAAAGTTATGCTTGGTCAAAGTTGAGTTGACTTTTCCTACAAAACCCTAATTTAGCAACTTTTGGGTTTTGATGAATTGTGAGAAATACTTGAGGAATCATGATCAACCCTTGATAAAATGATGAATAATACTTCAAAATGATGATGTTGACCAAAAATCTTGAAGTTTTACTGTATGTAGGACACAGTTGACTTTTGCCCTAGCACAGTCGATTTTCAGGCTTTTGAGCAATTAACTGAGCAAACTTTCTCTGTAGGGCTTGAAACTTGACATGGATGATCTTGAGAACATATTAGGACAATAGTGAGCATTTGGGGTCCTTTGGACTCAAGTACCTTGATGCAAACTGAAACCCTAATTTCAGGTAGACTACCTTAGGAGAGAGTTTGTCTGGTCAACCCTTGGACTTTCTTGAGCAATTTGAGGACCTCACTTGAAATGTATTGAGAAATATGGGAGGGAAAATTTTGGGGTAGAACAGCTGCCCCTGTTCAATCTTCTTAAACCTGAGGATGTAGATTGGCTTGTCAGCCTTTCATGATCCAAAGGTGGAAGATGATTGAACACTAGAGTGCCCAGAAATTTGCACTCGCATGAATTGGTACTTGTCTTGTGATGTCAGGAATGGGCTTATAGATGCCATTTGGAGATTTATGACGGAGGATGGGCTTAAAGATGCCATCCAAAGGAGTATCGATTGCATAAGAGATTCCTTTGCGAGAGCCTGTATACCTGTTGTTGAGGAGGACTACGCTGGGGAATACTGGTCTCTGTCTTTGTGAAAGTTGAATTTTAGGAGCTTCGGTCGTCCAGTATTCTACTGGGGAATCGTCTCTTGGTCGAAGCGGTGAAAATGAACTACTATCTTGTCATGATCCAGGCTTCATAGTGATTAGACCGACTGCTATCTGGTCGTGCTCCAGGCTTTACAGTGACTTAACGGGAGATGAGATTAAACTTGCTATCTGGTTGTTCTCCAGGCTTTGCATTTTCTCAATTCTTATCTAGTCATACTCCAGGCTTCAGAAGGAATTAAATTGTTATCCGGTCGCATCTGGGCTTCAACTTGAATTTAGGGCACACTAATATCCGGTCGACTCCGAGCTTCTTAGTAATTGTCTAGGTAAACTGCTATTTGGTCGAAATCCAAGCTTCGTAGTGTCTTATACTGTTATCTGGTCGATTCCAGGCTTCAGTCCTTTGCGGCTATCTGGTCGTAATCCAGGCTTCACAACTTCTTACTTCTTATCTGGTCGTGTTCCAGGCTTAAGAAGAAATCAAGTGGTTATCCGGTCGCATCCGGGCTTCCATTTGGTCTTAAGGCTTACTAATATCCGGTTGATTTCCGGGCTTCATAGTAACTGGCCGGGTAGACTGCTATTTGTTCGAAATCCAAGCTTCGCGGTGTCTTATACTGTTATCTGGTTGATTCTAGGCTTCAGTGTCTTTTGCCGCTATTTGGTCATAATCCAGGCTTCACGATGTCTTATACCATTATCTGGTCAAATCCAGGCTTTATGGTGTCCTGTACTGCTATCTGGTCGATTTCCAGGCTTCGCGGTATTTTGGTACTGTTATCCGGTCATTCTCCGGGCTTCACAGTATGATGGAGAAATCAAGATATTATCCGATCGGATCCGGGCTTCATAGCTTGAACTGGAATAGAAATATTAACATCGATTTGACTGAACTAGAGAAAACTTGTGAGAATTTGATTGCATCTTTTCCCTGAAAGGTAAAGAGTTAGTCGTATGTAATGTCATGATGCATGATATGTATCGAGTAATGATGTTCTCAAAATAAACGAGATTCTGCTGCATGATGTATATGCGTATGCCATGATGTATGGATATGCAATGTTTTTTATGATATTCTCTAGTTGAGGAAAATAAATCCCGGACTGCTGCTGGAGAATATAAAGAGTTGAGTTCTTCGTTCTCGCTGGGGATAACGACCGAAGATGATTTGAGAATAAATTGATGGGAGAATAACTCTGCTGGAGAATAAACTGGCGAGAGAAAGACTCTATGGGGATGAGAGATATTCTGCTAGAAGATCTGTTGATTTAGAGAAATATCCTCAGCTGGGGATGAATTACTGTTGCTGGCGATAATGAACCTTGTTGGGGATTGAGTTTTTGCTTGTGGAAGAAATAAACTCCACTGGGGATAGTCTTCCATTGTTGGTGATAGATAAACTCTGTTTGGGGAGAATTGTCACCACTTCATACATTTCCTACTCTGCGGGGAGTGTATGCATTTTTAGTCATTTTCTCAAGCTGGCTCTGTCCCTGTACCTGGTGGGTAGAGCAACTGTAAGGTTTGGACACTTCTTGTTTGCCCCTGTTCCTGGAATTACGAGTAATCGTCTTTTGTTTCGCATGTAAATATTTATGAGCAACAATTATTTTCAAATGCATATATCAAAAATGAATCATTGGACGTTCTTGCAAAACAAAGCAGGAAAAGAAAAACAATTTTGAAATTTATTGAAAAATGAATTGTATTGACTTTGAAGTTGGCCTGTAAATAGGCGTTTTGTACAAGAGGCCGGCGTCCTAGCAAGAGAACACCGCCGAAAGATAGAAATTAAAATTTATGCAAATCAAAGAAAAACAGCCATGTGAAAAATCCCACTGGGTTCCAACTCTTCTATTGTCCTTATGTCTTCGATCGTCTCATCCCTTTGCTACTTGGTTGAAGGTAGATCAGATTGATTGGCTCCGTCCGAGCTTGATAGTTGATACGGAAGTTTGGTTGCAAGATGATCCAATGAGACATAGTGTTACGCTTCAATCCCTAATTTTTGCCTGAACCGCCCTTTCGGGTTTTCAGTCCACTGGGATACCCTTTTTTCCCCAAGCCGCCTTTTCAGGTTTTGACTTGCCAGGTGTACAGTTTTCTTTTTATTTTCATCCCTTACTTTTTCCTGAACCCTTTTGGTTCGCCGGGAAGCCCTTATTTTTTCCTAGGCCAGTCAACCTAGCGGGTCTTTGATTATGCATAGTATTTTTTCATTATGTCTGCATTGACGGGGTGAGGAAGGTCGTCAGCATCCATGGTGGTTAGAATCATATCTCCTCCCGAGAAGGTATTCTTAACCACAAATGACGCTTCATAAGTGGGGGTCCATTTGCCCCTGGGATCACCTTGTGGCAATATGATGCGTTTGATCACTAGATCCCCGACTTGATATTCTTGTTGTCTAACTTTCTTGTTAAATGCCTTGATCATTCGCTTTTGATACATCTGACCATGACAAATAGAGGTAAGTCTCTTCTCATCAATTAGGTTCAGCTGGTCAAGTCGGGTCTGGATCCAATCGTCCTCGCTTAAATCTGCATCCTTCATAATCCGGAGAGAGGGTATCTGGACTTCAATGGGCAAGACTGCCTCCATGCCATACACAAAAGAGTAGGGTGTTGCCCCTGTTGATGTCCGCACTGAGGTACAGTACTCATGAAGAGTGAATGGCAACATCTCATGCCAGTCTTTGTACGTCACCGTCATCTTCTGCACAATCTTCTTGATATTCTTATTAGCCGCTTCAACAGCCCCATTCATCTTCGGCCGGTAAGGAGAAGAGTTGTGATGCTGAATCTTAAACTGTTTGCAGAGCTCGGTGATCATTGTATTGTTGAGATTTGTACCGTTGTCAGTGATGATCCTCTCTGGTACCCCATATCGACAGATCAAATTGTGTCGGATGAACCGCGCCACGACGTTCTTGGTTACTATAGCAAAGGAAGCTGCCTCAACCCACTTCGTAAAGTAATCAATAGCTACCAAAATGAAACGATGTCCGTTAGACGCCGTAGGTCTGATCTCGCCAATCATGTCGATGCCCCACATTGCAAAGGGCCAAGGAGCTGTCAAAACATTCAGAGGAACCGGAGGTACATGCACCTTATCAGCATAGACTTGACACTTATGACATGTCCGAGAATGCTGATAAAAATCGGCTTCCATAGTAGACCAATAATATCCTGCCCGTAGCATTTTCTTTGCCATGGTATGTCCACTGGAATGAGTTCCGAAGCTACTTTCATGTAACTCTGCCATAATCCTTTCTGCCTCATTCTTGTCCACACATCGCAGTAAGGTCGAATCATGGTTACGCTTGTAAAGGATCTCATTGCTAATGAAGAACTTCGTAGCGAATCTCCTTAGAAACTTCTTATCATTAATAGATGCCCCCTCGGGGTACTCTTGAGCCTCAAGATACCTCTTTACCTCGTGAAACCAGGGTTTATCTGCTACCTCTTCAGTCTCAATATCATAGCAATGTGCGGGTTCATTCAACCTCTCAATGGTAATATGGGGAACTTCATTGTCCCACCTCACTTTGAACATAGAAAACACGGTGTCTAGCGCGTCCGCTAACTGATTCTCCTCTCTTAGGAAGTGTTCAAAGGTTATCTCCTCAAAGTGTGGGAGAAATGTCAATACATGCTCTTTGTAAGGAATAAGATTTGGGTGTTTCGTATCCCACTCACCTTTGATCTGACTGATCACTAGAGTGGAATCTCCGAATACACTCGAGAACTTAATCCTTAGGTCAATGGCAGCTCGAATACCCAAGATGCATGCTTCATACTCCGCCATGTTGTTGGTGCAGTTAAAACATAATCGGGTGGTGAATGGAGTATGACAGCCCTCAGGAGATATGATCACAACACCAATGCCATTACCTAACACGTTTGAGGCTCTGTCAAAATACATAGACCATCGGGATCCCTCCTCGGGTCCTTCATCCGGTCCAGGTTCTTCACAGTCGGTCACCAACATGATGTTCTCATCCTGGAATTCGAAATTCATGGATTGGTAATCATCCACGGCCTGATGCGCCAAATGATCGGCCAATACACTCCCCTTGATTGCTTTTTGGTTTGTGTATTGGATGTCATACTCAGTTAAGATCATCTGCCATCTTGCTATTCTTCCGGACAAGGCAGGCTTTACGAAGATATACTTGATTGGATCCATCTTTGATATCAATAGGGTAGTGTGAGTCAGCATATACTGTCTCAACCGGCGAGCAGCCCATGCCAAAGCGCATCAAGTTTTCTCAAGCAACGAGTATCGAGTCTCGCAGTCAATAAACTTTTTGCTAATGTAGTAAGTGGCATGCTCTTTTTGGCCAGACTCATCATGCTGCCCCAGCACGCACCCCATTGAATTATCCAGTACGGTCAAGTATAAGATCAAAGGTCTTCCATCAACTAGAGGCATCAAAATTGGTGGCTCTTGGAGGTATTCTTTGATCCTTTCGAAAGCGATCTGACATTCACCATTCCACTTTACCACTTGATCTTTCTTCAGTAGCTTGAAGATTGGCTCACAAGTAGTAGTCAGATGCGAAATGAATCGGGCAATGTAATTCAGACGTCCCAAAAATCCTCTGACTTCCTTTTCCATTCGGGGAGCTGGCATCTCCTGTATAGCCTTCACCTTTGTAGGATCCACTTGAATACCTTTATCACTAACGACGAAACCTAGCAGCTTACCAGACCTTACCCCGAAGGTGCACTTGTTCGGGTTTAACCTCAACTTGTACATCTTCAACCTGTCAAATAGTTTTTGGAGATGGTCAAGGTGTTCTTCTTCAGTCTGGGACCTTGCAATCATGTCATCAACGTAAACCTCTATCTCAAGGTGAATCATGTCGTAGAACAAAGCGACCATGGCGCGCTGATAAGTTACCCCAGCATTCTTCAACCCAAAAGGCATTACCTTGTAACAGAAGGTGCCCCACTGTGTAACGAAGGTTGTCTTCTCCATGTCCTCAGGAGCCATCTTAATCTGATTGTAACCAGAAAAACCATCCATAAAGGAGAAGATCTTATGCTGCACGGTGTTGTCGACCAGAACATCGATGTGAGGCAGTGGGAAATCGTCTTTGGGGCTCGCCCTGTTCAGATCTCTATAGTCCACACACATCCGTACCTTACCATCCTTCTTAGGCACCGGGACTACATTGGCAACCCACTGCGGGTAAGAAGTAACAACTAGAAATCCGGTGTCAAACTGTTTCATGACCTCAGCTTTGATTTTCTCAGACATCTCAGGGCGCATACGACAGAACTTCTGTTTTACCGGAGGATAGTCTTCTTTAGTTGAAAGGCAGTGTACCACAATATCAGTGTCTAAACCAGGCATATCTTCATAAGACCAAGCAAAGATCTCAACATTGTCGTGTAGCATCTGTATCAACCGTTGTTTGACACTAGGCTCCAGCTTTGCACCTATCTTGACCTCTTTCTTGTCTTCCTCTGTACCCAAATTTACTGATTCCACTGGCTCCTCATGAGGCCGTATGGCCCTCTCTTCCTGCAGTAATAGTCTAGCAAGTTCCCCAGGAACTTCACAATCATCCTCACCTTCGTCCTCGGCTTGGTTGATCGGATTTTCGAAGTCATAACTGGAAGTAGCAGAGTTATTATCAATGGGATCCAGAGTGGATGTGGATCTGCATTATGATATGTGAGTGTGTGTAAGACAATAGCTGTTTTGATAAAGTGCGAGATAGAAAGGAAAAACAAGGAGCGTAAAATTTGTAATGCAAGAAAACGTCCAATGCTTTATTGATGATATATGAAAATGACAAATAATAAACCCTCACAAACAAAGCCAAGGTGCCTCGGGCAAGGCACCGGGCCATAAAGTTTAAAACTGTCTGTTACAAATCCCAAAACAAAAGTCAATTATTGTGTAATAAAAGAAACAGGTACGAAGTCCTTCACCATCCAGTTGTTCAATCCACCGTTGATAGTCGGGTAAATCCAGCTGTCGATATCTGATTCTTCTTCATCATCCTCAATTGCATTCACTCCCTTATTACTGATGTGAAGAGGAGGTCTTCTAATCCACGCGCGCCGAACAGCCCTTTGAGCCTCTACAGTAAAGCCCAAACCAAACTTGTCAGTTTTGTGTGTGAAATCAGGGAGCTGACCCCAATTTGCACACCCACCTTTTTCAATTACAGCCCTGGCATCCTTGAGGGAAGCCATCTTCATCAGAGGTTTGTCAGCAACAACTTCAGTCGACGCCAGAGTCTGGGGGACCTCTTCAATGTTCTGACACGGGGTTTCGATGAACTCCCCATCCATCTCCATATAGCGAAAGAAATTAAGATGACTCACCATGTACTCCTCCTCACCTCGTACCATGACGATCTTCCCCTTCACTGGATATTTCAACATCTGATGGAGCGTAGAAGTCACTGCCCCAGCCTTATGAATCCAAGGGCGACCCAACAAGCAAGAATAAGATGGTCGGATATCCATCACATAAAAAGTTGATGCAAAAGTCTGAGAGCCAACTTTAACAGGGACGTCCACCTCTCCGTGCACCATCCTTTTTGACCCATCGAAAGCTCTAACCACAATATTGCTCGGCTTCAGAATCAAACCTTCACAGTCCAGACGGTCTAATGCCTTCTTTGGCAAAACATTCAATGAGGACCCAGTATCCACCAGTATGTGGGCCAAAGTAGTTCCCATGCACTCGATTGAGACGTGCAGAGCATCATTGTGATTTCTTCCTTTAGCAGTCAGATCTGCGTCTGAGAAACCCAACACGTTGTCGGCAGTCAAACTAGCTACGCAATCTTTGAATTGATCAGCCGAAGTTTCCTGCGGCACATGCGCAATTTTGAGGAAAGAAATTAAAGCCTTTGCATGGGCTTCCGAACACAATAACAAGGATAACATGGAGATTTTTGACGGGGTCTGCCCCAGCTGCTCAACTACATTGTAGTCGCTCTTCTTGATAATCTTTAGAATTTCCTCTATCTCCTGCTTAGAGGTTTCTACAATGATCTTCTTAGGTGCCTCCATCCTGGCAGGCTCACCTGTGATTTCTTTGCCCTGAGTTCCAGATGGCTCGGCGACAGGGGTGATAACGGGAATAGAAACTGGGACCGTAGCTAATGTACTAGCAGATGGAATGACAACAGGTTCGTGAACCGTCAAAGGGGAAATCTCAGGAGAGAATAGTCTTCCACTTCTGCTTACCTTGCTAGCCCCGACAATATTGCTGATATCAACATCAACTTTTTCAATCTTTAAGTCTTGCTTAACTCCATGGTAATACACATCGGCCCCATAGGGCCAAGGGACAACCTTATCCGAAGTGTATGGGACAGGACCCGGGATAATAATGATTAACGGAGCGATTCTTGGAACAGATGTAATCCTAACAGGCTTTCTCGAGGAAGCCTTGGAAGGATTGGCGGAAATGGTTATGATGGCAACATCTTCAATTGGAACTAAAGAAATCAAAGTCTTTTCGAACATGATCTCTTTGTTATCCATCAGGCGTTGAACACCTGATTTCAATAAATGGAAACCAGTAGGCAGGATTGAACATAGGTGGTAACCTTCGCCACAACCCGGAAATAAACCGGCCAACAATAGATTCTTCTTAACTGTCATCAAAGGAGTAGAAATTTCATCCACGGAAGTCACAAATAAATCATCGTCCACAACATTCACTCCATGATCATGTTTGGGCATAGGAGCAGTCACGACGTTGGGCTTCTCCGGAGCGTCAAACTCAATTTCTTTAGCTTCGATCAAATCTTGCACCTTATTCTTCAAGGCCCAACAGTTGTTTGTATCATGACCCGGGCTATCAGAGTGATAGGCGCAGCGGGCGTTCGGATTATATAGCGGAGATGTGGTGCTGGGATTCTTCGGGGCTTCCCTTAGAGTTACCAGGTTGGTCTTTAACAATTATGGTAGAATTTGAGACAAGGTCATATTAAGCCGAGTGTACTGTCTCTGCGGTCTCTCCATTCTTTTCTGACTGTTGCATTATGGGCAACGGTGGGTCTTGATATTACTACCGCATTTACTGCTTGATGGCATTCAGGTCTGCTTTGGCTCCTCGAGCCGTAGACTGCACTAGCTTCTTTCTTACCGGTGAAAGGCTTCTTTACTGTACTTGACGACGTATCCTTCTGTATCTTACCACTTTGGATGCCAACTTCTACTCTCTCCCCAGTCAAGATCAACTCAGTAAACCCAGATGACGAACTGCCGATCAGATGATTGAAAAATGGACCAGATAATGTCCCCAGAAACATGTCAACCAACTCCCTGTAAGACAAAGGGGGTTGGACTCTTCCAGCCAAATCTCTCCACTTCTGAGCATAGTCCTTAAAACTTTCACTTGCACCCATAGACATACCCTGAAGCTGAGCACGAGTGGGAGCAAGGTCGGCGTTATACTGATATTGCTTGTAAAAAGAAGCAGCAAGGTCCTCCCAGTTTCGGACATTAGCTCATTCCAATTGATAAAACCATTCAAGCTGAGTCCCTGGCAGACTATCTTGAAAGAAATGTACCCACAAATTCCTATCAGCAGTGTAAGGTTGGATTTTTCGGACATACAAGCGGAGATGGGGTTTTTGACAGGATACTCCATTGTACTTAGCAAAAACCGGAGCTTTAAACTTATGAGGGATCACCACCCCAGATGCCAGTCCCAATTCTTCAAAATCCAAACCAGGGATCTTCTGACACTCCATAGCACTCAACCGGTCTTCAAGTTGTTTGTACCTATCCTCAGCAGGAGGATACTGTTCTTCATCATAATCTGTATCATTATCAGAAACTGCAGGACTGGGGCCCTTTTCTTCTTCTTGGTCCTCCTCTCCTTTGGATGAAAGGGACAGATCAACTTGTTGTTTAAGCCTATCCCCAAATCTTGTACCCATACTCATAAGAACGACCTTCTTCTTCTTCTTCTTCTTCTTCTTCTTCTTCTTCTTCTTCTCTTTCTCTTTCTCTTTTAGGATGAGAGCTTTCAAATCCTCTTGCCCTTTAGCCAAGCTTAATAACATTTCTTGGAATTGGGCATTTTGCGCCTGAAGATCTTTGATAGCTTAATCAGAAGACATTACTGCTGAAATAAACAGCGAAGAAGATGAGAAACCTGTAAGGGTACCTGTAATGGTGTGCATGATAATGGGATGCATATGTAATGATTTCAAAGACTTTGGGAGATTTAAATTTTCAAACCAAAAAATAAACAAACTTTATTAGATTAAACTTGTAAAAAGGTTCAACAATGCCTTTTAAGGCGTTTACAAAGAAATAAATGAAAAACAAATCTAAACTAGAAAAAGAAAAATTAGAAATCCCATGGACGCTTCCCCTTCGTGCTGACATAGTCATTGATCGTTCTTTCATTCTTAAGTTGCCTGGTGAGCTTCAAGATCTTCCTCTCTTGCTCATTGTACTTCTCCCGGTAGGTATCCCTCTCCTCCTTCAGCTGAATCCAGGATCTCTTCAATGCCCCAAGACCAGTGGGCATGTAGGGATAAAGGACTGTATAAGGAATGCCCTCTTCATTGGTAGGCTCCACAATCACTGGCAACACAACTTCATAGGGCATCCTAAGATTTTGAGCACGAGCTCGAACCCACTGGAGATAGGGCTTCATAGAGAGAGAAGTCCTTGGTCCTAGCTCTTGAGGGTCAGATCTGTTCACCATGCCCTAAACTCATATAAACCTTCGGCGATGCTCGTCAACGCCCTCCTTATAATCAAAGGAAATATCTATAAGAAGTAGCTCATGAGGACCGTCTCTCCGAGAAGGACCGAATTGTCGCAAAGCAAAACAAGGATTGTAGGTTATTCCCCCTATGATTCCAAGCAACGGGACATTAGGGTATCCCCCACATCGATCAATGACAGAAGTGCTTTCCATAGCCTTAGAACTCTAAAGAATGTTTGTATGGGCAAGGGACATTATCCTGTAAGACCAACCTAAACCTTCCTCATTCTTCAACACGGACTTGGGGAGGTGCGAAATAAACCACCTCGCCAGCAACAGCATGCAACACATGAGAGTCCCTCTTCTTCACACAGTACGAGTATAGAGGGCATGCAAGATATCACCCAAAAGAGTAGTTTCAGGATTGCGAGACAGGAAGATCCTAACCGCATTCACATCAACAAAGGAATCTGGATTCGGAAAGAGAACTAAACTGTAGATAAGGAGAGCCAAGATATCTTCAAAAGCCTGAAAGTCCAAACTGTCCCAAAATAGCTGAGCTTGATCTATTAGAAACTTGGCTAAGAAACCTTTAACCCCGCTTCGTGTCTCCCAGTTGGATATTACATCAGCCCGTGTCAGATGCAAAGCTGAAGCAATGTATTTTGGTCTAGGAGTCTCTTCCTAACCTGTGAAGGGTGTCTGCTCAAGGATGGATATGCCCAGTAAGTAAGAAAACTCTTCCAAAGTGGGAACTAGCTAATAATCCGGGAAGGTGAAACAATGGTGCACAGGATCGAAGAACTGGAAAAGCACACTCATCATCTGCTCTTCAAACTTTGAGGTAACCAAGCTAAGAAGCTGACCATGTCTTCTAATGAATGAAGAAGTATTAGGAAATTTTGAGACTAACTCTTTGAGTTGAGCAGGTATTTGCATAAAGTTAACTCTGATGGTGTTTCTGCGCATGGAAGCCATAATCTGCAAAAAAGAACAAAGATAAATCCCCTCGGTCTTTGAAATGGTTAGTATAATGAAGTATGCATGCTATGTTATGATGCATGATGTCATGGTAAAACAAATAACAGGTATAGCAGATAACAGACACGGTAAAGGCAAACAAGTCACACAAAAGCCCTTAAGTTTAAGGCTTGCATGGGGTCTGGGTACTACCCTCTTGAAGTTCAGTTGGTTTCAACTTGTCCTAGGAAAAGTAACTGGGTTCTAGGGGTTCTCAATATCACTGGCCATCCTTCATCGGTCATGGTTTCAGCTCACGCAATCTTTTCTTGCGGCCGGAACTATCTCGAGAGTATAATCTCAATGAGTGTAGCATCGAGTATCAACCAGTTCTCAGCTTTACACCGAGGCCGGCTATCTCACTACTTCCTAATGGCCAAGTTGGTCTATTATGGGTTCTAAGGTCAGTTGATGCTTAATGACACATATATAAGACCCATATTCTCCTCGTTTCTCCACAAGGGATACCGGTACCAACCAATGTGCCACATCAATGTAGCTACTACTTCAACTATATCGGTCTACACCATACAGTTCTCTCACAATTTATTGCTACTTACCTAAAAGGTGTCCACCAGATCCAGGTTAGGATCTATAGTAACTCCCAATACAAAACCCTTTAACAGTAAAGCAACCAAAACAAACAAGAGAAGCAATTTATGATGAACTAATCCTAAGGTATACCCCACTTTATCTCCCCAGCAGAGTCGCCAGTTTTATGGCACGGTGGAAGAACCAGACTGTTTTAGGAAAATTCCGGTTTGCATTTTGCGTTTGTGTTTGCAAAATGTCGCGGTAAGCAAGAGTCGCCACCGACTTTTATTTTATCCAATTGGAAAGGACAAAAGCACAGAAAAATTCCTTTTTCGAGATTCTGAGTACGAGGGGTAGATTATAGAAAGGGAAGGTATTAGCACACTTTCTATCCATAGTTTTCCACGGGCTCTTAGATACTTGCTCATCATTTTTAAAAATTTCTTCTGTGTTCGTGTGTTTTGAAAAAGTTTTTGTTTTACTTCGTTTTAACCCTTGTATCAGTCCTCAAGAGTGTTATGAAGTGTTTTTGAAAACTTTGTTTGTAAAAGTGTAAGTGTGAAAAGTTTGATTTTGAGCAAGTACCTACTAGCATCTACCTACTCGAAAAAGGAATGTTTCTCTTCTTGTTTCCTTTAGACAATGATATCCCACTATTAGTGAGTAGGTAGCACCGTCATTGGAGATGTAAGGGTCAATTTGAAAGGGACGTACGACCACTAAAGCAATATTAGGACGTCTTAGTAATAACCCTAGTGTCTTAAGATCATATTCGAGGCAACCTTTCCGAGGCAACATTTCCGAACGGGACATTTGATCTTTGTTTAGACAAGAGGGCAACCACTAAAACACCCTATACTTAATGGTCGTTTGCCTAAGGAAACCGAAGTGAGAGTATACCCTAGGAGTGCGCATGTGCGAGTGATTTGATTTCAGTTATTATCTTTACACATTTAGGGTTTGCTAACCATTTTAAAATCAACATACATTCTTGTCATGCAATCCTATTATCATACATCTAACAGTTAATATTTTGCGAGAATTGAAATGCGAGAAATAAATCTACGCTATTACAAGGCTTTGGGGAGGGGGATTAATTACATAGCCAAAAACCCGTAAAACGATAAATAAAAGAAAAGTCCTAATTAAACTATTACATCCCATGAGCAGTTACATTAATATCGTAAAAATAAATAAACGCGCGCGATGAATCGAGAACGAGAAAAAATTAGGGTTTTGACCCCGTCTAAACCTAATTGAAAGAAAAATTATTTTTTTGTTGTTTTTGATTATTTTGAGAAAAATAAGGTTTTAATTAAATAAATTCAAACCTAATTATTAATTTATTTAATTTAAGAAAAATAATTAATTTGACCTATTTTTGTATTTTTGGTTATTTCAAGAAGAGAAAATAAAAATTAAATCAAACAAACCCTAATTTTCTAATTTATTTTAAGTTATCTACAAAAAGGTTAAAATTACCCTAAAATTAAATTAAACTAATATTAAATTAATTTTGACAAAATATATAAAAAAACCTAAATTCTAATTTGATGAAAAATTGATTTTATGAGTTTTTTGTAAAAGAATTAATTTTATGTTAGAAAATAATTAATCAAAATTAATTAAATAAAGAAATAGAAAAGAAAAATAAAGAAATGGGCCTGATGTTAGTAGCAAACAAGGGGGTTTGAGTTGCAATTCTGAGCCCAAAATTCTTTGGCCCACGTTGACCTTTCCAATCCCATGTTGCATGCTTGACTATGGTGCATTGTGAAACTCCAAAGGATGGCCCTTGGATCTAGCTTGCTGGTGGCCTGGATGATGAGATCTTGATAGTGCACTGTGGATGTCCTGGAAGCTTGTACACCTGATCATGTAAAATAAAATAGCATTGAATAAATATGGGGGACCTGGGAGTCGAACCCAGGCCCTTTGGCAATTTCCAACGCCTCCTGACCAACTGAGCTAGCATGCTTTGTTGTACAAAAGATAGCAAACTAACATTATAATGAAAAAACAAATTAATATATCAAACATGCGCGGATTTTTGAATGGGCCAGTCAGGTCACGCCATGCCATCATCTTCTACCTCGTTTCGTTGCTAAAAGTTTAGAGACTTTTACCTACGGACAAAAGGACGTAGGTATAGCCCCTGCGTATTTCCAGAATCTCATACAAGCATGATAAATGAAAATTAATGGTACAGGTCAGTTCGTCTTGGCCTTGTGAACACCATGGTACACCTCTTTTGGGCCAATTTTACCTGCATGAGAAAACCCTAAAACGAGCAAGGAAAACCTAGCAATGGTGGATCTTAGTATGTGCATCAAAAACTCAATTGAGTATAACCAGAATATTGCAAATATATTAACAAACACATATATGTCATTGAAACGTGCTAATGCTGCGTAAAATGCAAGAATGGATTTTGAGTTTGAAGGGAAAACCGTGGGTCTGTAGTTTGATTTTCTGGCCGTATGGATGCTTGCAAATGATCTTATCTGCTTCAGAGAAAGTCCAGGATACGAATGGTGATCTTAGAATGGCCTGAATTTCCTTCTAACTGCAAGAATGATTTCACACTTTTTAATGACTTTTTTGAATCTGGTTATGCTCTCTCACGCCTCCAACCCTCATGCTTTTGCTTTGGATTTGTTCAATATATATTATAGAATCAATTAGGGTGAAAACTTGCATCAAATCTTGGCCATTTATGAAGATTTAATCATTGATTCACTCTTGCATCAAATCTTTCCAAAACAAGAAAAATTTAATCTTTTTCTGTCCAAACCAGCCTTGCACGATTTGATTCTCTTCCCAGCTGTATGAGAGACCTAAACATGCATAAAATCTCAAGCTTTGATTAATTTTGATATTTTCATGATTTAATTTTGATTTAATTTGATTTAATTGAAGTAAAAATCAAAATAAATGATAAATAAATAAAATAAAGGCAAGTGGGAAGGATCATGGGGCGTGGATCATGTTACCAACTCAATGCAAGCACAAAAAGTTGGGCCCATTTGACAAAAATTGCAATTTTGGGCACATTTGACTTTTGGCAATTTGCAAAAAGGGTCAACTTAACCAATACACAACTCCTTCAATTTTGACCCTAGAGATGTGTTCTTGGACTTTTTAGAAATCTCAAGACGTCCTCTCAGCAACCCTTTTGGTCTCATTTCAATTGAATCTTCCATGTTTATGTATGAAGCTTTGACAAAAAAGGTGTTTTTGTTGACTTTTCAAAATGACCTATAATATCCAAATTCATAACTTCTTGTGAGTGCATATTTTGAACTTGGGAGATGAAGATGAACTGTAGGGGATTGCATACTCTTCAAAATTAGCTTTTGATGGGTCATTTTTGATAAAATATGAGAAAGTTATGCTTGGTCAAAGTTAAGTTGACTTTTCCTACAAAACCCTAATTTAGCAACTTTTGGGTTTTGATGAATTGTGAGCAATCCTTGAGGAATCATGATCAACCCTTGATAAAATGATGAATAATACCTCAAAATGAGGATGTTGACCAAAAATATTGAAGTTTGACTGTATGTAGGACACAGTTGACTTTTGCCCTAGCACAGTCGATTTTCAGGCTTTTGAGCAATTGACTGAGCAAACTTTCTCTGTAGGGCTGGAAACTTGACATGGATGATCTTGAAAACATATTAGGAAAATAGTGAGCATTTGGGATCCTTTGGACTCAAGTACCTTGATGCAAACTGAAACCCTAATTTGAGGTAGACTGCCTTAGGAGAGAGTTTGTCTGGTCAACCCTTGGACTTTCTTGAGCAATTTGAGGACCTCACTTGAAATGTATTGAGAAATATGGGAGGGAAAATTTTGGGGTACAACAACTTGTAACTGAAGTAACAAAAACATGCCTTGATTATCATATGTGTTCGCAACATCATCTCTTGTTCCATGGCTCAAATACTTGCAATATTAGTCGCAAACCCTTAACCATAATTTTGAATTATTTAACAGGCTCGAATATGATGATGCACATTGATGAAGAAAGATCACGAAATGTTGAAGATAATTGAAACCCTAATCCAGGACTTTGAAGAATATCCTTGTGACTTGACGAAGAAGGAAGCCCATGATACCTTAGAGCTTCATTCCACAATCCACTGCTCAAGAACCAAACAAATTTGTTTTTACCTGATGAAGAAACTTCAAACCAAAATTTAAACATAAGGATGACACAACCTTAATGCTTTGAACCAAAGTACCTGATTCCATGCGATGCATGATATGCAAACAACTTAAGCCAGACAAAAGTAAAAGGTAGGGCAAATTTGGGGTACGACAGCTGCCCCTATTTAATCGTCTTAAACCTGAAGGTTAGATTGGCGTCAACCTTTCGAAAGTTCAAGGTGGAAGATGATTAAATACTAGGACCTGAAATTTGTCCTGGAGAGATTGTGTGAGTGTTATTTGTTTGTGACGTCTGCTGGGGATGAGAAATATGAATTTACAGGTGAACTGGTCATGATGGGTAAATGTGGTTGAGTAATGATAGATTTTATTGGGGTAACGGTGCCAATACAAGGTTCTCGGGGAAGTGGGCGTTAAAGTGACTGAAAAGATACGATTGACGATGTCGTGGTAACTGAAAGTAGGATTAACGACAACATGATAACTTAAAGACGATGGGTAGAACTCGACGACAACAGAGAATCTATCGTGGGGGATTCACGACCCAAAAAGGAAGGTAAAGACAATGGGTAAAGATCGACGTATGATCTATGACCCAAGAGAAAGGAGATCATGATGGTAAGACCTACGAGCGACCTACGACCCAAGTAAAGATAACTTGAGGGTAAGATCTACAGACGATCTACGACCCTAAAAGAAGAAAACGTGAGGGTAAGATCTACAAACGACCTACGACCCAAGTTAAGATAACGCGAAGGTAAGATCTACGGACGATCTACGACCTTAATAATGATAACATGAAGGTAAGATCTACAAGGGACCTTTGACCCTATAAAAGATAACGTGAGGGTAACACCTACGAGCGACCTACGACCCTAGAAAATATAACATGAACGTAAGACCTACGAGCGACTTACGACCCTAGAGATGATAACGTGAAGGTAAGATCTACAGACGACCTATGACCCTAGAAAAGATATCGCGAAGGTAAGATATACAAACGACCTACAACCTTGGATAAGTCAACGTGAGGATAAGATCTACGGATGACCTACGACCCAGAAAAAGATAACGTGAGGGTAAAGTCTACGGACGACCTACGACCCAAGATAAGATAACATGAGGGTAAGATATACGGACGACCTATGAACCTAGAAAGATAACATGAGGGTAAGATCTACGGACGACCTACGACCCAGGAAAGATAACATGAGGGTAAGATCTACAGACAATCTACGACCCGAGAAAAGATAACGTGAGGGTAAAGTCTACGAACGACCTACGACCCTAGAAAAGATAGCGCGAGGGTAGAGTCTACGGACAACCTACGACCCTAGAAAAGATAGCGTGAGGGTAAAGTCTACAGAAGACCTATGACCCTAGAAAAGATAAAGTAAGTATTGAGAGTTGGGGAGTACAATGTACTGGCACCATGGCTTGGTTGGTAGTGTAATGACATATGTTAACTGGGAATTATGAGGATGATATTCTTTGTGGGGATGTTTTGTTGATTTGGGGATTTCGTGCAAGGTACCAAATCTGGATCATGCTTCATATGTATTTTGAAGTGTGGCATGATGATTCATGAGGATACAATGTAATATACAGTGATGATTATTGTATGCAAAGTGTCAAATATCAGGCTCTTTGAGGTCTGTTTCCCGTTGTCTTGAGATGCCCATACAAATTGGTGCTTGAAAACTTTGAGAATTGAGTTATAGCCTTGTCAAGTTCGCTGGGGATTGAACCTTGCTGAGGAGGAGTAGCTTGATATGACTTTCTTTATATGCTGGACTCCTTGTAGATGAATGAGTAGAGATATGGATCTCCTCAAATCCCCAAGTTTCTCGGTGTTGGAGAATCGGGTGCTCAGCCGACTGTAAAGAGGTGACGAGGACGAAAGCTTGGTTGAGGTGACCGTTACGAATTTCTACCTACACAGAAAAACAAACACTTGAACACCATGGTATTCCCTTGAGATGCCTTCATATCTATGTGATGTCATCTTTCGCATCTTAGCTTGTGATTATTATTGCCTTGTTGTTTTCAATGCAATGCTTAACAAAGAATTTAAATCACAATTCACATACGAAAAATAAAGTAAAAGGACATAACAAAGACATTTTGGTGGAAGGAGAAAATTTTATTAATGAGCTTAGCCTGTGGATAGGCATTCGTACATGGAAATAACTCCTAAATGAGGAAGTTATGAAGAAAATATAAAATACAACTGGTAAAATGGCAATAAGAAAATCTCAAACTTCCATTAAAATTGATATTGCTATAGCTCCCATATCCTGGATCGTCCTAGTGTTGTGCTTCCGAAGGATAATATTTGAATTGATCCATCCCATGTTAGGAGGGTGTACTTGTTATTTGTGAAGAGTTTTCAGACTGCAGTCCCTTGCTTTTTGTCCCTAATTTTTTCCTGGATCGCCCTTTCGGGTTTTCAATCCACCGGGATACCCATTTTTGCCTAAGCCTCCCTTTCGGATTTTCAACTTAGCGGGTTATTCTTTTTTATTTTTTTTAGCCCTAAAATTTACCTAAGCCGCCCTTTCGGGTTTTCGACATAGTGGGTCTTTTTATGCGTAGTATTTTTTGACTGAGTCTGAATTGACTGGAAGCGAAACATCTTCCCCATCCATGTTTGTCAAGATTAGATCACCTCCTGAGAAATATTTCTTCACGATGTACAGCCCCTCATAGTTGGGAGTCCACTTGCCTCTTGGATCAAAGTGAATTGGGAGAATCTTCCTTAAGACCAGGTCACCTGTGTGGAACTCTCGGGGTCGAATATTTTTGTCAAATGCTCACTTGAGATGCTGTTGATATAACTTACCGTGACAAATGGCTGCTAGGTGCTTCTCTTCGATGAGATTGAGTTGGTCGAGCCTGTTAGAACATAGTTTGATTCTACAACCCTTGATTAGAGTTTTGATGATAACAAATACAAAGAATAAATAAATACAAAGAATATATACAAAGAACAAATATGCACCTTAAAAATATGTTTTATGTATGCAGAAGTTCTGATGGGATCAACATCAGAAGATAAGCTATAAAGTATTACATGCTGAAGCAATCAGATTATACGCTGAAGATTGGTGACCAGAACCTGCGCTTAATTACAATAAACTCTGATTCTGAACAAAGACATATCAAACCAAGTCTTCAATATTCTGAAGCGTCATCAGCAGTTAAGGAAAGAAGACTCTGAAGCGTTACTGAACATTCAAGACAGAATTAATGCCAACGACTTTCTTCAAACAAGATCTTCTGCAAAAGGAAAGTGTGTTATTATCATTAAACTTGATTTATGGACAACGTCATTATATTGTCTATATAAACAAGTATGCTTGCAAAAAGAAGCACGTACATACGCACACAACAATTTGCTAAGAATTCCAAACCACGCATATTCAAGCTCTAGCAAATTCATTCTATATTCCAAGCTTAACCTGTGTAAATTATCACAGTTGTGATAATCTATTTTGTTAGAAAACAATAACACATTCTTGTTCAATTATATTGTAAAAGAATTCCTTGAGATTAACCAGATTGTGGTTGTACTCAAGAAGACTTTAACAATTGTTAAAGTAGCTGTTGTAATATTTTGAGATTAGTGGATTAAGACCTCGTTGGAGAGAGGCGAAATCACCTTGACGGGTGGACTGGAGTAGTTTGAGATCAAACGAACCAGGATAAAAATACTGTGTCATTAAGCTGTTTTTGATCCAAGTTTTTCAATTCAACCCCCCTTCTTGTGTTTTTCACATCTTCAATTGGCATCAGAGCGCCTGGTTCTGAGCTTAAACACTTAACCGTGTCAGTACAAGATCCAGCATCAGAAAAACACTATGGCGGGACCAAGCCAAAACATCAACAATGACAACAATGAAGACAAGGACAAATTTAGTGGCAAACCTTCAGTATTTGATGGAGAAAACTTTGATTACTAGAAAGACAAAATTGAGAGTTTCTTTCTGGCCCATGATGCTGATCTGTGGGACATGGTGACTGATGGATACACGCATCTAGTGGATGGACGTGGTCAGAAGATAGACAGGAAAATGATGTCTGATCAGCAAAAGCGTGAATTCAGAAATCACCACAAGGCTAGAACAATTCTCCTCAGCGCCATCTCATATTCAGAATATGAGAAAATATCAAACAGAGAAACTGCCAAGAACATGTTTGTTTTTCTGAGAATGACGCATGAAGGCAACATTCAAGTCAAAGAAACCAAAGCCCTTACGCTCATTCAGAAGTATGAGGCATTCAAGATGGAAGATAGTGAATCAATAGAAACTATGTTTTCAAGATTTCAAATTCTTGTTGCTGGTCTAAAAGTTCTTGACAAAGGGTATTCTACTGCTGATCATGTTAAGAAGATCATCAGAAGCTTGCCAAAACAGTGGAGGCCAATGGTCACAACGCTTAAGCTAGCCAAAGATCTCAACAAAATCTCTCTGGAGGAACTTGTTAGCTCCCTCAGAAGTCATGAGATAGAGCTAGAAGCAGATGAAACTTAAAAGCAAGGTAAGCCATTAGCTTTAAAATCTAACAGAAAATATGACTCCAAAGGCTTGCAGGCTGTGGAAGAAACCTCTGATGGATCCTCATCAGAAGAAGATGAATTGTCTCTCCTCTCCAGAAGGGTGAACCAACTGTGGTAGCAGAGGCAAAGGAAGTTCAGGAATCCCAGAAGATCAGAAAATCAGAATGAATCCTCCTCTGGACACAGAAGATCTGAAGGTTCTTCAGGATACAGAAAGCCAAACAACAAAGACATCATCTTCTATGAATGTAATGAGAAAGGGCACTACAAAAGTGACTACCCAAAGCTTCAGAAGGGGAAGCCCAAAAAGAAGTTTATCAAGGAAAAGAAGAAAAGCCTCATGGCTACATGGGATGATTCTGACACATCTGAAGCTGACTCAGAATCAGATGATGAAAGAGCAAACATAACTCTCATGGAAAACGTATCTGAAGACAGTGAAGCTTCTGGTTCAAACTCAGAATCAGACACTGAAGAGGTATTCCCTGACTTTACTATAAACTTTACTAAGGATGAACTTGCTGAAAGCCTTAATGAAATTCTAGAAAGGTATCAGCAGATTAGAGTCAAATTCAGAAACCTGAAAAGGAATCTTGCCTCTGACTCTGATAAGACTGAGAGTCTCAAATTGGAGAATTTTGAGTTAAAAGAAAAAAATTCAAAATTAGAAAACCAGTTGCAAAACTCTCAGAAGGAAACAATTTCTGAAACTCCCAGCAATGCTGATGAGATCATCAAAGAGTATGATCACAGCTTTCAAAAGTTTCTAGCTAAAAACATAGACAGAAGCAAGATGGCTTCAATGATCTATGGAGTTAGCAGAAATGGCTGAAAAGGGATAGGATATCAAGGTAAGGTACCTACACCAAAAACTGCCATGGACTTAGTTATAAAACGCACTCCACTTGATTCACACTTTATATATGGGCACACACATGACATAAAATACACGATTAGTGATTATTCTGTCAAACCAAAATTCAATCAGAATTTTGGTAAAACTAACAAATTAGGACCCAAGAAAATGTGGGTACCTAAGGATAAAATCATACATGTGGCAGATATCTTTAGCAGCAAAGCAAACACACCAATCATGGTACCTGGACTCTGGCTGCTCATGACACATGACGGGAAGAAGGCATATGTTCCAAAGCCTGAAACTTAAGCCTGGAGGCCACGTAGGCTTTGGAGGCAATCAGAGAGGAAAGATCATTGGCTCTGGAACAGTAGGTAATGGAAATATTCCCTCTATAAGTAATGTTTTATTAGTTGATGGATTAATGCATAACCTGTTATCCATAAGTCAATTAAGTGATAATGGTTATGATATAATCTTCAATCAAAATTCATGCAAAGCTGTTAGTCAGAAAGATGGGACTATCCTATTTAATGGAAAGTGGAAAAACAACATTTATAAAATAAAACTTTATGAACTGAAAAGTCAGAATGTAAAATGTCTATTGTCTGTTAACAACGAGCAATGGATCTGGCACAGAAGATTGGGACATGTTAGTATGAGAAGGATATCTCAGATTAACAAACTCAATGTGGTCAGAGGACTTCCTAACTTGAAGTTCAATTCAGATGCTCTGTGTGAAGCATGTCAGAAAGGCAAGTTTGCAAAACCTTCTTTCAAATCCAAAAATGTTGTTTCCAGCTCTAAGCCATTAGAACTTCTGCACATTGACTTATTTGGACCAGTAAAAACTACTTCAGACAGTGGCAAGAAATATGGGTTAGTAATCGTAGATGACTATAGCAGATGGACATGGGTAAAGTTCTTAAGACACAAGGAAGAGTCACACTCTATGTTTGTCACCTTCTGCAACCAAGTTCAGAATGAAAAGGACCTTAGAATCGTCAAAGTCAGAAGTGATCATGGTGGAGAATTTGAAAATAAAGATTTTGAATTATTCTTTAATGAAAAAGTCATTCTGCATGATTTCTCTTGTCCTAGAACTCCCCAGCAAAATGGAGTTGTAGAAGGAAAGAACAGAACATTGTAGGAAATGGCCAGAACCATGATCAACGAGACTAACGTTGCTAAGATCTTCTGGGCAGAGGCAATAAACACATCGTGTTACATTCAGAATAGAATCTCCATAAGACCTATTCTGGAAAAGACTCCATATGAATTGTGGAAGAACAGAAAGCCCAACATTTCTTATTTTCATCCCTTTGGATGTACATGTTTTATTTTGAATACAAAAAATTATTTGAACAAGTTTGACTCTAAAGCACAAAGGTGTATTATGTTAGGATACTCTGAACGCTCAAGAGGGTACATAGTATACAATACAGAAACACAGATTGTTGAAGAGTCAATCAGTGTTAGGTTTGATGATAAGCTTGACTCTCAAAATTCAAAGCAGAACGAATTCCTTGCAAGTATGGAAGTTGAACTCACAGGTACTGAAGACAACTCCTCAGAGGCTCTCAATAGAGACACTCCCTTAACAACAGAAAGAGTCACTACAAGCAATCCAACACCTTCTGCTGATCAACTCCAGAAAATACCATCCAGAAGCAGCATTGATCACCCAGAAGATACAATTTTGGGAAGGAAGGAAGATCCAATCATAACAAGATCTACTTTCAGGAACTCTGAAGAATCCCTCATGGGACTGGTTTCTCTGATTGAACCAACAACAATTGATGAAGCACTTCTGGACAATGATTGGATTCTGGCAATGCAAGAGGAGTTAAATCAATTCACCAGAAATGACGTATGGGATCTGGTTCCCAAACCAAAAGGGTTCAACGTCATTGGTACAAAATGGGTGTTCAGAAAAAAACTGAACGAGAAAGCTGAAGTCATCAGAAACAAAGCACGATTGATAGCACATGGTTATAGTCAGCAAGAGGGGATAGACTATACAGAAACCTTTGCTCCAGTTTCCAGGTTAGAATCTATCAGACTTTTAATATCACTTGTTGTTAATAAAGGCATCACTTTGTATCAGATGGATGTCAAAAGTGCATTCTTAAATGGCTATATAGAAGAAGAGGTATATGTGCACCAACCCCCTGGTTTTGAGAGTTCCAAAAATCTAGAATATGTTTTCAAACTAAAGAAGTCACTCTATGGTCTGAAACAAGCTCCCAGAGCTTGGTATGAAAGACTAAGTAACTTCCTCTTAGAAAAGGAATTCACCAAAGGGAAAGTGGACACAACCTTGTTCTGTAAGACAGTTAAGAATGACATATTAGTTTGTCAAATTTATGTTGATGACATCATATTTGGATCCACTAAACCCTCTCTAGGAAGAGAGTTTGCTAAATGTATGCAGGAAGAGTTTGAGATGAGCCTAATGGGAGAACTAAAATTCTTTATGGGTATTCAAATAAATCAAACTCCAGAAGGAACTTACATTCATCAGAGCAAATATGTCAGAGAACTTCTGAAGAAATTTGATCTCTCAGAATGTAAGCCCTCAAGGATTCCAATGCATCCCACGTGCATTCTGGAAAAAGAAGAGGTAAGTAAAAAGGTAGAACAGAAGGTCTACAGAGGTATGATTGGTTCTCTTCTATATCTGACGGCTTCAAGGCCTGACACTCTATTCAGTGTTTGCATTTGTGCTAGATTCCAATCAGATCCTAGAGAATCTCACTTAACAACAGTTAAGCGAATTTTCAAGTATCTGAAAGGTACTTCTAATCTGGGTTTGTTTTATAGAAAATCAAGTGATTACAGCTTAGTAGGATACTGTGATGCTGACTTTGCTGGAGACAAAGTAGAACGTAAAAGCACTTCTGGAAGCTGCCAGTTTTTGGGAGAAAATTTGATCTCATGGTCCAGCAAAATACAATCCATAATAACTCTATCAACAGCAGAAGCTGAATACATAGCAACAGCTGGATGTAGTACGCAAATGCTCTGGATGAAAAGTCAACTTGAGGACTTCAATATATTTGAGAGTAACATCCCTATCCTCTGTGACAATACTTCTGCTATTTGTCTCAGTAAGAATCCTATTTTGCATTCTAGGGCTAAGCATATAGAAATAAAACATCATTTTATTAGGGACTATATTCAGAAAGGGATCCTTAATTTAAAATTCATTGACACAGACCATCAATAGGATGATGTCTTTACAAAACCTCTTTCTGAAGATAGGTTTAACTTCATTCTGAAACATCTCAGCATGAAGCTTTGCCTAGAATAAATTGTTTTATTTACATATCTTAACCTTCAGAATTTTGGTTATTTTCTGTGAACTACTGATCAACCTGCCTTCAGAATTTTAGAAGCATAGATTGTATCAGAATCTATCCATGAAGATCTGAGCTTTTCATTTCAAGGATAGAAGTGTGTTGTTCACGTAAGCAAACAATTGTCATCCATTCATCAACTACCTTCTGAGGCTGAACACGCGTTCACTTTTTTGAAAGGTCAAAAGCGCTGATTGGGTGCATTGAGACACATGTCATGGGTAACCGTTCCAATATCTTTCTGAATCCCCTAAAATCAGCTGTCATTAATGCTTATAATCATTACTAATTATTTCTCTCTCTTACAGTTTATGTTTTCAAAATCTATTTAAACTCAAGTTTCACTCTTTACACTCTTTCACTTTTACTCTCTCAATACATTCTAATTGTTTTCTATTCGTACTTTCAAAACCCTTTCATCTTTCTCAAATTTCTTGTGTGAACATGGCTTCCTCAAGCGTCCCAAACACCAGTACTCAGGGAACTGATTCTGTGGAACAGTACGAAGAACCATTCAGAACTCTACTCATGCCCATTGACAACCTGGAAGTTCTTTCAGAACTGATTGTGGCTTTTGAAAGTCTTCAAGAAAATGTATTCAATCTCTCTGAAGAGGTCAATGCTCAAGGATGGAACATGTATTTTGACCGTCTTCTAGGTCCAACGTTTCCAATTCTTGTGAAAGAATTCTGGATTCATGCTTCATCCTCAAACCATCAAGTTACTTCGTATGTAATGGGGAAGAAGATAGTCATTACTGAAGACCTAATTGCAAGACTGATAGGCTACAATGGTGGAGGTGTCAGGTGTATAGACATGGCTGAAAGATGTTATGATGTTGCTTCAATTGCAAGAGAAATTTTCACTCTGGGTCTTCCCTCCAGCAAGATAAGGGATCTGAAGGATCATCACAGAATATGGGCTAAGATAATTCTGGGATGCATCAACCACAGGAAGCCAACCAGCTCTCCTGACTATATAAACATTGATCAGCAGTTTCTGATCTACTTTATCTCCAAGAAGACCAAGGTGAATCTCGCTCACTTGCTATTTAATCATCTGAGGACCATTGTAAAGGAGACAAGAGAATATGAGCGTACCAAAAGGGACTGGATACCCCTTGGAAGACTCATATTAGATATTCTGACAGAGAATAGGCTGATAGAGCATCTGACTGAAGCACAGGAAATTAGCTCTCTCGAGGCAACTGCTGGGAAGCCACTGAATGCAAAGAGTCTGAAAAAGATGAAAATTATTGAGAACATCAAGAAGGAACCCAATGTTACTTCTTTTGCAACCATCACCTCTAGAAGAATTCCTCTGGATGATTTTCCTATGTTCTCTGAGATTGACTCCAAGCCTGAGATAATCGTCATATATTTGGATGCGTGTAAGGCAGATGGCACTGCACTAGGGTTAAATATCCAGGACTTGTAACAGGCAGCTCCAGAAATTGTTTTGAAGAAGAATAAGAAAAGGATGGCAGCAGCAGAAGGATCATCCCAGCGGACTCCAAAAGCTGCTAAAAAGAAAGGTAATCCTTCTTCTGTTACTGTTTTAGAATCAATATCTATATCAACATCTGAACCCATACCTACCCAATCAGAAATTCCAACCCCACAAACTTTTGATGATTTTGACATAGGGTTTGATCCCTCATAAACTCTAAGTCTTAGAGAAACTCACTCCCTTCCTATCAATCCAAATACTGAATCAACTCAACCAGAACTTGCAAAAGTTCTGTCAGATATTGAATCTTTTGACCAAGATATTTCAGCTCCCACACCAGAAAATCCAAATCCTCTAATCCCAGATAATCCAAACTCCGAAACTACAATAGAAGCTCCACAACCAGATATTCCACTACCAGATATTCCTCTCTCTCCACAACCAGAAATACCACTACCTCACTCTCCACAACAAGATATTCCTCATCCACCAGCACCACAACCTAAACAATCACAACCAGAAGTTCAAACTTCTGAGAACCAACCATCTGAAACCTGTGAACTAGAACCTCACAATGTTCAATCCAACCAATCTGAAGAACCTACTTCAGATTCAGATACAATCCATATTCCAGGAATCACTGAACCTCTGTCCATCCGTATGCCCCTCACCATCCTGGACATTCGATAAATTCCTTCTTCTCTGGAATCAACACCACCAAATTCCCCAACAAGTCCAATAATTATACCAGACTCTCCCACTCCCTCACCAAAGAGCAATCCAAATGACAATGTAAGACTTGTCATTGATCCAATTGTTTTTGAACGTTTAGCTGCTATATCTAACAAAACCAAAACTGCCATTCCAAAACCAACACCAGATGTTGGTACTAGTTTGTTGATGTTTGAAACAGAAATGTAGAAATGGATAACCTCCTTGAAGCAAGCTAGTCTAGAGATGACTAATTCTGCTGCTTCTGATTATCTTTGGATAAGTTTCAGAAAATGGATAAGTTCTGAAACACATAAGCTGCAAGAACAGAGCTATGAACAAGTTCAACAAAATTTTAGTGATCTGCTAAAGGTTTTTGAAGACCAAGTTCTGAGTCAACTGCTCAAGGAAGAGATTCTCCCTCTGGATAATGCTCCCTGGTCAGAACACCATCCATCAGACAAAGTTCAACCAGAATCAGAAGGTCTCATTCTGACTGCTGCTCCAGATGAGATGATCTCAGCAAAGGAATTGGTTCAAAATGATCAAGTTGCAGAATGCTCTGAGAAGCATCCAGTTACAGAAGATTCTCCAGCTCCCTCCTATGAAAGGCAAACTCTGGAAGAACTGAAGAGAGCAAATGTTGTTATCCAGGAAAGGTTGGACAAGTAGGATGATACAAACAAAGAAATCAAGAGCATTTTGAGCAAACAGGAGGAAACCAACACCCAGATCAAGGGCTTGCTGAAAGCTTTGTTCACACGCTTTCCTCCTCCCTCTTAGATTTTATTTTGTTTCTAAATCTATTTATCTGTAACGTTTGTTTTACATTGCTTTTGTTCTGAACTTCTTATCATTGCTTCTTATTTTTAATATAAATCAACTTTTTAGCTCTGATTATATAACATTTTTGATAACTGACAAAAATGGGGAGAAAGAATAAGATATTTTCAATAACAGCTTACTGAGACAGAAGTCTCAAACATTCTGAACTACTTACTTCTTTCTTCTGAAAAGCTTGAACAAGTACAAAACTCTGATGAAAGACGCAGTTAAATTCTGATGCTCAAAGACTCAAGGAATTAAAGGGAAGTAATCATCTCAGGGGGAGTTTTTCCTTCTTAATTCTATACTTTTTATTCTTTATTCTTAATTGAAAAATCTGGTTTTTGTCATCATCAAAAAGGGGGAGATTGTTAGAACATAGTTTGATTCTACAACCCTTGATTAGAGTTTTGATGATAACAAATACAAAGAATAAATAAATACAAAGAATATATACAAAGAACAAATATGCACCTTAAAAATATGTTTTATGTATGCAGAAGTTCTGATGGGATCAGCATCAGAAGATAAGCTATAAAGTATTACATGCTGAAGCAATCAGATTATACGCTGAAGATTGGTGACCAGAACCTGCGCTTAATTACAATAAACTCTGATTCTGAACAAAGACATATCAAACCAAGTCATCAATATTTTGAAGCGTCATCAGCAGTTAAGGAAAGAAGACTCTGAAGCGTTACTGAACATTCAAGACAAAATTAATGCCAAAGACTTTCTTCAGACAAGATCTTCTCCAAAAGGAAAGTGTGTGTGATCGGTGGATCTGGAACTGACTGTTTAACGCTGGTTCGCGAAATGTCGCGGGAGCAAGAGTCGCCACCGTCTTTTATTTTCTCCAAATGGAAAGGACAAAAGCACAGAAAAATTCCTTATTGAGATTAGCTCTCGGTTCGGGAGGTAGATTTATAGAAAGGGAAGGTGTTAGCACCCTTTCTATCCATGGTTATCCATGGGCTCTTAGGTACTTGCTCATTGTGTTTTCAAAAGTGTTTGCTTTTCAAAGTGAGTGGGTTTGAAAAAAAGTTTCTTTGAAAGTTTCAGATCGACTCTTGTATCAGTCCTCAAGAGTGTTTGAAAAATTGTTTTTGAAAGCTTTTTGCAAAGTGTCGATGTGAAAAGAAGTTTTTGATTTGTTTTGATTTAGATCAAGTATCTACGAGTCATCTACCTACCCTAAGGAATTAGTCTGTGTAAATGTCCTTAAGGTAGTGCCATCCCACCATTGAGAGGTAGGTAGCACCACCGTTGGAGGTGTTCGGGTCAATTCGAGGGTTAGGGACAGTGTGGTCACCGAGCAATAGTAAGATACCTTAGAAGCTACCCTTATGCCATTGATCTTTTTATTCCGAGGCAACCGTTCCGAGGCAACTTGTTTTGAGGCAACCGTTTCGAGGCAACTAGATCAATGGAACATAAGGACTCACTAAGACGTCCTATACTCGACGACCACGTTTCGAGGGGCAAGGCAACAATATGATCACCAGAGCAACAGTAGGACACCTTAGAAGCTACCCTTATGCCATGTTCATGGACATAAGGACTTACTAAGACGTCCTGTACTCGACGACCACGTTTCGAGGGGAAAGGCAACAGTGAGGTGTACCCTAAGAGTGGTGTGTGAATTATGTGTCATTTTCAGTTATTATTTGTCTTGTCATGCATTGGGTGAGCTACGCTTTGATTTTATTTGGGCATTCATTTTTTCATGTGATTAGCAGTTAAAAGGGTGCGAAAAATAAAAATGCGGAAAATAAAGGTCCTACGCTATTACAAGGCGTGGGTCTACATCGCCAAATTAAACCAAGACCCGATTTGAATAAAAGTGCGGAAAGTAAATGACCTAATTATCTATTACAAGGCTTTGGGGCAATTACATAAAAAAGAAAAATAAAAGTAAACGTGCGAAAAGAAATTAGAATCGAGTGCGAGGGCGTTGGACCCTTTGAGGAATTGAATTGAAATTACAAATTAATTGATGATGGAATAAAGAAAAGAAATTATTTTTAATGTTTTTTTGTATTTATGAAATTAAAGAGAATTAATTGGAATTAAAAGTTAAATAAAAACCCTAGTTCTAAATTGTTTTTAATTTATTAAAGAAAAATATTTAAGTTTGACCTAATTTAACCTAATTGTTTAATGACAAGTTTATTTACAAATTAATTAAGAATTAATAATAATGATGATGAGGTAATTTAATTATTTGAAAAAAAAAGTAAAATGCTACAAAACCTAATTTTTATGTGTTTTAATTTATTTAAGAAAAATGTTAAAGTTAAAACCCTAATTTAAAACTAAATTAATTATCAAATTTATTTACAACAAAAAACATTAATGCATTAAATAATAAATAAATATATTTTTATTTTTGACTTTTCTGATTTTTTTTTTGTATTTTTTGTATTATGAGAATTAATTTTATGGAATTAAATAAAAGCAATTAATCAAAAAAGAAAAAAAAAGAGAATTAGAAAAAGAAGGAATATGCAAACCATAGGGGGTTTTCTGGCCAATTTGGAGGTATGTGCAAGGAATTAGGCCCACTGAATTCAAGGCCTGTTTGACTTTTCAATGCTTGTGCGCGTGTGGTTGACTGAGGATGTACCTTGGAATTCACATCATGGCCTTCAGATTGAGATTGCTGGACATGTGGCAGACTTAGATGTGAAGCTGCATGGTAGACCCTGGGGCGTATACTGCATGGAAGTATGTTAAAACAAAATATATTGAATAAGTGGGGGGACCTGGGAATCGAACCCAGGTCCCAGTGTTCACAAAGCGTGTCATCTACCACCTGTACCAAGCAACGCGTTTGTATGTATCATGGAAAACAAATATTATAAAAAATAAACCACGCTAATGATATTAACACAAAAAAACGCGCCAGCTTTTTGAATTGCCCAACCGTATAGTGACACGCCAGGCTTCTTCTTCGTTTCCTGCAAAAATATGAATTAGATAGCGGGGGTTTTAAACCCCCACTAACCTTAAGCCTGAAAAATAACGATTAACACATGGTGAAAAAGAAAAAGGGCGCGAGGTGGTTGTTCAATTCGTTGGAAGATCCTGATTTCAATGGTGCTATTTTGGTTGGCCAATTTTTTCTCAAGCGTAAAACCCCAATTCAAGGTTCCTGAAACCCTAAAAAATGTCCATGGTAACTTCTCATATAGGCCATATTAACTCAATTAAAATACATCAACAGCTTCAGAGAGTTTATGTTAGTGTAAATCAAACATTCAAATGTATGGAAAATGCATGTATATTGCAACACGATTATGAAAAAAGTTTGAGAAAGTTTGACTTTGTTCTACCACTTCTTTGTGCGTGGGGACTGGAAAAGGATTGAGTTACGTTCAGGAAGGCCTCAGCAAGCTTTTGGAATCGATTGTAGGCTTTGAATCACGCTGGAACTGTGAAAACAGTTTTGAGTTTTTTTTGTCAAAAATGCAAGTTTGGTCCTTGGTTCTGAGCGCAGCTTGCTTGTGTCTAGCATTAGGTTATTGTTTGTGCATATATGAGGAATGAATTAGGTTAGAAAACAAAGCCCAAAATCCATTCAATCAATGTTTTTGAATTTGTGATTTTCATGAATCTTTTTCAATCCTTTTGTCATCAAGAACATGACTATTTGCATAGAATCTTTCCTTTTTTGATGTGCACGAAATCTTGAGTGAATAAGGAGTGGAAATGCTGCATAAAAAGATTTGAAAGGTGGCATTTAGTATTTTTTCATATTTAATTTTAATTAAGTGAATTAATAATAATAAAAATTCAAATAATTAATAAAAAAATGATGAAATAACTCCCTTGGATGTCAATGGGTCGTGCATAGCTTTTGGGTGATGATTCTTGGAAGAAATTGAGGCCCATTAGCAATTTTGAGGTATTTGAAGCAAAGTTGACTTTTCAAAATTCCCAAAAATTTCCCAACTTCCACAAGGCATATCTTGCTCAATTTTTTAGCTTTGATCATGTTCTTGGACATTTTGGAAAGGTCTTGAAGTCCTCTAACCAATGTCTTTGGTACCATGTAATTTTGATTTACCAATCTCAAGTTATGGTCCTTGACTTAAAGTGCCTTTTTCTTGACTTTTGAAAATGACCTATAATGTTGAGATTGATAACTTTTTGTGAGAGAATTTCTTGGACTTGAAGTGTGAAGATGAGTTGTAGGAAATGTCATTCTATTCAAAATGAGCTTTGGATGGAATTTTTCTGATAAACCATGTGGAAGTTATGCCTTGGTCAAGTTACAGTTGACTTTTTCAACTGTCCAAAAATAGAAACTTTTGCATCTTTAGACTTTTTGAGCCATGCCTTGAGAATCATGATCAAGAATTGATAAAATGATGTTTGTGGCTTCAAAATAAGATGTTGACCAAAATTTTTGACTTTTGACTGTCAAATGACCATTTTGCCCCTGTAGTTGACTGTTGAGCAATTAGGGTTTTTGACTGTGCAATTTTGTGTTGTAAGTCTTGAAACTTAGCATATGGATGCTTGACCATGTTTATAGGCATGTGGGACTTGTTTGGACCCTTGAAAACTTCAATTTCTTTGCCAGAACCAAAACCCTAGTTTTTTGACTGTTAGGAGGCCATTGGACTGTGTAACCTTTGGGAGATTTTGAAGCATGCTCTTAACAAATCTTGAAGAAAATGGGAGGGAAAATTTTGGGGTACAAAAGTTGCCCCTGTTCAATCTTCTTAGACCTGAGGACGTAGATTGGCTGACGTGCCTTTCGTAATCCGAAGGTGGAAGATGATTGAACACTAGAGTGCCCAGAAATTTGCGCTCACATGTTAGCAGTGTGATGGTGGGAATGGGCTTACAGATGCCATTTGGAGATTAGTGGATAGGAGGATGGGCTTATAGATGCCATGTTGAGAGGTGATGGATAGGTGGATGGGCTTATAGATGCCATCTGGGTGTCGATCGCGTAAGAGATTCCTTAGCGAGAACTTGCGTACCTGAAAAAGAAAATGATTACCTGGCCTGTTACAGGAGCTGGTCTTTAAACTCTTTGTGTAGATGCGTTCTGGCTGGTTATAGGAATTGAATCTTTAAACTCTTCAGACGCACCCTCAGCAGGATGATGAATGGATCAGGGACGATTACTACCTCAACAGCAATGATGAGAGAACCTTGGGTGATTACTACCTCAACAGTAACGATGAGAGAACCTGGGGACGATTACTACCTCAACAGTAACGATGAGAGAACCTTGGGACAATTACTACCTCAACAGTAACGATGAGAGAACCTGGGGACGATTACTACCTCATCAGTAACGATGAGAGAACCTTGGGACGATTACTACCTCAACAGTAACGATGAGAGAATCTGGGGTGATTACTACCTCAACAGTAACGATGAGAGAATCTGGGGTGATTACTACCTCAACAGTAACGATGAGAGAATCTGGGGAGATTACTACCTCAACAGTAACGATGAGAGAATCTGGGGCGATTACTACCTCAACAGTAACGATGAGAGAACCTGGGGCGATTACTACCTCAACAGTAACGGTGAGAGAACCTTGGGGCGATTACTACCTCAACAGTAACGATGAGAGAACTTGGGGCGATTACTACCTCAACAGTAACGATGAGAGAACCTGGGGCGATTACTACCTCAACAGTAACGATGAGAGAACCTGGGGCGATTACTACCTCAACAGTAACGATGAGAGAATCTGGGGCGATTACTACCTCAACAGTAACGATGAGAGAACCTGGGGCGATTACTACCTTAACAGTAACAATGAGAGAACCTGGGGCGATTACTACCTCAACAGTAACGATGAGAGAACCTGGGGCGATTACTACCTCAACAGTAACAATGAGAGAACCTGGGGCGATTACTACCTCAACAATAACGGTGAGAGAACCTTGGGGCGATTACTACCTCAACAGTAACGATGAGAGAACTTGGGGCGATTACTACCTCAACAGTAACGATGAGAGAACCTGGGGCGATTACTACCTCAACAGTAACGATGAGAGAACCTGGGGCGATTACTACCTCAACAGTAACGATGAGAGAATCTGGGGCGATTACTACCTCAACAGTAACGATGAGAGAACCTTGGATGTCTTCTACTGAGTCTTCATCAGGAAAATCTTTAGGAATAGATTTAACTGGACTAGAGAAGGCCTTTGACTGGATCGACATCAGAAAAATCTTTAGGAGTTGATTTAACTGAACCAGACAAGGTCTTGAAATAACTTCAACTGGATAAGAATCAGGGAGATCTTAGGGTCGATCTGACTGAACCAGAGAAGGCCTTTGACTAGATAGGAATCAGAAAATCTTTAGGAGTCGATTTAACTGAACCAGGCAAGGTCTTGGAATAACTTCAACTGGATAAGAATCAGTGAGATCTTAGGGTCGATCTGACTGAACCAGAGAAGGCCTTTGACTAGATAAGAATCAGAAAAATCTTTAGGAGTCGATTTAACTGAACCAGGCAAGGTCTTGGAATCTTCAACTGAGTCTTCATCAGAAAAATCTTTAGGAATCGATTTAACTGGACCAGAGAAGGCCTTTGACTGGATAAGAATCAGAAAAATCTTTAGGAGTCGATTTAACTGAACCAGGCAAGGTCTTGAAATCTTCAACTGAGTCTTCATCAGGAAAATCTTTAGGAATCGATTTAACTGGACCAGAGAAGGCCTTTGACTAGGTAAGAATCAAAAAAATCTTTAGGAGTCGATTTAACTGAACCAGGCAAGGTCTTGGAATCTTCAATTGAGTCTTCATCAGAAAAATCTTTAGGAATCGATTTAACTGGACCAGAGAAGGCCTTTGACTGGATAAGAATCAGAAAAATCTTTAGGAGTCGATTTAATTGAACCAGACAAGGTCTTGAAATAACTTCAACTGGATAAGAATCAGGGAGATCTTAGGGTCGATCTGACTGAACCAGAGAAGGCCTTTGACTGGATAAGAATCAGAAAAATCTTTAGGAGTCGATTTAACTGAACCAGATAAGGTCTTGAAATAACTTCAACTGGATAAGAATCAGGGAGATCTTAGGGTCGATCTGACTGAACCAGAGAAGGCCTTTGACTGGATAAGAATCAGAAAAATCTTTAGGAGTCGATTTAATTGAACCAGACAAGGTCTTGAAATAACTTCAACTGGATAAGAATCAGGGAGATCTTAGGGTCGATCTAACTGAACCAGAGAAGGCCTTTGACTGGATAAGAATCAGAAAAATCTTTAGGAGTCGATTTAACTGAACCAGACTAAAGTCTTGGAACATAGCTGAGAACTTAACTGGTCTTTCCTGAAAGGTAAAGGTCAGTCATATGCAATGCATGATATGGATCAAGCAATGATGTTCTCAACGTAAATGAGATCGTATGTTCATGATGCGTATATGCATGCTATAATGTATGGGAATGCGATGTTTATGAATGTATGTTTTTGTCTAGGAAAGCAAATCCTTGACGGGTGCCGGGAAGTCATATCCTGGGCTGATGTTGGAGAATAGTGCTTTGTTGTTTCCGCTGGGGATGATAGTTGCAAGAATACCGGTAGGAGAAGATAACTCCGTTGGGGAATAAACTTGGATAATGGATTACTCTGCGGGGAGAAAATTACTCTAGCGATCTTGCTGGAGAACAATACTCTGTGGGAAGAGAGGTACTTTGTTGAGATGTTGATGATAACTTCACTGGGGATACCGTTGTTATGTTGGAAGTGTTAATAAACTCCGCTGGGGATAAGAAGACTTCGCTGAGGACGATCTTTCCATGGCTTTTGGCTGAGGATAACCCTGTTATATCCTGGTAGGGAAATAACCTTTGAATAAAGCCGGGAGACGCGTCCGTGCTCTGTAGGGGGGAGCTTCCAGAATCTACTGGGGATAAGCTTACTGCTGGGGAGATGATCCAAACTTTCCTGGGGAAATCTTGATTGGACTCTCCTGGGGAAATTTTGAGATGTTCTGGAAGTGACTCCACTGAATGTAGATTGCCGGGGAACAATCTTAGATCAAGACTGCCGGGGATGCTTGTTAGGAAAGTTCATATACTTCGCTGAGGAATGTTGAGATCTGCTGGAGGATACCCAACTTCCTTAAGGTTGATAGTATAACTCTGCTTGGGGAGAGTGCATTGGCTTGCTAGCTCACTCTCTGGGGAGTTTAGAGATTTTGGTTATGTTCTTCGGCTGAACTTACCTTGGTACCTTGGCGGACAGAACAATTAGATCGTTTGGACAACTCATCATTGCCCCTGTTTCTGAGGTGGGAGAGGAAGACCTATGAGGTGCTGATAGTTGTTGATGGGCAAACCTTCTTCTGGTAGGCAAGTGACGAGATGCCGGGACATAGTCATACGCTTTGATCCCTAACTTTTGCCTGGACCGCCCTTTCGGGTTTTCAGTCCACCGGGATACCCATTTTTGCCCAAGCCGCCTTTTCAGGTTTTCGACTTGCCGGGTGTACATATTTTTTTTCATTTTCATCCCTTATTTTGCCCGAACCCTTTTGGTTCGCCGGGAAGCCCTTATTTTTGCCTAGGTGTGTCAACCTAGCGGGTCTTTGATTGTGCGTAGTATTTTTTCGACTATGTCCACACTCTCAGGATGTAGGGAGGTGCCCCTGTCAGTAGCATTGTGTAGCCATATTACCAGAAGATGTCTAATCAGGCAAGATTCGTTGCTGGAGTGCCCTAAGTGACTCAGGAAGAGATTTGCCCCAGGCTGTTTGGCCTTTGAGAGATTCTCCGAATCTTGGTTATACTGCCCCAGATAATAGACCATGGTCATGTCTTTCCCCTTGATTGGAGATACTCTTGTTCATTAGATTTTCGTCATGCGAATTTCTCTGCTGTTCAAACAACTAGTCATATGCAAGCAATGTTATATTAGAAATGCAAAGCTTATGTCCGTCTTGAAGTTTTTTTTTTTGAAAATGCATTTTTTTAGTAAAAACAAGTGAATTTTGTAAACTGCGATGTCAACTCGTTATTTTACCGCAAGCCTTAAGGAGTCAGGATACCTTTTGTAACAGTATGCTTTCGAACTAACCCATGCTTCAGCTAGGACTTTTTAAGGGTTATAACGTGGCCTGGTTCATGGTTTTAAGAACAAAGGATAAAGGCTCAAATTATTTGTACCCACCCGCTCTTTGTGATGTTCTTCAATCCTAAACTCAGCTGATCGTACGTTAGACTTTATTTGAGTTTTTGTCCTGATATTCCCATGATGGTTCGGATATTGACAATTTGTTTTGAACAAGCAGTCATTTCCTTTTTATTTAGGGTTTGTAGAACCTCTTTCTTTTTTGATTTTGTTGTCCCTGTTTTTTGCCTGAGCTGTTTCCTTTTTGGAATTACAGTCAGCGGGATGCCCAAGTTTTGTAAGTCTCCTTCATAGGTTTTGACTTAATGGGTTTTTACTTTGAGAAGTAATGACTGCCTGTCTTTATGATTGTTCGGAACCATCACTGTCTTTTTTTTTTGTTTTGTAAGGACTTCTTTGGTGTCATTCGTTGTGCACCTGGATCAGCTGAGAGAACTACCCTGCCCCAGGTTATGATAAAGGGTTTTAATTTTTTAAAAGAAAAACTCCTACTTCTTTGGCTCAGAGGGGGTAACGAGGGATTATCTTCCTTATAACTCCAGTGTTTAGGAATTGAAACAATGCCTATACCTCATCAGCGGGGTCTGTTCAAAAGCATACTATAGATTGTGGTATCGTTTTCGTCATCCTCCCTCAAGAGGCTTGGAATTTTAAATCGAGAGTTTGACATCACAGAAAATATTAAAGCAATTTTGAATATAATGAAAACAATTGTATTAATTCCAAAATAGACATATGCGATGCATTAATGGAATAAAAGAGTTTTACATGATAATTGTTTGAACAAAAAGAAAAATACAACTTGAAAAATCCTAATGAACAAAAAGTCTTCTCATCTCTGGGTTTGTCACTTCAAATGGTGAGCCTTGGAAGGATGGTAGAAAAACTCAGCCTGACCATCTTGTGTAAACTCCAATGCCCCTTCATCGATCAGGTCCTGGATCTTGTTCTTCAGAGCCCAACACTCATTTGTGTCGTGTCCTGGGCTGGCAGGATGGTAGGCGCACCTTTTATTGGGATGATAGTTAGGAGCTGCTGTGTTGGGATTCCGGAGAGGAGCCCTTAATGTGATCAGATTCAATCTCAACAGGCATTGTAAGGCTTGAAACAGCGACATGTTGAGCTGGGTGAATTTCCTTTTGGGCTTGTCTGCCTGAAGCTGGTGAGGTTGATGCTGAATTTGTGGAACTGAAGCCATTTGAGGAGCTCTCCCCTTATCCCCTTGTCTCAAAGGTGGTTGAATGATGACTGGCTCTTTACCCTTAGATGTTTGCCCCAGTTGGTTACTCCGAAGCAGTTGGTTGACGAGAACCCCGAGCTCTTCTTGTCTTTGAGCTAAGCCTTGAATGATAGTCATCTGCCCCAGCATCTGGGCTTTCATTGTATCCATTTCAGCTTGCAGGTGTTTCAGCCGTTCATCCTCAACACTGTTCCTGACCAAAGTCCCCATGAGAAGTGCTCTTAACTCCTCCTGCCCCTTGGATAGATTCAGGAGGATTTCCCCGAACCGAGTCTCTTGAGCATGGAAGTCCTGGTTGTATTGTTGAGAAGCCATTGCTGAAATAAACAGCGGAGGAGGTAAGTGACCTGTACAGAGGGTACCTGTAATGCAATGATGTGTATGTATGCTTGCAATGTTTTTTCAAAGATCTCGCGGGGTAAACAAGAAAATTGTTAGCGTTTGAATTTGTAGCTTGATTGAAGGAACTGCATATTGTTGAGAGTCCTTCTTCAAGGGTCAAGGCTCACCATATCTAGTGGGTCATAGCCCCTGACAACCTTGGCTAGAGGAAAATAAATCCCCTTTGCCTCTTGCTAGATAACTGGCTCATCATGACCTGCATCACAAGCCCTTGAGATCCTTGAAATGTATTAGTCCTTATGAAGGATGCATGCAATGGTATGATGTTATGCTATGCATGGGGTACTGTAGGTAAACCCTGTTATGAGTCCGAATTAAGGACATAAACAAAACCTGCAAGAAACTCAAGTGTCAGATAACAAGCATGCAAGTAGCCAAGTTGGAAGGCACACAAGTCACACAAGAGAAGCCCTTAGAGTTTAGGCCAGCATGGGGTCTAGGTATTACCCTCTTTCAGTTTGTTGGTTCATACCTATCCTATCAGAAGTAACCGGGTTCTAGGGGATCCCAATATCACTGACTACCCTCAATCGGTCATAACTCCAGCATCGCAATCTTTTCTTGCGGCCAGAACCATCACGAGAGTTTAGCCTCAATGGGCGTAGCATACTGCTACTGTTCTATTGGCCAAGTTGTGTCATTTAAGGTTCTAAGGTCTGTTGGTGCTTTAATGACTCCTCAGAAGACCCATATTCTCCTCGTTGCAACACAAGGGATATCGGTACAGACCAAGGTGCCACACCAACGTAGCCACTGCTTCACCCATATCGGTCTACGCCGGACAGGTCCCTCACAGCTTATGCTACCTAAACAAGGTATCCCCAGATCCGGGTTAGGATCTATGTAACCCCGATGCAACCCACAATTTAAAGCAAACAAGTCAAAACAATTGAAAACACAGTTATGAACTATCCTAAGGTACACCTCACTTTAAGTGTCCCCAGCAGAGTCGCCAGTTCTGTGATCGGTGGATCTGGAACTGACTGTTTAACGCTGGTTCACGAAATGTCGCGGGAGCAAGAGTCGCCACCGTCTTTTATTTTCTCCAAATGGAAAGGACAAAAGCACAGAAAAATTCCTTATTGAGATTAGCTCTCGGTTCGGGAGGTAGATTTATAGAAAGGGAAGGTGTTAGCACCCTTTCTATCCATGGTTATCCATGGGCTCTTAGGTACTTGCTCATTGTGTTTTCAAAAGTGTTTGCTTTTCAAAGTGAGTGGGTTTGAAAAAAAGTTTCTTTGAAAGTTTCAGATCGACTCTTGTATCAGTCCTCAAGAGTGTTTGAAAAATTGTTTTTGAAAGCTTTTTGCAAAGTGTCGGTGTGAAAAGAAGTTTTTGATTTGTTTTGATTTAGAGCAAGTATCTACGAGTCATCTACCTACCCTAAGGAATTAGTCTGTGTAAATGTCCTTAAGGTAGTGCCATCCCACCATTGAGAGGTAGGTAGCACCACCGTTGGAGGTGTTCGGGTCAATTCGAGGGTTAGGGACAGTGTGGTCACCGAGCAATAGTAAGATACCTTAGAAGCTACCCTTATGCCATTGATCTTTTTATTCTGAGGCAACTGTTCTGAGGCAACTTGTTTCGAGGCAACCGTTTCGAGGCAACTAGATCAATGGATTATAAGGACTCACTAAGACGTCTTATACTCGACGACCACGTTTCGAGGGGAAAGGCAACAGTGTGATCACCAGAGCAACAGTAGGACACCTTAGAAGCTACCCTTATGCCATGTTCATGGACATAAGGACTTACTAAGACGTCCTGTACTCGACGACCACGTTTCGAGGGGCAAGGCAACAGTGAGGCGTACCCTAAGAGTGGTGTGTGAATTGTGTGTCATTTTCAGTTATTATTTGTCTTGTCATGCATTGGGTGAGCTACGCTTTGATTTTATTTGGGCATTCATTTTTTCATGTGATTAGCAGTTAAAAGGGTGCGAAAAATAAAAATACGGAAAATAAAGGTCCTACGCTATTACAAGGCGCGGGTCTACATCGCCAAATTAAACCAAGACCCGATTTGAATAAAAGTGCGGAAAGTAAATGACCTAATTATCTATTACAAGGCTTTGGGGCAATTACATAAAAAAGAAAAATAAAAGTAAACGTGCGAAAAGAAATTAGAATCGAGTGCGAGGGCGTTGGACCCTTTGAGGAATTGAATTGAAATTACAAATTAATTGATGATGGAATAAAGAAAAGAAATTATTTTTAATGTTTTTTTGTATTTATGAAATTAAAGAGAATTAATTGGAATTAAAAGTTAAATAAAAACCCTAGTTCTAAATTGTTTTTAATTTATTAAAGAAAAATGTTTAAGTTTGACCTAATTTAACCTAATTGTTTAATGACAAGTTTATTTACAAATTAATTAAGAATTAATAATAATGATGATGAGGTAATTTAATTATTTGAAAAAAAAGTAAAATGCTACAAAACCTAATTTTTATGTGTTTTAATTTATTTAAGAAAAATGTTAAAGTTAAAACCCTAATTTAAAACTAAATTAATTATCAAATTTATTTACAACAAAAAACATTAATGCATTAAATAATAAATAAATATATTTTTATTTTTTACTTTTCTTATTTTTTTTTGTATTTTTTGTATTATGAGAATTAATTTTATGGAATTAAATAAAAGCAATTAATCAAAAAAGAAAAAAAAGAGAATTAGAAAAAGAAGGAATATGCAAACCATAGGGGGTTTTCTGGCCAATTTGGAGGTATGTGCAAGGAATTAGGCCCACTGAATTCAAGGCCTGTTTGACTTTTCAATGCTTGTGCGCGTGTGGTTGACTGAGGATGTACCTTGGAATTCACATCATGGCCTTCAGATTGAGATTGCTGGACATGTGGCGGACTTAGATGTGAAGCTGCATGGTAGACCCTGTGGCGTATACTGCATGGAAGTATGTTAAAACAAAATATATTGAATAAGTGGGGGGACCTGGGAATCGAACCCAGGTCCCAGTGTTCACAAAGCGTGTCATCTACAACCTGTACCAAGCAACGCGTTTGTATGTATCATGGAAAACAAATATTATAAAAAATAAACCACGCTAATGATATTAACACAAAAAAACGCGCCAGCTTTTTGAATTGCCCAACCGTATAGTGACACGCCAGGCTTCTTCTTCGTTTCCTGCAAAAATATGAATTAGATAGCGGGGGTTTTAAACCCCCACTAACCTTAAGCCTGAAAAATAACGATTAGCACATGGTGAAAAATAAAAAGGGCGCGAGGTGGTTGTTCAATTCGTTGGAAGGTCCTGATTTCAATGGTGCTATTTTGGTTGGCCAATTTTTTCTCAAGCGTAAAACCCCAATTCAAGGTTCCTGAAACCCTAAAAAATGTCCATGGTAACTTCTCATATAGGCCATATTAACTCAATTAAAATACATCAACAGCTTCAGAGAGTTTATGTTAGTGTAAATCAAACATTCAAATGTATGGAAAATGCATGTATATTGCAACACGATTATGAAAAAAGTTTGAGAAAGTTTGACTTTGTTCTACCACTTCTTTGTGCGTAAGGACTGGAAAAGGATTGAGTTACGTTCAGGAAGGCCTCAACAAGCTTTTGGAATCGATTGTAGGCTTTGAATCACGCTGGAACTGTGAAAACAGTTTTGAGTTTTTTTTGTCAAAAATGCAAGTTTGGTCCTTGGTTCTGAGCGCAGCTTGCTTGTGTCTAGCATTAGGTTATTGTTTGTGCATATATGAGGAATGAATTAGGTTAGAAAACAAAGCCCAAAATCCATTCAATCAATGTTTTTAAATTTGTGATTTTCATGAATCTTTTTCAATCCTTTTGTCATGAAGAACATGCCTATTTTCATAGAATCTTTCCTTTTTTGATGTGCACGAAATCTTGAGTGAATAAGGAGTGGAAATGCTGCATAAAAAGATTTGAAAGGTGGCATTTAGTATTTTTTCATATTTAATTTTAATTAAGTGAATTAATAATAATAAAAATTCAAATAATTAATAAAAAATGATGAAATAACTCCCTTGGATGTCAATGGGTCGTGCATAGCTTTTGGGTGATGATTCTTGGAAGAAATTGAGGCCCATTAGCAATTTTGAGGTATTTGAAGCAAAGTTGACTTTTCAAAATTCCCAAAAATTTCCGAACTTCTACAAGGCATATCTTGCTCACTTTTTAATATTTGATCATGTTCTTGGACAATTTGGAAAGGTCTTGAAGTCCTCTAACCAATGTCTTTGGTCCCATGTAATTTTGATTTACCAATATCAAGTTACGGTCCTTGACTTAAAGTGCCTTTTTGTTGACTTTTGAAAATGACCTATAATGTTGAGATTGATAACTTTTTGTGAGAGCATTTATTGGACTTGAAGTGTGAAGATGAGTTGTAGGAAATGTCATTCTCTTCAAAATGAGCTTTGGATGGAATTTTTCTGATAAACCATGTGGAAGTTATGCCTTGGTCAAGTTACAGTTGACTTTTTCAACTGTCCAAAAATAGAAACTTTTGCATCTTGAGACTTTTTGAGCCATTCCTTGAGAATCATGATCAAGAATTGATCAAATGATGTTTGTGGCTTCAAAATAAGATGTTGACCAAAAATTTTGACTTTTGACTGTCAAATGACCATTTTGCCTCTGCAGTTGACTGTTGAGCAATTAGGGTTTTTGACTGTGCAATTTTGTGCTGTAAGTCTTGAAACTTAGCATATGGATGCTTGACCATGTTTATAGGCATGTGGGACTTGTTTGGACCCTTGAAAACTTCAATTTCTTTGCCATAACTAAAATCCTAGTTTTTTGACTGTTAGGAGGTCATTGGACTGTGCAACCTTTGGGAGATTTTGAAGCATGCTCTTAACAAATCTTGAAGAAAATGGGAGGGCAAATTTTGGGGTACAACAGTGTGTTATTATCATTAAACTTGCTTTATGGACAACGTCATTATATTATCTATATAAACAAGTTTGCTTGCAAAAAGAAGCATGTACGTACGCACACAACAATTTTCTAAGAATTCCAAACCACAAATATTCAAGCTCTAGCAAATTCATTTTATATTCCAAGCTTAACCTGTGTAAATTATCACAGTTGTGATAAACTGTTTTGTTAGAAAACAACAACACATTCTTGTTCAATTATATTGTAAAAGAATTCCTTGAGATTAACCGGATTGTGGTTGTACTCAAGAAGACTTTAACAGTTGTTAAAGTAGCTGTTGTAATCTTTTGAGATTAGTGGATTAAGACCTTGTTAGAGAGAGGAGAAATCACCTTGATGGGTGGACTGGAGTAGTTTGAGATCAAACGAACCAGGATAAAAATATTGTGTCATTAAGCTGTTTTTGATCCAAGTTTTTCAATTTAACCCCCCCTTCTTGTGTTTTTCACATCTTCAGAGCCTTGTTTGAATCCATTCAGATTCATCAAGTTTAGTATCCATCAGGACCCTTAATGAAGGAATCTCCACTTCGACTGGGAGCACCGCGTCCATACCATAGACTAGTGAAAAAGGAGTTTCCCCAGTAGAAGTACGCACCGAAGTTTGATAGCCGTGAAGGGAAAAAGACAACATCTCATGCCAATCTTTGTATATTCTAACCATTTTCTAGAAGATCTTCTTTATGTTCTTGTTAGCGGCTTCAATTGCCCCATTCATCTTTGGCCGATAGGGCGATGAATTATGGTGCTCAATCTTGAATTCTTCACACATTTCCTTCATCATTTTGTTGTTGAGATTCGATCCGTTACCACTGATGATCTTGTTAGGAGTTCCATACCTGCATATGATTTCTTTCTTGATGAAGCGGGTAACAACTTGATTGGTCACATTTTTATACGAAGCTGCTTCCACCCACTTGGTGAAGTAGTCAATAGCAACGAGAATGAACCTATGTCCATTTGAAGCACTCGGCTAGATCCGTCTAATCATATCAATGCCCCATATTGTAAAGAGTCATGGTGAAGTCATCACATTCAAAGGGATGGGAGGAATATGTATCCTGTCTATGTAAACTTGACATTTATGGCACATCTTCACATACACACAACAGTCACTTTCCATCGTCATCCAGAAATAACCTTCCCGTAGGATTTTCTTGGCCATGGAATGTCCACTGGCATGAGTCCCAAAAGAGCCCTCGTGAATTTCTCGTATGGTAGATTTTGCTTCGTGTCTATCCACACATCTAAGCAGAACCGAATCATAGTTTCTTTGTACAGAACGTCTCCTGACAGTAAAAACTTGGATGCCAACCTTCTAAAAGTCCTCTTATCACAAATTGTAGCACCATCGGGGTATTCTTGCTTCTCAAGATATCTTTTGATGTCGAAGTACCACAACTTTTTTCCCGACACGTCTTCAGTTGTGAGATAATGAGCAGGGAAAACGTGTGCTGGCTCCTTGTAATGAAGGATTCTTATATTGGGTGCATGATTCGGATAACTGACTTTGAACATTGCTGCTAAAGTGGCTAGAGCATCTTCCAATTGATTTACTTCTCTAGGAATGTGATCAAAGGTGATCTCATCAAAAGCGGGCAACAACTATAATATGTAATCCTGATATGGAACTAAATTAGGGTGTCTTGTATCCCAATCACGTCATACTTGATATATCACTAAGGAAGAATCCCCATAAACTTCAAGAATCTTGATCTTCAAATCAATGGCTGCTTCAAGATCCATTATACAAGCTTCATATTTTGCGACATTATTCATACAATCAAAACATAGCCTGGCTGTGAAAGGTATACAAGTATTGCATGGAGAAGTTAGAACTTTCCCAATACCATGGCCCATGGAATTTGATGCACCATTAAATGTGAGAGTCCATCACTCCCCGGGTTCGGGTGATTCTTTATCATTAAGTTTCATGACATCCTCGTCTGGAAAATCGAACTTCATTGACTGATACTCTTCCAAGGGATAGTGGGCGAGATGATCAGCAAGAATGCTACCTTTGATAGTCTTTTATGTGATGTACTGGATGTCATACTCAGACAAAAGCATTTTCCATCGAGTCAATCTCCCTGTAAGTGCTGGTTTCTCGAATATGTACTTTATCGGATCCATCTTAGATATCAGAAGTGTAGAATGCGTCAACATGTACTTCCTCAAACGTCGAGCTGCCCACGTAAGAACGCAACAAGTCTTCTCAAGTAATGAATACCTTGATTCACAATCAGTAAACTTCTTGCTCAGGTAATAAATAACGGGTTATTTTTGTCCAGTATCATCATGTTGTCCGAGCATACAACCCATGGATCCTTCAAGCACAGTCAAATACATAATGAGAGGTCACCCTAGAACTGGTGGTATGAGTATTGGTGGTTCTTGAAGGTATTACTTAATCTTTTCGAAGGCCTCTTAACATCTTTCATCCCAATGGACATCTTGATTCTTTCGTAACAATTTAAAAATAGGTTCACAGGTAACCGTAAGATGAGAAATGAACATGGCTATATAATTCAACCTTCCAAGAAAACCTCGTACTTCCTTTTCATTTTTTGGTGTCGGACTGTCCTGTATTTCTCTTACCTTATCTGGATCTACTTCAATCCCTCGCTGACTTACGATAAAACAAAGTAACTTGCCCGATCGAACCCCAAATGTGCACTTGTTGGGATTAAGCCTTAACCTAAACTTTCATAGACGATCAAACAACTTCTGTAAATGGACCAAATGCTCTTCCTCAGTTTGTGATTTTGAAATCATATCGTCCACATACACCTCGATCTCTTTATGAATCATGTCGTGGAAGAGAGTCACCATAGAGCGTTGATATGTCGCACCAACATTTTTTATACAAAAAAGGCATGACCCTATAGCAAAAGGTACTCCAAGGAGTTGTGAAAGTTATTTTATCCATGTCTTTAGGAGCCATCTTTATCTGATTGTGACCCGAGAATCCATCCGTGAAGGAGAACACTGAAGACCGAACCGTATTATCAACCAATACATCAATATGAGGCAACGAGAAATCATGCTTTGGGCTTTCTCTATTCAAGTCTCGGTAGTCAACACACATACGTACCTTACCATCTTTCTTAGGTATAGGCATAATGTTAGCAATCCAAGGCGGATAATTTATCACAGATAGGAAGCTTGCATCAAGCAGTTCCTGAAATTTTTCTTTGATCTCCAAAGCCATGTCGAGTCTGGTCCTTCTCGGCTTCTTCTTTACAGGAGGCATTCTGGCTTGAGTGGAAATCTGTGCATCACTATATCAGTATCTAAACCGGGCATGTCTTCATACGACCAGGTGAAGATGTCAGCATACTCTCAAGGCAACTCAATCAACCCCTTCTTTTCTTCACTTTTCAAGGAATCACCTATCTTGGCTTCTCTCTTTACCTCTTCAGTACCGAGATTGATAACTTTTGTTTCTTCCTGATATGGCTAGACGACCTTCTCTTCATGTCTTAAGAGTCTTGCTAGTTCTTCAGGGAATTCCCAATCTTCCCCACTATCTTCATCAACATGGTCAACTAAATTCCCAAGGATATTAGGAATCATAACACTATCATTTTTGATGGAGTTCGAGACGGATCTTCATGATTGATGATTTTATATTTTATTTTAGAAAGTTCAAGAAAATATTTAGAATATGAAAGGAAAAGCATTGCCATTTTTATTTTGAAAAGTAAAAGTAAAAGAAAAGACAAGGAACAAAATGGTATGCGAACGTGTGATTTTTCATTCAATTTTAAACGAAGATTGAAACATAAGGGCCCCCTTCTACAAGATGTCTATATGCCTTGGGCAGGGCATATGACTTAATGGAAACAAAAAATTACACATCAAGGAAAACAACTTCAGGGATGTCCACGATAGTCCAATTGCTCAGCTCCTGGTCCGACGCAACTTGATAGATAAATCTAGAAACATCTTCCTCGTCACTTTCATCATCTATTGCGAGCACTTGTCCTTATTTGCATGTACCAACACTGATGAACACTTCAGAAATAGGGGGAACAGGCTTTCCTTTGAGAGGAACCAACCTAGCTTGAACAGAGGATGATGGTTGATACCCAAGACCACAACGATCTTTGTTATCAGGTACTTCAATCAATTTTCCCCAACCATAATGGGGAGATATATCTTATATGAGGACTTTGGCATCATTCAAAGAGGCCATAGGTTCTTCATACTTCTTACTTTCCACGACGAGGAACTTGTCATCTGAAACAATCTCCAGAGCTTGAAAAGGAAACTCCTGCACCTCACCTTCTACTTCCACATAACAGTAGGTTGTCAGATTGTTAATTACTTTATCTTCTTCTCCAAAAACAACAACAACTTTGTCATTAACAATGAACTTCAGGTGTTGATGAAGAGTAGATGTCACAACTCCTACTACATGCATCCATGGGCGATGCAAAAGGCAATTATAGGATGGAAGAATGTCGATAACATAGAATGACTGATAGAAAGTGTGGGGACTAATCTTGACAGGAAAGTCCACTTCTCCCTCCATAGATCTCCTTGAACCATCAAATGCTCGAACACTTAGGGTGGAAGGCCTCATCATCACCCCGTCCATATTCAGCTTAAATAGAGTAGCCTTAGGCATCACATTGAGTGAAGAACCTATATCTACCAAAACTCGAGATAAAACCGTATCCAAACACTTCATGGAAACATGCAACACTTTGTTGTGGACTCTACCTTCAATTGGGAGCTCATCATCACAGAAACCAAAACAATTATCTACAACAATATTGGTTAAGATCCCTTCAAACCGGGCCACAAAAATGTCTTGCGTAACATGGGAAGAACACAAAAATATTCAGCAAACCATGGCGCTGGGTCTCCGAACACATGAGGAGAGACAATATGGAGATCATGGATGATGTCTGGTTGAGTTGATCCACCACCTTGTAATCACTTTGCTTAAGAATCCTCAAAAGTTGCTCTGCTTCTTGTCCTACCGAAGGTTCAGGATGACTATCAATCACTTGCTTGCCCCTAGCCTTAGCCAGAGCATCACTTTTAGTTCCTTTGGGAGGCAGTGGTGGGGCATAAAAGATCCTGCCACTATGAGTCATGTTACTGGTTCCTACAATGTTAGTAATACTCTTGTCAGCCACTAGAGTACACTCGTACTTTTTCCCAAGAATATAGACCATATTATACTCCCACGGAACTGCCTTTGAATTGTTACATAAAGGAGGAATAGGAGCTTGAGTTGTTGTAGGGGTAACCAGAGCTTGAATCATTAATGGGGTAGTAGGAGCCTAAATTGTCAACGGGGTACCTGGTGTTACCGAGATGCTTCTCAGATAATAAGGAGTTTCCAAGACATCAATTTCTTTTTCTCGAAATATCTTCTCTACCAGTAGGACACCTTGATCGATTAGTTGTTGGATAGCCATCTTCAAACTAGTACACTCTTCAGGTTTAGAGGAACATGTTAAGAAAAAATCATTGAGTTCTTGTAGCACCTCGTGTTCCAATAAATGTTCTCTAACAGTTCCTAATGACATCTTGATCTCGCCAACCTTGGTTACCAGAGTTTGTTCACTACTTTCTTCAATAGCTTTGACCGCTGCCCCTGGGTGAGAAGGCATGTAATTATTCTGAGTATTGGGACCAATAGGGTTGAAATTTATGGCCTTTGCATCGAGGAGGTCTTGAACTTTACATTTAAATTCTCTACGATTCTCAATCGTGTGGCCAGGGGATCCAGAATGAAATTCACAATGAGCATTAATGTCATACCCCCTGAGGAGAGGATTAGGTGGTAGACCAAGTTCACGTAATTGAACCAACTGATTGGCAAGTAACTAAGGGAGAATCTGAGCATAGGATATAGGAATATGATCAAATCTTCTTTCAGGCGCTCTTTGTCTCTGTGGAGCTCTCGGACCTTGAGGTTGCTGATTCTGTTGTTGATAAGTTAGAGGTGATGCAAATTGTTATTGTGGAAGATACTATGGTTGAGAAGTGAAAGTCCGTTGTTGGGCCATCCAGGGTGCTGGAGTTGTAGCAACATACACTTGAGGAATATATTGGTTAGGAATTACAGCAGGTGTTGGAAAATAAGGAAACCGAACTTGAGGATTTGTAGGAGCTTTCCCTTGGTTAATGGTGACAACACTAGTCTCACCCTCTTTTTTCTTGACAAAACTAGAAAATGGCTTCCTACCAATGCCAATATTGTTGTTGATATTGTTAGGGATACCTTGGATCATTCCAGCCTTAATATAAGTTTCAACATGTTCTCCAATAATGACCATATCAGAGAAAGAAGTTGAGGTACTGCTGAGCATGTATTGGAGATAAAGACCTCGTAGAGTACCTATAAACAAATCAATCAGTTCACGATCCAAGAGAGGTGGTTGGACCCTTGCAGCCAGTTCAAGCCACCTTTGAACATACTCTTTGAACAACTCTTCAGATTTCTATATCTTCCCTTGAAGCTGAGTACAACTAGGAGCCATGGAAATATTATAATGATAATTTTTCAAAAAGGCGTCAGAAAGTTATCCCCAAGTACTGACATGAGTTATTTCTAGTTGCATATACCAGTCCAATGATGCCCCAGTCAAGCTATCTTGGAAGAAGTGCATGAGTAACAGTTCATTTCCACCATAGGTTTCCATCTTGCGACACTAGGAACGAAAATGAGTCTCTGGATATGAGGTATCTCTATATTTGTCAAAATCAGGAACCTTGAACTTGGGAGGGATAACTACCCCATGCACGAGACACATTGTAGCAGTATTAAATCCCGAAGTCTTGATACCCTCCATGGCTTTGAGACGCTCTTCAAGAGCATGGTACATTTTTGCAGTTTCAGCAACTCCAGTGGCAAGATTCACCTGGGGTTCATCAAGATCATTGACGTCGTGATGATCATCAACATCATTCCGAGGAGCTCCAGTATGGGTCTCAACATTTGCATTATCATTCCTCCCATTAGCAGAAGTGGAGGGGGCAGCAGTAGCAAGCATGGAAACACTTTGATGCATCTCTTCTTGACCCTTGATGACAACATGAAGAGTTTCTATAAGCTGACCCATGCGAGTTCCCATGGTGTCCATATCTCGGTGGAGAGCATTCTGATTCTCTTCAAAAAGATCTATAAGTCTTCCCTATTTTCTTCTTGTACGATAGGGATGTGGAGAAGTCGTATTTGCTATTCACTGAAGTCTAATGGAAAAGGGACCCCAATAAGTTTTTTGTTATGAATAATGAATGCATGATAGTATGGATGAATGTTTTATTTTCATTTTTGAGGAAATCCAAAGACTCATCTATCTTTTAAAATTTTGTTTTCATTTTTGAAAAGCTCGACCAACGAGACCTGTCTTTGGAATTCCTTAGATATGAGATGTATATACATGATAGTATGATGTCATGGTATGCTATGGCATGAGATTTTAGCTCCATATATTTTGGATAACCGCTGTGCAGTCCTTTGAATAAATTGAAAGTAACAGGATCAAAAGTCTGACATCACATGCATGAAGTCAAAGTAACCACCCATAAGGTATATACTAGGGGTTTATCAGCTGCCGAACAAGGTTCTAGGGAAACCTCAGAGTCTACGCTCTTCCTTTGGATATTATTGATGTCCCAATTACTCAGTAATTAGTAATATTCGCAAGTAAAACTCATCCGAGTGCAGCATCGCATGACATCTATTTCGTAATTACTCTATTATAGTCTCTGCACTACACCTAAAAAGGCTATGAGGGGTTGATGGTTCTACGACTCTCAACTTCTCTAGTTCCCAGGTCGAAGGCAACAATGTCTTCCCAATTACTCGGTAAACAATGCTACTTTCAAGGGGACCTCCATTGAGTGGGGGATTTTCATGCCTCCTTCTTCGGGATTACTCCCTCAAAGTTAGCATGACTATATCGCCCGTCCTAATCCTAAGTATAACCAAAGTCCGGGCATAGGACTTATCAAATGTAATCACCCAACCCAACATCACATCATATCCAGTATATGTGAGTAGAAACAAAAATATATACAAAAGAATACAATAAAGCAATAAAGAAATAAAACAGTAAATAAAAATAAATCAAATAAATAAACACCCAAAGAGACAAATAAACAAAAATAGGAGAGACTCGCAAAAGAATTCCCTAATAGAGTCGCCAGCTGATGTGCTGGAAAAAAACACTGAGCCGCCACCAAACTTTATTTATTCTGAATGAAGGGGAAATATGAGAAAACCAGAAGAGGATGGATAAGATGGTCTTGCGACCAAGAGGAAGGGTAAGGGAGTCGATTATGCAAGGGGAATGTATTAGCACCCCTCACATTCGTTGTACTCAACGGGGTCCATTTTGTTTGTTTGCTTCTAAAGGTGTGTTTATCTATAACTATACTTGCTTAAGGGGAAAGAAAATGGTTTTTTATTAATGCGTTCGTGAGGGTCTCACAACCCTTTTCCTACGTATCCAGTGAAGGAATCAGAACACTGTCGTTCTTCTAGAAAATGTTGGTTTGTTCGTGTTTTTAGTGGGCGACGTTAACGCACACGTTCTAGCAATAGGCACGACCTGTATCGCAGTAGAACGGAGATAACATGCCCTTTGGGGGAAGTTTTGATTGTTTGAGTGTTTTTCGAGTTTTAAAATTAATTTGAGTAATGATTAAATGTTTTTTGGAATTTTGATTTGTGAATGATAAGTTTTAATTACAAAAGAAGAAAAAGTTAAGAGGGAGACTAAGAAATCCTAATGTTGCCATGCATGGGTTCTAACCTAAGGTCTAATTAATTATCATCCTAAAGAATAGGAAACTATTATCCTAAGGGACACATGTTATAAGCATAAAGTAAAAGGTGAAAGAATTGGTGGAGAGTGATCATGCATGGTGGACATGGCAAAAGTAACGAAAAAATGAGTAGTATCATGAAAGGCGTAAATGGAATGCTCGGTGTATGGGGATAAAATCGGGTTATGATTAACCAAGGGGTATACTTGATTAATCTCGTGAGAGTAGGTGCTTATACCCTCAACTATGAGACCCTTTGTGCATGGAAACACTTGGTATATGGACCAAAGTGGTTGGTTCAGGTTATGGTTAACCAAGGACAAGACTTGATTAACCTCGTGAGAATGGTCATGCCCAAACTCAAATATGAGACCCTTTAAGAAGATGCTTGGTATGTAAACCAATGGGAGAGAAGTTTCTTCAATGGATAAGATGAAAATCAAAAGCCCGTACAAGGTGGCTATATGCATGCTCCTAGAAAGTGGGACTAGCATGTTGCTAGTATTCTAAACGACCAATTGAAAAAACCAATAGAATAGTTGTCACTGTAAGAAAGCCTAGAACCAAGCTATGAATTATGTGCAAGTGTGCATTTGTAAATGGATACCTTCTCATTGAGGATGAGCCCAAGAGGAGGCCATGTGTTCTAATTGAATGACATATGCATAATTAAGCAATAATTAAAACATACAAGGAAGTAAACCCTAAGCTATTACAATCATATGGGGATGAGGGTACAAGTTTATGAATATGGATGAATCAGATCGAAAGTTTAATTAAGAATCTAGTTAAGCAAGCAATACAACCAAATCGAAAATTAACAGACAAACTAATTAGATTATCTATAAAATTAACTACTCTGAATGACTAATAACATAAAAAAAATTAGTTTAATGAGTTATAAAAAGTTAATCAAATTTTTTTTATTTTATATTTTTATGATTTCTAAGTAATGAAAATACTAAAAGAAAATTAAAACTTAAATTCTAAACATATTTTTTTGTGACTTTTTAATAAAGAAGAAAGAGTTTTATGATTTTTATCAAGTAAAGGAATGCGACAAAACAAACTACGTAAGATCGATTAACTAAACAAAGTTACTAAATTAGAAATTAAAGCTAAAATTGTCTAAATAATAGAAAACAAAATTATTAAATTAGTTAAACTAAATGGATAACTAATAAAGAAAATTAATAAAAGAAAGGACACTAAACCTAATTATAGCATACGTGTAAAAACAGAAAAAATAGGGTGAGCATCTAGAAATTTGTTGGGCATAAAGTATGTGGACCTATGATCATTAATCCAAAAAAACACAATAAGGGGGGGTGAAAAAAAGAGTTGGGCTCAGTGGGTGATCCAAGGCCCAACTAAAATTGAATTATCCAGGGGTAAACCCTAACTTTGTGTTCTAATACTTCACCGATTTTAGCCTTTGGTTTATGCTTCTCCTTCACCGATCGAACAACAAGAAAGCTTCAAACCTCCATCTGTAAACCTCTCTCGAAAACTCCCCATGTTCTTCATAATAATCTCCTCTATACTGTTTCTAACACCACCCTTCTTGTCTCAGTCACTCTCACGCTTCTCTCACAGTTTTTTTCTTAAGGAAACCAAAAGATGCAATTAACAACATAATACAAAAGTAAAAAAATGAAGAGATGAACTTGGTATTAAGATTTGAGATGGTACGGAGTTGGTGGTTTGTGGATTAGAGGATCAGATGAAAGGATTTGACGAATTTGTCAAAGTTTCTGTGATGATGTTGATTGCAAGCGAATTCAAACAATTCTAACACTGATTCTAGTTGTTTATGTATGAGATAAGTTTTCACTCAACATGCCTCACTCTACTGTGTATTTCCTTTCTTCTTAAATCTTCAATATGTAATGGTATGCTGCAATTAGTGTATTCTGGTCTAAAATTTGAAGGATGTTGAGTGAGGTTTGAAGTGGTGATGTAAGGTTAGATGAGAGTTTGAGGTAGAAGCAGGTATTTCAAAGAACAAACAGTTTTATGGAATGAGTCAAATTTTCTGCTATTTTCTCTCCCTGGGATTTTTGTGTGTTTCTATTGGAATTTTTGTGTTTTCCTGGGATTCCTTTTTTTGTCAATTTCTCAGTGATTCCCCCCTGTTTTTATGTAATATGAAGATGGTTTAAATATTGGTTTGAATGACATTTTGAGAGGCAAAAATTGAAATTGAAAATTATTTTGGAGGGAGTTTGATGTCTGCATTTTTGGATAAATTGTCAATTGTTTTTTGATTTCTTTGGTGGCATGTTTACTTTGCTAATTTGGTGTAATCTCTGGATGTTTTAACTGTTTTTTCCAGACTTTTATGATAGTATGCAGCAGAATGGTAGCAGTAGTTTTGGACAATTTTGACATGATGTCATGTGCTTCCTTTGGTGAAATTTTTTCTTACTATTTGCATACAAAGTTGAAGCATACTTTGGACTGGTTTTGGTTAGGTGACATCTTTCTAATCTCAATCTTTTCCTCTTTTTCTATTTGTGATGTAGAACTGTCGTTCTGCTTTTCTTTAAATTTATGAAGGGTTTGACAGGTTAGGAAAATGATGATATATTTAAGGTTTTGGCTATTTGTTAGGCTGCTGTGTTTTTGCTAGTTTTGTTGGTTTATGTTTTCTAGCTGCTGCTTTACTAGTTCGGGGTTTCTGTTGTTTGGATTATATATGGCTGTCTTGGGCTACTGTTTTTGCTGTTGTTTTGCTGCCCGTTTGACAATTTTGGGTTGCTGCTTTATTGGACAATTTTTGTTTGCTGCAAGTCTGCCCTTTGCTTGTCATGGCTGCTGTTTTTTGGCTTTTTATTGCAGCTGCTATGCTTGCCCATTTTGTATTTGGCCGGTTGGGACTGTTTTGTTGGACAATTTATGTGCAGATTTTTTCTGTGAAACAAATTATTGGCAATATTTCTTGTTGACTTTGTTTTTTTCAGTGAAATTATTTTGAATTTCTCTCCCTTTTGTGAACCAAAGCTCAGACTTTTGTGTTTTGCAATTGGGACATGGGCCATGATTAAGACAATGTAATTCTGATTTTTATAAGGCTTTGAATTTAGGCTTAACACATGATTAAAAACACCCCTTGAATTTCTGATTTCAAACACGAACCCTAATGATGAAATGAAAATTCTCTCTTAACAATTTGTTCTTGTTTGGAATTTCATTCAAATATTGATGTTTGCTAACTCTTTCCCTCTTTCTTGTTTCATGAGCATGAGGGTTGGATGGCAAAAGCATGGTTGAAAGATGAAGAAAAAGTCATGGCAAGGAGTGAGGACGAGTTGCTATAAGATGAAGCAAATAAACTTGAAGAACCAATATTTTCTTTGTAAACAAAATATTTGTAGCTTGTGTTTCAAATTTGTAACTTGCTTTGTAAATTGCCCACAAAAATGTAATGAATAGGAAACTTGAATGATATTTCTTTTAATCCATGAATGATGAACTTGTTGTATGGAGATTAGACAACTATTAAATCTTGGTTGAAATTTGAAATTCCCACTTGAATGGTTTGAATGGTACCTCTTGCTTTTGTAATTTGAACTTAAGGAAATCACGGATGAACTTTGTAACTTGTATTTCAAGTAAATCCTATGCCTTGTCTTCCAACTTCAATCTTCATACCGTGTCCAAATCAAACTTGCACTCTCAATGAGAACCTTAACCTAGATGTCCAAACCACAAGTGACTTGTAACTGAAGTAACAAAAACATGCCTTGATTATCATACGAGTTTGCAACATCATCTCTTGTTCCATGGCTCAAATACTTGCAATATTAGTCGCAAACCCTTGACCATAATTTTGAATTATTTAACAGGCTCGAATATGATGACACACATTGATGAAGAAAGATCACGAAATGTTAAAGATAATTGAAACCCTAATCCAGGACTTTGAAGAATATCCCTGTGACTTGACGAAGAAGGAAGCCCATGATACCTATGAACTTCATTCCACAATCCACTGCTCAAGAACCAAACTAATTTGTTTTTGCCTGATGAAGAAACTTCAAACTAAAATTTAAACATAAGGATGGCACAACCCTAATTCTTTGAACCAAAGTGCCTGATTCCGTGAGATGCATGATATGCAAACGACTTAAGCCAGAAAAAAGTAAAAGGTAGGATAATTTGGGGTACGACACTCTATCTGGAAGATGGGCAGATGAAGTTGAAGCTTATGATTAGAATGATATTTATAAAGAACTGGATTTGTTCTACAACGAGACTTGTGACATGTGTGATGAAAGCCTCAAGAAAGAGGAAGAACAAAGGAAGATCATTGTTTATTTGGAGAATGAGAGGAAGCAACTCTTAAGTACTGTGTCTCATCTACAAAGTGAGGTAACACCCTTAAACTCCATGCTTGATAACTTGACAGATTCCATAAATATGGTGAAAGAGGATGAAGATGCAAGAGTTCATTATCAATCTGATAATAAACTGAGAAGAATGTCATAAGAAAAGTTCCTTATGTCCGAGAGGAAGAAAAAGATTAACATGTTCAAACACATGTTATGACATCCTGGAAAATATGATGAATCTTCAAATCAACCTCAATCTACTTGGAGATGTCACTACTGTGGCGAGTCTGGTCATATAAATCCTTTCTGTTTCAAATTGTATGGAGATAAAAAATCTCCAGTTCGTTCTAAGGCTAATAAAGTGAACAAAAAGAGAAGTCTTGAAAATAAGGATATTAACCTTATAGCTCATACTTTCTTGAGAGAATAAACTAGTGAAGACTGGTACTTTGACAATGGATGTTCTAGACTTATGAGAGGGGTCCAGAAGATGTTGGTGGATGTCAAACCTCATGCCACATGTTCTATTGAATTTGGTGATGGGTTAAAAGGATAAATCAAAGGAGTTGGTAAGTTGATGTGTGATGGCTATCCCAAATTAGAAGGTGTTATTTGTGAAAGGATTAACTGCTAATCTTATTAGCATTAGTAAATTATATGACCAAGGTCTATTAGTCAACTTCTCAAAATCAGAATGTATGGTCAAAGATGAAAAAGAAGTTGTTCTAATGAAGGGAATAAGGTCCAAAGACAACTGCTATTTGTGGGAATCTCAAATAATTGCTTACTCTTTCACATGCTCAATAACCAATGAGGATGAAGTGAAGCTATGGAACCAGAAACTTGGACATCTTTGTTCGAACAAGATTTGGATATGTGTTTAATCTCTAAGTTTTGATGATAACAAGCATATATTTTATGAGAAACAATTTTAGTTCTAATGGTTTCATTGATTGTGCAGATACATTATTAGAATTTTGGACAATCTTAATCAAGATGTCATCAGAATCACATTATCACTCAAAAGAAGAACCATTGAGTTCTGTTTCTAATGTAACATCAGTAGTTTTATGAAATGTTGAAAGTTCAACAAGAAAAGAATCTAAATGAGTATTCAATAAGAAAGAGTTCCTGATACGCTATTGCTTCAAGATCAAAAATCAAAAGGATACAAAGAAACAAGCTTCCAACATAGAAGATCAGAAGTCAAGACTAGTTCATTAAAAGAGCTGCTTCTTACAAGTCTAAAGACAAAGTCAATATTTTGAACACATATAGAGAAAGCTTCTACTCCAAGATCAGAAGTCAAGACCAGTTCATCAGAAGAATTGTTGCTCATGTTTCTGAAGACAAAGTCAAGATTCTGAAGACTTGGAGAATTCATGGAATACACACCTTCATTCAACATCAGAAGTATTCTACCAGAAGAAAGGATCAAAGAAAAGAAGATCTTCTAGACTAATTTCTAATCAACATCTCAAAGCTCACCAGAAGACAAGATCAGTGGATGATATCTCCTCAAGCAAATATAATCAGCAGAAGTAATATTCATAAGAAGATAATAATCATCATAAGTACCACTACACTCAATAGAAGAACTATTGAGACATTCTCTAATAGAAACATCAACAGTTCTAAGGAATGTTGAATGTTCATCAGAAAGGGAATCAAGTATGTTCTCAGGAAAGCGCCGCTCTTAGATTAGAAAACATATACACTTCCAAAGAAAGAAAAGAAATCATGATCAGAAACAAGATATAGCTGACATAAGCTGCTTCTTTAAGCTCAATCAAAGAATCATATTTGAAGAGATCAGAAGGAAAGAATTCAACATTAAAATCAGATGTACTGATATAAGATGTTGCTTCAGAAATCAAACATCAGATATGCAACTTAGAAAAGTTGATTATCAATAATAAAAGATCAATTCAAGAAGTATATCAGAAGAGCTTTCACCCAAAGAAGTTGTTCATCATATAAGCTATTGCTAGTATATCTGAAGACAATGCTCAAATATATAAAAGACTATGACTCTATAACAAAGAAGAACCTTCTGGTTCACTATCGCTCCTTAATCGGAATTAATCCATCAAGAAGAAAAGAATCAGAGCTCAAGAATTAAAAGACTTGAGAATCAAATAGGATGTTATCATAATATCTTATTTCAAGGTCCATCATAATTAAAGCATTTGATATCTTCATCAGAAAACCTTTCATGTACAACCACAAGACTTGTTTCTCAGATAGGTTGCTGTCGATCATTCTGAAAACAAGAATCCAATATTGAAAGTATATTAAATAAAACATCTTCTTAACACAATATTCATCTCTCAGATCAGAAAAGAAATATGCTTTCAAGAGTAGTTCTAGATCAGATGAAAAGCTTTGTGTTTCAGATAGGATATTACCCATAATTCTGAAGACAAGATTTGGTTCTGAAATATCTGATGTTCCTACGCTACAACAACAAAGTAATTTCTTAACTACTCATCAGTCAGTAATCAAAAGAACTAAGACAAGTGATTGATCTCTTTTAAGATTAATACTTCAGAATCATAAGTACATCATCAGAAGATAAAGATTAAGAAACTTAGTCAAGATGAAAATAGTACATTGGCTATACTATTCACAAAAGTTGTTCTCCCACTGACGTACGCTATCTACTGCAAGAAACATGTATAATAAAGTGACGTTTCATATTGTTCCAAACCTCTCTTGAATATATCATTGGGAATCAATCGTTGGAAAGGGAAAAGACTTCTCTGTACTTACAATGACTCTTTTATTTGAAGGCTATAAAAGGATAAATATGAAATGAAGAAAAGTTGCTGAAGAGCCATGGATGCAGACGCTGTTAGAGTTGTTACGCTGAACATGCTGAAGCTAACCGAATATAAAGAAAGAATACGAAGAAGAAGAATTATACAAGATTCAATTCAAACTATCAATCATATACATCTTAAAATAATTATGAAGAAGCAAGGAGTTGTTGCTCATAGCTTTCTCAACAAAAAATATAAAGACAAGAAGACTACAAGATGCTACACTCAATTTAGATTATATTCATCTTTGTAAAAATAATGTAAAACACAAGAGTTGTTGCTCAGATTGTGAAGTTTCTTAAGATCTTCATGTAAATTCTTTGCACACAAGAGTTGTTACTCAAAATTGTGTCAAACAATATGTACTTGAATTAGGAGTAATCTGCTTGATATTAAGCACTCATGTAATCTCCAGAAAAACAATTCTGCTTAGAGTTGGTGGTTCCTCAAGTGATCGAGTGAAGATCAGAAGACTTGAGAAGACGAGTGGATGTGGTCATCATAGATGAAATCATATTCTAAGGGACCAGTTTGGTCAGAATATTTATGGGGTCAATGATCCCTATATCTCTTAGAGGATCAGGAATGTCATAATTATTAAAAGATCATTAGTTGAGGATCATTGTGAGAAATTCCCTTTAGAAATACCAGGTTGGTCGATTTCTAATAGGTTCCTTGATCGTTATATCTCGTAGAGATCACTGAAGGCATAAACTACGGTCTTTGCAGAAATGAAAATAAGGGTTGGCTGAACTTGTTGTGGATGTCATCAAGATTGATCATACTTATTGTGGATTCTAATAATATTTGGTTATAGTGTATTAAGTCCTTGTTGAAGGAAAAATTACTCAAGGAGGGTGGACAAGAGTAACCTAGTTAACGGTGAACCTGGATAACTGAATGTGTCCTTTTTATTTCTAGCATTTTATATTCTTTCATAGTTTAATCAAATAGTTTCCTAAAGGGGAATGTTTTCTAAAAACCCAATTCAACCCCCCCCCCCCCCCCCTTTCTTGTGTTTTCTCTACCTTTAATCATCATTTCAAAAGAATGAAGGAAGTCATATTTGAAGAAGCCATTAGACATATGCTAGAGCTCAATATTGAAGAAGTGAAATTATGTGATGAGTGTGTAAGTAATAAGCAAAGCATGATGTCACGCTCAATGTTGCAACATCAGACTACTTCCAAAGTTTTGGAACTTCTTCATATGGATGTAGTGGGATCATTACAGATAGATAGCTTAGGAGGAAAAAGGTATGTCATTGTGGTTGTAGATGACTTTTCTAGGTATACTTGGATGAATTTTATTAGAGAAAAATCAGATACGTTTGAAGTCTTCAAAGATCTGTGTCAAAGAATTCAAGAGGAGAAGATGAGTATGATTGTCAAGGTTAGAAGTGAAAATGATCAGGAGTTTAAGAATACAAAATTCTCTAGATTTTGTGATTATGAAGGAATAAGCCATGAGTTCTCTTATTCCTGGAAAACTCAGAGAGATGGAATTGTTGAGCAAAAGACTAGAGCCATACATGAATCATCTAGAGTCTTGCTTAGTGCTATGCAATTTCCATTTGAGTTTTGGGATGAAGCTATGAATACTGTATGCTATATTCATTACAATGTCACTTTGAGAGGAAGTATTATTACTACTTTCTATGAGGTATAGAAAGGAAGGAAACCTAAAGTTAAATACTTTCATATCTTTGGAAGTAAATGCCTGATTTTTACTGACAAAGATCAAGTGGAAAAGAAGGATTCCATAGAGGATGAAGGAATATTTCTGGGCTACTATTCAAGCATAAGAGCTTATAGTGTTTTTAAATACATAACTAGAATGAAAATGGAGTCTATCAATGTAAAAATTGATGATTCAATTTCTAAAGAGGAAGTGGATGTCAGAGACGATGTTGGAATATCATGTGTGCAAACTGATGAAGCACTAAGGGAGGAGATTTGTGAATTCATAAATACTGAGTCAGTGAATTCTCAATTAATAAAAGGTTTGTCTACTGAAAGACAAATAGAATAATCCAGGGAAATGACTGCAAGTCACCCTGATAAAGGTAACAACACTGAAGTTAAACAGAAGATGTCAAATATAGATGAATGTGTTATCTTGAGGGAAACAAGAGAAAGTTTCTCTGAATTGATGTTGAAGAGACATGATTTCAAGAGGGGTGTCATCACATTTTATAGTGAAGATATGAATTTCTTCAGATATCTCATTCAACAGGGCTGGAACAAGGACCTTGGTAGTTGTAATCAACTGATCAAGAATTTTATTAAAGGAGAGGAAGATACTCTAAAGCATATGGATAACAAGGAACAACTTATTATTCTTAAAAATAGAGAGATTTGAACTTGTACTACCAAGGAGTTATAGCAATTACAGATATGAAGGAGTGCAAGAATTACTACATCTTTCCTCTATAATTTGAGGCATGACATGCTTGGACAAATTGCTACTGAGAAAGGATGAAAGGGAGGTGTTATGCAAGAAAGTGGGGCTGGCTACAACACCAAGGAATGCAGAAGGCTCTTTGACAAAGGGAAGATGTGGAAGACTACCTGAAGCTGACCAAGTATGTGTGTTTCCATCTGTGGTATTGCTTGCATGCAATATGTTTGTCTCCAATGCTATATTTGTTTCCATATTTGGTATTGCTTGTGTTCAATATGTTTGTCTCCAATGCTTTCTTTGTTTCTATTAGTGGTATTTCTTGGGTGCAATATGGTCTAAAGTGTTATGTGTTTCCACTGCATATGTACATTTACTTCAGTTTTTGTTAATATTTTGGCTAAAAAGGGAGAGTAAAGTGTTGTGTCCTGATGTTACATCATATATCTTGACATGTTGATTTAGTATTGTGATAAGACTATGTGCTACTACTTTTGGGAGAGTAGTTGTCTGTGGTTGCTTATGAAATTATTCTGGGAGAGCATGATTGTCCATGCTTGGTTGTGCTAAAGCGTTGTTGCTGCTTCTAGTGTGTCTTCAGCTGCATGTGCTCTGATTTGGGGGTTTTTCCTTAAGGGGGAGAGTTGATTGTGTATGACAGGGGAAATAATATACCTGTCGGATTATACAAGCCTTTAAGCTGTGTTGAGTTTTTACAGAATTTACATGGTTACATGTAACTTATGTTTATGGTTTTATTCCCCTCTCCATACTTTTGTGCGAATGTCGTTTTAGCCAAAATTTTCCAAAGGGGGGGGGGGGGGGGGTTGTTAGGTTTGTGATTTTATGGTTGGAAACAATTTTAGTAAACAAAGAGTTGAAAACAGTTTTATCAAAACATGTTTCGTTGGGAAAACATGTATTGCAGCCTAATGTTAAGCAAAATGTCATAACATTTTGACCAGCTGGTACAACAGAGTTTGCTGGTACTTATTTGAAAGATGTTTTATCAGATGTTGTAACATGTTACAATAGAACATCATGATAGTACAACTAGATATTAAGCAAAGAGTTGACTGATTGTTACTTGTTTATAAAGTTATAGTTCTCCTCTAAACTTTTAAGCAAATAGTTGAGTATTGTTCTTAATGAAGCTTTTAAGGAAACTAAGTATTTTTGAATTGGAAGTGTAATATTCCTTTTTGGTTTCTTGAGACATTTCCTTGGGATTGGGATTATTTGATATCACTGTGGTGATTAGAAGTGAGAAGGGTTCTCATATCTAAAAGGTTCCTAGGTAGAAATTTCATTGGATAGAGATTGAGTGAAAAGTGTAAAATAGGATTGTTTAGCTTCAAATTGATACTACTGATAGTGGATTTCCTTTCTGGTTTGGTAGCTCCCAGAGTATGTGAGTTAGACCGAACTGGGTTAACAATTGTTTGTGTTCTTTAAGTTTCTGAAATTTACTTTTCTGCACAATCTTTGTTTTTAGCAAGTTTATTTTTCTGTCATCAGATGTTATAAGATATGTCGTGACATTGTGTGTTGTTGAGACATCAGTCTTGATTTATGTAATTGTGTGTGCTAGAATTTTAGTTTCACCTTCTTCTATATTGAAGACTTTGTATTTCTTAATCAAACCCATAGCTTTGGTCTCCGTAACTTGAGAATTTCCTTCGGGAGTCATTCTTAAAGAATCAAATATAGACTTAGTTGAGTCTCTATTTGTTATCTTTTCATACTCAGTATAAGAGATCACATTCAACAAGATAATTATTTCTTTATGATGATTCTTATAATCTTTCTTTTGTTGTTCATTCATAGATTTTCTTTCAAGTTTATTTCCACTAGCATCTATGGGATGTTCGTATCTATCAACTACTGAATCCCAAAGATCAACGCCATGACCTAGAAAGAAACTTTCTAGTCTATCTTTCCAATAATCAAATCTTCACCATCAAAGATGAGAGGTTTAGCATTGCAGTTGACTTTATCAGGCATTACAACAGCAGGTGGTGGAATAGCCATAGTGTTTTTAAAATGTCTGGATCTTTATCTGATACGGTTAAGTGTTTGATAACAATCACTACCAGAATCAGAGCTCTGATACCAATTAAAGGTGCAAGAAACACAATAAATAGGTGGGTTTGAATTGAGTTTCTTAAAATATAATTTCTTGAAACTCAAACACCAACTCTAAATAGAAGAATAAAAATAAATGAACACGATTATTTTTATCCTGGTTCACTGTTAACGAAGTTAATCCTGTAACACCCTCTAAAACCCCGTAGAAATACAATAGAAATCAGAGTAAATAAAACATGCATTCAAAACAAGGGTGTCACACATACTCCATACATCACAAATCCATATCATGCTCAATAACACTTATTTAAAATTCATACTTTTCATATCACTTCACATAAGTATGTCACAGCGAAATCACTTTCATTAAGAATCTCATAATATTCAAGTCTCAAATAAACTTCATTCATTTAATTAACTTAGACATAAAATCCACTTCACCATATAATTCAATAAAAATTAACAAAATAAAATAGAGTATATAAAGTATGTCTCCAAAAACATGAATCCAAACATTTCCATAGTATTACATGACCAGAGCATGACTCAACTCAAAATAAATACGAAAATAAAATAAAGTATCTCTTCTACAGCTACTCTCTTGCTCAAGCAACTCTAATCATCAGTACCTGAGCGGTGTCGTATAAAACTTCATTCTAACAGAAAGGTGAGAATTCACATAATTATCAAGAATCATATAATAATATATAATGTTTAGCATACATGCATATAGATCATATTCTCACACTTCATATGCTTTATAAAACATAACATCACCCAATTCATCATATTGTTCACAAATATATGCCAATAATTCACAATTTCATAATTTTATTAGTTTCACATAATCTCATATTATGACATAAAACATCATGTGACTTAATGCAAGACTTAAATGCAACTCATGCATGTTGTATCAATCACTTTTATTATTTTTCGATTTTTACTTTAAACCGGGTCCGTCTTCTAGATCAATAACATACAAAAGTCCGTCCTTTAAACTTCAAACCTCTTTCTAGGTTTGGGACAAGTCACTAGCTTCCACGAAACTAAAGCAAGCACTGTCTTTTGACAAAATGATGCATGTGTAATTACAACAATCATATACAATTAAGACCGTCCTCTAATCTTAACTTTCATGCATATCTTCAATAATTCTTCACACTTGAATTATCACACAATTGCACATACAAACACATATTCATAATCATAGCATCCTTGCTCCAAACATCATTATCACACATAGCAATTAATACACAAAGTATCATCACAATACAACTTCAATTCACAAAACACACATCACTGATTAAACATATAATAAATAATCCATCATTAATAATTAAATTCAGTAATCATATAACTAAAAATATAATATATAATTATAAATCGACATAATACTCAAGGAACTCTAAACCATTCTACAAAAATCCCTACAACTCTAAAATAACTCTAAGGTGTTCAAAATTGCTCTAGTGACAACTCTTGTATATAAAAATAAATCTTATAGACTTAATTGGCCGACAGTCTGATTCAAGTAATAATAAAACAACTATAAAGGATTAAATACTTTTAATTTTAATTTTATTACTCATCAAATTTAACTCTAAACAATTCAAAAGTAACATTGACAACTCTAAACATGTCAGAGTTACGCAAAACAAATAAAAGTATGACTCTTAATAACTTAAAACAACTCTGATAACTTTATTGACAACTCTAATAGTATTGAAATTAACTTAAATTAGCTAAATAATCCAAATATTTATTTATAATTCAAAACTCCTAAAAACATTATTTTAATAATATTAAATTATTATTATTATTATAATAAATTATTATATATCGGAAACATAGTAATATAGTAACATGTTATATATTTGTAAACATAGGGGTGTAGTAAGATGAGAATGAACTATCAAATTATCAAGGTTTCATTGTTTTTAAAACACATGCTGCTATAATAACTGGAAATGAATTGACGCAAGCAATATATACATGATTAAACAAAGTAGTTACTACATCTACATCTCTCTATTATCGAAGTCATGTATCTATATGAATGAAAACTGATCATACAGATACTGGTACAAAAATTATATGAGTTAAATCACACGAATTTAACCACAATAAAATCAACAACACATCTATTTCTCCTAAAACACATGTTCATCATATTTAAGGATTGCTCATCAAAACTTAACAATTTCAAAACCATAGAAATTAAGGATTTCAACCTAAATATGTTTCTAGCCATCACACATTATCATAAAATTCCAATAATCATATGAGAACTCACCCTTACCTTAATTTCTTGATGAACTTTTGAATTCCTCCTTAGGTGTTCTTTTCCTCTTTATCCCTTTTCCTTTGTGTCTACTTTTGCCTCTTTTCTCTTTTCCTCTTTTCTAACCTAGTTTTCTTTTCCTCTTATACTCTTAACAAAATAACCCTAACCCAACAACTAATAGGGCCAATTACTCTTCACACTCTCACATATTCGGCCGAATTACTTATTATTCCACTACTTTCTACAATTCTCACTTAATAAAATAATTCCATCATAAACCGACATTATTACTAATTACTACTAATTATAATTTTATAGTTCAACATACTTTATTCGACTAACCCATTACATATAACACATATCAAATAATTCAAATAAAATCAATTACTCACAAAATCAATTAATTAATTATATAACTAATTACTAAAATTAGGGTGTTACAAATCCAATCCACCCGCCAATATAATTTTGCCTTCTCAATAAAGACTTAATCCACTATAACTAAATTGATTACAGAACCATAACAAGACTAATTGTCACTGTTGCAAACCAAAAAGAATAACTGTCAATGTCTTCTTGAGAACCCTGACTAAACCCCTAGTCTCTCAAGGAACAACCTCAAAGACAAATTGTCAATGACTTCTTGAGTATATAGACTAATACTTAGTCACTCAAAGAACAATCAACTCACTGTTGAATACAAGTTTTTGTGTTTAAAGGATTATTTCTCAAAAGTATATTACACAATATTGAAGTACATATAATAACGTAAAAGTGTTAAGCAAGTTAACGAACAAAAGTTTTTTGCTAACAAGTTAATGCACAACAACTCCTTGCTTTACAAAAATTACAAAGTTATTTTAGCAGTGCTTCAGAAACTTGAATAAGCGTGAGTTTCTTCAAATTTATTCAACGATTCCAATTCTCCCAAGTATTCTTTTTATAGCCAAAAAGAAATCTGTTGGAGGGTAGAATGGCAATACCAAAATTCCAATTGTCTTCTTGCACCGGTCAGTGAGAGTGGTAGACAACCTCGTATAATACTATTGTGCTTACACCATAAAAACAGCGTAGTGGAGGTGAGGTGATGTTGTACCTTGTAATATTACTCACGTGAACCCTTTTGACCTTCTCTTCTAAACTTCAGGGGCTTATGGATGTATAATGGTTGAAGCATGCGTAGAAGGATTAAAGCTAAGTCTCCAGAACAATGTCATCAAAATATTTAGAACTTGTTCAACCCGAACCTTGCCTTCAAGGTTTTCAGTACTTGGTCTTCAGAGTCTTCAAAACCTTTTCTTCAGAGTCTTCAAGACTTCGTTCAATATAGCCTTGTCTTTAGAAGTTGGTCTAGAGAACCGTTGATCTTCAGAATCTTCAGAACTCGTTCAACAAAACCTTGTCTTTAGAATATTTAGAACTTGGGAAAGAGAACATAGAATATTCAGAGCTTGAGAATATATCAGAAGCTCTAGTACAGAGTCACAATTATAAGCAATAAAACCAACATTCATTATAACAGTTGTTTTAAGACGCATTTTAAGCTATGAAACACAAACTTGTATTCTTCAGCGTGTTGAGTCCAGAATCTGACGACGTTGATAACACCAAACTACACCTTATATTTGACTTGATTAACATGTGTTTTATTATTGTTTTATCTCTATTTCCCGTATTATGTTGGTATTTATTTTGAATTTCAGGTATTTGACCAAATGGGAGTCGTACGCGAAGAAACAAAGTATTTAGATGAAAAATAGACAAAAATTGGGTTTTTTGCACTCAAGCGACCACCAAGGCGTTCACTATAGAGGTGGTCACAAGTGGTCCACGTACTAGCTGTCAAAAGACCAACTCAAAGCCACATTAAGAGCATTGCATTCGCCATGATGGGTGTGGCGGTTGCCATATGTTGAAATAGACAACAATTGCATTTTGGGCTTTACTTGGTCTCCAACCCCTCCCATTATCTCCTAAAAAATCTCCCATGAATCCAGCGACTTCCCCACTTGATTTCTAGGTCTTGAAACTCTATAAATATGTATTTTCATTCACTTTTTGTTTCACCCAAGCTTAGCACACTCTTAGGCATATATTTATCGATTAAAGCTATAACTCGTCACATTAAGGGGTTATAACACTATTGAGGATCGAGTTTGTGTTGAGTTTGGAATAACTTTTATCGAAGTTTTAATCTTTCCGTCATTTTACTTTCTGCATTCAAGTTTCAGAAATTTACTCTTATACCAGATTAAAGTCTCTTCGGAGCAGGTTTTTATTTATCGCATTATAATTACTTTAACGCATTATTTATTTAATCACGTGTTCTTATACTTTAATTCTAATTGCATGTTTAATGTTTTATTCAATATGTCTACTATGTTTTATTTCATGATTGAATCAATTATTTTATCGCATGTTACACACATGTCTAGCTAAATTATAAGTGGTAGAATGGGAGGACCGTCAATTAGACGATACTCTAAATTATTATTCTTGAGAAAAGCTTATGAGGCTGTTTTTGTTTTAATCGCAACTTTTCTAAACTTAAAATTGTCAGTTACTATGAAAGTAGAACCATTTATACACCGAGTTAGATCGAAAGTCGTCCGGTACAAAAGATTAAGGTTGTTTAGTTTTTAATTGATATAAACCGCGAAAGCTATTTGTTAATTAATTAGAAAGGTTAGTATTTTAATAAAGTACTTTTGAACATATTTTCATACGCGTTTGTAAGTTTAAGGTACGGTTGGCAGAGCGAATGTCGGAGACCTTTTAAAGTCTTATTTTCCTATCAAAACAAATTTTCATCTGAATAAAAGAAACTTATTTCTAAAAAAAGTTTTACTTCTTTAAAGTAAAATGTGTCGGGAACGCGACAACGAGTGGTATAAATTAGAGAGTAAAATCTAGTTCTGATTACGCGACAATGACGATTTCTTTTTAATTAGTTCTTTTTCAAAGAGGAAAACATTGTCCCATAGGTAATTCAATTTAAGAACAATAAGAGCATCAATGAATTGATGAGATCTACATTCGAGCATTACACTTTCTGAATTAATTTGTATTATTTTATTTCATTCTGTTTTCATAATCCAAATGCTTATTTTTATTCGCCTTAGATAAACACTTTAGCAATAGGTAACGATAGGTTGACTATTAGGTCTCTGTGGGTTCGACACTCTTTATATTACTCTGATACTTTTTGTGCACTTGCGAAATACCCCATCAAGTTTTTGGCACCGTTGTCGGGGACCAATTACGTCAAATATCGTAACTCCGTTGTTACACCGTCTAGATTAAGGCACAATTTTCGGTAAATGTGAAGAACTCACAGAACTGGAACTTTAGAAGATCCAATAGCCGAATAAGAAAGATACGCATGTACGAGACTTTTGCTCCGACGAATCTGAAGAGCAATGGAATACGAACAATACCATAAGCCACTTAAGGAATTCTCTTTACCTTTTAATGAAGAACCTCATTCAAGTATTCTCAACCCTACGATTGCGACTAACAGTTTTGAATTGAATTCCTCTTTGCTGCAAATCGTGCAATAAAACCAATTTGCTGGTCTCCCAACTGAGAACCCTAACCAACACTTGAAAGTGTTTATTCAACTAGCTGACACATTGAAAATAAATGGTGCTCCTCCTGAAGCTATACGTCTACGTTTATTCCCTTTCTCCCTCAGAGATAGAGAAAGATCATGGCTAAACTGTCTCCCAGCAAATTTTATCACCACCTTGAATGACCTGAAGAAAGTATTCCTTGCTAGATACTTTCCACCAAGTAAAACCACTGTCTTGTGAAACCAAATAATCTGATTTACTCAATAAGATGTTAAATCTCTCTTTGGTTCTTGGGAAAGATACAAAGAGCTGTTAAGATCCTGTCCACACCATGGACTAGGGCATTGACTGATCATTCATACCTTCTATAATGGACTTTTATAAAACACTAAGATGACCATTGACGCTTCCGCTGACGGTGCACTGATAAATATACCATACCCCAAAGCCTACACACTCGTAGAGGACATGTCTTAAAACCATTACACATGGGGAACTGAACGAATAACAATAAAGAAGAAAGAAACAAAAGGAGGTATATATGAAGTCGGTAGCCTAGACCATATGAAAAGGAAGATAAATGCCTTAGCAGAAAAGTTTGAAATATTAGTCATAAATCCTATAACCACCACAGTTGTAGTACAAACTGGATGCAAAATCTGTGGAACTCAAGCACACATCACCACAGACTGTAGTCTTCTAGCGGAACCAAGCCCATATCAGGTCAATTATGCCCAGGGGAACCCATATTCAAACACCTATAACCCTGGAAGGAGAAATCGCCCAAACTTCTCTTATAAGAACAAAAATCCTATCTAAAACACTAAACCTCAAAGACCACAAGGCTTTCAATCCCAAAGGCCGACACAGCCTACTCAAGCTGTGCCACAGAAATCAAACCTAGAGACGATCATGGAAAACTTCATTTTAACTCAAACTTAGCAAAACAAAGAATTTATGAATCAAAATGTTCATATAAATGAGTTGATTACATAATTAGGCAACAGATTCGATTTTGTGGTAACCCATAACAAGATGCTTGAAACCCAAATCTCTTAAATAGAACAACAATAAGCTGCTCAGGCCATGTCGGGAGGATTATTCCCTGGACAACCTCAACCTAACCCTAAAGGCAATGCTAAAGCTATTTCACTACAAACTGGAACTGCATATGATGGACCTTTAAACCCTAGGTTTAACAACAATCTGACAAAGATACCCGAGCTACCAAAAGAAAATGGTGTGAATACACCAGACAACCCAGTGGTAGAGAAACCAGTCGGACCAGAGAAGCAAAGAGAAGGAGAAGTCAAAGATAAAGGGGCTGAAAAAGATAACCAAGCGTATGTATCACATCCTCCTTATAAGCCACTAATTCCATATCCGCAACAGCTTAAACAAACCAAAAATGACGCCCAATATAAGAGGTTTGTGAAATTAATTGAAAAACTCCATGTAGAAATACCTTCCACTGAGGCTATAACCCAGATCCCATCTTATGCTAAATTTCTGAAGGACATCTTGACAAATAAACACAAGCATGATGACCCTAAACCATTAGAATGCAATGCGATTGCTGAGAATAAATTGGCCAAAAAGAAGAAAGATCCTAGAATCTTTTCCATACCTTGTGTGGTAGTAAGACATATCATTGACAATGCACTATTGGATTTAGGTGCTAGCGTGAGTTTAATGCCACTAGCTGTCTGTAATAAATTAAATCTAGGGGATGTACAACCAACAAGAATGTCCCTCCAACTAGATGATCGATTAGTTAAGTATCCAATTGGTATATTAGAAGATATTTGTTGTACCCTAAAATTTTCCCTCTCACTTATCAAGTATTTTCCCACAAGATCTCCTTTGGTTCAAGACTGCACAAGGTTTGATCAGCTCAAGACACCTCCTTAAGCACTGATGACTAAAATTAGGGTTTGAGATTGCACAAGGATATTTGAACTTTCAATGCCTCATATGACTTTCATGGATCATTATGGACCCCCAAGATTACTTATGTCAAGTTTCAAGCCTTGAATCACTATTTTGCTCAGTCAATTGAGCAGTTGACCTAAAAATCAACTGTATTGAGGAAAAAGTCAACTATGGCCAATTTACAGTCAAACTTCATAATTGTTTATCCACATCAACATTATAAACTTATATTTATCATTTGATCAAGTTTGGACCATAATTCTTCAAGAAATTTGATCAAATCATCAAAAGGGCAAAATGATCAAAATTAGGGTTTTGACTAAGAAAGGGCAATTTCTGATTTTTTACCTAGCAAATGTTTAATTGGTTTGAGGCATGATATCAAGAGTTCAATTGCATCATTTTGACCTAATGGCATGACCCAAAATATTGCTCAAGATCAATTGGATTGATAGTGAATTTTCAGTCAACTGATCAAAAGTCAACTGTACACTAAAAAGTCAAACTTTGACTTTTTGGTCAAGATCAAGTGTCAAAGATCACAATTCATCAAAGCATGTCAAAATATGAAACTTATTCATCAAGAAATCAAAAATTCGAGATTTCATTTTGAAAAGTCAAAGTTTTCTAACTTAGAAATTTTTCTAAGTGTCTAAAACTTCATGTTTTTTCACAACTTTGAGCCAATTTTTCACCATGATGCAAGATGATTCAGAAGAAACTTTCAACATGAAAGTTGTATATCTCCATGAGATCTACAACATTTATTTACACAACTTCTTCTAAAAGTGCTTGGATCTCAAGTTATTAATTCATGAAGTCATAGTCTTGAAACTAAACACTTAGTCAAATTGTGCCCTAGTTTAGGCAGGATTTTGACTTAACTTCATGGAACTTTTTCATATAGTTCCAAGGGTAATTATCAAAAGTGATTCAAATAAGGGTTGTAGATCACATTATAAGCTTTCCAAAATATCAAAGAACTCCTTGAGATCATTCTTGAGCATGGAGAATCAAAGAGAGGAAGTTAGGGTTTTCAAACTTGAATTACAAGTCATTTTTGATGAACAGATGAACTAAATCCATACTAGGCTGCATAATATTTGCTTTGAAGGCCTCAAACTTGTTTTCCACTCCATAATTTAGTATTTACACAGTTGTTAGAGCTTTGATCCAAGCAATTGAACTATTATCTAAGTTGCATTTCCATTAATGACACAAAGATAACATTGCCATTCTTGTAAAGCAAGCTTTTTGCATAAAGTCCATTCTTGAGCCTCTAACTTGTTCCCTCTGATCAAACTCCATCCACAAAGTCAGGAGCAAGTATGTTTAAAGCATAACCACTCTATCTTAGCAAGTACACAAGGCTTTGAAACTTGAATTTCTCAAAAATCACATGTTATGCATAAACTTGTGATTTTGAATTATGATCAACAACAAGTCTCCAAACTTTTTGCTTATAAATAGAGTCACTATTTGTGAGCTAGGACACGGGCTCAAGCACCCTAAAACACTCCCAAACTCCCTCTAGCCATAAATTACACAAAAACCCAATTGATACACAGTTCTGACCTTAAACTTGTATCTCTCATTTCCCTCGTGCGTTTTCCCTCAAATTCATTCCTAAAGCTTTCTTACATCAAATACAAACCATCCCTTCCCGTGTTTCATAACTGTAACTCCATCTTCATCAACCTCCATAACCAAAAACAAAGCTCTGTAAGTTGACTTCTCCAGACCATTTCAGCCACCCATTGTTCAAGCTAATCATTGCATTAGCTTCCTGGGAACTTGATGAAGCTAACCTGATCATTTCAGCACCTTGAATCAAGCCCATTTGCATTTCACAATTTCCAGTTTTGAGGTATTTTTATTGAAATTCTATCTTTATATTTAGGAATTGTTAGGCTTGCATTTGTGAAGATACAATGTAGACATCATTGCCCTGAAGTTGTACATGTCCATGGATTTCATTTATGTTGATTGAGCTAGGAGAATTTTAGGTTTTAATATCTGAAAATATTTAGGTCAGAATTTGGTACTTTAAAAAATTCTCATTCATCTTTGATTTATAGTCCATGATATTTATATGGTTCGGATTCGTATGAAAAAATGGAGCAACTTTCATGTTTACATTTTTGCAAATGGTTGAGAAATGAGCAAGTTGCAAGGCTTTTGGTTGGAGGTTGAAGATGAAGTATATTTAGGGCAAGAGTTGTGTTATATATTTATGGTTTTACATAAGTTAATGGATGTATCACCATCCCAGTGGTTAAAGCGCGCCCCTGTCACCATGAGGTCCTGGGTTCAAGCCCCAGCATGACCTTTTTCCATTTTTTCCACTTTTTTGATATTTTTTGTGTTTTTGCAACGTCTGGACCATCCTTTGGGACTGACCTTTTTTTTCTCACAATACCCCCTGTTTCACTTATCAACCTCCCTGACTTATTTTTATTTTATTTTATTTTTTTACTTTTTTATCTTTTATTTATTACTATTATTATTAATACTATTATTATTATTATTATTATTATTATTATTATTATTATTATTATTATTATTATTATTATTTTTCATTAATCATGAAAATCCAAAAATATTTTATTTATTATTTACACTTATTTATTTTATTTTCTTGTAAAACAAAAACACTAAAAACATTTTCTTTTAACAAATTAATTTCTTTTTTAATAATCAATATTTAGACTTAAGTTTAATTATTATATTATTTACTTGTAAATTAAAATTAACTTAGAATTTAGGTTTCTCTTAATTAATTAATTTTCTCATTTTATTTTTATTAATTTAAAACTTTTTTCTTAAAAACCCTAAAAGTCATTTTTAACTTAATTTCTTTCTTAATTAGTTTAAACTTAATTTTGTTTAATTTTCATTAATCATTTTTTTTAATTAGGTCAAGAATAAACCCTTTCATAAAATAACAAAAAATCATTTTTCTTTTTTACATTTGCATTTTTGCATTTTATTCTTATTTTGTACATTTATTCAAATTCAATATGGTTGTAATAATTATTTAGATTTAATTTTTTGCAATATTCCCCATTCATAAATTTGTATACAAATGCTAGTAAGTAGGGTTTTGTATGGAAAGACTAAAACCAATCAATAGAAAACCCTAATCAAAGACAAATCAAGCATGAAAATCAATACACTTGCACACAAGCACCCCTAGGGTAAATCCACTTGGTTGCCTTACAAAAATGGCCATAGTCCCTCGATGACGCTATCAAAATTTGTCTTTCAAAATAATCTTAGTCCCTAAAGAAAAAGGCTAATATATCTTCCAAACATTGCTAATCTTGGTTATACGATGACCCACGCCCGTCCCTTTTACATCCAAAGATAGGGTTACTTACCAAATCAATGGTAAGATAAAAATGTCAAAGGAAAGAGGAAGTGAACATGAAAGACTTTTTGAGTAGGTAAAATGTTCCTAGTTACTTGCTCTATTTAAAAACAAAAACATCCTTGCTATTTTCAAAACAAACACTTACAGTTCCAAAACATCTTTTAAAACTTGAAAACATTTTCAAAAGATCAACACATTTGTATACATTCTTACGAACGAGAATCATTACAAAGTTTGCCTAAACAATGGCCTCTTTTCAAAAATACTTTCAAAAAACACACAAAGCATATTTTCAAACAAATGAAAGTGATCTAGAAATTAACTAAGAGCCCATGGAAAACCATGGATGAAAAGGGTGCTAATACCTTCCCTTTTCATAATATACCCCCTGAACTCAAGAAACAGTCTCAAAGGTCTTTCCTGTGCTTTTTCACCTTTCCTTTTGGATAAAAGAAAAGTCTGTGGCGACTCTTGCTAACCGCAACATTTATGATCAAACGCAAAACACCCAAGTAAGTTCTCCCACGTATCACAGAACTGGCGACTCTGCTGGGGAAAATTCTAAAAGTGGGGTTACCTTAGGGTTAGATCATATTTAATTGCTTTCATTCTTTGACTTGTGTGCTTTACTTTATGGTTCTTTGTTTGGGTTTGAATCCTCTATCCAGATTTGGGATACCTTATAAGTAAGTAGCAATACGTTGTGGAAACTGTGCGGGGTATACCGACATGGTCTAAGCAATAGCTACGTTAGTGCGACATATTTGTGGGTACCAGAAGCCCTTGAGTAGTCAAGGAGAATACGGGGCCGCTGAGTGATGTCATGAAGCACTAATGAACTTTTAGAACCTTTACTTGACTAACTTGGCCATTAGGACGTAGTGAGATGACCGACTTTGGTGCAGTCCGAAGTTGGTAGATACTCGATACTACACTCATTAAGGTTTGGTTTTTTAGGATATTTCGGTCGCCATTAAAGAGGCTTGCGCTGAAACAATGCCCAAAGAAACAAACCAGTGATATTGAGCTCCTTAGAACCCAGTTACTATTGCTAGGACAGGTTTGAGCCAACTAAACTTCAAGAGGGTACTTACCTATGAGACTCCATGCAAGCCTAAACCTAAGGACTTGTTTTCTTTTTTGTATATATATACTTGTACATAACACCATAAACATCATAACGTCATACTCATATTCACTAACCATTTTAAGGATCTTGGGATTTATCTTTGTTCTATTTTGTAGGACATGGATTCTATTCGCAGGAAAACTATTCAAGTCAACCTTGTAAGGATCCCTCCTCAGCTTAAAGAGCTGGCATCAAGGATTCCTGAAAATTCTCCATTCATCAAAAGACATGGTCGCCTACTAAACTTGGTTACCTACAATACTGATGAAGACATGATGAAGGTGCTCTTTCAGTTCTTTGATCCTTTACACCATTGCTTCACATTTCTCGATTATCAACTTGTGCCAACTTTGGAAGAATTCTCCCAACTCTTGAGGATTCCCATTCTCAATCAACTACCTTTCAATGGTATGGAAAGAGATCCAAAGCCAGAAGAGATTACTCAATCTCTACACTTGCAACCATCTGATATCATAACTAATTTGGAAACAAGGAGTGGTGTCAAAGGTTTCCTAGCAAAGTTCTTGTTTGAGAAAGCCCAAAACTGTTGGAACTCTTTGGATTTGCAAGATTTTGAGGAAATTGTGGCTCTCCTCGTCTATGGAATGGTTTTGTTTCCAAATCCTGACTAACTCATAGATGTGAACGCCATTAAAATCTTCATGTCTCGTAACCCAGTGCCTACTTTGCTAGGGGGCATCCTACATTCTTTTCACACTCGCGGTATGAGGAAAAGAGGTATCCTTATGTGTTGTACTCCTCTTTTGGCAAGATGGTTTATTTCACATCTTCCCCAATTTGTATTGAAGAACGAGCAAGGTTCAAGGTTGTTACATAGGTTGATGACACTCAAACATTCATACATTCATTGGTGTTCCCGATCTACAGAAAATATTACTATTGTCGACCGTTATGGAGATTTCCCTAATGTTCCAGATCTAAGAAAATATTACTATTGTCGACCCATGCTTAGCCTTAAGACAGTTTGGTTACGCCCGAAGGGATGGCCCTCATGAGATGCTTATTCAAGGTTTAGTATTTGACTATGAGAACGACGATCGAGGTTATCGCCATAGATTTATCCGAGCTTGGAGGATGTTAAACAAGGTAGATAGAAAGATATTGGGGCATAAGAATTCCATCCCTCTTGAGTCTTACCTCAAATGGGTACGAGCTCGTGCTCATAGTCTTATAATGCCTTACCCCTCCATTCTCCCAGTAATCATGGATCCTGTTGTGGAAGGAGATGTTCCATACACTATCCTACATCCTGACATGCCCACCTCTCTTGAAGACTTACAAAGGGATTGGATACAGCTTAAGGGGGAGCGAGACACTTTTGAGGCCCAATTCTACGCCAGCGAGAAGAAGGTTTTAGAACTCACTAGGAAACTTCATGAGGAGTGGAGCCTGAACGCCTACATCGCACCAAATAGGATGCGTACAACGTTTTTATCTTAGAGTTTTTGTATTTCTTTGTAAGCCCAAAAGAGGCATGATGTACTCAAGCTTTAATTTATTAATGTAACGTGTGTTCCTTTTTGGTCTAAAGCAAATTTAAATCCCTAATTTCCTTGAAATCATTACATATGCATTTACCATTCATCATAACATAAGCAGGTTTCTTACAAACAAGTCTCCTCATCTTTCTACTGTTTATTTCAGTAAGATGAATCTCGAGCAGACAGTGAAAGACCTCCAGGTGCAGAATGCTCAGTTTCAACAGATGTTCTTGACTCTAGCCAAAAGACAAGAGGATTTGAAAACTTTGTTGGTTGAAGAAAAGAAGAAGAAAGCAAAGAAAATAACTGGAGTTATGAATATGGGAAGAAGGTTCTAAGGACAAGCCAGACGGACCCTAGACTTTGCAACGTCATCTGGTGAAAAGGATAATCAATAAGTGAAAGGCAAGGAAGTAGTTGTCCAGCCAGAATCTGAAGAGTAAGAAGAAGAAGATTACTCTGAAGAGCAATATCCCCCAGCCGACGACAAATACAAACATCTAGAAGAACGACTAAGTGCAATGGAAATTCAGAAAGTACCCGGGCTAGACTTTGAAGAGCTGGGTTTGGTGTCTGGGATTGTCATTCCACCAAAATTAAAGGCACTAGTGTTTGCTAAATACGATGGAGTTTCGTGTCCCAAAATGTATCTTCGATCCTATATGAGGAAGATATAGCCTCACACTGCTGACAGAGATTTGTGGGTCCATTTCTTTCAAGACAGACTATCCGGGACTCAACTGGATTGGTTCTATCAACTAGAGAGGGCCAATATCCATAATTGGAAATACCTTGTCGCTGCTTTTTATAAACAATATCAGTACAACACAGACCTTTCTCCCACCTGTACTCAACTCCAGAGTATAGCTATGGTTTCAAGTGAAGGTTTCAAAGACTACGCTCAGAAATAGAGGGACTTAGCAGGAAGAGTCTAGCCTCCCCTTTCTGAAAGAGAACTAGTAGACATGTTCCTGGGTACCCTGTCCAGTCCTTTCTTAAATCATCTAATTGGAAGCTCCTCAGCATGCTTCACTAAATTAATCTTGACCGGAGAAAGAGTGGAAGCTGGGATTAAGAGTGGGAAGATTCAAAAGGACGCATCCTCTACTGTCGTAAGAAAACCATTTATTGGGAAGAAAGAAGTTGGTGATGTGTATCCTCAAAGGAGTCAAGAAAGAACTGAACGCCGACCAATGGTAGGGGATGTCATGATCCCTAAGCCTTCACCTACTCAACAAAGGAACGATCAACCTAGAACAGAAAGACCAGTAAGACAATTTACCCGGATTAATATGACACTATCTCAAGTCCTGTCACATTTGTTGAGATCTAATCTGGTAACTTTGAAAGAAGCTCCGAAGAATCCTAACACAACCTCTCCTCATTACCATCCTAATGCTCGATGTGCATACCATTCAGAAAGTCCAGGCCATGATACTAACAACTGTTGGGCTTTGAAAAATAAGGTGCAAGACCTTCTTGAAGCCAAAGAAATTGAATTCGATGCTCCTGAGATCCCAAATGTTATCATTTCTCCTATGCCCAAGCATGGTCGTGGTGTTAGCGCTGTAGAATATGATATGTTTGTTACTTTTGTTGATGATCTTGTTACTCCTCTCCTGACTATCAAGAAAAACCTAATGAATGCCAGTTTATTTCCGGGCTGTGACGAAAGCTGCCACCTCTGTTCCTCCCTACCAACTGGCTGTCGTTTATTGAAAGCAGGTGTTCAACGCCTAATGGATGACACAGAGATTTTGTTTGAAAGGACTCCCATTCCAACCATTTCTTACAATGATGTTTCAATAGTAACAATTTCTGGCAATTCTTCTAGGGTCTCCATCAAAAGACCCGTTAGAATTACATCAGTTCCTAAAGTAGCTCCACTGATAATTACTATGCTTGGACCAATCCCGTATTCATCAGATAAAACTGTCCCATGGAATTATCGGGGCGATGTCTACTATCACGGCGTCAAGTAGGATTGGCCAGCTGTTGAAGACTCAATTTCTAAGAAGGATGACCCCGACATCAGCAACATTGCGGGAACCAGCAAGATAACCCGAAGTGGAAGAGTATTCTCCATAGAGATTGCTCCTCCAAAGACTGTTACCGGTCCTGTGATCATCCATGTTCCTGTTCCTATTTACATTATTACTACTACAATCCCTATAGTTACACCTGCTGACACTCCTACCACCGAGTCGACCGAGACTCGGGGCAAAGGAATTCTGGTTGAGCCTGTCCGGATGAAGGCGCAATCAGTATCTATCCCTGAGACCTCCCAAAAGGAGATGGAAGAAATTATAAAAATTATAAAGAGAAGCGACTACAATGTAGTCGAACAGCTAGGGAAGACTCCGTCAAAGATTTCCATGCTGGATTTATTGTTATGCTCCGAGGCTCGTGCGAAGGACTTGGTGAAATTTCTTAAAACTGTCCATGTACCACAAGAAACCTCTGCTGATCAGTTCCAAGAATGTGTGGCCAGCTTGACCGCAGATAATGGTTTAGGCTTTTCTGATGCTGACCTGACACCTAGAGGGAGGAAGCACAACGAGGCATTGCATGTCTCTGTCGAATGCAGGGGCACAACTTTGGCCCATGTCTTAGTTGATATCGGGTCTTCTTTGAATGTGTTGCCTAAGAAGGCTCTTGATAGACTTGACTGTGAAGGTTTGACCTTAAAACCTAACAATATAGTGGTAAGGGCCTTCGACGGTTCAAAGAGAATGGTGCATGGGGAGGTGGAAATCCCCATAAAAGTTGGAACTCAAACCTTTGATTCAACTTTTTACGTGATGGACATTCGCCCTTCCTATTCCTGCTTGTTGGGTCGACCATGGATTCACAATGCTGGTGTCGTTACCTCTACATTACATCAGATGCTGAAATATATAACCGAGGGGAAAATCATTACTGTCCATGGAGAAGAGGAATATATGGCCAGTCACTTGAACTCCTTCAGATACGTAGAATTGGATGGTGAATTCATTGAAACTCCATTTCAGCACTTCGAGGAAGTCCTACAAACTGTGGCAGTAACCAAGACTGTTTCCCAAGTCCCAAAGATTACAAGACCTCCACTAAAGATGTCTTCTCTGAAAGATGCTAAGGCAGTGATCGAAGAAGGTGGGTGTACTATTTGGGGCCAACTCCCGGATATCTCATACAAATTTGAAAATTTTGGTTTGGGTTTCACTTCAGGAGCCCAGAAAGCTATACGTCGTGCTCGTGCCGGGGGACCACCCTTGAAGATCAGCAACCACGAAGTCAACGCAGTGGAGGATGATGAGGACAGCTACGACCTGGAGGAATAGATTTTCCCAACTCTCAATGGAGGACTTAGAAACTGGGAAGCTAAAGATTTTGTCCCAATTACTTTTATCCAATAATAATTGTCTTTAAATTTTGTCGAACCTGTAATAATTAAACAATTCAGACTTTTAAAACCTTGTGTCTTACCCGAGGAACAACGGTCCATTTGTAAGGGTTGTTACCTCATTTTCATATGTCATCAATGAATCATGGACGTTTTTGCATACAAACTTTGTGTTCTTTGTCTCTCTTTTCTACATTTTTTCTTTCTTTCAAAGATAGCTATACTCTTACACACACTCACATTCAAAATGCAGATCTACATCCATTCGGGATCCCATGGGTAACGATTCTGCTATGACCTTCTGTGACTCTGAAAATCTAATCTACCAAGCCAAAGACGAAGGTGAGGAAGATTGTGAAGTGAAATTCTGGCAACATATACTTAATGTCACAGTGAATGTTATGACACGGTATCTGACACACTTCAAGACAGTAATTCAAAAACAGTAAAGAACACAATCAATTGTTAACCCAGTTCAGTGTGTAACAACACCTACTTTGGGGGCTACCAAGCCAGGGAGGAAATTCACTATAAGTGATATTAATTCAGGAATAAACCAACTAGTTTATCTCCTTCACTTAAGATCTACCCAATGCAACTTCAATCTAAGTTCAACTTAAACCTGAGTTCCTACTCACTCCCCCTCAATCACAGCAGTGATACTAAACTATTGTTTAATGAGATTATGAAGACACTCTTCAGTACACACACTTGATTTTGCTTCACAGCTTTAATCAAGTGGCAAACACTCGTGCTTCAAAGCTTTGAGTGATAAATAACCCTAACTTGATTTTGCTTCAAAGCTTTAATCAAGTAACACAAACACTCGTGCTTCAAAGCTTTGAGTGATACACAACCCTTACAATCAAATCCTACTCCAAGTCACTTATCACAATGATAATTGCTTGGCTCACAGTAGTTACAGCTATACAATCCCTTATTGATCTTCTGTCAAAAAGTGTCTTTCACCATTAATCTTCATGTGGAATATATAGGCCGACTATTCTTCAGTTAGGGCTTCCATGAAAATAGCTAGGGTTAACTAAAGTTAACCTAAAGACTTGGTCTTAGGCTTTCATCACACCAGATTAGGGTTAAGCAAGGTTAACCTAATGTCCACGTGAGCATTTGATCTGGACTGTAAACGCCAGCACATCAGATTCCTGAAAAATCTCAGGAATAACAAATCTGCACAAATGTTAGATCAGTACAGGATGTCTTAACATTGGTTATGACAACAAGAATCCTGTTCACTGATTTTGGTAGAATAAATATGATCATTGCTTAATGATCATGCTAAACACTCATATTGAGTAGCTCCTGTATGACATTCTTTTTCTGCAGAATGTACCTTAATCCCAGAATGTTATGACATCAGTCATGACATTCACAAAACTGGTTTTACCAAAAAAATGCCAACCAACAAACACTTACAAACTCCCCCTTTGGAAATTTTTTGGCTAAAACCCCTAAACAATCCTAAATAATCAGAGATTAGAATGCAGTAAATCAGAGATTAGAATGCAGCAGAATTTTTAATAGCAGCTACCAAGTCTAATTCTACCAAAATTACCACAAAATCTTCTCCCCCTTTTTAGCCATGAAGAGGCCAAAGATACTTGTACTTTTAAGTTATACAGTCATCCAAAAGGAATTATAAAAACAAACACAGAAATAATAAGAAGTCATTTGGCAGTAACAATATCCAGCAGCAATCTTTTCAACAATACTGATCTTCAGGCACTGTCATCTTCCCAGGAAGCACTATCTTCAGCATTATGCTGGTCTTCATCAGCATCTTCTTCCCTTCTTTGTTCTTCATTCTCCTCCTGTTCTATTATAGCAATCATCTCCTCAAGAGTCCTTTTTCTTGTATCAAGCTCTCTGCAGGTTTCTTTTAGCACATCTATAACATCAGTTTTATTGGAATGAGATTTGACAGTTGATGTCTCAGCAGATGTCATAACAATGTCAGGGACATGTGTTCCCTGAAACAGTTTATAGTGCAAACCAAGAGCAGGGGCTCTTTTGCATACAGAGTCTTTTTCAACTAGTATATCAGGATACTGAGCAATGATTATACCATACAGGAGAGAGGGAAAAGCAATAGGGCATTTAATAGCACAGCTTCCAGCATGTTTTAATGTTTTATCAAAGATGTACTTGCCATAATCAAAGTTTGTCCTGGTTCCAACACCATAGATAAATCTTCCCAAACCTGTGGAAATGGTGGATTTATGGTTGGTGGGAACCCAATTAGCTGCACCTATTTTGTGCAGTATGGCAAACTTCATGCTCAGCTTGCTCGCATTTAGCTTCCCTTTCAAGGGCCAGTTCTTGACTTACTTGGCAGTGATGGTTTGACAAACTTGGTTGTCAGTAACTTCCAGCTTAGGACAAGCATCATCAGGCCTCCCTAGGAATTTGTTTATTACAGAAGGAGAGAAATTTACCTTCCTTCCTCTCACACACACACTCTTAAAATCAGCTGACTTTCCATCAGCACACCCATCAGATAAATTTACTATGAATTCTTTGACAAGAATCTCATAGCAGTTGGAAAACTTGACCACAATTTTCATTAGACCAGCAGTCTTGATTAGATCCATGATTTCCTTACACTCAATAACACTGATGTTCATCTCTCTCTCCAAGGCAATCCTTTTCAGAAACACATACTTCCACCTGTTTGCATTTTCTGGATGGTGAAAGGAGATGTTGTCAATGGCAACTTCAGGGAATTTAGGCATTTTGCTGGAAGAGGGTTTCTTCCTGAGAGGAACATTGCTTTCAACATCAAACTCAAAGTCTGATTCCTCATCAGATTCAGAGGGTTCAGGATCCTTCCTTTTCTTGGCTATTGGTTGTATCAAAGGTTTTGAGAGACTACCAACAGGTACTCTAGCTTTTACCTTCCCCTTCCCTTTCGACATTCCAGCTTTTCGATCCTTCTCAGCTTCTACTCTAGTCTTGTTCTCAGACCTGGTTTTCTTCTGAACAACTTTAGTAGCCTTCTCTTTGGAGGGGCTTTGGGCAGCATCCTGCTTTTCTTTTCTGCTCATCATCCTTCTAGCTATGCTAGGGTTGATATTAGCAATTAAATCATTATCAGAGTATTCTTCATCAACATCAATAACCGGGGGTTCAACAGCCTTGTCAGTAGGGTTCTGGTGATCATCATGTTTTTCTGGAGATTTCCTAATGTTGTCATTAGGTGTCTCAACATTCTGAGTGACATCTGGATTCATTTCTACATTAGGACTAGAAGTTTCTTGGTTCAAAGATACAGAAATGCCAGGAACAGAGTGATTCTCATTAAGAATCCTAGTGACTAGTCTAGCAATAGCTTGATGAACATAAGAAGATCCTTCCCTATTTGTTATTTCTGGAGGAACAGAAGATGATGGTTGAGAAGATTTACCAGATGGAGAGGCTTGTGATCTTCTTGCATGGCTGGTTCGCAGCTTATTGACCTTAGTGGGATCAGTTGCCAGTTCACGAAGAGGAGTTATCTCAAGAACATCAGTATCCATGCAGTTTGTGATTGCCCTAGGTTCGCTGTCAGAGGATGCGGAAGAAGCAGTCGCTTTTGAAGAAGATGATGATATGGATTGTTGAGACATTTTGATTGATTTAGAAAACAAGTAACAGCAAGAGCGAAATCTTCGTTTGAGAGAATGGAGATTGTTGCAGAACCGCGAGAAGAGGGAGATATATGCATGTCTATTCAACTTCTTAAAATTTTGGAAAGAAATAGGAAAACAGATGATTAGCCCAATCAGCATAGACTTAGCTAAAATATCTCTTTCATCCCTTGTTTTAAGCAAAATTAATTGCTACATCTCTTCATATTGGCAAATACCCAGCTTGCCCCTCAAATTTTCAAATTGACTAGCATCAATTGCCTTGGTAAAAATATCAGCCAGTTGTAGTTCAGTGGCAACATCTTCCAGCTTAATCACCTTTTCCTCCACAAGATCTCTGATGAAGTGATGTCTAATGTCAATATGCTTAGTCCTGCTGTGCTGTATAGGATTCTTGGAGATGTTGATAGTACTCAGATTGTCACAGTACAATGTCATGACATCTTGTGTGACATTATACTCAGTTAGCATCTGTTTCATCCAGATCATTTGAGAGCAGTTGCTACCAGCTGCTATGTATTCAGCTTCAGCAGTAGATAGAGACACACAGTTCTGTTTCTTGCTGAACCAAGAGACAAGATTATTTCCCAAAAAGAAGCATCCTCAAGAGGTGCTCTTTCTATCATCAGCACTACCAGCCCAATCAGCATCACAGTAACCAGACAGAATTGGTTCACATCCATGAGAGTACAACAAGCCATAGTTGTAAGTTCCACTCACATACTTCAGAATTCTTTTCACTTGGTTGATGTGACTTACTTTGGGTTCAGCCTGGTATCTTGTACATACTCCAACTGCGAAAGCAATGTCAGGTCTGCTGGCTGTTAAGTATAGCAGACTTCCTATCATGCTTCTGTACAAGATTTGATCCATATTTGCCCCACTTGTGTCTTTGGACAGCTTTAAATGAGTAGGTGCAGGAGTCCTTTTGTGACTGGCATTCTCCATTCCAAACTTCTTTATAATATTCTTTGCATACTTGATTTGAGACAGAAAAATTGAGTCTTCCATCTGTGTGACTTGCAGTCCAAGAAAGTAGGTCAATTCTCCCATGAGGCTCATTTCAAATTCAGCTTGCATTTGGTCAGCAAAATGTTTAACCATTTTATCTGACATTCCTCCAAACACTATGTCATCAACATAAATTTGAGCTACCATTATCTTTCCTCCTTCATTTTTGACAAAAAGGGTTTTATCCAAGCCTTTTTTCCTGTATCCTTTGTCAGTGAGGAATTTTGTCAATCTGTCATACCAGGCTCTAGGAGCTTGTTTCAGGCCATATAGAGCTTTCCTCAATTTGTAGACATGATCAGGACAGTTTGGATCCACAAATCCTTTAGGCTGTTCCACATATACTTCCTCATTTAAGTACCCATTTAAGAAGGCACTCTTTACATCCATCTGAAATAACTTAAACTTAAGGAGACAAGCAACTCCCAAAAGAAGTCTGATTGATTCCAGTCTGGCTACAGGAGCAAAATTTTCATCAAAATCAACCCCTTCAACTTGAGTGTAGCCTTGGGAAACAAGCCTTGCCTTATTCCTGGTGACAACTCCTTCAGCATCTGATTTGTTCTTGTAGATCCATTTTGTGCCAATAATGTTTGTTCCTTCTGGTCTAGGAACTAACTCCCATACTTCATGTTGCTTGAATTGGTTCAATTCATCTTGCATTGCTCCAATCCAGTATTCATCCGTCAAAGCCTCCTTAACATTTTTTGGTTCAATCTTAGAAACAAAGCAAGAGTTTGAGATGATTTCTCTAGATCTTTTAGTGACTCCATTGTTAGGGTCTCCTATGATGAGTTCCTTAGGATGATCTTTCTGAATTCTGATGGAAGGATCTTTGTTAGCTTCCTTTGATTCAGATTCTGATGAAGTGGTTTTAGGTACATCATCCTTTTTAGACCCTTGAGTTGAAGTCTCAAAGAATGTCTCAACATCATAGGGGACATCTGGTTCCTCATGATAATCATCAACTATGACATTTATAGATTCCATCATAGCTTTGGTCCTAGAATTGAATACCCTATATGCTCTGCTGTTGGTAGAGTATCCTAGGAATATTCCTTCATCACTTTTAGGATCCATCTTTCTCCTTTGTTCACGATCTGTCAGAATATAGCATTTGCTTCCAAAGACATGGAAGTACTTTACTGTAGGATTTCTTCCTTTCCATAGTTCATAAATGGTGGATGATGTTCCCTTTCTCAAGGTGACCCTGTTATGGACATAACAGGCTGTATTCATAGCTTCAGCCCAAAAATGAATAGGAAGTCCTTTGGCATGTATCATTGCTCTGGAAGATTCCTGTATAGTCCTGTTTTTCCTTTCCACAACTCCATTTTGTTGAGGAGTTATGGGTGAAGAGAATTCATGATTGATTCCTTCTGAGGAACAGAACTCATCAAACTTACTGTTTTCAAACTCCTTGCCATGATCACTTCTGATTCTGACAATGCATCCTTCTTTTTCTCTTTGAATTCTTTTGCACAGTTCCTTAAATACATCAAATACATCAGACTTTTCCCTAATGGAGTTAATCCAGGTGAATCTAGAAAAATCATCCACAACAACATACACATATCTCTTTCCTCCAAGACTTTCCACCTGCATTGGACCCATCAGATCCATATGTAGAAGTTCTAACACCTTAGAGGTGGTCAGATGTCTTGTCTTTGGATGTGACATTCTAGTTTGCTTTCCAACCTGACATTCACCACATACTCTCCCTTCATCAATTTGAAGCCTTGGAATCCCTCTGACTGCCTCCGTGGATATGATCTTTTTCATCCCTCTTAGATGTAAATGACCAAGTTTTTGGTGCCACAGTTTCACTTCCTTTTCTTCTTTGGCTATAGAGCATACAGAAGAGTAATTAGTGTTCTCAGACTCCCATAAATAACAGTTGTCTTTTGATCTGACTCCTCTCATTACAACTTCTTGTTTTTCATTAGTTACAAGACATTCAGACTTGGTGAAGTTGACCTTGAATCCTAAATCACATAATTGGCTGATACTTATGAGATTAGCAGTCAAGCCATTTACCAGCAACACTTCATTTAGGTTTGGAACTCCAGGGAAGTCCACGTTTCCAACTCCTTTGATTTCTCCTCTAGCACCATCTCCAAAAGTGACATAACTAGTAGTATGAGGTTTAACATTAATCAGAATATTCTTGATTCCAGTCATGTGTTTAGAGCATCCACTGTCAAAGTACCAGTCTTCTTTGGTAGAAACTCGGAGGGAGGTGTGAGCTATTAGGGCTGCAGACTTTTTCTTCCACTGATGAGCATATGGTGCCTTGTTAGACTTAAGTTTGACAACTGGGATCTGATTAGGATATCCGTATAATCTGAAGCAGAATGGCTTTATGTGACCAAACCTTCCACAATGATGACATCTCCATCTTTGATACTTTTTCTTCATATTTCTCTGTTCTCGATATTGAGTGCTATGTTGTGACATCTGCTTTGACATTTATTTATCAGGCCTGATCTTCTTCTTGACTACAGTAGGTTTCTTTGCAGCCACAAATCCTAGACCAGACTTGTTTCCCACATTTTGTCTAGCCTGAAGGATTTCTTCCAATTTGTTAGTTCCATTTGTCAACATCTTAACAGATTTGGTCATCTGATCAAGTTTTGAGTTTAGCATTTGAACTTCACCTTCGAGATGGTTTATAGTATCAGTGTCAGCCTTCTTTTCAGCCTCCAATTTTACTATGAGTTTTTTTTGTTTCTCATTTTGCTGGCAGACTTCAGCACTTCTGATACATAGCTTCTTGTAGGTGTCAGCAAGTTCTTCAAATGTCACTTCCTCATCACTGGAGTCACTATCAGAGTTACAAATACCAGCTAGTGCAGTAACTAGTTTGGCAGATTCTTCTTCAGAGTTACTTTCTGAGTCACAATCAGACCAAGTAACAGACATTCCTTTCTTTTGTTTCTTAAGAAAGGTAGGACATTCAGCTCGAATGTGCCCATATCCTTCACATCCATGGCATTGGATTCATTTGCTTTGATTTCCCTTTTCTTCAGACTTTGGTCTTCTGTTGGAGTCATAGGATCTGTTAATGTCAGAGGGAATGTTCTTGACATTTGACCTTGACTTTGGGTCCATTCTCTTGATGAGTTTGTTGAACTGCCTTCCAAGCATAGCTATAGCTTCTGAAATATTCTCTTCATCATCCTCCTTGTTTTCATCTTCAGTATTGGATACAAGTGCTATGCTCTTGTTTTTCTTGTCAACATTTTCACTCATCCCCATCTCAAAAGTCTGAAGTGACCCAATGAGTTCATCAACCTTCAAGTTGCAGATATCCTGAGCTTCCTCTATAGCAGTCACCTTCATTGTAAACCTTTTAGGCAAGGATCTGAGAATCTTTCTCACCAGCTTTTCTTCTGACATTTTTTCTCCCAATGCTCCTGAGGTGTTGGCAATTTCCAAGATGTTCATGTGAAACTCATGAATGGTCTCATCTTCCATCATCCTTAGGTTCTCAAATTTTGTAGTAAGTGTTGTACCCCAAAATTTACCCTCCTATTTTTCCACAAGAAATCACAGCTTCGGGCTTTTCCTGACTTTTCAGATTGGCTCAAGAATCAGTCAAGCAGACTTTTTCTTATCAGTCTATCCAAATTAGGGTTTTCATGGACTCTGGAACAGTTCAAGCAGATTATTAGGGTTTTGTTGAGTTTGGCCCAGGGTTTGATCAGGCAGGCGCTTCATTGACAATAAATCAAGAACTAGGGTTTGCACGCGCATTTTTAGAAGAATTTGAATCCACAGTGTCTTAATTAACTGTCACATGGTTTTGACGTTTGTTCAAGATTTCTGTCTAAACATCTGAGATAAAAGCTGAGGAATTTGAATTGAGAATTTGCAGTTGTTTGATTTAATCAATAAAAGGAAAGGACATATGGATGTTTGTTTGATTAACTGTGCATTGCTTATGTTTAATTGAGACGCCGAGTTTATTATTGATTGCAAGAAGACAGTGTTTATTAATTATTTATTTATTCTAAGTTAGAATAGTTGGGATTTACTTCCAGTTATTTTAATTTCAGAAACTTAAATAATTAAATGGACAGTGAATTGAAAAAGAATTAACTGACATAGAAGGATTTTTATTCATCTTTAATTGTTTGTTACAAATTATTATTTGAACAACTGTAAATTTATTTACATTTTGTTTACAATAATAATATTACAAATGGTTAAAGTAAAATAAAATTGCATCCTAATTTTTCTAAATCTTCATCCTCTATTGCTGCTCCCCATTGCTCAATTGATTTTCATCTGCAACAAAGAAAAGAAAAGAAGTCAGCACAGATGAAATCAAAAGCAGACAGTTAATTTAAAGACTCATCATTAAAAGTGATTGGCCGGAATCAGTTATTCACCCTCTCTGCAAATCACAAGAAAATTCTTGGTTCACAAAGAGGGAGAGAGGAATATGCTTGCAAAAAATATGAATGGCACAAATTCAAATTGTCAAACAAGCTGCATAGTTTAAAATGCCAAACAAACAGCATGTGCAAAATGTCAACAAAGCTGTAATTTCAAAACATGCCTAACCAAGTCCAAAAGGCAAACTGAACTGCACAAATTGCATACTGAAAAATGCCTAACCAAGTCCAAAATGTCAACCAAACTGTCAAAGATATCAAAAGCCAATAAAGCTGTCAACAAGTACAAGATGCGGAGGAAAGAAACATTGCAAGCAAGATATTCAAAATATCATCACTTTCCAGCCAATACTTTTTCAGAATAGTACAGTTAAAGCAATATAATATGCTTACTCTGTGGAGAGAGAAAAGAGAGAAAGTATAGGCTTACAGTACAGCAGGCTTGAGGACAAAGATATAAACAAATAAATATCAAAACACATGAGAGGGGCAGAAACACAAAGATATAACAAAAAAGCTTGTAACACCATAAATTGTTGCATAACAAGAACAACCTGCCTCAAGCCTAAATCTACCTCAAACACATAGCCAAAACCTGTTTCAACTCAAAAGCTTCAAGCCTAACCTGTTTCAAACATACAAAACCTGTGATTCAAAATACCAAACCAGAAGCTCTCAACCTGTCAAGCCTAAAACTTCAAGCCTGTAACCAAGCCTGAAGCCTGCTAACCTGTTACATAACACAAGCACATCAACCTGCCTGCAAACCTGTTCAAACCCTTAAGCCATACAAGCATACAAGCCATAAAGCCTATACAATACAAGAACCAGAAAACAAACTACACAAGCCATCCTGCATAAACAAGCCCGAAGCCTAAAACTTCAAGGCCTGTAACCTCAAGCCCTTATTCAAACCAGCAAATCCCAACCAAACCTGAAACTTCAAGCCCAACCAAAAAAAAGGCCAAAGCATTCAAACCAACAAAACCCTCAGAATAAATTCATCACAGGGTTAGCAATCAAAGTCCAAGGCAAGCTCAGAATCCAACGACAGGCAAGCTCAAGATCAAACAAATCAAAGCAATAACCAACAAAGCCCTCAGAGCTAGGCTCATCACAGGGTTCAACAATAATACTCAGATATCAAAAATCATCCAGAGCATCAGTATCAGAACTACAAGGTCCAACAACATCAACATTTCTCAGATTCAGAGGCAAACAGAAGAAGAGGAAAAGAAGAAAATAGGCAAAGGTTTTCAGGGATATCATCATAAAACCTAAAGAAAGATACTGAATACCAGATTTCCAAAGCTCACAGCTTCATACTCCCTCCGCCTGGCCGCCTGAGACGCGCCTCCAAGTCCGCCTCTCCTCCTCTCCAAGCAACGAACCCCAAAGGTATAACTCCTTTTCTTTTTTTTTTCTTTTCACACCTCATACAGAAAATAATAATAATCAAGATCAGAACACATAGAACAAATTAAAACATGCAAAGAGGAAGACTGAAAAACCTAAGACATAGAAGAGGGAAGCTGTTACCTTTTCTTGTCGCTGTTGTGCTCAATCATGGAGGGAGAAGGAGTCGGAGGTGGCGCTTGGTGGCCATAGGCGGGGAGAATTTTCGTTCAGAAAGCTTGAAGGGACGAAGAGGAGAAGAAGATGAGCGGCGCCGTTCTAAGCAACACTGTAACCCTAATCCAGTTCTGAGACTAACTCAATGAAACCCTAACAAATGTGTAAAATGTGTTTGGGCCTTGCCCCACAAAAGCCTAAGCCCATCAGAAAACAGGCGCACCCCCCCTTTTTGTTTCTTTTATTTTGATTAAGTGTTTGGGCCACCCTTTTTTCCTTAGAGCCCATTTAGCTTTTTTTCTCTTCTCTTCCTTTTTTATAAACTAATATTCTTTTATCATTTCCTTTATTTTCTTTTTATATAACTTAACTTTTTTTAAAAATAATACATTAATTTTTCATAATAAATGTATTTTAACAATACCTTTCTTATACCAAAAATATGTAAATATTGGATTAATTAGGTTAATAGATTTTTGGTCTTAAAACTCTTTTTTTTTTATATATAAATCTTTTTTGTATATAAAACATTAACAAAATACATAAAAAATAGATTTTTCTAAGTTGAATACTTTTCTATAACTAAAACATTTGTTTATACATATTAACAAAAACACAAAAAAGATAATAATACTTAATAAATACTTACTTAATTTTACATTAAGTTAAACGTCTTAGCCACTTGTAAATAATCACATACACTTACACCAATACATTTGCTTGTCTTTTATTCTTATACATTGCTACATTTTACATTGAGAATGCGATTCGATTTGGTTGTAAATATATTTGGACACTACTATCCTGATAAGTCTCATCCCCATTTGTAAATATTTGTACCCCCATCCCCGGATACTTATTTGTAATAGCTTAGACTTTAAATTCCCGCAATTTATCGCTTTCTATATACTGTATAGTAATTAGGGTTTGTATGCGAAGATTCAAAATCAACCGCTAGATAACCTAATACAAGACAAATGCATGACAATCAATACACAATTCACACTTGCACCTCCTAGGGTAATCCCGCTTGTTGCCTTCCAAAATGGGCCATGCTTGCATGTTGAGTTTCTTTGGCAAAACAAAAACAAAACAAATGATCATAGTCCCTCGATGACGCTTTCGAAGTTGCCTAAACAAATGATCATAGTCCCTTCAAGCAAAATTGCCAAAGACACTTGGCACCATTGCATTCATGGTCTAAACAATGACCCGCGCCCGTCCCGTTAACATCCTAACACAAGATTGTCCACCAAATACAATGGTGGAACAATACTGTTAAAAGGGTTAAAACATAGGAAAAATCTTTGAGTAAATTTAGGGGTAGACAACTCTGAGTTACTTGATCAACTTGCAAAACACACTTGCCTACTTTTCAAAACACACTTCACAAACACAATTTCCAAAACAACTTTCAAAACAACTTTCAAAAACATTGAAATATCTTTTCGAAAAGACAAACACCTTTGTAAAACATTCGAGTAAAGAATTGTTACAACGGTTGCCTAGACAAGGCATCTTTTTCAAAACATTTTCAAAACACACACACACACCACCATTTCAAGCAATTGAAAATCAAGGCAAGTGATCTAAAACAAGTAACTAAGAGCCCATGGATAACCATGGATGAAAAGGGTGCTAATACCTTCCCTTTTCATAATCTACCCCCCGAACCCACGAAACATCTCAAAAGGTATTTCCTGTGCTTTTTAAACCTTTCCTTTAGGATAAAATAAAAAGTCGGTGGCGACTCTTGTTAAACCGAAACATTTGCGAAAACAAACGCAAAACCTCAAGTCAGTTCTCCCACCGTATCACAGAACTGGCGACTCTGCTGGGGAAATAATTTAAAAGTGGGGTTACCTTAGGGTTTAGATCACCTTTACATACTTGCTTTGATTGCCTTGATTGCTTTACTTTTTGGGTCCTTGTTTGGGTTTGTTGTAAATCCTACACCCGGATTTGGGGCACCTTCTTAGGTAAATAGCAATAAAACTGTGAGGGAACTGTACGGGGTATACCGACATGGTTGAAGTAGTAAGCTATGTTAGTGTGACATATTTGTGAGTACCGGTAACCCTTGAGTTCAATCAAGGAGAGTACGGGGCCGCTGAGTGATGTCGTGAAGCACTAACGAACTCTTAGAACCTTAATTGACCATCTTAGCCTTTTTAGGGGTAGTGAGATGACCGACTTTGGTGCAGTCCGAAGTTGGTAGATACTCGATACTACATTCATTGGGGGTTGTTTTCTTGGAATATTTTGGTCTCCAGTTAAGTGGCTAAACCAAAACAATGAACACAGAAAACAACCCAATGATATTGAGCTCCTTAGAACCCGGTTTCTATTTTAGGACAGGATGAGCCAACTAACTTCAAGAGGGTACTTACCTACAAACCCCATGCAAGCCTAAACCTAAGGACTTGTTTGCTCTGTGTGAATATGATTACCTGTATATACACTTACTTGCTTCTGCATACATGTACATAACATCATGACATCATACCATAGCATTTTCAATAACCATTTCAAGGATCCCGAGGGTTCTTTTGATGCAGGGTCACGTTGAACCAGACGTCTACCAAAGGGCAGGAGGTTTCTCCTCTGAACAAATGTCATCAAAGATCAAGTGCAACAACTTGAATCAGGGGCTATGACCCACTTGACATGGTGAGCTTGATTCTCGTGGAAAGACATCCACCGGTACAAAGTTCTCCAATCAAAGATCGAAGTTCAACCTCTAACTTTCTCTTGTGTTTACCCCGAGAGATCCTTGAAAACATGCATTCACATATCATGCATTGCATCATAACAATTTTTCCTTTTCAGGTTTCCTTATTCTCCTACTGTTTATTTCAGTAGAGATGGCTCTGGAGCAGAATATCAAGGGCATCCAGGCTCAAAACGCTCAACTTCAAGAGATGTTCTTGAACCTATCCAAGGGACAAGAAGAGGTCAAGACGCTCCTCACCAGGGGCATGATCGTGGGAAATCCTGGGGACGACAGAGATGACCAGTGGGAGCTACACATTGAGATAGCCATATTGAAAGGGGAACTGGTGAGTCAGAGGGCTCTCATCCAGGGCTTGGCTCAAAGACAAGAAGAGCTCGGGGTTCTCGTCAACAAACTGCTTCGGGACAACCAAGTGGGACAAACAACTGGGGATGAATATCAAATCATCATTCCACCTTTTCTGAGACAAGAAGACAAGGGAAAAGCTCCTCAACTTGCTTCAGGGTCACAAGCCCAACAACATCTTACGTCTATTCAACAAAGACAGGGGCATCAGCGTAAGAAAGTCGCGCCTAAAAGACAATTCACCAAGATCAACATGTCGCTGGGTCAAGCGCTACAACGCATGTTGCAGGCAGGGCTGATTACATTGAAGGCTCCTCTCCGGAACCCAAATACTTCTGCTCCTACCTATCATGCCAATGAAAGGTGTGCATACCACTCCTATAGTCCAGGACATGACACTGATAACTGTTGGACCCTAAAGAATAAAATCCAAGACTTGATTGACGAAGAAGTGCTGGAATTCATGCCGGATGGTGAGATGAAAATCTTCCACTTTGGGTGCTCCACCTGAAATGACAAAGCTCGAACTGAGAGACTTTTGTTCCATTCGAATTTTAAAAGTTGTAATCTCTTTGTTATTCAAACAATTATCTATTAATGTCAAACTTTGTTTCATTAATGCATTGCATATGTTTGTCTTGATTTGATCCACTCATTTTCATTACACTTGAACTATGCTTTCTACTTTCTTTATGATATTTGACTCTTGATAAAAAGTTGCAAGCCTTTAGAGGGAGGATGACAAAACAATACCATAATCTCATACAGTATGCTTTTGAACAGACCTTGTTGATGATGTACAGGCATTTCTTTCAATTCCCAAACACTGGAGTTATAAGGAAGATAATCCCTAGTCAACCCCTTCGAGCCAAAGAAGTAGGAGTTTTCTGTTCTAAACAAATTGGAACCTTTGATTTAAACCTGGGGCAGGGTAGTCTCTCAGTTAATTCAAAAAAAAAAAAAGGTGCGCATTGAAGTCGCAAACTCTCAGTTCGTAATACAACGAACGACATAAAAAAAAAGACATTCCTTTGGAATCAAAAGACAGTGATGGTTCCTTATCTCATAGGCAGTCATTACCTCTCAAAAGAGAAAATCCCACTAAGCCAAAACCTATAAAGGAGGCTTAAGAAAGCTGGGGCATCTCGCTGACTGTAATCTCGAAAACAGGAACAGTCAGGCAAAAGTTAGGGATAACAAATCAAAAGAAAGAGGTCATTACAAATCCTCAACAACATGAAAAATGTTGCAAAATAAAAAAAGGAGAGGATGAATTCCCTCCAAATTCAACTGGTGAACCATCGCCAAAAGGTCGTTCCAAATTCAAATAGAATGCGACGCATAATTAACTGAGTTTAGGATTGAAGAACATCACGAAGAGCGGGTGGGTACAAATATACTTTGAGCCTTTATCCTTTGTTTCTTAAACCGTGAACCAAGCCACGATACAACCCTTCAAAAATCCTAATTGAAGCATGGGTTATTTCGAAAGCATAATGTTACAAAAAGGTATCCTGACTCCTGTAAGGCTTTGCCCTAAAATCTTGTGTTGATTTTGTCTTATAAAAAGTTTTCTGCTAAAAAACGCATTTTTCAAAACTTCAAGACAGACATAAACTTTGCATTGCTTGAATATCACTGTTTGCATTTAGCTTTTTGTTTGACAGTGGAGAAATTCACACAACGAATATCCGATGAACGAAAGCTCTCTCAGTGAACAAAATCAATTCAAAAAAGGATGACACTTCCATTGACAAAACTCCTATCAACTAGGGGGCATGGCATGTCACTATCCAGCACACCTGGGGCAGTCCAGTCAAGGTTTCAACAGATCTTTCAAAAGATCAGTTAACCTGGGGCAGTCCAGTCAAGGTTTCAACAGATCTTTCAAAGTTCAATTAACCTGGGGAAGTCCAGTCAAGATTTCAACAAAATCTCTCAATTGCAGATTAACCTAGGGCAAGTCTCCTTCACCATCACTTGGGGCATTCGAATGTCAATCTCAAGGGTTACGAACAGTCCAAGTTTCCTGGCAATATCACATGCATCTGATACTGGGGGCAGTGATGAAACCTCGCTAGCATACCTGCAGTCATGGGTTTATTTCCCCAACATTTGTCAAGGATTTATTCTCCAGAACAAATTACATTTCAACAGCATTCTTAACATATGCAGATTGATTGACAGATAAGGTTCCTTCATCTTTTGAAGTAGTAATCATCAAGGTTCCTTCATCTTTTGAAGTAGTAATCATCAAGGTTCCTTCATCTTTTGAAGTAGTAATCATCAAGGTTCCTTCATCTTTTGAAGTAGTAATCATCAAGGTTCCTTCATCTTTTGAAGTAGTAATCATCAAGGTTCCTTCATCTTTTGAAGTAGTAATCATCAAGGTTCCTTCATCTTTTGAAGTAGTAATCATCAAGGTTCCTTCATCTTTTGAAGTAGTAATCATCAAGGTTCCTTCATCTTTTGAAGTAGTAATCATCAAGGTTCCTTCATCTTTTGAAGTAGTAATCATCAAGGTTCCTTCATCTTTTGAAGTAGTAATCATCAAGGTTCCTTCATCTTTTGAGGTAGTAATCATCAAGGTTCCTTCATCTTTTGAAGTAGTAATCATCAAGGTTCCTTCATCTTTTGAAGTAGTAATCATCAAGGTTCCTTCATCTTTTGAAGTAGTAATCATCAAGGTTCCTTCATCTTTTGAAGTAGTAATCATAAAGGTTCCTTCATCTTTTGAAGTAGTAATCATCAAGGTTCCTTCATCTTTTGAAGTAGTAATCATCAAGGTTCCTTCATCTTTTGAAGTAGTAATCATCAAGGTTCCTTCATCTTTTGAAGTAGTAATCATCAAGGTTCCTTCATCTTTTGGAGTAGTAATCAAAGATTCCTTCATCTTTTGGAGTAGTAATCGTCAAAATTCCATCATCACCTGTTGGAAGTTACAACCACCAACAAGATAACAGACAACTGAAAACCTGTTTCTCTCAAGAATGAAGACTCTCATCCTTAAAACCTCAGAAGATTGGTATACTCCCAGTTTCGGACCGTTAACAGCATGAAGATTCTCATCACCTCTGAAGATTGGTACACTCCCAATTTCTGACCCCCAACAGAATGAAGATTCTCATTCTCAAAGTGGCATATAACCTGAGTTCTCAATTCCCCAAACAGAGTTTAACTTCAGGATCCTCAGCAGAACAAGAGCTTTCTCAAAGCTGATTTCCCCAGCCAGAGAGCCTTCCAGGACCTAATTCCCCTCAGAGTCAAGTTTCAAAATCCCCAGTGGAGCCAAAACTGTCAATCCCCAGTGGAGCCAAAACTGTCAATCCCCAGCGGAGCTAAAACTTCCAACTATCAATCCCCAAGCAGAATGAAGACTCTCATTCTCAGTTCCTCACAGGATATTCAGGTATTCCCCAGTGAAGATCTCCTCAAGGCAGGAATCCCAAGTAGATTGGCATACAACCCAAGCTCCTGATCCCCCAATAGCGGTCCCAGGACTTCTCATTTTCAACGATCAAAGGATTTTCCATCCCTTGCTTAGTCAAGGATTTACTTTCCCCGACAGCAGTCAAAGATGTCATTATCCAGGATTCATCTATCCTCAGCAAGACAGCTCATCAGCTTACATGCGCATTCATCACATTCATATCATAAACCTTGATATAACATATATACTGCATCATGCATTTCATGCAACATAACTTTGTGTTTCAGCTAATATTTTACCCTTTTCAGGATAAGATTAACAAGCCCCAACTTTTGAAAACAACTCATGGACGCTTCCCAACATGGATGCTGATCTATTGCTTATTCAATTTCAAGACTTCTGAAAACAGTTTACGAATTCTCCAGATATGGATGTTAATCTATCGCTTGTTCAGATTCCAAGACTTCTGGAAACAGTTCACGGGTTCTCCAGTAACGGATGTTAACTTATCGCTTGTTCATATTCCAAGACTTCTGAAAACAGTTTATGGGTTCTCCAGTAACGGATGCTAACCTATCGCTTGTTCATATTCTTCAACTTCTGAAAACAGTTCACGGGTTCTCCAGTAACGGATGTTAACCTATCGCTTTTTCAGATTCTAAGACTTCTGAAAACAGTTCACGGGTTCTCCAGTAACGGATGTTAACCTATCGCTTGTTCAGATTCCAAGACTTCTGAAAACAGTTCACGGGTTCTCCAGTAACGGATGTTAACCTATCGCTTGTTCAGATTCCAAGACTTCTGAAAACAGTTCACGGGTTCTCCAGTAACGGATGTTAACCTATCACTTGTTCAGATTCTAAGACTTCTGAAAACAGTTCACGGGTTCTCCAGTAACGGATGTTAACCTATCGCTTGTTCAGATTCCAAGACTTCTGAAAACAGTTTACAGGTTCTCCAAACACGGATGTTAATTTATCGCTTGTTCAGACTCAACTTTTGAAAACAGTTTACGGATGCTTCCCAACAACGGATGCTGCTCTATTTCTTATTCAACTTCAAGACTTCTGAAAACAGTTTACGGATTCTCCAAACACGGATGTTAATCTATCGCTTGTTCAGACTCGACTTTTGAAAACAGTTTACGGACGCTTCCCAACAACGGATGCTGCTCTATTGCTTATTCAACTTCAAGACTTCTGAAAACAGTTTACGGGTTCTCCAAACACGGATGTTAATCTATCGCTTGTTCAGGTGAAACTTTTGAAAATAGTTTACGGATGCTTCCAGATACGGATGTCAATCTATTGCTTATTCAGACCCTCAGTTCAGAGATGTTCCAAAACATGGATACCTGTCTGATACTCACTCACCAATGACATACAGTTCAATAATCACCTTCAGATGGCATCTATAAGCCCATCCTCATACCAACAATTTCCAGATGGCATCTCTAAGCCCATCCCCCGACAAGATTCTGTCACATTTCCAGATGGCATCTCTAAGCCCATCCCCCAACAAGATTCTGTCACATCTCCAGATGGCATCTCTAAGCCTATCCCCCGACAAGATTCTGTCACGTCCCTAGATGGCATCTTTAAGCCCATCTCCAAATGGCATCTTTAAGCCCATTCCCTCTACCATCACATCACCGAGTGCAAATTTTTTGGGCACTCTAGTGTCCAATCTCCTTTTACCTTCGAGTCGCGAACGGCAAACTTGCCAATCTAACTCTTCAGGTTCAAGAAGATTGAACAGGGGCAACTGTTGTACCCCAAAATTTGCCATCCTATTTTTCCACAAGAAATCACAGCTTCGGGCTTTTCCTGACTTTTCAGATTGGCTCAAGAATCAGTCAAGCAGACTTTTTCTTATCAGTCTATCCAAATTAGGGTTTTCATGGACTCTGGAACAGTTCAAGCATATTATTAGGGTTTGGTTGAGTTTGGCTCAGGGTTTGATCAGGCAGGCGCTTCTTTGACAATAAATCAAGAACTAGGGTTTGCACACGCATTTTCAGAAGAATTTGAATCCACAGTGTCTTAATTGACTGTCACATGGTTTTGACGTTTGTTCAAGATTTCTGTCTAAACATCTGAGTTAAAAGCTGAGGCATTTGAATTGAGAATTTGCAGTTGTTTGATTTAATCAGTAAAAGGAAAGAACATATGGATGTTTGTTTGATTAACTGTGCATTGCTTATGTTTAATTGAGACGTTGGGTTTATTATTGATTGCAAGACGACAATGTTTATTAATTATTTATTTATTCTAAGTTAGAATAGTTGGGATTTACTTCCAGTTATTTTAATTTCAGAAACTTAAATAATTAAATGGACAGTGAATTGAAAAAGAATTAACTGACAAAGAAGGATTTTTATTCATCTTTAATTGTTTGTTACAAATTATTATTTGAACAACTGTAAATTTATTTACATTTTGTTTACAATAATAATATTACAAATGGTTAAAGTAAAATAAAATTGCATCCTAATTTTTCTAAATCTTCATCCTCTATTGCTGCTCCCCATTGCTCAATTGATTTTCATCTGCAACAAAGAAAAGAAAAGAAGTCAGCACAGATGAAATCAAAAGCAGAGAGTTAATTTAAAGACTCATCATTAAAAGTGATTGGCCGGATTCAGTTATTCACCCTCTCTGCAAATCACAAGAAAATTCTTGGTTCACAAAGAGGGAGAGAGGAATATGCTTGCAAAAAATATGAATGGCACAAATTCAAATTGTCAAACAAGCTGCATAGTTTAAAATGCCAAACAAACAGTATGTGCAAAATGTCAACAAAGCTGTAATTTCAAAACATGCCTAACCAAGTCCAAAAGGCAAACTGAACTGCACAAATTGCAAACTGAAAAATGCCTAACCAAGTCCAAAATGTCAACCAAACTGTCAAAGATATCAAAAGCCAATAAAGCTGTCAACAAGTACAAGATGCAGAGGAAAGAAACATTGCAAGCAAGATATTCAAAATATCATCACTTTCCAGCCAATACTTTTTCAGAATAGTACAGTTAAAGCAATATAATATGCTTACTCTGTGGAGAGAGAAAAGAGAGAAAGTATAGGCTTACAGTACAGCAAGCTTGAGGACAAAGATATAAACAAAGAAATATCAGAACACATGAGAGGGGCAGAAACACAAAGATATAACAAAAAAGGTTGTAACATCACAAACTGTTGCATAACAAGAACAGCCTGCCGCAAGCCTAAATCTACCTCAAACACATAGCCAAAACCTGTTTCAACTCAAAAGCTTCAAGCCTAACCTGTTTCAAACATAAAAAACCTGTGATTCAAAATACCAAACCAGAAGCTCTCAACCTGTCAAGCCTAAAACTTCAAGCCTGTAACCAAGCCTGAAGCCTGCTAACCTGTTACATAACACAAGCACATCAACCTGCCTGCAAACCTGTTCAAACCCTTAAGCCATACAAGCATACAAGCCTTAAAGCCTATACAGTACAAGAACCAGAAAACAAACTACACAAGCCATCCTACATAAACAAGCCTGAAGCCTAAAACTTCAAGGCCTGTAACCTCAAGCCCTTATTCAAACCAGCAAATCCCAACCAAACCTAAAACTTCAAGCCCAATCAAAAAAAAAGGCCAAAGCATTCAAACCAACAAAACCCTCAGAATAAATTCATCACAGGGTTAGCAATCAAAGTCCAAGGCAAGCTCAGAATCCAACGACAGGCAAGCTCAAGATCAAACAAATCAAAGAAATAACCAACAAAGCCCTCAGAGATAGGCTCATCACAGGGTTCAACAACAATACTCAGATATCAAAAATCATCCAGAGCATCAGTATCAGAACTACAAGGTTCAACAACATCAACATTTCTCAGATTCAGAGGCAAACAGAAGAAGAGGAAAAGAAGCAAATAGGCAAAGGTTTTCAGGGATATCATCATAAAACCTAAAGAAAGATACTGAATACCAGATTTCTAAAGCTCACAACTTCATACTCCCTCCGCCTGGCCGCCTGAGACGCGCCTCCAAGTCCGCCTCTCCTCCTCTCCAAGCAACGAACCCCAAAGGTATAACTCCTTTTCTTTTTTTTTTCTTTTCACACCTCATACAGAAAATAATAATAATCAAGATCAGAACACATAGAACAAATTAAAACATGCAAAGAGGAAGACTGAAAAACCTAAGACATAGAAGAGGGAAGTTGTTACCTTTACTTGTCGCTGTTGTGCTCAATCATGGAGGGAGAAGGAGTCGGAGGTGGCGCTTGGTGGCCATAGGCGGGGAGAATTTTCGTTCAGAAAGCTTGAAGGGACGAAGAGGAGAAGAAGATGAGCGGCGCCGTTCTAAGCAACACTGTAACCCTAATCCAGTTCTGAGACTAACTCAATGAAACCCTAACAAATGTGTAAAATGTGTTTGGGCCTTGCCCCACAAAAGCCTAAGCCCATCAGAAAACAGGCGCACCCCCCCTTTTTGTTTCTTTTATTTTGATTAAGTGTTTGGGCCACCCTTTTTTCCTTACAGCCCATTTAGCTTTTTTTTTCTTCTCTTCCTTTTTTATAAACTAATATTCTTTTATCATTTCCTTTATTTTCTTTTTATATAACTTAACTTTTTTTTAAAAATAATACATTAATTTTTCATAATAAATGTATTTTAACAATACCTTTCTTATACCAAAAATATGTAAATATTGGATTAATTAGGTTAATAGATTTTTGGTCCTAAAACTCTTTTTTTTATATATAAATCGTTTTTGTATATAAAACATTAACAAAATACATAAAAAATAGATTTTTCTAAGTTGAATACTTTTCTATAACTAAAACATTTGTTTATACATATTAACAAAAACACAAAAAAGATAATAATACTTAATAAATACTTACTTAATTTTACATTAAGTTAAACGTCTTAGCCACTTGTAAATAATCACATACACTTACACCAATACATTTGCTTGTCTTTTATTCTTATACATTGCTACATTTTACATTGAGAATGCGATTCGATTTGGTTGTAAATATATTTGGACACTACTATCATGATAAGTCTCATCCCCATTTGTAAATATTTGTACCCCCATCCCCGGATACTTATTTGTAATAGCTTAGACTTTAAATTCCCGCAATTTATCGCTTTCTATATACTGTATAGTAATTAGGGTTTGTATGCGAAGATTCAAAATCAACCGCTAGATAACCTAATACAAGACAAATGCATGACAATCAATACACAATTCACACTTGCACCTCCTAGGGTAATCCCGCTTGTTGCCTTCCAAAATAGGCCATGCTTGCATGTTGAGTTTCTTTGGCAAAACAAAAACAAAACAAATGATCATAGTCCCTCGATGACGCTTTCGAAGTTGCCTAAACAAATGATCATAGTCCCTTCAAGCAAAATTGCCAAAGACACTTGGCACCATTGCATTCATGGTCTAAACGATGACCCGCGCCTGTCCCGTTAACATCCTAACACAAGATTGTCCACCAAATACAATGGTGGAACAATACTATTAAAAGGGTTAAAACATAGGAAAAATCTTTGAGTAAATTTAGGGGTAGACAACTCTGAGTTACTTGATCAACTTGCAAAACACACTTGCCTACTTTTCAAAACACACTTCACAAACACAATTTCCAAAACAACTTTCAAAACAACTTTCAAAAACATTGAAATATCTTTTCGAAAAGACAAACACCTTTGTAAAACATTCGAGTAAAGAATTGTTACAACGGTTGCCTAGACAAGGCATCTTTTTCAAAACACTTTCAAAACACACACACACACCACCATTTCAAGCAATTGAAAATCAAGGCAAGTAATCTAAAACAAGTAACTAAGAGCCCATGGATAACCATGGATGAAAAGGGTGCTAATACCTTCCCTTTTCATAATCTACCCCCCGAACCCACGAAACATCTCAAGAGGTTTTTCCTGTGCTTTTTAAACCTTTCCTTTAGGATAAAATAAAAAGTTGGTGGCGACTCTTGTTAAACCGAAACATTTGCGAAAACAAACGCAAAACCTCAAGTCAGTTCTCCCACCGTATCACAGTAAGCATCTGAAGTCTTGACATTTTTGCTTTGGATGTACCCTCATGGGTGGTTTTGAGAGTGTCCCAAACATCCTTGGCCAGCTCACATTGATGTACTAGTCTGAATATGATTTTATCAATTCCATTGGATAAGGAATTTAATGCTTTAGAGTTACCCAGGGCTAACTCATCTTCTTCTTTGCTCCATTCTTCCTCAGGTTTCAGACTGGTCGTCCCATCTTTCCCAGTTATGATGGGATGGGTCCATCCTTTGTCAGCAGCTCTCCAAGCCTTTTTGTCCAGTGACTTCAAGAAGGCAATCATATGAGGTTTCCAGTAGTCATAATTTGATCCATCCAGAGTAGGTGGTCTGTTCCCAAATCCTCCTTCCTTGTCCATAACGCTAGAAAATAATATCCCTAGATCTCACCCAGTAAGACAGGCAGGGTGCCTGCTCTGATGCCAATTGAAATTCTGGCAACAGATACTTAATGTCACAGTGAATATTATGACACCGTATCTGACACACTTCAATATAGTAATTCAAAAACAGTAAAGAACACAATCAATTGTTAACCCAGTTCAGTGTGTAACAACACCTACTCGGGGGGCTACCAAGCCAGGGAGGAAATTCCCTATAAGAGATATTAATTCAGGAATAAACCAACCAGTTTATCTCCTTCACTTAAGATCTACCCAATGCAACTTCAATCTAAGTTCAACTTAAACCTGAGTTCCTACTCACTCCCCCTCAATCACAGCAGTGATACTAAACTATTGTTTAATGAGATTATGAAGACACTCTTTAGTACACACACTTGATTTTGCTTCACAGCTTTAATCAAGTGACAAACACTCGTGCTTCAAAGCTTTTAGTGATAAACAACCCTAACTTGATTTTGCTTCAAAGCTTTAATCAAGTAACACAAACACTCGTGCTTCAAAGCTTTGAGTGATACACAACCCTTACAATCAAATCCTACTCCAAGTCACTTATCACAATGATAATTGCTTGGCTCACAGTAGTTACAGCTATACAATCCCTTATTGATCTTCTGTCAAAAAGTGTCTTTCACCATTAATCTTCATGTGGAATATATAGGCCGACTATTCTTCAGTTAGGGCTTCCATGAAAATAGCTAGGGTTAACTAAAGTTAACCTAAAGACTTGGTCTTAGGCTTTCATCACACCAGATTAGGGTTAAGCAAGGTTAACCTAATGTCCACGTGAGCATCTGATCTGGACTGTAAACGCCGGCACATCAGATTCCTGAAAAATCTCAGGAATAACAAATCTGCACAAATGTTAGATCACTACAGGATGTCTTAACATTGGTTATGACAACAAGAATCTTGTTCAATGATTTTGGTAGAATAAATATGATCATTGCTTAATGATCATGCTAAACACTCATATTGAGTAGCTCCTGTATGACATTCTTTTTCTGCAGAATGTACCTTAATCCCAGAATGTTATGACATCAGTCATGACATTCACAAAACTGGTTTTACCAAAAAAATGCCAACCAACAAACACTTACATGAAGTACCAGGGGAACTTGCCAGGTTATTACAACAAGAAGAGAGAACCATACAGCCCCACGAAGAACCAGTGGACACAGTTAACCTAGGTACCAAAGAGGACAAGAAAGAAGTCAAGGTGGGTGCCAATCTGGAACCTAGTGTGAAGAAGTGTCTGATTCAGTTGCTACATGATTATGTTGAGGTATTTTCCTGGTCGTGTGAAGACATGCCAGGACTTGATGCTGATATCATGGTGCATCGTCTACCAACAAAAGAAGACTGCCCTCCAATAAAACAAAAGGTCTGCCGCATGCAACCAGACATGTCAGAAAAGATTAAGGCTGAAGTCGTGAAACAATTCAACACCAGATTCTTGGTCGTCACCTCCTATCCGCAATGGGTTTCCAATGTTGTTCTCGTGCCTAAAAAGGACGGCAAAGTGCAAATGTGCATGGACTACAGAGATTTGAATAGGGCAATCCCTAAGGATGATTTCCCACTTCCCCACATCGATATTCTGGTTGACAACATAGCACATCATAAGGTGTTTTACTTCATGTATGGTTTCTCAAGTTACAATAAAATCAAAATGGCGCCTGAGGACATGGAGAAAACAACCTTCATCACACAATGGGGCACATTCAGTTACAAGGTTATGCCATTCGGGTTAAAGAATGTTGGGGAAACCTATCAACGTGCCATGATAGCTCTATTTCACGACATGATACATCACGAAATAGAGGTCTATGTGGACGACATGATAGCCAGATCTCAAACTGAAGAGGAACATCTTGACCATTTGTAGAAACTCTTTGAGAGACTAAAGAAATACAAGCTGAGGTTGAACCCGAATAAATGCATATTTGGGGTGAGGTCCGGTAAACTCCTAGGCTTTGTTGTCAGCGGTAAAGGTATCGAAATGGACCCTGCCAAGGTGAAAGTTATACAAGAGATGCCTTCTCCTCGTACTGAGAAGGAAGTCAGAGGATTCTTAGGACGTTTAAACTACATTGCCAGATTCATTTCTCACTTGACCGCTACTTGTGAACCAATCTTCAAATTACTAAAGAAAGATCATGTAGTCAAATGGAATGATGAATGCCAAACTGCCTTCGACAAGATCAAAGAGTACCTACAAGAACCTCCTGTTTTGATGCCACCAGTCGAGGGAAGACCATTGATCATGTATCAACTGTTTTGGAAAATTCAATGGGGTGTGTGCTGGGGCAGCATGACGAGTCTGGCCGAAAAGAGCATGCTATTTATTACCTGAGGAAAAGGTTTACCGACTGTGAAACAAGATATTCACTGCTCGAGAAAACTTGTTGCGCTCTGGCATGGGCTGCTCGCCGACTAAGACAATATATGTTGACCCATACTACCTTATTGATATCCAAGATGGATCCAATAAAATACATATTCGAGAAGCCTTCCTTCTCTGGGAGAATAGCAAGATGGCAGATGATCCTGACGGAGTATGACATTCAATATACTATGCAAAAAGAAATAAAGGGAAGTGTACTAGCCGATCACCTTGCTCATCAAGCTGTGGATGACTACCAGTCCATGAAGTTCGAATTCCCAGATGAAGACATCATGATGGTAAATAACTGTGAAGAATGCAGACCATATGACGGACCTGAACAAGGATCCCGATGGACCCTGGTTTTTGATGGGGCGTCCAACGCACTCGGAAATGGTATAGGTGTTGTACTCATATCCCCTGAAGGATGTCACACTCCCTTCACTGCAAGACTCTGTTTCAACTGTACAAATAACATGGCAGAATACAAAGCGTGCATTTTTGGTCTCAAAGCTGCTATAGATTTGGGAATCAAGTCTTTAAGTGTGTTTGGAGACTCAACCTTGGTCATCAGTAAGATCAAAGTAGAATGGGACACTAAGTACCCAAACCTCATCCCCTACAAAGAACATGTGTTGACATTAATCCCACATTTTGAGAAGATTACCTTCGAGCATTTCCCGCGAGAAGAAAATCAACTAGCGGATGCGTTAGCCACAATGTCATCCATGTTTAAACTCAAATGGGATAACGAGGCTCCCTAGATCACCATTGAACAAATGGATGAACCAGCTCACTGTCATGAGATCAATACTGAAGAAGTAGTGGACCGGCCTTGGTTCTACGAAGTCAAGAGGTATCTCGAGGCTCAAGAATATCCGAAAGGAGCTTCACTCAATGATAAGAAGTTCTTAAGGAGATTCTCTGCTAAGTTCTTCCATAGTAATGGCATCCTCTACAAACGCAACCATGACTCTGTATTGCTTCGTTGCATAGACAAGGTTGAGGCAGAAAAGATCATGGTTGATCTACATGAAGGCACTTTTGGCACCCATTCCAGTGGGCTTACGATGACAAAGAAGATCCTACGGGCATATTACTACTGGTCTACCATGGAAGCAGATTGATATCAGCACTCTCAAATTTGTCATAAGTGTCAGATCTATGTTGACAAAGTACATGTACCTCCAGTTCCTCTGAATGTCCTGAATGCTCCCTGGCCATTCGCGGTGTGGGGCATTGATATGATTGGAGAAATCAAGCCTACAGCCTCTAATGGACACCGCTTCATCTTGGTGGCCATTGACTATTTCATGAAGTGGGTTGAGGCATCTTCTTTCGCTTCCGTTACCAAGAATGTTGTCGCCCGGTTCATCAAGTAGAATCTCATATGTCTGTACGGTATCCCAGAGAGGATCATCATAGACAATGGTATGAATCTCAATAACACTATGATCACCGTACTGTGTGCACAATTCAATATCCAGCACCACAATTCTTACCCTTACCGGCCAAAAATGAATGGTGTTGTCGAAGCCGCAAATAAGAACATCAAAAAGATCATACAGAAAATGACAGTAATCTACAAGGACTGGCATGAGATGCTACCATTCGCTCTCCACGGTTACCATACCACAGTGCATACATCAATCGGGGCAACACCTTACTCTCTGGTATACGACATGGAGGTTGTCTTGCCTATTGAGGTCCATATCCCTTCTCTGAGAATTATGAAGGATGCAGGATTGAATGAAGAAGATTGGATCCAAACTCATCTTGATCAACTGAACTTGATTGATGAGAAAAGGCTTACTGCTGTCTGTCATGGTCAAATGTATCAAAAACGGATGATCAAGGCTTTCAACAAAAAGGTCAGACGCCAAGTGTATCAAATCGGGGATCTGGTGATCAAGCGTATCATACTACCGCAAGGTGATCCCATGGGCAAATGGACTCCTACATACGAAGGGCCGTTTATGATCAAAAGCATATTCTCTGGTGGAGCAATGATCTTAACCACTATGGATGGAGACGACCATCCGCACCCTATGAACACGAACATAGTCAGAAGATACTACGCATAAGAGACCTGCTAGGTTGACACACCTAGGCAAAACAAGGGCATTCCGGCAAACCAAAAAGGTTCAGGAAAAATTAGGGATAAAACAAAAAAATCTGTACACCCGGCAAGTTGAAAACCCGAAAGGGCGACTTGGGCAAAAAAGGGTATCCTGGTGACTGAAAACCCAAAAGGGAGGTCCAGGAAAAAGTTAGGGATTTAAAGCATATGACTATGTCCCGTTGGATCACCTTACATACAAACTTTGGCTTCGACTGACAAACTCAATGGGTCTAATCATCCAATAAACTTCGGACAAGGCAACAAGTGGACAAGACGCTCAGAGACACGAAGGCTATAGCAGAATGGGAACCCCATGTGATTATTGCACATAACTAACTTTTCTTTCTATCAAATTTTCATTTTTTACGACGACATTCCCTTACTAGAATGTTTGTCTCATTCTACAAAAATGATTGTTCAAGTTAATACAAAGATACCCCTTTGAAAGTGCAAAACTATTTGTTTTTTCTTTATTCCTGTGTTTTTTTTACAAAAACGTCCAATGATTTATTAAACATATGCATTTGAACATAACTACTATTTACAAATGAACAAAAAGGAACAAAAATAAAAATACAATCGCTAATGGCTTTAAGAAATAGGCTAATATCTTTAAACTATTCCATAAAATCCCCCACAGTGTGCAGCTTAATCCCCAATGGAACAAAACTTCCAGTTATCACTCCCCGGTAGAAGTCGCCAAATTTCTCAGGATTCCCCAATAGGATTTCACAAGCAACACACGGTGTTTCCCTTACAACAGAGTTTATTTCTCTAACAAATAGAAGCTCATCAACACTTCAAAACATGAAGACTTACGATCCACGTCCCCAACAGTAGTCATGGATTTATTTTCCCTAATCCAACAATATCATAGCAACATAGCTTACATGCCCATATATCGCACCCATACGTCATGACATTGACAACACGAACGCATACAACATAATCTCATTCATTTTATTGAGAACATCATTATACAATGCATTTCATAAATCATGACATCGCATACAACTAATCTTTCATCTCTTCAGGAAAGATCAGTCAACCGATGGCTATCATCAACAATTTACAAAAAGGTCAGAGATTGATACCTGAAACAAGCTGAGACAATTATCTACACGACTAGATGAACATTCAGATACGGTTTAGATACGCTCCAGACATGGTTGCCATCCTGATACTCATTCAGATTCAGCTTTCAGATACAGTTCAGATATGCTCCAGACACGGATTCCATTCTGATACTCATTCAGTTTCAGCTTTCAGATAGAGTTCAGATACGCCCCAGAGACAGATGCCATTCTAATACTCATTCAAGATTCAGCTTTCAGATACATTTCAGATACGCTCCAGACACGGATGCCATTCTGATACTCATTCAGATTCAACTTTCAGATATAGTTTATATGTGCTCCAAACACATATGCCATTCTGATACTCATTCAGTGTCAGCTTTCAGATACAATTCAGATACGCTCCAGACACGAACGCCATTCTGATACTCATTCAAATTCAGCTTTCAGATACAGTTCAGATATGCTCCAGACACGGACGCCATTTTGATACTCATTCAGTGTCAGCTTTCAGATACAGTTCAGATACGCTCTAGACACGGACACCATTCTGATACTCATTCAGATTCAGCTTTCAGATACAATTTAGATACGCTCCAGACACAGACGCCATTCTGATACTCATTCAGATTCAACTTTCAGATACAGTTCAAATATGATTCAGATTCAGACGCCATTCTGATACTCATTCAGATTCAACTTTCAGATACAATTCAGATTTAATCCAGATTCGGATGTCATTCTGTTACTCATTCAAAGTCAAATTTCAAAAACGAGTCAAATACAATCCATTTATGGATATTATTCTAAGTACTCAACCCAACACATCCGCCATTCTAGTGTAAATCAACCAGAGATTTATTCTGACACTTCTCCTATTCCTACCAGCAATCATCTTGGATGGAATCTACAAGCCCATCTCCAACAAATTCTCATTTCCTCTCCAAATGGCATCTTTAAGCCCATTTCCTATACCATCAACCATCACATCCTCGAGTTCAAATTTCAGGGCACTCTAGTGTCCAATCATCTTCCACCTTCAAGTCATGAATGGAAAATCCGCCAATCTAAATCTCCAGGTTTAAGAAGATTGAACAGGGGAAGATGTTGTACCCCAAAATTTTCTCTCTCACTTATCAAGTATTTTCCCACAAGATCTCCTTTGGTTCAAGACTACACAAGGTTTGATCAGCTCAAGACACCTCCTTAAGCATTGATGACTAAAATTAGGGTTTGAAATTGCACAAGGATATTTGAACTTTAAATGCCTCATATTAATTTCATGGATCATTATGGACCCCAAAGATTACTTATGTCAAGTTTCAAGCCTTGAATCACATTTTTGCTTAGTCAATTGAGCAGTTGACCTAAAAATTAACTATATTGGGGAAAAAGTCAACTATGGCAAATTTACAGTCAAACTTCATAATTTTGACCACATCAAAATTATAAACTCATATATATAATTTGATCAAGTTTGGACCATAATTCTTCAAGAAATTTGATCAAATCATCAAAAGGTCAAAATGGTCAAAATTAGGGTTTTGACTAAGAAAGGGCAATTTCTGATTTTTGACCTAGCAAATGGTTAATTGGTTTGAGGCATGATCTCAAGAGCTAAATTGAATCATTTTGAACTAATGGCATGACCCAAAACATTGCTCAAGATCAATTGGATTGATAGTGAATTTTCAGTCAACTGATCAAAAGTCAATTGTACACTGAAAAGTCAAACTTTGACTTTTTGGTCAAGATCAAGTGTCAAAGATCATAATTCATCAAAACATGTCAAATTATGAAACTTATTCATCAAGAAATCAAAAAGTCAAGATTTCATTTTGAAAAGTCAAAGTTTTCTAACTTAGAAATTTTTCTAAGTGTTTAAAACTTCATAGTTTTTCACAACTTTGAGCCAATTTTTCACCATGATGCAAGATGATTCACAAGAAACTTTCAACATGAAAGTTGTAGACATCCATGAGATATACAATATTTATTTACACAAATTCTTATAAAAGTTCTTGGATCTCAAGTTATTAATTCATGAAGTCATAGTCTTGAAACTAAACACTTAGTGAAATTTTGCCCTAGTTTAGGCAGGATTTTGACTTAACTTCATGGCACTTTTTCATATAGTTCCAAAGAGAATTTTCAAAAGTGATTCAAATAAGGGTTTTAGAGCACATTACAAGCTTTATAAAATGTCCAAGAACTCCTTGAGATCATTCTTGAGCAGGGAGAATCGAAGAGAGGAAGTTAGGGTTTTCAAACTTGAATTACAAGCCATTTTTTATGAACACATGAACAAAATCCATACTAGGATGCATAATATTTTCTTTGCAGGCCTCAAACTTGTTTGTCACTCCATAATTAAATGTTTACACAACTGTTAGAGCTTTGATCCAAGCAATTGAGCTATTATCCTAGTTACATTTCCATTAACGGCACAAAGTTAACATTTACATTCTTGTAAAGCAAGCTTTTTGCATAAAGTCCATTCTTGAGCCTCTAACTTGTTCCCTTTGATCACACTCAATCCACAAAGTTATAAGCAAGTATGTTTAAAGCATAACCACTCTATCTTAGCAAGTACACAAGAACTTGAAACTTGAATTTCTCAAAAATCACATGTTATGCATAAACTTGTGATTTTGAATTCCGATCAACAACAAGTCTCCAAACTTGTTGCTTATAAATAGAGTCACTAATTGTGAGCTAGGACACAAGCTCAAGCAACCTGAAACCCTCCCAAACTCTCTCTAGCCATAAATTGCACAAAAAACTCCATTGATACACAGTTCTGACCTTAAACTTGTATCTCTCATTTCCCTCGTGCGTTTTCCCTCAAATTCATTCCTAAAGCTTCCTTACATCAAATACAAACCATCCCCAACCGTGTTTCATAACTGTAACTCCATCTTCATCAACCTCCATAACCAAAAACATAGCTCTGCAAGTTGACTTCTCCAAACCATTTCAGCCACCCATTGCTCAAGCTAATCATTGCATTAGCTTCCTGGGAACTTGAGGAAGCTAAGTTGATCATTGCAGCACCTTGAATCAAGCCCATTTGCATTTCACGATTTCCAGTTTTGAGGTATTTTTCTTGAACTTCTATCTTCATATTTAGGCATTGTTAGGCTTACATTTGTGAAGATAAAATGTAGACATCATTGCCCTGAAGATGTACATGTCCATAGATTTCATTTATGTTGATTGAGCTAGGAGAATTTTAGGTTTGAATATCTGAAAATATTTAGTTCAGAATTTGGTACTTTCAAAAATTCTCATTCATCTTTAATTTATAGTTCATGATATTTATATGGCTGGATTCGTATGAAAAAATGGAGCAACTTTCATGTTTACATTTTTGCAAATGGTTGAGAAATGAGCAAGTTGCAGGACTTATGGCTAGAGGTTGAAGATGAAGTATATTTAGGGCAAGATTTGTGTTATTTTTTTAATGGGTTTACATAAGTTAATGGATGTATCACCACCCAGTGGTTAAAGCGCGCGCTTGTCACCATGAGATCATGGGTTCAAGCCCCAACGTGACCTTTTTCCATTTTTTCCACTTTTTTGACATTTTTTGTGTTTTTGCAGCGCCTGGGCCATCCTTTGGGCCTGACCTTTTTTTCTCTCACAATACCCCCTGTTTCACTTATCAACCTCCCTGACTTATTTTTATTTTATTTTATTTAGACTTAAGTTTAATTAATATATTATTTACTTGTAAATTAAAATTAACTTAGAATTTAGGTTTCTCTTAATTAATTAATTTTCTCATTTGAATTTTATTAATTTAAAACCTTTTTCTTAAAAACCCTAAAAATCATTTTTTAACTTAATTTCTTTCTTAATTAGTTTAAACCTAATTTGGTTTAATTTTCATTAATCTTTTTTTTTTTAATTAGGTCAAGACTAAACCCTTTCATAAAACAACAAAAAATCATTTTTCTTTTTTACATTTGCATTTTTGCATTTTATCCTTATTTGGTACATTTATCCAAATTCAATATGGTTGTAATAATTATTTAGATTTAATTTCTTGCAATATTCCCCATTCGTAAATTTTTATACTCCCCTCCCCTAAGTATTGTAATAGCGTAGTAATTTTAAATTCCACAATTTATCGCTTTATATACAAATGCTAGTAATTAGGGTTTTGTATGGAAAAACTAAAACCTATCAATAGAAAACCCTAATCAAAGACAAATCAAGCATGAAAATTAATACACTTGCACACAAGCACCCCTAGGGTAAATCCACTTGGTTGCCTTACAAAAATGGTCTTATTACGCATGTGAGGTATCTTAGCAAAAACAAGCAAAATACAAGATCATAGTCCTTCGATGACGCTATCAAAAGTTGCCTTTCAAAATGATCTTAGTCCCTAAAGAAAAATGCTAAGATATATTGCAAACATTGCTAATCATGGTTATACGATGACCCACGCCCGTCCCTTTTACATCCAAAGATAGGGTTACTTACCAAATCAATGGTAAGATAACAATGTCAAAGGAAAGAGGAAATGAACATGAAAGACTTTTTGAGTAGGTAGAATGTTCCTAGTTACTTGCTCAATTTCAAAACAAAACCATCCTTTCTATTTAAAAAAAACACTTACACTTCTAAAACATCTTTCAAAACTTGAAAACATTTTCAAAAGATCAACACCTTTGAATACATTCTTATGAACGAGAATCATTACAAAGTTTTTCTAAACAATGGCCTCTTTTCAAAAATACTTTCAAAAAACACACAAAGCATATTTTCAAACAAAAGAAAGTGATCTAGAAAGTAACTAAGAGCCCATGGAAAACCATGGATAAAAAGGGTGCTAATACCTTCCTTTTTCATAATCTACCCCCCAAACTCAAGAAACAATCTCAATGGTCTTTCCTGTGCTTTTTCACCTTTCCTTTTGGAAAAAGAAAATTCGGTGGCGACTCTTGCTAACTGTAACATTTGCGATCAAACGCAAAACACTCAAGTCAGTTTTCCCACCGTGTCACAATATTCCAGTCAGAATTTGTCAACTTTATATTCCAACAAATTTTGTTGTTATGGATATTAAAGAAGACGATGATATCCCCATCCTTCTAGGTAGGCCATTTTTGTCCATTATTGGAGCCATGATATAAGTCAAAAGAGGGAAAATGAATTTTGAAGTAGGGGACAAAAAGGTTAAGTTTATCCTATCCAAATTCCTAAAAGCACCAGCCCTGAATGGCTCATGTTGTGCTATTGATATTATTGATGAATGTATACGAGAGTTGGATACAAAAACACATTTTGAAACAATAAAACTCCCCTCGATACCCATAATGGAAGATGATGGAATTAAAGTATATACATCATATGTGGACGACAATCTTCCCAAATGTCTAGCACTTATTCCTAACCATATGCCTGGTCCTAAGAAGCCTTCTCGAGCTTAAGGCACTACCTAAGAATATGAGATATGAGTTCCTTGATAAAGAACTAAATCGACCAGTTATAGTTAATTCCAATCTAAACAAAGACGAAACTAATAAACTCTTAGATGTCTTACGAAAATACCCTGCAACTCTAGGCTATAATATCTTTGACTTAAAAGGGATATGTCCGTCTGTATGCATGCACCGAATAATGCTAGAGGAAAACTCTAAACCATATAGGGAGCACCAAAGAAGGATAAACCCCATCATGAGTAATGTGGTCAAGAGAGAGCTATTAAAATTACTCGAAGCTAGAATAATTTATCAAATATCAGATAGTAAATGGGTTAGCCCTGTTGTTGTACCCCAATTTTTGCCCCTAAGATTCCCCTATCATATCATGTCAACTTGATCATAACAAAATCACATTAGGGTTGGTTCTTCCTCTTTTTTTTCTATCTCCTATCTTTAAGTTTGCTCTTGAGGAATCTTCAAGCACCTTAGTTGTGTATTTTGTATATGCGTTGATAATTAACCTCTAACCAAAATACAAAAAATATTTGTCTTTTCCTTTGCATATTTGTGTTTTGTAGGTACCGAGTCGAAGCATCCAACAAATAAGGTTTTCCGGTATTATTTCCCTAAAAATCTCTTTTTTGCAAAGAAAAATAAAAATAATTAATTTTTTTTCATTTTTTTGTTTTTCTGTACAATCGGTTGCTCCCATAGTGAAATCAATTGCACAGTGTATTGTGCACAATCTTTGGGAAAAAAACTGTGTTTTCAGCCTTCAAAAATCAAAAAAAATTTAGTATGTGTCGACACATACATGTTATGTATCGACTCATGCAAGTTGATAGATTATGTATTGTGTCAAAGTAGCAGCTTGCATCGACCCATAGAGGCTTGTTTCGACTCATGCAAGTTGATTGATTTTGTATTGTGTCGAAGTAGCAGCTTGCATCGACCCATAGAGGCTTGTTTCGACTCATGCAATTTGATTGATTCTGTATGTGTCGAAGTAGCAGCTTGCATCGACCCATAGAGGCTTGTTTCGACTCATGCAAGTTGATTGATTTTGTATGGTGTCGAAGTAGCAGCTTGCATCGACCCATAGAGGCTTGTGTCGACTCATGCAAGTTGATTGATTTTGTATGGTGTCGAAGTAGCAGCTTGTATCGACACATAGAGGCTTGTATCGACTCATCCTGCTTTGTATAACTAGCATGTATCAACACATACATGTTATGTATTGACTCATGCAAGTTGATTGATTCTGTTTTGTATTGAAATAACAGCTTGTATCGACCCATAGAAGCTTGCGTCGACTCATGATGTGTTATACAACTAGCATGTGTCGACGCATACGACTCTTGTGTCGACTCATAACAGCAAAACACACGTGATTTTTGAAAAAAGCCAGCAATTTCAAATCTGTCATCTTTTTGGCTCCAAATTTTCTGCATAATTTGAAAATTATATCATTAATTCAATTTTTGGCTCCAAGAATCAATTACCAAATTACCACTAATCCCAATATTAAACTCTATAAATAGAGCCTTCATCTCGTTCAAATTTCAAGCTTTTGATAGCCAAATCCACTTTGCTAAAAAATCTCTCAATTCTCTCTATCTACCAAATTCACTCAAAGCTCCATTTTCAAAAAGTTAGTAAGCTTTGCATTGAAGCTTTCTAATCTTTGAGTTAAACCTTCATCCAAACACTTTTTCTTCATCAATTCTCTACATCTAAGCTTTGGTAATTGATTCTTGTGGTTGAATTGAAGCAAATTCTGGAAGTTGTTTGATAATTCTCTTGATCTACCTTTGGTAAGTTGGATCATCATCTTTCACAATGTGATCTCTTGTGGGTTTCTGGTTTTGATTCATTGAGCATTGTTTTATGATTCCATTAGTGCTATTTTTCTCATAATTTGATGGAATTTTCATGCTCAATTGGATCCATGATCATAAGGTCTTTGATGAAAAGTTGGAACAAGAATTTGATCCTTGAGATGCTGTTTTCGACTAATTTTAACAGGTTACAATCAATTGTTGTAACATTGCAATTGTTTGTCACAGAAAGTTGATTTGAAAAAAACTGCACTGATGCAATTGGTAGTTGTCGAAGCACAATTGATTGTAACAGTGTCGAAAATACTTTTTCTGCCTTATTTTGGGGCTGTTTCTACTCAAATATTTTTTCTGCTCACTCTCTTTGATGGATAATTTGGATTGCAATTTTAAATGTCCAATTTGTCTTTAAACTCAATGGACTTTATGATGTAGATAAAGTTGGATAAATGTTCATCAATTCAAATCTACCTAAGAGTGAATTATTTAATTCATTTTTGGTGCTTTGGATTAATGATATGTTTAGTGCTTTAATCCATCTAGAGGAGTGGTTGAATTTAAAGATGAAAGAATTTTGAGATGGTGATCCAAATTAGTTTATCATTCCCCTACCTCTTCATCTTATCCCTTTATTTTTTAATTGTGCTACATGTTAAGGGATGATGATCTCTATATCATTTATCCAAACATGAAGTACATAGATTGCTATTGACCGGCCTCAAAATAGGTGCGACTTCTACATAAGTCCACTTACGATTGCTTAACATAGCGCTAAATTTTGTCCCGATTCGAATAAATGATCATTCTTGGCCCACAATTATTATTGCAAGCCCAAGTATGTTAACTTGATCTATTTGATCCAATAACCTTGAGATTCATTGTGTAGAGGCTTTGGTTCTACCAATCCTCTAATGGATCTACAACACCTTTGGTCAACGCGGATCACTTAAACATCGTTGATCATTAAATGTTACTTTTGAGGATTCCAAAATGGATGATATACTTGACAAAAAGCAAATGCAACTTTTTGTGTGGAGACTTTGGTTCTACCAATCCTCTAATGAGTTCCAAATGCAAGTTTCAAGATGGTCATCCAACTAACCACTAATTTCTAACAATTGACTTTACTTTATGCTTTTATTTTTTATGCTTTATGTACCATTTAATTTAAGAATTTACATTTCATGCCATTTTTATTTTGCTCACTTGAGCATTTACTTTTATGTCATTATTATTTTGCTCACTTGAGCTTTTGTTTTCCTTTTAAAGACACCTAATAATCAACATGATCCATAAAAAATATTTAATGATACTTGGACTATTTGGTTACTATCCTTGGCATTATGGAGTATTGGACTTCTTGGACTTAGGATTAGAGACCTTGGCCTATCTTGGAGACTTTGTGACTTTATTTGATATTTTGTCTAGAGTTCTTGAGGTTTACCTCAAGACATTGGGTTGTTTGTTTGTTTTGTGTGCAGGTTATTGTGATTACATACTTTGTTTATAATCTAGAATTCACCCGTATACAGCCGTTACTCGGCCCAATTTTTGCAAAGACTTAACACACTTGAAGTTTGGTTCTCTCAAGAGGTCTAGTATCTTTGCTTGCTTGGTTTCAATCCGAAGAATGGGAATTCTATATTGACTCATAATGTCAAGTTTTGACTTCTTGTTGGTTAGATGGTTCTTATCCCTAGCTTTTACCTTATGCTTTAGGATAGTCTCTTCATCTCCTCCCATCTTCTTTAATTTCAAAAATCTTCTCCCTCCTTTTAAAAACTCTTCTTATTTCTAAACTTGAAACACTTTCATAATAAAATTGGACTTAGGTCCATGCATTTTCAAAACATTTTCATAATTAAATTTCAATCAATTTAATAATACCTTGACATTTTTTGTGAGAAGACTAAAAGTCAATCAGTCTCATTTCAAACCATTTTTGCCACTTTGGATTTTTATTTTAAAACTTTTCTTAAAAGATTAGACTCCTGTCAATCCTTGTAGTGATGCAAACAACTATACTTCTATAATATGTAGTAAAGAGAGATATTTTCCACTAGGGTGTTGAGTGAGGCATTTTTTTATTTTAAAATCCAAGCCATATCCTCCACTTTGAGATGATGCAAATTCTCCTTTTTCATGATTATGGGTAGTAAGTATGTTTTCCACACGGACAATGACGATGACGTCTTATCTCATAAAATTAACCAACACACTTGTGTTTCAAATTTTTAAAAGAGGAACTACGTGTACCCTGATCCCCTATTGCACGAAAGGTGGTACGTAGGCACTAAAGGTTCGCAACCGCGGCGGGTGAAAAAATCATAAAAATATTTCTTTTCTCACCTCCACCATCCATTTTATATATAACACATTTTTATAGCCAAAATATACAGATTTTCAAAGAGGTTCCTGCAGAGTACTGTAGATGTTTAGGGTGCTAATACCTTCCCTTTGCATAACCAACCCCCTTACCTTGAATCTTTCCCCCCTTTTTTTTGGTTATTCGCTCTTTCCCATTCCTTTGGAAATAATAAAGCGCGGTGGCAATTTTTATTTTTATTTGTGCAAAGTCTAGTCAATCCAATGGCTTAGTCTTGAACATTTCTACCGCTACAGAAAAATGGCAACTTTGTTGGGGAAAGATTGACCTCTTGTTGGTCCATCCCTAAGTGGGTTGAGCCTATCTTTGTTTATATCTGTATATGTGTTATTGTGTTTATGTGTTATATTTTGTATATATGTTTGTCTGGATTTTCCTAGTTTACAGGGTGCTTGGTGATTACTCATAAGTCCTATACCCAGACTTGGGCAAACTTTAAGATAGGACAGGCGGTATAGTAATTTTTATCTTTGAGGGAGTAATACCAAAAAAGGGGGCATGAGATCCCCCACTCAGTGCCCCCTAAGATAGATGAGTTGATCAGTCTAATTCCTGAGATCGAGTGTTCTGCAGACTTTCGGAAGAAGTACGGATCCATTATTCCTCTCATGAAGCTGAAGATGAAGGAGGGTATTCTCTCAACTTTGGTCCAGTTCTATGATCTGGTTCATCACTTCTTTACTTTTCCCGATTATCAATTGATGCCAACACTAGAAAAGTATTCCTATCTATTGGATTTACCTGTTACCGATCGTGTTCCTTTTACTAGTTTGGAGGGTGAGCCAAAACCACATGAGATTGTTGCTTTGATTCATTTGGGGAAGTCTGATGTGGAAGCCCATATGACTACCAAAGGAGGGATTAGAGGATTACCAACTCAGTTCTTATTGGAGAAAGCTCGTTACTTTGCCAGGATGAAGAGTACGGTTGCTTTTGAGGCCATCTTTGCTTTACTCGCCTATGGATTATTCTTATTTCCTAATGTGGACAAGTTTGTCGACATTAACGCTATCAGGATTTTCATGATTGGAAACCCGGTTCCTACACTGTTGGGTGATGCTTATTACTCTGTTCATCTTCGGAGTTCCTATCATGGGGGAATGATTATCTGTTGCACGCCTTTGTTGTACCGGTGGTTTATCTCTCATATGCCTCAGTCTGATGCTTGTTGGGATGTCAGGAAGGAACCCCGTTGGGCTCCTAAGATCATGGCACTTACTCACTCGAATATTGATTGGTATCATCGAGCTTACCGGGATGTGGAGGTTATTGACAGTTATGGTAGTTTCCCAAATGTGCCTCTTCTTGGTACAAAGGGAGGAATTAACTATAACCCTGTTCTTGCACGGAGACAGCTTGGTTACCCGATGAGGGATAAACCGAATAGTATTCATTTAAGTAGTTTCTTTCTGAATGAAGGAGAAGACCACAGGGAAGCTAGGGAGCAGATTGCGAAGGCCTGTCATCACATTCATAAGAAGAGTAGGAAGGATTTGGGACCTAGAGGTGTTGTTTCTTTGGAGCCATATCTTCAGTGGGTCCGATCGAGAGCCATTCAGTTGAAGATGCCGTATACTCGGGAGATACCCATGCCTGATTTGTTTGCAAAGACCACTTCTCCCTTATTAGATGATATAGAAGAGCTGCAGCTTGCTTTGGTTAGGATGCAACAGGAAAGGGATGCTTGGAAGAACAAGTTCCAGACTTTAGAGAGTTCCTATAGAGCAGACCTGAAGGAGAAAGACGATTTGATCGAGATCCTTAAGAGTTGAGCAGTAGAGTCCATGGAGAGGCAAGGGGGTTTATTTTACCCTAAGCCTCAAACAGGTGTTGATTACTCACTTCCTGCTTCAGATGATTGGAAGGAGGTTGCCATCAGACATGTGGAGTAAAACCAGAGGTTGAGGGCTCAGATTGTCAGGCTCACAGGGAAGCGCCAGCGTACAAATTGATCTCCATTAGTTCCTCTTCTCAGGATTTTAGATTATATTTTCATCTAGTACTTGGGATCATTGAAACTTGTAATCCATTTTGAAGTTATTATAATAAAAAAATTTAGTATTTCAAAAGCTTTATTACTTGGATGTTTGCAATATGTCTATAAACCATAAATCACTTGAAATATTAAATGATAAAGTAAAAATAATCATATGTGTTGCATATCATGCATCATATTGCACATATTTCTTGCATTTGTTATGCATATCCAGGTGTCTTACCCAACTTCTTTACTTCACTCAGCAAGCTGACTCATCACTACAACACTCGGGCTAATTTCAAAAAGAAGATGGACAACTTAGAACAGGAGAATCGCGAGCTGCACGAAGAAGTTTCCGCTTTGAAGGCTGGCTTGGCCAACTTGAATACTCTGATGGAAGCTTTGGTGGTTGCTCAGAATTAGCCACCGAGTGTTCAACCTCAACCAACAAGGGCAAATGCTGAAGTTCCTACTGTTCCTGTATCCGCTACTCCGGCTGTTGTTTAAAACCGTATGCCTCAGGGTTATCCATGGGGAATGCCATAGAATTTTGCACCTGAAGGTTTCAATCATGGCCCTCAATATGCTCCAGTGGTTCAAAAAGTTGTTACTCCTACACCTCCTGTGGTGCATACTGTTCCTGCTGCACCTCCTTCAATGAATTTGGTTTCGTTTGTTAATGAAGATATGTGTCGTCCTTTCCCTCCGTCGAGTGAAGACTTGGGTCTTTATGACATAATAGATGATTTCCAAGAGCAGTTTGATAGAATGCAAAGAGAGATGAAGGCTCTTAGGGGAAAAGAGCTATTTGGGAAGAATGTGAATGAGTTGTGTTTGGTCCCGAATGTTAAAGTGACTGCTAAGTTCAAGGTTCCGGAATTTGAGAAGTACAAGGGCAACACTTGCCCTCGTGCTCATTTGGTGATGTATGTAAGAAGAATGTCTACCCACACCAATGATCAGCGTCTGCTGATTCACTTTTTCCAGGATAGTCTGACCGGCGCAGCGTTGAAATGGTACATGAGTTTAGACAGCGCCAACATCCATACTTTTAATGATTTGGGAGAAGCATTCATTAAACAATACAAGTACAATGTGGACATGGCGCCTGACCGTGACCAGCTTAGGGCCATGGTTCAGAAAGACAGAGAATCGTTCAAAGAGTATGCACAGAGATGGTGTGAAGTGGCTGCACAAGTGATTCCTCCCATGGAGGAGAAGGAAATGACTAAGATTTTTCTGAAGACGCTAGGCGCTTTCTACTACGAAAGAATGGTAGCAAGTTCCCCAAGTGATTTTGCAGAAATGGTAGGAATGGGTGTCCGCCTAGAAGAGGCAGTAAGAGAAGGTCGTTTGACAAAGGGTGAAGGATCCGGAGGGGTGAAAAAGCCAGCTCATGGGTTTAAAAAGAAGAAAGAGAAGGATACAAATGCTGTTATGCAAGAGAGAAGGGTAAACGCTCCTAGAAAGAATTATCAGCGTCATCAGCAAGTCGCCTCAGTTACTCTTGTTATGAATGCCGCTCCGACTATCGTTGCTTATCAGAGACAATCCTAGCAGGGGAATCAAGGATATAATCAGATAAGGGAGAACTATGATCCTATTCCCATGAGCTATGCAGAGCTACTACCAGCATTGATTCAGAAGAAGTTGGTCCAGACACGACCACCTCCCGCCATACTATCACCATTGCCTTGGTATTACAAAGCAGATCAGACATGTGCCTTTCATCAGAGAGTACCAGGGCATAGTGTTGAGAATTGTTATCCTTTGAGGACTGAAGTGCAAAGGTTGGTGAAGTCTGGAAGTTTATCTTTCAAAGACGTGGGACCTAATGTGAAAGACAATCCTCTACCCAAGCACGGGGAAGTGAATTCTATAAATATGGTGGCTGGTTGTCCAGGCGACTTTCGAATTTTTGACATTAATCTGGTTAGAGGAGATTTGGTGAAGATGCACGCAGACCTCTGTGAATTCAGTTATTATACGCATGACCACGTCGGTTGTGCTATTTGCAGTACAGATATACAGGGTTGCGAGTAGATAAAGGCTGATTTACAGGAGATGATGGATGAAGGTTTAATCCATATAATCAGGCCTAGGGTGGAATATGAAGAGGAAGTGAATATGGTTTCTGGATGTCCAGGTGAATTCAGAATTTTTAATGTGGATCATTTGAATGAGGATCTCGTGCAGTTGCATGCTACCTTCTATCGTACTGCTGGTCAGGTGGAACACCAATATGGACTTGCATAGTTTGTTGTCGAAACCCCCGAGGATGTTCTATTGTGAGGGAAGGTGTTCAGTTGCTGTTAGACAATGGAACTATCAAGATCACAGGTCAGAGAGATGATTATCACGAGATTGATATGGTTGAAGTTTGTTTGATGGAAGAAGAGTTAGAGGAAGAGTATGCCTCTGCAGATGAGTATTTCTCTTCAGACGAAGATTTGTTTGCCGGAAATGACTTTTTGATGGCTGATTGTGTTGAGGAAGGGGTAAATGTCATTGTACCTTGTTTTGGTGCACCCACTCATCTTGAGGTGGAGTACCATAGCAAACCAGTTGTTACCCCATTGGTAACTAGTCTGCCAGGTCCTATTCCCTATGAATCAGACAAGGTTGTGCCTTACAAATACAACGCTACAATCTTAGAAGACGGGGTAGAGATTCCCATCCAGCCAATGCCAGATGTTGGAAATATAGCTGATAATAGCAGGGTGACCCGTAGCGGTCGTATGTTTGCGCCGGTTATTCGAAGAGATGTTATTGCTGGAAAGAAAATTGCTGAGAACGATGAGCCTAAGAAGGCTACAGGAGAGACTAGTGGAGCTACATTAGAGAAAGAAGTGGATGATATTTTGAAGATAATTAAGATGAGCGACTACAAAATTGTAGATCAGCTATTGCAGACTCCTTCCAAGATATCTATCCTAGCTTTATTAATGAATTCCTCTGATCATAGAGAATCACTGATGAGAGTACTAGACCAGGATTTTATGGAGAATGACATGCCATTAGATCAATTCAGCAGCGTAATTGGAAATATTACGTCATGTAACAATTTGAGTTTCTGCGATGATGAGTTACCAGATGAAGGGAGGAATCACAACCTGGCCCTCCACATATCTATGAACTGCAAGAATGATTCGTTGTCCAATGTGCTAATTGATAACGGATCCGCGCTGAATGTTATACCGAGGAGTACCCTCATGAAGTTAAAGTATCAAGGAGCACCTATGCGCCCGAGTGGCATCATTGTGAAGGCTTTTGATGGGTCGAGGAAATCTGTCATCGGTGAAGTGGACTTGCCCATCCATATAGGACCACATTTGTTCTTGATAACCTTCCAGGTCATGGACATTATTCCCGTATATAGTTTTTTGCTAGGACGGCCATGGATACACGAAGCAGGGGCTGTCACTTCAACTATGCATCAGAAGTTAAAGTTTGTGCGCAAAGGGAAGGTGGTAATCATAAATGGGGAGGAGGTGTTATTGATATCCCATCTATCCTTTTTCAGTATTGTAGAAGCGGATGAGGCTGCTGTTGGAACCCAATTCCAAGCCCTATCTATTGACAACATAAGGAGGAATGAGAATTATGTGGTTTCGTTGAAGGACGCGCAACAGGTTGTGCGCAATGGTCATAATGCAGTTTAGGGACAACTTGTGGATCCACTCATGAACAAAAACAGAACTGGTTTGGGTTTCTCTTCGAAGAATGGCAAAGGCGAAAGTTTGAAGTCAAAGTCTTCTGTGAACAGTTATCATGATGTTTTCTGCAGCGAAGGCTACCTCCATCCAATTGGTTCTGGAATTAATGCTATTGAAGAGGATGAAGCAGAGCCGGAAGTACTGAATTATGTGACGCATGGAGTCCGAGTTCAGAACTGGGTCACCATTGATGTTCCTTCTTGCATACATATTTCAAAGTAATTTGTTTTGTTAATCTGTTTCTTTCTTTTGAAAAGCTTTCACTATGCCCAAGGTGAAAGTATTGTATGGGCTTACTTGTTTGCTTTGACTGTTAAGATCATTAATAAAAGTTGTCTTTGCTTCTAAAAAAATGTCTTTATTTTCTGCTTTTTCTTGGGAAATGGTAATAAAAAAAAGAACCCTTTTCAAAATAAATAATAACTGAAAATTAATCTACATGATCACTTGTTATATGTGTCAGTCTCTAAAAGCAATCATAAATCACATGTGCATATTAATTAAAAAACCCGTTGAATACAATGACCCTGCACCCTCTCCCAACTTTGATTGTCCTGTGTTCGGGGCTGAAGAAGAAGATTATGATGAGATTACAGAAGAGGTCTCACGGTTGCTTGAGCACGAGGAAAATACCATTCAGCCATATAAGGAGCCTTTGGAAGTGATTAATGTGGGTTCAGAAGAAGATCCGAAGGAAGTTAAGATTGGAGCATCGTTGCATCCTGATGTAAAAAGCGGGTTGATCGAGCTGTTGAAAGAGTATGTGGATATTTTTGCTTGGTCTTATCAAGATATGCCTGGTCTAGATACAGACATTATCGAGCATCGTTTGCCGTTGAAGCCAGAGTGTCCGCCAGTTAAACAAAAGTTGAGAAGAACCCACCCATATATGGAAGTAAAGATCAAAGAGGAGGTCCTAAAACAGATTAATGTTGGTTTTCTTGTGACGTCAGTGTATCCTCAATGGATTGCCAATATTGTCCCAGTACCGAAAAAGGACGGAAAAGTCTGCATGTGCGTAGATTACAGAGATCTAAATAAAGCTAGTCCAAAAGATGATTTTCCATTGCCTCACATTGACATGTTAGTGGACAGCACAACAAAATTCAAGGTATTCTCGTTCATGGACGGATTTTCTGGGTATAATCAAATAATAATGGCTCCAGAGGACATGGAAAAAACAACGTTTATCACACCCTGGGGAATATTCTATTACAGAGTGATGCCCTTCGGGTTGAAGAACGCTGGTGCAACGTACCAGAGGGCTATGACAACCCTATTCCATGATATGATGAACAAGGAAATTGAAGTATATGTTGATGATATGATTTAAAAATCCCAAACTGAAGAAGGGCATCTAAAAGATTTGTTGAAGTTGTTTCAGCGTTTGAGGAAGTATCGTCTCCGCTTGAATCCAAATAAATGCACCTTCGGAGTTACTTCAGGGAAATTATTGGGTTTTATCGTTAGCCAGAAAGGAATTGAAGTTGACCCTGATAAAGTCAAAGAAATTCAAGAAATGCCAGCACCAAGAACTGAAAAGCAAGTCAGGGGTTTCTTCGGGCGTTTGAATTATATTTCCAAGTTCATTTCCCACATGACTGCAAAGTGTGAACCGATCTTTAAGTTGTTAAAGAAAGATCAAGGTTGTGTGTGGACGGATGACTGCCAAAGGGAATTTGAGAGTATTAAAGAGTATCTGCTTGAACCTCTTATCTTGCTCCCTTCCGTAGAAGGAAGACCGTTGATTATGTATCTAACAGTGTTAGATAAATCCATGGGTTGTATTCTGGGACAACAGGATGAAACAGGGAAGAAAGAGTTCGCCATTTATTATCTCAGCAAAAACTTCACTGATTGTGAGTCGCGGTATTCCACGCTAGAAAAAATGTGTTGTGCTTTGGCCTGGGCGGCAAAGCGTTTGCGGCAGTATATGTTGAATCATACCACTTGGTTGATCTCCAAAATGGATCCAATCAAGTATATTTTTGAGAAGCCTGCTCTTACTGGGAGAATTGCCCGCTGGCAGATGTTGTTATCTGAATATGATATTGAGTACCGCACTCAAAAAGCTATCAAAAGTAGTGTGTTGGCAGATTACCTTGCTCACCAGCCGGTGGAAGATCATCAGTTTGTAGAATATGAATTCCCTGATGAGGATGTGATGTTCCTGAAAGTGAAAGATTGTGATGAACCATTGCCTGAGGAAGGCCCCGACCCTGAATCTCGTTGGAGTATGATATTTGATGGAGCGGTGAATGCTTATGGTAAAGGAATTGGTGTTGTGATTGTCACTCCTCATGGATCACACATTCCTTTTACTGCAAGGTTAACATTTGATTGCACTAATAATATGGCGGAATATGAGGCTTGCATCATGGGTCTTCAGGAAGCTATTGATCTCATAATAAAAATTTTAGATGTGTATGGTGATTCAGCTTTGGTAATAAATCAGATTAAATGAGAATGGGATACTCGTCACCCTGGCTTGATCCCTTACAAATATTATGCTAGAAGATTATTACCCTTCTTCAATAAAGTTGAATTCCATCACATTCCTAGAGATGAAAATCAAATGGCGGATGCTCTGGAAATTATGGCTTCCGCGTACCAAGTGAATACTTGGAATGATATACCCCGAATTACAGTTCGACGGCTGGATATGCCTGCTCATGTGTTTGCAACAGAGGAGGTAGCAGATGAAAAACCTTGGTATTATGACATATAGCATTTTCTGCAGACTCAGGAATACCCAATTGGTGCATCGAGGAAAGATAGAAAGACACTGAGAAGATTGGCAGGAAGTTTCTTCCTCAGTGAAAATGTGTTATACAAGAGAAATTATGACATGGTCTTGCTCAGATGCGTGGATAAACACGAAGCAGACATGTTGATGCATGAGATTCATGAAGGTTCATTTGGCACTCATGCTAATGGGAATTCGATGGCTAAAAAGATGTTAAGGGAAGGTTACTATTGGTTGACAATGGAATCTGATTGTTACAAATTTGCAAAGAAGTGCCATAAATGCCAGATTTATGCGAACAAGGTCCATGTGCCTCCGACACTTCTCAATGTGATTTCCTCCCCGTGGCCTTTCTCTATGTGGGGTATAGACATGATCGGGATGATAGAACCCAAAGCTTCGAATGGACACCGTTTCATCTTGGTAGCAATTGACTACTTTACCAAATGGGTAGAGGCTTCTTCTTATGCCAATGTTACCAAATAGGTGGTTGTGCGTTTCATCAAAAACAATCTTATATGCCGGTATGGTGTGCCGAGTAGAATCATCACTAACAATGGCTCGAATTTGAACAACAAGATGATGACATAACTGTGTGAAGAATTCAAGATTGTCCATCACAATTCGTCTCCATACAGGCCAAAGATGAATGGGGCTGTTGAAGCTGCTAATAAGAATATCAAGAGAATTATCCAGAAAATGGTTGTTACTTATAAGGATTATCATGAAATGCTCCCTTTTGCTCTGCGTGGATATCGAACATCTGTCTGCACTTCAACAGGAGCAACCCCGTTCTCCCTGGTATATGGAATGGAAGTTGTACTCCCTGTTGAGGTAGAGATTCACTCGTTGCGTGTGATAATGGAAGCCAAGTTGACAGAGGCTGAATGGGTCTAGAACAGGTTTGACCAATTGAATTTGATTGAAGAGAAGAGAATGACAGCTTTGTGTCATGGGCAGTTATATCAGAAAAGAAGAAGAAAGCATTTGATAAAGAGTTCAAACCTCGTGAATTCAGAGAAGGCGACCTCGTTCTCAGGAAGATCATGTCTTTTAACACTGATTCTAGGGGCAAGTGGACTCCTAATTTTGAAGGCCCGTATGTTGTCAAGAAAGCCTTCTCTGGTGGTGCATTAATTCTTGAAACTATGGATGGCGAGAAGTTCCCACGTCCCATGAATGCTGATGCAGTCAAGAAATACTTTGCCTAAAGAAATAAAAGAACAACTCGCTAAGTTGAAAACTCGAAAGGACGGCTTAGGCAAAAAAGAGCGTCTCGGTAGGCTGAAAACCCGAAAGGGAAGTCTAGGCAAAAATTAGAGACATAAACAGAATAAATTTCCCGCTAAGTTGAAAACCCGCAAGGGCAGCTTAGGCAAAAGTTAGGGATTTTTCTTGGCAAGTAACTACGTCAGACAAGATTTGATCGTTGAAGCAACAATCTTCTCGGATCCTCACCATACTTCAACAAAAGTTGCTGCTCAGGATTTCAAAAGTTGTTAGGGGGAATGGTGGTCATTGTATCTTAATGTATCTTTTCCATTATATATTACCATTTCCCAAACTTTGTAATCATCCATGGAGTCTCGCCATTCGCAGACTACCATTCTATTAATGAAATTATAGCTTTTGCCCAATTCTTTGTGTTCTTATTTTTATTTAGCTTGCAAAGACTCCATTTATTACTGATAATAATTTTTAAAGCAAAAAGATTAAAAAGCAAAATTGACTTTTCAAAAAAAAGGGAGATCTTCACAATTCAACTTACTTTGGGATTTGTGATGAAACAATGACAACAAAAATGGCGATCCCAGAAAGGAACAAACTCCGGTTGTTTTAAGAAGATTTACTTCCTTCATGAAGGTTTTTTCTCAGGTCATCTTGTTGGTATGTGCGCAATCTTCGTGTGTTTCTCAGATAGTTAAAGACGATACCAGTGGGTGCAAGGTACGGTATTAGGTTTGTGATCCCATTATCCCCGACCAAGTCTTGGTTCGCTTTTGATTTTGGGTTTACATGGTCAGAAGCCTCCGTCCCAGATTCCCCAGCGAAGTTTTCCCTCATATGATGAAAGGTTTTATTCCCTTGGTGTGCTAAGATATCGCTCTTTTTGCAGTATTGGCATTAGTGTTGACTTCTTGATTTCCCAGGAAGACTATACCAGGGCATCTTTTGTTGGAATAGGTTTGTATGATGTGAAGACTCAATCCAATATTCTCCAGTGAAGGACTCGTTTATTTGATAGAAGTCCTTTCTCCCCAAAGAAGTTGGTGCAATAATTACTCTCGAAGAACACATGTCTCCGGTTTCCCCAGTGAAGAATGTATCTTAGTTTCCCCTCGATGATGTGGTTTTAACCTCCCCATTAAAGTCAGCATGAAGTCCCCAGTAGATGTCTCGATGATGAAGCATTTTCTCCCTTAGTGAAGTCTGTATGTTTTTCCTCCTTCAAAGTAGGTTTGAATTCCCTAGTGAGGTTTGATTGTCTCGGCGTCAGTCTGCTTTATTTGAGGCTGGTCTTGCAATCTCCAGTAGGTATGTTGCTTTTGAAAAACGGGTTTCTCCGATGAAACCGGAAGAAAGATGTTCTATCCCGGTATCTGTTTGATTTAGCTACATCCGGATAATGTTTCTCCTCAGTGAAGTTAGGACAGGCAATAGGTTTGGTTTCTGCATTTGCTTTTACCTTTCTTGGATTGATCTTTCTGGTTGAAGTTTAGCCCAATGTTGTTGGTACCTGAGGCAATTTTGTTTGTTTATACTGATTATGTATCCTTTTACCAGCATATGAACGATATCACTCATACATTCATACATGCATCATGCATTGCTACAAATCATTTTTTATTGACATTGTGTTCTAACCTTCCTGCAGCGCTCCTTGCTTAGGTGGATTTGGTTTTACCTCTTGAGTTTATTTCTCAAAGGATGTATCTTCGATGGCCGTCTTGTTCTAGTTTGTTTCTAATTGGATTCGTGGTTGCATGACGATATTATTTACTTTGGATTTCTGAGAACTTTGAGTTTTGGTTTGTGCATTTATTTTGCACGAGAAGACTTTATCTCCTCATCAAGAATAACGTGGCATTTCCCCAGGAAGTCATATCTCTTTCCTCAGGAAGCCATATTTCTATCCCCAGAAAGTCATTTCTCTTTGCAATTCCCCTTGACAATAAGTGGAAGTCTCTTTATTTGAGACAGATTACGTATTACCCTTTCTGGGAAGATTTCCTTGGTTAAAGAAGAAGTTGAGACCCGTTCTTGGTAAAACATCAGAATCTTGGGGAAACTTGATATATTTTCTCTTTCTACCTTCAGTGAACGTTGGTAGGTGTTGTACCCCAAAATTTTCCCTCTCATATTTCTCAAAACATTGCAAGGAAAATCTCCAAGTGGCTCAAGATTGCTCAAGAGTTAGACACTCAAGCTATCTCCTAAGGCAGTCAACCCCAAATTAGGGTTTTATGTTGCATCAAGATCCTTGAGTCCAAATGACCTCAAGTGCTCCCCAATGTCCTAATATGTTCTCAAGGTAATCCATGTCAAGTTTCAAGCCTTGCATGGGAAGTTTGCTCAGTCAATTGCTCAAAGGGTCCAAAAATCGATTGTGCTAGGGCAAAAGTCAACTGTGACCAATAAACAGTCAAACTTCAAGATTTTTTGTAAACATTCTCATTTTGAAGAATATTTCATCATTTTATCAAGGGTTGATCATGATTCATCAAGGATTGCTCAAAATTCATCAAGACTCAAAAGTTGCTAAATTAGGGTTTTGTAGGAAAAGTCAACTCAACTTTGACCAAGCATAACTTTCTCATACTTTATGAGAAATGACCCATCAAAATCTCATTTTTAAGAGGATGCAATTTCCTACAATCCATATTCATACCCCAAGATCAAAAAATGCACTCACAAGAAGTTATAAATTTGGACATTATAGGTCATTTTTGAAAGTCAACAAAAACACCTTTTTTGCCAAAGCTTATAACTTGAGCATGGAATATCAAAATGAGATGAGACCAAAAGGGTTGGTTAGAGGACATCTCAAGATTTCTAAAAAGTCCAAGAACATTTCCAAAAGTTCAAAATTAAAGAAATTATGCATTGTTGAAGTTGGACATTTTTGCAAAATTGCCAAAAGTCAACTATCCCCAAAACATCAAATTTTGTCAAATGGACCCATTCTTTTCCACTTGATTTGAGCTTGTATCATTGTCCACGTGTCCTAGATTCATCCATGAGCCCATATCTTATTTTTATTATTTAATTTGATTTTTAATTGAATTTATTCATTTTAAATCAAATAAAATCATATAAAATCAAAAGTATTTATAACTCATGATTTTTTGGTTGCTTTAGGCTTTGAATACAGCTATTATGTGAATCAAATTCGCATAAAGTGCATTGGTTACAAGAAGATATGATTTAGGCCAAATTTGGAAGGTTGTAATGGTGGAATCAAATCCAATTCTTGAGCATTGATGTGGAGAGATTTGTACCGAGTTTCTTACCCTAATGCAATATACATTACATAAGGAAGTCAAAGGCACGAAAATATGGGTTGGAGGCTGCAAAAAGAGGCAAGACCAAAGTTGCAAAATTCACTAAAAAAGTGTGGGATCGAATCCATACTTAGAGGCATTTTCAGAAGCCAAAAGCTATCCCAATCGCTTCCTGGGTGTTCACTCAACCTTCCTGGATCAAGAGCAAGTGTTCTCACATACCACAAAGCACTGTAAGTGTCACGATAATCACCTTGGTTCTTGAATTCGTGATTCATTATTCTGGCATCATTTGAACAAATTGCTTGCATTCTTGTAATCCCCACAATGTTTCTAAGCTTTTTGCATTATTCAATTCTGTTTATCTAACCTTTAACGTAAAGCACATTGTTAGGGTTTTGCATCTTGGTTTTGGGGTTTTTCGTTTCAGATAAAATTAGCCTTAGTGATGGCTATAGGCGTGACCGGAAGAGGAAGACGAATGCAACCATGGCCTTGGAATGAATTTATGTAGCCTGAGATGGATTTTAGGAGTGGCCCGTGCTTTTAGCTGCGAATTCAAATCCGCAGGTAACATTGTTACAGGCCTGAGGACAGGGACGAGATCGTGTCCTCCTCTGATTGGCCGGTTCAAATAATTCGCGCATTTTTTTGTTTGCTGGCATATTGACTTGTTTTTTCATATTATGTATTATTTGTATATTGTTAACAAATAAGTCAATTCAGCGTAGTGGCAAGGCGAGCTGGCAATCACGTTCAGGACCTGGCTTCGAATCCCAGGTCCTCCACTTCTTTGATAATTTTGTTTTTCAGGTGATCTTGTACATGTTCAAGTCAGCAGCTCACCATGCACCATCGTTTAATCAATTTCCAGATGGCCATGGGCCAAATCTGGTGGCCAAAAGCTGATGGTCCACCATAGACCAAGTCAACATGCACGCATAGAATCAAAAAAGTCAACAAGGCCAGCGTGTTATTGGGCCTCATATTGCTTCTCAAACCACCCAATACAGGCCCATACCCCCTTTCTCTATTTCTATTTCATTTATTTTATTTTTATTAATTATTATATTATTTGCTTAATTACTAACCAATTAAAAAAATTCTTTTCTTTATAAAATAAAATCACAAAAATATTTTCTTTATCAAATTAAATTTTAACTTTTATTTATTTTTTATTAATAAATACTAATAAATTAATTTAGGTGTTAATTAGAATAACTTTAATTCTTTTTTAATAATTAAAATTAAATTAGACTTAATTAGGTTTTTATTAATTCAATTAATTTTTTATTTCTTTCTTAAAATACCAAAAATCCAAAAATAATTTATTTTTATTTAATTAATTTATTTTAATTTAACTTAGTAATTAACTTAGGTAATTTCTTTCTTAATTCAAAAATAACAAAAAAATATTTTCTTTAAAAAGGGTCAAAACCCTAATTTGCGCTCAATTTAATTTCCCGCACGCGATTTATTTATTTTTATCCAATAATGTACTTGCTCCCGGTTTGTAATAGTTAATAGGACCTTTATTTATTTTTTATCGCTTTATTTATTTTTAAAGGGTTTGTCTTTGGCGATGTAAATAACCGACACCTTGTAATTTAATTTCCGCATTTTTATTTCCCGCAAATTATAACTGTTAGATGTTTGATAATAGGATGGCATGACAAGACTGAATGTTTTAACCTAAAATCAATTTAGATCACCTTTAACATGTACAAAGATAAAATTAACTGAAAACGACACACTCGCACATGCACACTCTTAGGGTACACCCCACTTGGTTGCCTTCGTATGCGGTCATTGAGTATAGGTCACTTTAGAGGTCGCCCTCTTGTCTAAAAGATCATAGTCACCTCGAAACGGTTGCCTCGGATATTGTTTCCTCAAAACAAATGATCTAAGACATTAGGGTTACCACTAAGGCGTCCTAACATTGCTTTAGTGACCGTAAGTCCCTAATCTGAATTGACCCTAAAACTCCAACGACGGTGCTACCTACTCATCAATAGTAGGATATCATTGTCTAAAGGAAGATAGCATAGAACAATTCCTTTTTTCGAGTAGGTAGATGGTTCTTCAGTACTTGCTCTTTAAAAAAAAACTTTTCACACTTACACTTTTCGAACAAAGTTTTCAAAAATCACTTCATACACTCTTGAGGATAGAAGCAAGAGTTAAATCAAAGTTTCAAACAAAAAACTTTTTCAAAACCCACAAGCACAAAGAAAGAAATTTTGAAAACAATTGAGCAAGTACCTAAGAGCCCGTGGATAACCACAGATAGAAAGGGTGCTAACACCTTCCCTTTCTATAATCTACCCCCCGGACCCGAGAAATATCTCGAAAAAGGAATTTTTCTTTGCTTTTTTCCTTTACTTGTTAGATAAAATAAAAGTCGGTGGCGACTCTTGCTTACCGCGACATTTTGCAAAAAGAAACGCAAAACGCAAACCAGCATTCCAAAAAAATAGTTAGTTCTTCCCACCGTATCACAGAACTGGCGAATCTGCTGGGGATATTTTTATAAGTGGGGTGTACCTTAGGAATAGTTCATATTGTTTTCAATTGCTTGACTTGTATGCTTTATATTTGTGGGCTTGTATCGGAGTTACTATAGATCCTAACCCGAATCTGGGGGATAACCTTTAGGTAAGTAGCAATAAACTGTGAGGGAACTGTACGGCGTAGACCGATACGGTTGAAGCAGTAGCTACGTTGGTGTGGCACTTTAGTATGTACCGATATCCCTTGTGGCGCAACGAGGAGAATATGGGTCTGCTAAGGGGTCATTAAGCACCAACTAACCTTAGAACCTTTAAATTGACCAACTTGGCCATAGAACAGTAGCAGTATGCTACACTCATTGAGACTAAACTCTCGCGATGATTCCGGCTGCAAGAAAAGGTTGCTAAACTGGAATTATGACCGATCGAGGGTGGTCAGTGATATTGAGATCCTCTAGAACCCGGTTACTATTTCTAGGACAGGTTGAACCAACTAAACTGAAAGAGGGTAATACCTAAACTCCATGCCAACCTGAAACTAAGGGTTATTTGTGTGACTTGTGTGCCTTCAAACTTGAACTACTTGCACATTCTTGTTATCTGACAACATGAGTTCCTTGCAGGATTTGTTTACAGCCCTTATCCAATAATTTGGATTTATTGTAGGGGTTACTTACATCACCTTGCACTTTTTCTTAAACGCATAGCATACACATCATAACATCATGCCTTAACATTTCCTTAACCATTTCGAGGATCTCAAGGGTTTGCGATGCAGGTCATGGTAAATCAAATGTCTAGCAAGGGGCAAAGGGGATTTATTTTCCTCTAGCCAATGTCGTCTAAAGATCAAAACACGATGACTTGAGTCAGTGGCTATGACCCACTCGATATGGTGAGCTTGACTCTTGAAGAAGGACTCTTAACAACACGAAGCTTCTTCAATCAAAGCTGCAAAATTCAAATTCTAACAAGTTTCTTGTTTACCCCGCGAGATCCTTGAAAACATTGCATACATATATCATACATATCATTGCATAACAGGTCTCCCAGCACAGGTCTCTCATGTTCTCGCTGTTTATTTCAGCAATGGCTTCCCAACCAGACAACCAAGATCTTCAAACTCGAGAAGCTCAGTTCAGGGACGTATTCTTAAACCTATCCAAGGGGCAGGAAGAGTTGAAAACACTCCTCGTTGGGAACTTGGTCAAGAAAAGTCCTTAAGACAATAAGGATGAACGACTGGAACAACTGCAAGCTGAGTTCAGTGCCATGAAAACCCAGATGCTGGGGCAGATGGCTCTTATCTAAGGCTTAGCTCGGGAACAAGAAGAGCTGAGAACCATTATCAACCAGCTTCATCAAGACAGATACAACAACATGAAGCAAACAGTCAAGGCCGGGGACCAAGTCATTAATCAACTTCCGAGAAGTCAAAGGTTTGGTTTGATGAAGAATAGACCTCTCCAAGTTGCTACTACCTCATGGGTCCAACAACAACCTTGCCATAAACAACGGGTTGATCAGAGTAAGCCAAATATGCCCAAGAGGCAATTTACCAAGCTCAACATGTCGCTGCCTCAGGCTTCACAACACCTATTGAGATTGAAACTGGTGATGTTAAGGGACCCTCCTAAGAATCCCAACATAGCCTCCCCAAGGTACAATCCTGATGCAAGGTGTGCATATCACTCCAACAGCCCGGGGCATGATACTAACATCTGTTGGGCGTTGAGCAACAAAATTCAAGACCTGATTGATGAAGGAGCATTGGAACTCACACAAGACGGTCAGATTGAATTCTTTTGCCATCCCCCCAAGGTTCACCATTTTAAGTGACAAGTACTGAGACGAGAAGACTTTTTGTTCATTAGAATTTTCAAGTTGTAATTTTCTTTTGATTGTTCGAACATTTATTCATGTCAAACTTTATTACTTTATCAATGCATTGCATATGTATGTTTTGAATCAATCCATTCGTATTTCACTATATTCAAATTGCTTTCATTTTTTGTGATGATCAACTCTCGATTAAAAAATTCTAAGCCTTTAGAGGGAGGATGACGAAAATGATATCAAAATCTCTACAGTATGCTTTTGAACAGACCCCGCTGATGAGGTACAGGCATTGTTTCAAATCCTAAATAGTGGAGTTATAAGGAAGATAATCCCTAGTCAACCCCTTTGAGCCAAAAAAGTTGGAGTTTTTCTTTTCACAAATTAAAACTCTTAATTATAACCTGGGGCAAGGTAGTTTTCTCAGTTGATCCAGGTGCACAATGAATGGAATCAAAGAAGTCCTTCCGAAACAAAAGACGGTGTTGGTTTTGTATAATCGTAAGGACAGGCAGTCATTATCTCTCAAAATAAAAGCCCAATAAGTCAAAACCTGTGAAGGAGACTTAAGAAAAACTGGGGCATCCCGCTGACTGTAATCACAAAAAGAAACAGTTCATGCAAAAAACATGGATAATAAAAACCAAAAGGGAAGAGATTCTGCAAATTCTCAACAAAATGACTGCCTGTTCAAAATAAATTGTCAGTATCCGAACCATCACTGGTATATCAGAGCAAAGACTCAAACAAGATCTAATGCACGATTAGCTGAGTTTAGGATCGAAGAACATCACGAAGAACGGGTGGGTACAAATAAAATTTGAGCCTTTATCCTTTGTTTCTTAAACCGTGAACCAGGCCACGTTATAACCCTTAAAAATTCCTAGCTGAAGCATGGGTTAGTCCGAAAGCATACTGTTACAAAAGGTATCCTGACTCCTGTAGGGCTTGCTGTAAATCCCGAGTTGACGTCACATTTTACAAAATTTTCATATCTTACTGAAAAAATGCATTTTCAAAAACTTCAAGACAGACACAAGCTTTGCATTCTTAAAATAACATTATTTGCATATGACTATTTGTTCAAACAGTAGAGAAATTCGCACAACGAATATCTAGTGAACAAAAACCTTTTCAATAAAAAGGGTCACCTCAAGTGGAAAAAGCACCTCCAACCAAGGGGCACGACATGAGCATTGTCCATCATCTGGGGCAGTTAAGTCAAGATTCAAGGAATCTCTCAAAATGCCAAATAGCCAGGGGCAAATCTCCATCTAAATCAATTGGGGCATTGGACATGAATTCCAGCAACGAATCTTGCATGATCAAACGAAGATCTTCTGGTAGTATGGAAACACAACACTACCGACAGTGACACCTCCCTACATCTTGAGAGAGTGGACATAGTCATAAAATACCGCGCATGAATAAAGACCCGCTAGGTTGACTGGCCTAGGCAAAAATAAGGGCTTCCCGGCAAACCAAAAGGGTTCGGGCAAAAATTAGGGATGAGAATGAAAAATTGTACACCCGGCAAGTCGAAAACCTGAAAAGGCAGCTTAGGCAAAAAGGGTATCCCAGTGGACTGAAAACCCGAAAGGGCGGTCCAGGAAATAATTAGGGATTAAAGCGTACGACTATGTCTCGTCATCTCGTCACTGGCCTACCAGAAGAAGACTTGTCATTTTGACCGAAAGATACCAAGAACCTCATAGGTGGGGATAATACTTGATCCACAGGGCCTCCATAGGCACCTTATCCCGCAGAAACAAGGGCAAAAAAGTCTCGATGCAAGCCATCATCATATCCTTAGCACGTGTCCTAGTAACATTCACTCCCCGCAGAGTAAGATAGTAAAGATAGCTCTCCCCAGCTGAGGCTTGCAACTGTGAATGAGTCGGTAATATTCTCCCCAAGCAGAGTTTATCTACCATCAACACTGAAAAGGCTTAATATCCCCGACAGTCTTAATATTCCCCAGCAGAGTATAAGAATATTCACCGGCAGAATACAAGATATCCCCAGTGGAGTTAAAATTTTCCCAGCGCAGTCTGAAAAAGCTTCCCCAATGGAGTTGAAGAATCATCCCCAGTAGACTCCGGAAGTTCGTCCCTGGCGGAGTATAAAAATAAATATCCCCAGCAGAGTTCAAAGGAAGATTGTCCCTAGCAAAGCTCAAAGGATTATCCCCATTAAAGCCTAAAAGGTTATCCCCAGTGAAGTCGCAACTGAAAGATCATCCCCAGCGGAGTTCTTTCCTTTCACAAACAGGAATTCAATCCCCAACAGGATTCAGTATCACCAGCAACGATAATTCGTCCCCAATGGAATTTATCAGTGGAATCCTCAGTAGAGCATCTCTTCCCCACAGAGTAATATCCTCATCAGTATATTCCCCAACGTAGTTATCCTCTCCTACAGGTCTATTCTCACAATCATCTTCGTTCGTTATCCCTAGCGGAAGCGAAGAATTCAACTCTTTTCTCCAGCAACTATCCAGGATTTATTTTCCCCAGCTAAAACATTACATTTCTATACATCATGACACATGCATATACGCATCATACAATACAATCTCATTTATTTTGAGAACATCATTTCTTGATATATATCATGCATTGCATACGACTGACCTTTACTTTTCAAGAAAGATACAGTTAAAGTTCTCAGCTATGTCGAAGACCTGACCAATTCTTAAATATCAACTGAATTATTCTCGGTTGAATTACAGATAAGGTTCTCAATGTCGACAATTTCCTCCGTTGAAGTGTGGACGAGTTCTAAAATCTCAACAGAATTATACGCCGTTGAAGACCAGACAGTCCTAGATCTTGATGAAGATGTTTCCCTCAGTTGAAGACCTGGTCGGTTCTTAAATCTCAACTGAATTATTCTCGGTTGAATTACAGATAAGGTTCTCAATCTCGACAATTTCCTTCGTCGAAGTGTGGACGAGTTCTAAAATCTCAACAGAATTATCCTCCGTTGAAGACCAGACAGTCCTAGATCTTGATGAAGATGTTTCCCTTAGTCGAAGACCTGACCGGTTCTTAAATCTCAACTGAATTATTCTCGGTTGAATTACAGATAAGGTTCTCAATCTCGACAATTTCCTTCGTCAAAGTGTGGACGAGTTCTAAAATCTCAACAGAATTATCCTCCGTTAAAGACCAGACAGTCATAGATCTTGATGAAGATGTTTCCCTCAGTCGAAGACCTGACTGGTTCTTAAATTTCAACTGAATTATCCTCGGTTGAATTTCAGATAAGGTTCTCAATCTCGACAATTTCCTCCGTCGAAGTGTGGACGAGTTCTACAATCTCAACAAAATTATACTCCATTGAAGATCAGACAGTCCTAGATCTTGATGAAGATGTTTCCCTATGTCGAAGACCTGACCGGTTCTTAAATTTCAACTGAATTATCCTCGGTTGAATTTCAGATAAGGTTCTCAATCTCGACAATTTTCCTCCGTCGAAGTGTGGACGAGTTCTACAATCTCAACAGAATTATACTCTGTTGAAGACCAGACAGTTCCTAGATCTTGATGAAGATGTTTCCCTCAGTCAAAGACCTGACCGGTTCTTAAATCTCAACTGAATTATCCTTGGTTAAATTTCAGATAAGGTTCTCAATCTCGACAATTTTCCTCTATCGAAGTGTGGACGAGTTCTACAATCTCAATAGAACTATACTCCATTGAAGACCAGACAGTTCCTAGATCTTAATGAAGATGTTTCCCTCAGTCGAAGACCTGACCGGTTCTTAAATCTCAACTGAATTATCCTCGGTTGAATTTCAGATAAGGTTCTCAATCTCGACAATTTTCCTCTGTCAAAGTGTGGACGAGTTCTACAATCTCAACAGAATTATACTCCGTTGAAGACCAGACAGTTCCTAGATCTTGATGAAGATGTTTCCCTCATTCGAATACCTGACCGGTTCTTAAATCTCAACTGAATTATCCTCGAATGAATTTCAGATAAGGTTCTCAATCTCGACAATTTTCCTCCGTCGAAGTGTGGACGAGTTCTACAATCTCAACAGAATTATACTCCGTTGAAGACCAGACAGTTCCTAGATCTTGATGAAGATGTTTCCCTCAGTCGAAGACCTGACCGGTTCTTAAATCTCAACTGAATTATCCTCGGTTGAATTTCAGATAAGGTTCTCAATCTCGATAATTTTCCTCCGTCGAAGTGTGGACGAGTTCTACAATCTCAACAGAATTATACTCCGTTGAAGACCAGACAGTTCCTAGATCTTGATGAAGATGTTTCCCTCAGTCGAAGACCTGACCAGTTCTTAAATATCAACTGAATTATCCTCGGTTGAATTTCAGATAAGGTTCTAAATCTCGACAATTTTCCTCCGTCGAAGTGTGGACAAGTTCTACAATCTCAACAGAATTATACTCCATTGAAGACCAGACAGTTCCTAGATCTTGATGAAGATGTTTCCCTCAATCGAAGACCTGACCGGTTCTTAAATATCAACTGAATTATCCTCGGTTGAATTTCAGATAAGGTTCTCAATCTCGACAATTTTCCTCCATCAAAGTGTGGACGAGTTCTACAATCTCAACAGAATTATACTCCGTTGAAGACCAAACAGTTCCTAGATCTTGATGAAGATGTTTCCCTCAGTCGAAGACCTGACCGGTTCTTAAATCTCAACTGAATTATCCTCGGTTGAATTTTAGATAAGGTTCTCAATCTCAACAATTTTCCTCCGTCGTAGTGTGGACGAGTTCTACAATCTTAACAGAATTATACTCCGTTGAAGACCAGACAGTTCCTAGATCTTGATGAAGATTTTTCCCTCAGTCGAAGACCTGACCGGTTCTTAAATCTCAACTAAATTATCCTCGGTTGAATTTCAGATAAGGTTCTCAATCTCGATAATTTTCCTCCGTCGAAGTGTGGACGAGTTCTACAATCTCAACAGAATTATACTCCGTTGAAGACCAGACAACCCTAGATCTTGATGAAGATGTTTCCCTCAGTCGAAGACCTGATCGGTTCTTAAATTTCAATTGAATTATCCTGGGTTGAATTTCAGATAAGGTACTCAATCTCGACAATTTTCCTCTGTCGAAGTGTGGACGAGTTCTACAATCTCAACTGAATTATACTCCGTTGAAGAACCGACAGTCCTAGATCTTGATGAAGATATTTCCCCCCAGTTGAATTACGGACAAGTTCTTAAAACTCAGCAGAGGCATTCTCTCAGTTGAAGCACAGGCAAGTTCCTAAATCTCAACAAAAACCAGGCTTCTCCAGCGGAATCCTCCACAGCAACAGATATGCAAGTTCTCGCTAAGGAATCTCTTATGCGATCGACACTCCTGCAGATGGCATCTTTAAGCCCATCCTCCTGCCAGCAATCTCCAAATGGAATCTGTAATCCCATTCCCGACATCACAAGGCTGACACCACTTCATGCGAGTGCAAATTTCTGGGCACTCTAGTGTTCAATCATCTTCTACCTTCGGATCACGAAAGGCACGAAAGCCAATCTACATCCTCAGGTTTAAGAAGATTGAATAGGGGCAGCTGTTGTACCCCAAAATTTTCCCTCTCATATTTCTCAAAACATTGCAAGGAAAATCTCCAAGTGGCTCAAGATTGCTCAAGAGTTGGGCAGTCAAGCTATCTCCTAAGGCAATCAACCCCAAATTAGGGTTTTGTGTTGCATCAAGATCCTTGAGTCCAAATGACCTCAAGTGCTCCCCAATGTCCTAATATGTTCTCAAGGTCATCCATGTCAAGTTTCAAGCCTTGCAGAGGAAGTTTGCTCAGTCAATTGCTCAAAGGGTCCAAAAATCGACGGTGCTAGGGCAAAAGTCAATTGTGACCTATAAGAAGTCAAACTTCAAGATTTTTTGTCAACATTCTCATTTTGAAGGATATTTCATCGTTTGATAAAGGGTTGATCATGATTCATCAAGGATTGCTCAAAATTCATCAAGACTCAAAAGTTGCTAAATTAGGGTTTTGCAGGAAAAGTCAACTCAACTTTGACCAAGCATAACTTTCTCATACTTTATGATAAATGACCCATCCAAATCTAATTTTGAAGAGGATGAAATTTACTACAATCCATCTTCATACCCCAAGATCAAAAAATGGACTCACAAGAAGTTATTAAATTTGGACATTATAGGTCATTTTTGAAAGTCAACAAAAACACATTTTTCCAAAGATTATAACTTGAGCATGGAATATCAAAATGAGATGAGACAAAAATGTTTGGTTAGATGACATCTCAAAATTTCTAAAAAGTCAAAGAACATTTCCAAAAGTTCAAAATTAAAGAAGTTATGCATTGTTGAAGTTGGACATTTTTGCAAAATTGCCAAGACTCAACTATCCCCAAAACATCAAATTTTGTCAAATGGGCCCATTCTTTTCCACTTGATTTGAGCTTGCATCATTGTCCACGTGTCCTAGCTTCAGCCATGAGCCCATATCTTATTTTTATTATTTAATTTGATTTTTAATTGAATTTATTCATTTTAAATCAAATAAAATCATATAAAATCAAAAATATTTATAACTCATGATTTTTTGGTTGCTTTAGGCTTTGAATACAGCTATTATGTGAATCAAATTCGCATCAAGTGCATTGGTTACAAGAAGATATGATTTAGGCCAAATTTGGAAGGTTGTAATGGTGGAATCAAATCCAATTCATGAGCATTGATATGGAGAGATTTGTACCAAGTTTCTTACCCTAATGCAATATACATTACATAAGGAAGGAAAAGGCACAAAAATATGGGTTGGAGGCTGCAAAAAGAGGCAAGACCAAAGTTGCAAAATTCACTAAAAAAGTGTGGGATCGAATCCATACTTAGAGGCGTTTTCAGAAGCCAAAAGCTATCCCAATCGCTTCCTGGGTGTTCACTCAACCTTCCTGGATCAAGAGCAAGTGTTCTCACATACCACAAAGCACTGTAAGTGTCACAAAAATCACCTTGGTTCTTGAATTCGTGATTCATTATTTTGGCATCATTTGAACAAATTGCTTGCATATTTGTAATCCCCACAATGTTTCTAAGCTTTTTGCATTATTCAATTCTATTTATCTAACCTTTAACGTAAAGCACCATTGTTAGGGTTTTGCATCTTGGTTTTGGGGTTTTTCGTTTCAGATAAAATTAGCCTTAGTGATGGCTATAGGCGTGACAGGAAGAGGAAGACGAATGCAACCATGGCCTTGGAATGAATTTATGTAGCCTGAGATGGATTTTAGGAGTGGCCTGTGCTTTTAGCTGCGGATTCAAATTCGCAGGTAACATTGTTACAGGCCTGAGGACAGGGACGAGATTGTGTCCTCCTCTGATTGGTCGGTTCAAATAATTTGCGCATTTTTTTGTTTGCTGGCATATTGACTTGTTTTTTCATATTATGTATTATTTGTATATTGTTAACAAATAAGTCAATTCAGTGTAGTGGCAAGGCGAGCTGGCAATCACGTTCAGGACCTGGGTTCGAATCCCAGGTCCTTCACTTCTTTGATAATTTTGTTTTTCAGGTGATCTTGTACATGTTCAAGTCAGCAGCTCACCATGCACCATCGCTTAATCAATTGCCAGATGGCCATGGGCCAAATCTGGTGGCCAAAAGCTGATGGTCCACCATAGACCAAGTCAACATGCGCGCATAGAATCAAAAAAGTCAACAAGGCCAGCGTGTTATTGGGCCTCAGATTGCTTCTCAAACCACCCAATACAGGCCCATACCCCCTTTCTCTATTTCTATTTCATTTATTTTATTTTTATTAATTATTATATTATTTGCTTAATTACTAACCAATTAAAAAAAATTCTTTTTCTTTATAAAATAAAATCACAAAAATATTTTCTTTATCAAAATAAATTTTAACTTTTATTTTTTTTTATTAATAAATCCTAATAAATTAATTTAGGTGTTAATTAGAATAATTTTAATTCCTTTTTTAATAATTAAAATTTAATTAGACTTAATTAGGTTTTTATTAATTCAATTAATTTTTTATTTCTTTCTTAAAATACCAAAAATCCAAAAATAATTTATTTTTATTTAATTTATTTATTTTAATTTAACTTAGTAATTAACTTAGGTAATTTCTTTCTTAATTCTAAAATAACAAAAAAATCTTTTCTTTAAAAAGGGTCAAAACCCTAATTTGCGCTCAATTTAATTTCCCGCACGCGATTTATTTATTTTTATCCAATAATGTACTTGCTCCCGGTTTGTAATAGTTAATAGGACCTTTATTTATTTTTAAAGGGTTTGTCTTTGGCGATGTAAATACCCGACGCCTTGTAATTTAATTTCCGCATTTTAATTTCCCGCAAATTATAACTGTTAGATGTTTGATAATAGGATGGCATGACAAGACTGAATGTTTTAACCTAAAATCAATTTAGATCACCTTTAACATGTACAAAGATAAAATTAACTGAAAATGACACACTCGCACATGCGCACTCTTAGGGTACACCCCACTTGGTTGCCTTCACACGCGGTCATTGAGTATATGTCACTTTAGATGTCGCCCTCTTGTCTAAAAGATCATAGTCACCTCGAAACGGTTGGCTCGGATATTGTTGCCTCAAAACAAATGATGTAAGACATTAGGGTTACCACTAAGGCGTCCTAACATTGCTTTAGTGACCGTAAGTCCCTTATCCGAATTGACCCTAAAACTCCAACGATGGTGCTACCTACTCATCAATAGTATGATAGCATTGTCTAAAGGAAGATAGCATAGAACGATTCCTTTTTTCGAGTAGGTAGATGGTTCTTCAGTACTTGCTCTTCCAAAAAAAAAAAAAAAATCTTTTCACACTTACACTTTTCGAACAAAGTTTTCAAAAATCACTTCATACACTCTTGAGGACAGAAGCAAGAGTTGAATCGAAGTTTCAAACAAAAAACTTTTTCAAAACCCACAAGCACAAAGAAAGCAATTTTGAAAAAAATTGAGCAAGTACCTAAGAGCCCGTGGATAACCATGGATAGAAAGGGTGCTAACACCTTCCCTTTCTATAATCTACCCCCCGGACCCGAGAAATATCTCGAAAAAGGAATTTTTCTGTGCTTTTTTCCTTTCCTTGTTAGATAAAATAAAAGTTGGTGGTGACTCTTGCTTACCGCGACATTTTGCGAAAACAAACACAAAACGCAAACCAGCATTCCAAAAAAACAGCCAGTTCTTCCCACCGTATCACAGTAGGACATCGGCAGTGAACGTTTGTGTTTGTTATCTTTTTGCTATCATCAGCGAACATTGATAGTTCATCGTCAGTGAACAGAGGTGGTATGATATTGTCTCTCTACCTTCAGTGAACGTTGGTAGGACATCGGCAGTGAATGTCGATGTTTGTTATCTTTTTGCTATCATCAGTGAACGTTGATAGTTCATCATCAGTGAATGGCGGTGGTATGATAGTTTCTCTCTACCTTCAGTGAATGTTGGTAGGACATCGGCAGTGAACGTCGGTGTTTGTTATCTTTTTGCTATCATCAGTGAATGTTGATAGTTCATCGTTAGTGAACGGGGATGGTATGATATTTTCTCTTTCTACCTTCAGTGAACGTTGGTAGTACATCGGCAGTGAACGTCGGTGTTTGTTATCATTTTGCTATCTTCAGTGAATGTTGATAGTTCATCGTCAGTGAACGGCGGTGATATGATATATTTTCTCTCTACCTTCAGTGAATGTTGTTAGTACATCGGAAGTGAACTTCGGTGTTTGTTATCTTTTTGTTATCATCAGTGAACGTTGATAGTTCATTGTCAGTGAACGGTGATGGTATGATATTCTCTTTCTACCTTCAGTGAACATTGGTAGTACATCAGCAGTGAACGTCGGTGTTTCTTATCTTTTTGCTATCATCAGTGAACGTTGATAGTTCATCGTCAGTGAACGGCGATGGTATGATATTCTCTTTCTACCTTCAGTGAATGTTGGTAGTACATAGAAAATGAACGTCGATGTTTCTTATCTTTTTGCTATCATCAGTCGTGGTATGATATTTTCTCTCTACCTTCAGTGAACATTGGTAGGACATCGGAAGTGAACGTCGGTGTTTCTTATCTTTTTGCTATCTTCAGTGAACGTTGATAGTTCATCGTCAGTAAACGACGGTGGTATGATATTCTCTTTCTACCTTCAGTGAACGTTGGTAGTACATCGGCAGTGAACGTCGGTGTTTCTTATCTTTTTCCTATCTTCAGTGAACATTGATAGTTCATCTTCAGTGAACGGCGGTGGTATGATATTTTCTTTCTACCTTCAGTGAATGTTGGTAGTACATCGGCAGTGAACATCGGTGTTTGTTATCTTTTTGCTATCTTCAGTGAACGTTGATAGTTCATCATCAGTGAACGGCGGTGGTATGATATTATCTCTCTACCTTCAGTGAACGTTGGTAGTACATCGGCAGTGAACGTCGGTGTTTCTTATCTTTTTTCTATCATCAGTGAACGTTGATAGTTCATCGTCAGTGAATGATGATGGTATGATATTTTCTCTCTACCTTCAGTGAACGTTTGTAAACATCGGCAGTGAACATCGATGCTTGTTATCCTTCTCTCTGATTCAATTCTTTTGGTCCACCAGTGATTTATTTTCCTGGTGGGGTTGCTCCTTTGTTTCTTCATTTTTGTGGCATCCCCAGTGATACTTTGTGTCTCTTTTGTTCTGTTCATACTCATTTATAATCATAATCATTGCATGGCATCTTAGAGACAAAAATAGGGCTTGTTTTATATTTAAGTATCTTCAATCGCGTCGACACGAAGACTTTTTGTAATTGCAAGCTTCTCAAGTCATATTTAAAGCATGAGTTTTGATGAAGACAACATGGACATCAACTTTCAAAGGATGTGCAAAAAGCTTATCAACATCAAATAAAAGTCTTGAAGATTATTAAAGAATTATTGAAGAAATCATCAAATGTCAAAATGGTATAAATAATTCTTTAAATCTTGAATATAGATGTTCACAATATGCATTCATCAACATATACATATTCCATAACTTTAACATTAAGAAAAACTTTGTTTGAAATATCTTTCAAAATGTATTTTTGAAAATAAACCTTTAGGAACCGGTTCCTCCCTAACAGGGAACCGGGTTCCAGCTTTTCTCAAAAAACATGTCCCTGGATTTTTTACCAGGAACCGGGTTGTACCAATAGGGGAACCGGTTCCTGCGTAATAAATTTGAATTTCAACTTATAACGTTCACTAAGAACCGGGTTCTGTCAGTGTCGGAACCGGTTCCTAGCGAACCAATGCAGCTTTTACTTTGTTTTTTAAACATTTTTCAAGTGGTATCTTTTCATGAATGCATTGCAACTTTTCATATGAATTGGTATGAATGAAGAGGTTCTTACAACTTTATAAAATGCAGAAATTCTTATTTTCAAAAAATGTTCAATACTTCAATTTTCAAATTAACAAATATACTTCTTCATTAACAATTTTCTCATTCACTCTCATTTGAATTTAAACTTTCATGTGTTCATAATTTTGTGAAACTTGCCATATACACTTTCATTATCATTTCAAGTTTCATTCATACATTGTGAACATTTATATACATTGTTGAGAATTGTTTTTATCTTGAAGAAGAAGATCAATTGAAGATTGATAAAGCTCTCCATATACTTCAAAATCAATCATTGTATTACTTAAAGATTTTCCCTTACTATCCAGGATTGTTGGAAGTAAGTGTTGTGATTTGAAGAGGATTGTTCTTCATTCACATTAGTGTTTGTTTGGTCTTAAAGGTGTTAAGAACCTTTGATCACCCTATAGGTTAGATAGTAAGCATAGGCTGTACAATCATTCTAACTATAGTGAAATCTCTTTCGTGTTGGAAAGGGGACTGGAGTACTCTCGGATTGTGAGGGGAACCAGGATATATCACCGTGTTCTTTACTTTTCCGCATTTATCGCTTTCATCACCATAATCAAGAAAAGATAAAGATATAAACAAAACCTTCAAACACTTAACCAAAAATTACTACCAAGCATTCTCATAAAACCGAATAAATTTTATAAGACCTAATTCACCCCCCCCCCCCTCTTAGGCACTCTGAGACTTACAATTGGCATCAGAGCAAGTTATAGGTAACTTGTTCCTAAAGATCCATAATGGCTTCCGCAAATCATCAACCAGTTTTCAGAGATGGTCGTAGTAACAACAAGCCTCCTCTATTCTGTGGTGAATATTTTGACTTCTGGAAAATACGCATGAAGGCGCATTTAGAAGCACAAGGAGAGGAAGTATGGGATGCTGTTGAAAATGGTCCATTTATCCCAATATCAGTAATCAATGGCATTGGTTCTGTAAAGCCCAAAACTGCATGGGACGATGATGATAAAAAGAAAGTTCTCTATGACAAAAAGGCAATAAACCTTCTTCAAGGTGCACTCAGTATGGACGAATTTTTCCGTGTCTCGAACTGCAAGACAGCAAAAGAAATATGGGATACCCTAGTTCAAACTCATGAAGGAACGGCTGAAGTAAAAAGATCAAGGCTAAATACCTTGAGTCAAGAATATGAACTATTTCGAATGCAGCCCGGAGAATCCATTCTTGACTTACAAAAGAGATTTGTGCATTTGACAAATCACTTAAATGCTCTTGGTAAAACCTTGACAAATGATGAACTCAACTTGAAAATCCTTAGATCATTAACTAGGGAATGGCAACCAAAGGTAACGGCAATCTCGGAAAAGAAGAGTCTCTCCGCAATGACTTCCGCTACATTATTTGGCAAACTTCAAGAATATGAAACGGAACTCGGTAGACTTGAAAAACATGAAAATTTAGAGAAGAAATCCAAAGGCATTGCCTTGAAAGTTGATTCAAAGGAAAGTCAAGATAAAGATGCATCGGAGGAAGATGAAAACTTCTTGCTTCTTGTAAAAAGGTTAGGAAAATATTTTGGTCATAAAAATAATCTTCATAATGCTAACTTTGTCAAGAGGAAGAAATTTTATAATCATAAAGATAAAGAAGCCTCCACATCAACACAAGATGTCACATGTTATGAATGTGGAAAGCAAGGTCACATAAAGCCGGATTATCCAAAACTCTCCAAGAAAAATGGATTCAAAGGCAAAAAGGAGTTCAAGAACAAAAAGGCTTATGTTGCATGGGAAGATAATGAGATAAGTTCTTCATCCGATTCGGAAAGCGAGGAATGTGCAAATCTAGCATTAATGGCTTCACATCACTCCGACAATGAAGAAAAGGTTAGTAATGAATTTAATCTTTTTGATGATGATGTTCAAGATGCTATTGATGAACTCTTGAGAGAATGCAAAAGTTTATACAAAAAGGTGTCAAATCAAGAAAAAGAACTTCTAAGTTGTTTAGAAAAAATTGACACCATGACTAAAGATTTTGAACTTCAAAAACAGAATTTTATTAAAGAAAAGGAAAACTTTGCATGCTCCAAGTGTGAATTAAATGTCTTTCAAATTGTTCAATTGAAAAGAGTCATTGAACGATATGAAAAAGGACAAATAGGATTGGAAGGATTACTAAGCCAACAACGTTATCCTAATGATAAAAGGGGTCTTTGTTATGTGAATTCTAAGAAACCAAGTAACAATCCCACTGTTTTTGTAAAGGCTAGTAATAGTTCCAATCCCAAGAAAGTAGAAAAGAAGCAAGTTGTTCATAATCATCAAAAGAAAAAGCCTAATGTATCGAAAAAGAAAACATTTCCTAAGAAGAAATCTTATCCTTCTAGATATAGAAGTAACTTTGAACCTACTTGTTTTTATTGTGGTATTAAAGGCCATACACCTAATGCTTGCTATGTTAGAAACTTTAGTATAGCGAGTGGGCATTATGTGTGGGTGAAAAAGGGAACTAACTATGAAGGACCCAAGGCAACTTGGGTACCTAACAAAGAATAATTTGTTTGTGTAGGTATGCTTGAAATCCACATCAAATGTTTGGTATCTTGATAGTGGATGTTCAAAGCATATGACAGGAGATGTACACCAATTTTCATATCTAGTACATAAAGCCAAAGGGTATGTCACCTATGGAGACAACACCAAAGGAAAGATTCTTGGCGTTGGAATAGTTGGCACACCTCCATCCATTCAAATTGAGGATGTTCTCTATGTTGAAGGATTAAAGCACAATCTTCTTAGCATAAGTCAACTTTGCGATAGAGGGTTCAAGATCAAATTCAACAAAGATGAATGTCTCATTATGGATGAGGCAACCAATGAGGTAAAACTCAAAGGTATAAGAACTAACAATATTTTTATGATTACTTTAGATGATTTGTCTCTGAAGGTACAATGTCTTATGGTAAACAACAATGACGCTTGGTTATGGCACAAGAGGATCGCTCACATTCACTTGGAGCACTTGAACAAATTGGTTAAGCATGACTTAGTTATTGGTCTACCAAGGATGAAGTTCATCAAGGACAAATTATGTAATGCATGCCAAAAGGGCAAACAGACCAAAACAACTTTCAAATCTAAGAATGTGGTGTCTACTACAAGGCCACTACAATTGTTACACATGGATCTCTTTGGTCCATCAAGAACAAAAAGCTTCGGAGGTAATGTATACGCTTTAGTCATTATTGATGATTTTTCTAGATATTCTTGGACTTTGTTTCTTGTGCAGAAAAGTGATGCTTTTAAAGCCTTTAAGAAGTATGCTAAGCAAATCCAAAATGAAAAATCACTAAAGATTGTATCCATAAGAAGTGATCATGGTGGAGAATTCCAAAATGCTCAATTTGAAGAATTTTGTGAAGAACATGGTATCTCTCATAATTTTTCAGCACCAAGAACTCCACAACAAAATGGAGTAGTTGAAAGAAAGAATAGGTTTCTAGTGGAAATTGCAAGAACAATGCTTAGTGATGCAAATCTTCCTAAATATTTTTGGGCGGATGCGGTTAGTACGGCATGTTATGTTGGAAATCGAGTTATCATTAGACCTATAATAAAGAAGACTCCATATGAACTCTTCAAAGGAAGAAAGCCAAATATTGCTCACTTCCTCATTTTTGGATGCAAGTGCTTTGTTCTTAACAATGACAAGGATAATCTCGGTAAGTTTGACGAGAAATCCGACGAAGGTATATTTCTTGGTTATTCGCTTTCTAGTAAAGCATATAGAATTTATAATAAAAGAACTTTAACTATTGAAGAATCTATGCATGTATCTTTTGATGAAACTAACCCCTCTAAGGAGGAAGTAGTTGTTTGTGATGATGATGATCCTATAGATTTACCCCCGGAAGATCTTTCAATTGATCAAATTAAGAAATCACCGGAAAATCAAGAAAACATTGTACAACAAGATTCAAACACCAATGATCTACCAAAAGAATGGAGAACTCGTAGAGACCATCCTATTGACAAAATTATTGGTGACATTAGCCAAGGAGTATCAACAAGATTGAATCTAAAAGATGCTTGCTTAAACATGGCGTTTGTTTCTCAAATTGAACCTACCAAAGTTGATGAAGCCTTAGGAGATGATCAATGGATTATTTCTATGCAAGAAGAATTAAATCAATTCGAGAGAAATCAAGTTTGGGAACTTGTTCCTAGACCAAGTGGTAAACACATCATAGGTACCCGATGGGTGTTTAAGAAAAAACTTGATGAGAACGGTCTAATTGTTCGAAACAAAGCAAGGTTGGTTGCCCAAGGTTACAATCAAGAGGAAGGAATCGACTTTGAAGAAACATTTGCTCCGGTTGCAAGGTTAGAAGCTATACGTCTTTTACTTGCTTATGCTTGTTCATTAAATTTTCAGCTTTTTCAAATGGACGTCAAAAGCGCATTGTTGAATGGATACATCAATGAAGAAGTCTATGTCAAACAACCCCCGGGATTTGAAGACTTCAAACATCCTTCACATGTCTTTAAGTTGAGAAAGGCTCTTTATGGCTTAAAGCAAGCACCAAGAGCATGGTATGATAGACTTAGCAATTTTTTGTGTGAAAAAGGTTTCGAAAAGGGTAAGGTTGATAAAACCTTGTTCATTAAGAAAATCCAAAGTAACACTTTATTGGTTCAAGTCTATGTTGATGATATCATTTTTGGATCGACTAACAAAGAAATGTGTGAGGAATTATCATTGATGATGCAAGGAGAATTCGAGATGTCTATGATGGGAAAGATGAACTACTTTCTTGGACTACAAATCAAGCAACTAGACGATGGAATCTTCATCAATCAATCTAAGTATTGCAAAGAATTATTGAAAAAGTTTGATATGGACAATTGTAAAGCCATGAATACTCCAATGGGCTCCGGTACATATGTTGATCAAGATGAATCCGGTACTCCAATTGATATTACAAAATACAGAGGTATGATTGGTTCTTTATTGTACTTGACGGCAAGCCATCCTGACATCATGTTTAGTGTTTGTCTTTGCGCTCGCTTTCAAGCAAATCCAAAGGAATCACATCTCATGGCAGTTAAAAGGATCATGAAGTATCTTAAAGGAACAATCAATGTCGGCCTATGGTATCCAAAAGGTAGTACTTGCACTTTAATTGGTTATTCTGACGCGGATTATGCAGGTTGTAAAACTGATCGTAAAAGCACAAGTGGTACTTGTCACATTATTGGAAATGCATTAGTATCATGGGCTTGTAAAAATCAAGCATGTGTTGCTCTTAGCACGGCCGAAGCAGAATACATAGCAGCAGGTAGTTGTTGTGCACAAATTCTTTGGCTCAAGCAACAACTCCGTGATTACGGACTTGATCTCGGATGCATTCCTCTTCGATGCGACAATACAAGTGCTATCAATATTACAAAGAATCCGGCCATGCATTCAAGAACCAAACATATAGATATTCGACATCATTTTCTTCGTGATCATGTACTTAAAGGAGATGTCGAAGTCACTTTTGTGGATACTCATAACCAACTCGCAGATATCTTCACTAAACCGCTTGCTCGAGAACCTTTCTTCAAAATCCGAAGAGAACTTGGTATTTTGGATGAACGTGATATCTAATGTTTCTCTTAAGATACACGTCTTAATTTTTATATGTATCTATTTCACTCTTTTTCCCCATCCTTTTTGATGTTAACAAAGGGGGAGAAGAGTATGCATGTATGTTGTTTTGTTTCAAGAAATTGCAGGCCCAAATAAATATCAAACTCTCTCCAAAATTCAAGAATCATGGACTTAGGGGGAGCATACAATTTAGGGGGAGCCTTGCATTTGCTCAACATGTTTGCTACACAAAACAACATGAACATTTCAAGAAATCGTTTTCAAGACTTGGTTGTCATCATCAAAAAGGGGGAGAATGTAATTGCAAGCTTCTCAAGTCATATTTAAAGCATGAGTTTTGATGAAGACAACATGGACATCAACTTTCAAAGGATGTGCAAAAAGCTTATCAACATCAAATAAAAGTCTTGAAGATTATTGAAGAATTATTGAAGAAATCATCAAATGTCAAAATGGTATAAATAATTCTTTAAATCTTGAATATAGATGTTCACAATATGCATTCATCAACATATACATATTCCATAACTTTAACATCAAGAAAAACTTTGTTTGAAATATCTTTCAAAATGTATTTTTGAAAATAAACCTTTAGGAACCGGTTCCTCCCTAACTGGGAACCGGGTTCCAGCTTTTCTCAAAAAACATGTCCCTGGATTTTGTACAAGGAACCGGGTTGTACCAATAGGGGAACCGGTTCCTGCATAATAAATTTGAATTTCAACTTATAACGTTCACTAAGAACCGGGTTCTGTCAGTGTCGGAACCGGTTCCTAGCGAACCAATGCAGCTTTTACTTTGTTTTTTAAACATTTTTCAAGTGGTATCTTTTCATGAATGCATTGCAACTTTTCATATGAATTGGCATGAATGAAGAGGTTCTTACAACTTTATAAAATGCAGAAATTCTTATTTTCAAAAAATGTTCAATACTTCAATTTTCAAATTAACAAATATACTTCTTCATTAACAATTTTCTCATTCACTCTCATTTGAATTTAAACTTTCATGTGTTCATAATTTTGTGAAACTTGCCATATACACTTTCATTATCATTTCAAGTTTCATTCATACATTGTGAACATTTATATACATTGTTGAGAATTGTTTTTATCTTGAAGAAGAAAATCAATTGAAGATTGATAAAGCTCTCCATATACTTCAAAATTAATCATTGTATTACTTAAAGATTTTCCCTTACTATCCAGGATTGTTGGAAGTAAGTGTTGTGATTTGAAGAGGATTGTTCTTCATTCACATTAGTGTTTGTTTGGTGTTAAAGGTGTTAAGAACCTTTGATCACCCTATAGGTTAGATAGTAAGCATAGGTTGTACAATCATTCTAACTATAGTGAAATCTCTTTCGTGTTGGAAAGGGGACTGGAGTACTCTCGGATTGTGAGGGGAACCAGGATATATCACCGTGTTCTTTACTTTTCCGCATTTATCGCTTTCATCACCATAATCAAGAAAAGATAAAGATATAAACAAAACCTTCAAACACTTAACCAAAAATTACTACCAAGCATTCTCATAAAACCGAATAAATTTTATAAGACCTGATTCACCCCCCCCCCCTCTTAGGCACTCTGAGACTTACACTTTTAACCTTCGTATCTTCGGATAGAAGACACTTAAATAAGGGCAGTTGTTGTACCCCAATTTTTGCCCCTAAGATTCCCCTATCATATCATGTCAACTTGATCATAACAAATTCACATTAGGGTTGGTTCTTCCTCTTTTTTTTCTATCTCCTATCTTTAAGTTTGCTCTTGAGGAATCTCCAAGCACCTTAGTTGTGTATTTTGTATATGCGTTGATAATTAACCTCTAACCAAAATACAAAAAATATTTGTCTTTGCCTTTGCATATTTGTGTTTTGTAGGTACCGAGTCGAAGCATCCAACAAATAAGGTTTTTCGGTATTATTTCCCTAAAAATCTCTTTTTTGCAAAGAAAAATAAAAATAATTAAATTTTTTTCATTTTTTTGTTTTCCTGTACAATCGATTGCTCCCATAGTGAAATCAATTGCACGGTGTATTGTGCACAATCTTTGGAAAAAAAACTGTGTTTTCAGCCTTCAAAAATAAAAAAAATTAGTATGTGTCGACACATACATGTTATGTATCGACTCATGCAAGTTGATGGATTTTGTATTGTGTCGAAGTAGCAGCTTGCATCGACCCATAGAGGCTTGTTTCGACTCATGAAAGTTGATTGATTTTGTATTGTGTCGAAGTAGCAGCTTGGATCAACCCATAGAGGCTTGTTTTGACTCATGCAAGTTTATTGATTCCGTATGGTATCGAAGTAGCAGCTTGCATCGACCCATAGAGGCTTGTTTCGACTCATGCAAGTTGATTGATTTTGTATGGTGTCGAAGTAGCAGCTTGCATCAACCCATAAAGGCTTTTGTCGACTCATGCAAGTTGATTGATTATGTATGGTGTCGAAGTAGCAGCTTGTATCGACACATAGAGGCTTGTATCGACTCATCCTGCTTTGTATAACTAGCATGTGTCGACACATACATGTTATGTATCGACTCATGCAAGTTGATTGATTCTGTTTTGTATTGAAATAGCAGCTTGTATCGACCCATAGAAGCTTGCGTCGACTCATGCTATTTTATACAACTAGCATGTGTCGATGCATACGACTCTTGTGTCCACTCATAACAGCAAAATACACGTGATTTTTGAAAAAAGCCAGCAATTTCAAATCTGTCATCTTTTTGGCTCCAATTTTTCTGCATAATTTGAAAATTATATCATTAATTCAATTTTTGGCTCCAAGAATCAATTACCAAATTACCACTAATCCCAATCTTAAACTCTATAAATAGAGCCTCATCTCGTTCAAATTTCAAGCTTTTGATAGCCAAATCCACTTTGCTAAAAAATCTCTCAATTCTCTCCATCTACCAAATTCATCAAAGCTCCATTTTCAAAAAGTTAGTAAGCTTTGCATTGAAGCTTTCTAATCTTTGAGCTAAACCTTCATCCAAAAACTTTTTCTTCATCAATTCTCTACATCCAAGCTTTGGTAATTGATTCTTGTGGTTGAATTGAAGCAAATTCTGGAAGTTGTTTGATAATTCTCTTGATCTACCTTTGGTAAGTTGGATCATCATCTTTCACAATGTGATCTCTTGTGGATTTCTGGTTTTGATTCATTGAGCACTGTTTTATGATTCCATTAGTGCTATTTTTCTCATAATTTGATGGAATTTTCATGCTCAATTGGATCCATGATCATAAGGTGTTTGATGAAAAGTTGGAACAAGAATTTGATCCTTGAGATGCTATTTTCGACTGATTTTAACCCGTATACAGCCGTTACTCTGCCCAATTTTTGCAAAGACTTAACACACTTGAAGTTTGGTTCTCTCAAGATGTCTAGTATCTTTGCTTGCTTGGTTTCAATCCGAAGAATGGGAATTCTATATTGACTCATAATGTCAAGTTTTGGCTTCTTGTTGGTTAGATGTTTCTTATCCCTAGCTTTTACCTAATGCTTTAGGATAGTCTCTTCATCTCCTCCCATCTTCTTTAATTTCAAAAATCTTCTCCCTCCTTTTAAAAACTCTTTTTATTTCTAAACTTGAAACACTTTCATAATAAAATTGGACTTAGGTCCATGCATTTTCAAAATATTTTCATAAATAAATTTCAATAAATTTAATAATACCTTGACATTTTTTGTGAGAAGACTAAATGTCAATCAATCTCATTTCAAACCATTTTTGCCACTTTGGCTTTTTATTTTAAAACTTTTCTTAAAAGATTAGACTCTTGTCAATCCTTGCAGTGATGCAAACAACTATACTTCTATAATATGTAGTAAAGATAGATATTTTCCACTTGTGTGTTGAGTGAGGCATTGTTGATTTTAAAATCCAAGCCATATCCTCCACTTTGAGATGATGCAATTTCTCCTTTCTCATGATTATGGGTAGTAAGTATGTTTTCCACACGGATAATGACGATGACGTCTTATCTCATAAAATTAACCAACACACTTGTGTTTCAAATTTTTAAAAGAGGAACTAGGTGTACCCTGATCCCCTATTGCATGAAAGGTGGTACGCAGGCACTAAAGGTTCGCAACCGCGGCGGGTGCAAAAATCATAAAAATATTTCTTTTCTCACCTCCACCATCCATTTTATATATAACACATTTTTATAGCCAAAATATACAGATTTTCAAAGAGGTTCCTGCGGAGTACCGTAGATGTTTAGGGTGATAATACCTTCCCTTTGCATAACCAACCCCCTTACCTTGAATCTTTCCCCCTTTTTTTGGGGTTATTCGCTCTTTTCCCATTCCTTTGGAAACAATAAAGCGCGGTGGCGATTTTTATTTTGATTTGTATAAAGTCTAGTCAATCCAATGGCTTAGTCTTGAGCATTTCTACCGCTACACCTGTACATGTGATACCGAAGAAACAAGGTGTAACAATGGTACAAAACGAAAAAGGAGAACCAATAGCACAACGTATACAAAATGAATGGCGCATGTGTCTTGACTAAAGGAAGCTAAACAAAGTGACTAGGAAGGACCATTTTCCCCTTCCATTCATTGATCAAAAGCTAGAATATTTAGCTAGGCACTCCTACTTCTGCTATTTAGATGGATACTTAGGATTTTTTGAAATTCCTATTCATCCATATGATCAAGAGAAAACTACCTTCATGTGCCTTTATGGAACTTTTGCCTATAGAAGAATGTCATTCATGCTATGCAATGCCCCTACAACTTTCCAACGGCGTATGATGGCCATATTCACTGATTTCCTCGACAAGATAATAGAAATATTCATGGAAGATTTCTCGGTATGTGGTTCCAATTTTAAAAACTGTCTTGATAACTTAGAAAAAATTCTGGAAAGATGCGTACAAGTCAATCTCGTTCTAAACTAGGAGAAATTCCATTTTATGGTAACAAAAGGTATAGTCTTAAGACACATAGTATCAGAAAGAGAAATTGAGGTTGACAAAGCCAAGATTGAGGTAATTGAAAACCTTCAACCACCCAGAACAATTAGGGAAGTTAGGAGCTTTCTTGGACATGCCGAGTTCTAGCGACGTTTTATCAAAGACTTCTCTAAAATCACTAACCCTTTAACATGTCTTATAATGAAAGATGTCGTGTTCATTTTCAACGAGAAGTGTCTTAAATCATTCAACCTTCTAAAAAGTGAACTAATCTATGCACCTATTATGCAACCACCAGATTGAACCGACCTTTCGAGATCATGTGCGATGCAAGTGATTTCACTGTTGGCGCTATTTTAGGGCAGCGTAAAGACAAAAGTGTTAGTTCCATGTGTTTATGGTTGGCTAAATTTTGGATAAGAATGGTTCTGAACATGGTTCTATGTTGATGGTGAGTAAGATGTTGTAGTATCTTTATCATCTGTCATAATAGTTTTACTATCATGTGTTTTTCAATCAGATATCGAAGGCATATGTCATAACATCTTGATCTGGTACTGCACTACAACAAGTAATGTTGTTTTAAATCTTGGCATATTTGATTTGATTCTGGAATATTTCTTTTGGACATGTTTCAGTAAATTTCGCAGGTCAAGAAGATTTTATCTAGGACAAGGTTTTGTATCTCTAGCTATACATTGGTTACTAAATTGGGCCTTGAGGTAATTTATGAAACTTTGTATTGTTTGTTCCAAGATTTAAGGAGAATTCACTACACAACAAATACAACTCTCAATTTGTGGATCAAGAAATATCTGATGGAGATTTCGAAGCCCATGGATTGAAGAAGTGTATTTAAAGAGAATACCTAACCTAATGTAATTTAAGTTTTCACCAATTGTAAAATTAGGAGAAGCATAAGTCTTAGGTTCTGAGAGTGTCTTGTGTATTGTGTGATGTAAGTCACTCTTGTATCTTTTGATACTTGTGATCGACATTATGTTCTCACTCAGAAGCCATTAGGAAATTAGTTGAGTATTTTTCTTGGATGAAGCTTTTAAGAAAATCCAAGTATTGTTCTTGGTCAAGAGTCTTGGCTAATTATTTTAATGGAAGTACGATCTTCTTGTTAAGATATACTCCATACATTCACTGGGATTGGGACTGTTAGATATCACTGAGGTGATTTAGGAAGTAAGATGAAAGTTTCTCATATTTAAGAGGCGCCTAGGCAGAAGTAGTATTGGGTAGGGATTAGGCGAGAAGTTATAAACGGGGGAGTTTAGCTCTAAACTAATACTGCTTGATAAATCTGTTCAAGATGTCAAATCAGATGTTGTAACATTTGTATTAACATTGTTTTAATGTTAAAAATTAGTATTACCATGTATTCATTGTACCAAAGAAATTTCAAAAAGAATGCATGTGATACATTATGCAAACAGAACTTTGGATGCTTCTCAACAAAACTATGCCACTACGGAAAAAGAACTCCTAGTCGTAGTATTTGCAATAGACAAATTTCACTCTTATTTAGTTGGAGCAAAATTTATTATATACACTGATAACGCTGAAATTCAATACCTACTGAGTAAAAAGGATGCAAAACATAGGTTACTTCGCCGAATCCTTCTATTACAAGAATTTGATCTAAAAATCCGCGATAAGAAAGAGACCGAAAATATGGTAGCTGATCATCTGTCAAAGCTTGAATATCTAAAACAGATAATTTCATTAATCTAGATTAATAGCATCAGTCAAAAATAAGACAAATCACGACGATGACTCTGATGAGTTACACATAAATATCGGAGCCACTTCGGTCATAACCAATACACTTTGGTACGCATATGAGTGAAAAAAATACAAATAACCATTTTTTGAAAATAAAATACACAAATAACCATGTCTCGGAGAAAATTATGCAAATAACCATGTTCTAGAAAATGTTATAATGCAGTAACCATCTCAGGTGGTGCATGCATTGATTTTTCTTAAAGGAGGCGCCAAGTGAGATGGCGCCTAGGTGCATGCCATTTTCCCTAAGCCATCTCATATGGCGCCTATGTACAAAGTAATTTTTTTTAAATTTTTTTGTTAAGGAATTAAAAGGCAATTTCGTTGAAATGGAAGTTGATTTTCAATAATAATTAAACGATTACATAATGAGAATAAAAATTACACATTATTTATTTGTCATTGGGGACTCGATAATGACCCGTAGTTCCGCACCCGTGTCCTCGCCTAACTCGTGGTGCATTTCAACATATTTCCTATTATGGTTAGATCGAGGGCCCTACGGAGTCAATGTGTTAATGATCCATGAAAGCCATCAAATCATCATATTCGAAAGATCCACTTTCAAATAGTCGGTTACCCATGCCCTCAAAGTTTGGTTGTATTGGTTAAGGGTGAGGTTCCATGGGGGGTCAATAGCACTGATCGTCTGAATAAGTGGGGTAAAAAGGAAATGAATGGTACTGTAATTGTTGGGTGCTATGGTGATAGGATGACTTATGGTAAGTTGGGTTGGTTGGTGATTATTATTCAGGTTGGCCAATGTATGGGCTAAGGTGAGATGACGAGGGGCCCACATCAGGATGTCAGATGTATGGTCGTTGTTCTTGGTGCTGTGTGTTGTACCCCAAAATTTGCCCTCTCATGTTTTCCAAAGTCTTCCCCCTGCATGGTTGATCACAAACCCTTGCTTAAGGAAAAAGAAAATTTTTGAGTGGTGCTTTATGTATCTTTCGATTGGCATTCTGAAAGACCTTTCGATTGGTATTCTGAAGGAGCATTTCGATTGGCATTATGGACAAGCACTTCGATTTGCATTCTGAAAGACCTTTCGATTGGCATTATGGATGAGCCTTTCGATTGGAATTTGGACAAGCACTTCGATTGGCATTATGTCAAGGCCTTCGATTGGCATTCTGAAAGACCCTTCGATTGGGATTCTGAATGAGCCTTTCGATTGGCACCCTGGGCCAGGCCTTCGATTGGCATGCCAAGGGATCCTTCGATTTAGCATTGTGTCAAGGCAGCTTCGACAGGCATGTTATCCATGTCCTTCGATTAGCATGAACAGCATCTTTCGGTTGGCCTGTTAACAAAGCCTTTCGATTGGCCTGTTAACAAAGCCATCAAGAGGGCACTCAGAAAACATGTCCAGGTACACTGAACATGAGAAAATGGCATGTTTCCCTTGCAAATATGGAAATAATTAAATGTTGATTGTGGATTTAATTCCTGAGTTAAAGGCCAGATTCTTGCCTTTTCTGTTCCTAAAGAGTTGATTCGACCAGAGTGTTTCTGTTCAATTCAAGACCATTCAAAGAAGCATTCAGAAGGTTCATTCGAAAGGTACATGAGAAGTCCATTCGAAGGAGGCAACTCAAGGCCAATCGAAGAGCATGGCCTGAAGGCATTCGAAAATCAAAACATGTCCAGGTTCATTCAAGAGACATGAATATTTCAAAAAAGGAAAACTTTTAATGTGTTCGTTTCTTGTCTCATGGCATTTAATGGCCTGTTTAATGGCTGTCTCTTGCCATTACTGCACCCTCACACCCCTATAAATACAGAGGCCAGCATACATATCCAACACACAAAAACTCTGCAGGAAAACAGAACACACGAAAAAAATACACAACAGGAGAACAAAAACATTGGAGAGGCGCTGCCCATACAATCCTTCAAAGGTTGTCAGAATTTTCCAAGCCAAAGCAGTCCTTCAGATCAAAGTTGCCCACGCCCAGAAGCCCTCAGATCAAAAGTTCCTACATCCAGGAAGTGCCCAGATCGAAGGTGCCTACATCCAGGAAACGCCCAAATTAAAAGTCCAATCTGCTGGTAAGAAAGGGTAAACTATCCAACCTCATATTTGCATAACACATTATTACTTGTTGTTACCTTTGATTTGCCATCCTAGACAGGATCGAAAGGCCTGGGTTTGGCGCCCAGGTCATGTTCTTCGTTTTCCAACACTTGCTGCAGACATAGCCTGAAGAAACCCAGCAAGCGTAGGATCGAAGGGCCTGGGGTTCAATACCCAGGCCCTGTGTTTTATTATGCTAACATACTTTTGCAGGTATAACATCCCAGATCGAAGGAGACCCCTTCTCTGGATCGAACCCATTAGCATGCTGGATCGAAGGAGGCATCTCATTCCTGGATCGAAAGCCATGACCTCCATGATCAAAAGACAATCCCCTTCCCTGGATCGAAGGTTGTTCATGCCCACTTCCTGGCCCAACCGAAAGAGCCATGACCCTGTCTGGATCGAAGCTTCCATCCCCTCCCTGGGTCGAAACTCCTTTTTTTCATTGGATCGAAGGATCCCCTTTGTATTTTATTTTTGTTTTCATTGACATCTTTTTAATTAACATTAAAACATAAAATCAGAAAAAACATAAAAAACATTAGGCTAGTTTTTCTATTAAATTAACTTGGTTAATTAATCATTTAATTATCTTAACGTTTTCTCAAAAAAACTAAAATTTAGTAGATTTAGATCACTTTTCCCAAAATAGAATAAAACAACAAAACGATTTTATTCTTAGGATTTTTAGATTTTCAGATTCGCGCGCGTTTATTACAACTGTCTACTGGTTTGTAATAGCTTAAACTAAGACTTTTACACTTTACTGCTTTTATTCCCCCAATTTTTGGACATGTAAATAATCCCCCTCCCCGAAGCCTTGTAATAGCGTAGGATTTACAATTCCCGCACTTTGAATTCCTGTACATATATTAACTGCTTAGATGTATGCTAACTAGGATTGCATGGCAAGATTAACTCTTAATTTAAAATAAACAGTAGCTCACCATAACATGTGCAAAGATAATATAGCTGAAAATTGACACACTTGCACATGCCACTCCTAGGGTACGCCTCATTTGGTTGCCTCGAATGTGGTCATTGAGTATAGGAAGTCTTAGAGTTCGCCCTCCTGTCTAAAGATCAAAGTTGCCTCGAAACGGTTGCCTCGATAAAAATGATCTAAGACATTAGGGTTACCACTAAGACGTCCTAACGTTGCTTTAGTGACCACACGTCCCTAAAATCGAATTGACCCTTAAAACTCCAACGACGGTGCTACCTACTCCTCAATAGTGGGATAGCACTGTCTAAAGGACATTTGCACAGTTTAATTCCTTTTTGAGTAGGTAGATGTTCTTAAGTACTTGCTCCTTTCTAAAACAAAACAAAACTTTTCACACTTACACTTTTCAAACAAAGTTTTTCAAAACACTTCATTACACTCTTGAGGACAGAAGCAAGAGTCAAATCGAAGTTTCAAACAAAAACTCTTTTCAAAACCCACAAACACAAAGAAAAGCAAACTTTTGAAAACATAGTGAGCAAGTACCTAAGAGCCCGTGGATAACCACGGATAGAAAGGGTGCTAACACCTTCCCTTTCTATAATCTACCTCCCGAACCCGAGAAACAATCTCGAAAAGGAATTTTTCTGTGCTTTTGTCCTTTCCTTGTTGGATAAAATAAAAGACGGTGGCGACTCTTGCTTACCGCGACATTTTGCAAAAACAAACGCAAAACACGATCCAGCATTCCAAAAACAGTCAGTTCTCATTCCCACCAATCACAGAACTGGCGACTCTGCTGGGGACATTATAAGTGAGGTGTACCTTAAAATTAGATCACTTGTGTTTTCAATTGTATGCTTTGTATGCTTTAAATTTTGTGGGTTTGTATCAGAGTTCTATAGATCCTAACTCGGATCTGGGGATACCCTTTAGGTTAGTAGCAACAAACTATGAGGGGACTGTGTGGAGTATACTGACATGGTTGAAATAGTAGCTACGTTGATGTGGCACTTTGGTGAGTACCGGTAACCCTTGAGTTAAGTCAAGGAGAGTACGGGGCCGCCGCGTGGTATCGTGAAACATCAATTGACCTTAGAACCTTACTTGACCATCTTGGCCTTTTTAGGGGTAGTGAGATGACCGACTTTGGTGCAGTCCGAAGTTGGTAGATACTCGATACTACACTCATTGAGGATTGTTTTCTTGGAATATTTTGGTCGCTAGTTCAGTGGCTAAACCGAAACGATGAACATAGAAAACAATCCAATGATATTGAGCTCCTTAGAACCCGGTTACTATTTATAGGACAGGTTTTGATCCAACTACACTCAAGAGGGTACTTACCTATGAAACTCCATGCCAGCCTAAACTTAAGGTTGTTTGTGTAACTTGTGTGCCTTCAAACTTGAACTACTTGCACATTCTTGTTATCTGACAACATGGTTTCCTTGCAGGTTTTGTTTACAATCCTTATCCAATATTTTGGATTTATTGCAGGGCTTACTTACATCACCTCACACTTGTGCTTAAACGCATAGCATACACATCATAACATCATGCCTTAACATTTCTTTAACCATTCCAAGGATCTCAAGGGTCTGTGATGCAGGTTATGGTAAATCAAAAGTCTAGCAAGGGGCAAAGGGGATTTATTTTCCTCTAGCCAAAGTTGTCTAGAAATCCAAGCACGATAACTTGAGTCAGGGGCTATGACCCACTAGATATGGTGAGCTTGACTCTTGAAGAAGGACTCTCAACAACATGAAGTTCCTTCAATCAAGCTACCAGATTCAGATTCTAACAGTTTCTTGTTTACCCCGCGAGATCCTTGAAGACATTGCATACATATATCATATATATCATTGCATTATAGGTACCAGTACAGGTCTCTTATCTTCTTCGCTGTTTATTTCAGCAATCATCATGTCTACTGAACCTTCCACTGAGCAAGCTATCAAGGCCCTCCAGGCCCAGAATGCCCAATTTCAAGATTTGGTCATGAGCCTAGCCAAGGGTCAGCAGGACCTGAAGACCCTGATTCTGAAAGAGAGGAAGAAGAAGAAAAAGAGGATCATCCTGTTCAACACTGGACGCAGGTTTGGGAACGGGCTGCAGGATGAAGTTAATCTGACCACCCCATCTGAAGGGAAAGATAGTCCACAAGAAAGGAGGGCTCCTAGCCCTATAGTCTCCGACAACGAGACAGACTATGATGAAGAACAGTATCCTCCTGCTGAGGATAAATACAAACAACTGGAAGACCGTTTGAATGCCATGGAAATACAGAAGGTGCCCGGTCTGGACTTCAGAGATCTAGGTCTATCCTCTGGGGTGGTGATTCCCCATAAATTTAAGGCACCTGCCTTTGCCAAGTACGACGGAGCTACCTGTCCCAAGCTGCACCTCTGGTCATATGTGAGGAAGATCCAACCTTACACTGCTGATAAGAACTTGTGGATCCATTTCTTTCAAGATAGTTTGTCGGGGACTCAACTTGAATGGTTCTGTCAACTGGAAGGAGCTAGAATCCGCAACTGGGAGGACCTTGCTGCTGCTTTTTACAAGCAATACCAGTATAATGCCGACCTTGCTCCAACGCGTACTCAGCTTCAGGGTATGTCTATGGGTACAGGCGAAGGCTTTAAGGACTACGCTCAGAAGTGGAGAGATCTTGCTGGAAGAGTCCAACCCCCTTTGTCTGATAGGGAGTTGGTGGACATGTTTCTTGGGACTTTGTCTGGTCCCTATTTCAAACACTTGATCGAAAGCTCTTCACCCGGATTCACCGAGCTAATACTGACCGGCGAAAGGGTCGAAGCTGGCATCAAAAATGGGAAGATTCAAGAAGCTACACCTTTTGATGCTCAGAAAAAGCCCTACAATGGGAAGAAAGAGTCTAGTGCTGTCTACAGTTCAAGAAGACAGAATAGACCTGAACACCGCCAAGCTGTCAACGCGGTGGTTATTTCAAAACCTGCTGGTGCTCCTCAGCATCACAACCAACAAAGGGGCGAGAAACCTCGAAGGCAATACACTCATCTCAGCATGACTTTGTCTCAAATATTTCCACAGTTGCTGGAGACCAATCTGATGACTCTAAGAGAAGCTCCGAAGATTTTAAATACAACATCACCAAAGCATAACCCTAACGCCCGCTGCGCTTATCACTCTGATAGCCCGGGGCATAATACGGATGATTGTTGGGCTTTGAAGAACAAGGTGCAAGACTTAATTGATGCAAAGGAGATAAAGTTTGACCCTCCGGAGAATCCAAACATAATCACTGCTCCTATGCCAAATCATTGAAGGCTTTTGTTTCATTTGAGTTTCAAGTTGTAATATCTCTTTGTTATTCGAACAATTATCTATTAATGCCAAACTTTGTTTCATTAATGCATTGCATATGTTTGTCTTGATTTGATCCAATCATTTTAATTACATTTAAACTATGCTTTTTACTCACTCAACTCTTGCTAAAAGTTACAAGCCTTTAGAGGGAGGATGACGAAACAATGCCATAATCTCATACAATATGCTTTTGGACAGACCTTGCTGATGATGTACAGGCGTTTCTTTCAAATCCTAAACAGTGGAGTTATAAGGAAGATAATCCATAGTCAATCCCTTTGAGCCAAAGAAGTCAGAGTTTTTCTTTTCACAAATTGAAACCTTCAATTTAAACCTGGGGCAGGGTAGTCTCTCAGTTAATTTAAAAGATGCGCATTGAAGTCGCAAAACTCTCAGTTCATAATACAACGAATGACATCAAAAGCATTCCTCTGGAATAAAAAAACAGTGGTGGTTCCTTATCTCATAGGCAGTCAATCTCTCAAAAGAAAAAAGCCCACTGAGCCAAAACCTATAAAGGAGGCTTAAGAAAGTTGGGGCATCCCGCTGACTGTAATCTCGAAAACAGGAACAGTCAGGCAAAAGTTAGGGATAACAAATCAAAAGAACGAGGTCGCTAAAAATCCTCAACAACATGAAAAATGTTGCAAAAATGACTGCCTTCCAACAACTTCAACTTGTGTGAACCATCACCAAAAACTTCGTTCCAGACTCATTTGGAGTTCAAATGCACAATTAACTGAGTTTAGGATTGAAGAACATCACGAAGAGCGGGTGGGTACAAATATACTTTGAGTCTTTATCCTTTGTTTCTTAAACCGTGAACCAAGCCACGTTACAACCCTTCAAAATTCCTAACTGAAGCATGGGTTAGTTCAAAAGCATACTGTTACAAAAGGTATCCTGACTCCTGTAAGGCTTTGTCCTAAATCTTGTGTTGAATTTGTCTTATAAAAAGTTTTCTGCTAAAAAACACATTTTTCAAAACTTCAAGACAAGCATAAACTTTGCATTATTTGAATATCACTGTTTGCATTTGGCTATTTTTTTGACAGCGGAGAAATTCACACAACGAATATCCGGTGAACAAAAGCTCTCTCAGTGAACAAAATCACTTTAAAAAGGATGACACTTCCATTGACAAATCTCCTATCAACAAGGGGGCATGACACGTCACTATCCAGCACACCTGGGGCAGCCCAGTCAAGATTCAAGGAGTCTCTCAAATATGCCAAATAGCCAGGGGCAGATCTCCATCTGAGTTACTTGGGGCATTAGACATGGATTCTAGTAACGAATCTTGCATGATCAAACATCTTCTGGTAGTATGGCAACACAACACTACTGACAGTGACACCTCCCTACACTCTGAGAGCGTGGACATAGTAAAAAAAAGTACTACGCATAATCAAAGACCCGTTAGGTTGACTGGCCTAAGCAAAAAAATAAGGGCTTCCCGGCGAACCAAAAGGGTTCGGGCAAAAGTAAGGGATAAAAAATGGAAAAAAATATGTACACCCGGCAAGTCGAAAACCTGAAAAGGCGGCTTGGGCAAAAAAGGGTATCCCGATGGACTGAAAACCCGAAAGGGCGGTCCAGGCAAAAATTAGGGATCAAAGCGTACGACTATGTCCCGTCATCTCGTCACTTACCTGCCAGAAGAAGACTTGTTGTTTCAATCAAAGGAGACCAAGCACCTCATAGGTGGGGTTAATACTCGATCCACAGGGCCTCCGCAAGCACCTTCTCCCGCAGAAACAGAGGCAATAAGAATTTTTCGAACTGTACAAGTTGCTCTATCCACCAGGTACCAAGGTAGATTCAGCTGAAGAATATGGCTAAGATACTTTCACTCCCCGCAGAGTAAGACAGTAATAGTGGCTCTCTCAGCTGAGACTCGCAACTATGAATGAATCAGCAATACTCTCCCCAAGAAGAGTTCATCTACCATCAGCCCTAAAAAGGTAGGGTATCCCCAGAAGGTCTTAATATTCCCCAGCAGAGTATAAAGACATTCTCCAGCAAGCGTAAGAGAATCCCTGGCAGTCTTAATATTCCTCAACAGAGTATAAGAATTTTTCCCGGAGAAATACAAGATATCCCCAGTGGAGTCATTTCCCCAGCGAAGTTCTTTCTTTCCCCAAGCAGGACTTCTATCCTCAACATATTCAATATCACCAGCAACGATAATCCATCCCCAGCGGAATTCATCATCAAAATCCCCAAGCAGGACTTCTATCCTCAACAGATTCAATATCACCAGCAACGGTAATCCATCCCCAGCGGAATTCATCATCAAAATCCCCAACAGAGCTTATCAGCGGAATCCCTGGCGGAGTTATCGTTACAATCATCAGCAGAACATCTCTCCCCCACAGAGTATTTCCCCTCGGAGTAATCTCTTCATCATGTTTATTCCCCAACGGAGTTCCTCTCTCCTGCAGGTTTATTCTCACAACCATCTTCGTTCATCACCCCCAGCGGAAACGAAGAACTCAACTCTATTCTCCAGTAGCTCCGGGATTTATTTTCCCCAGCTAAAAACATCACATCTTCATGCATCACATCATGCATACGCATCATACAACACAAATATCATTTATTTTGAGAACATCATGACATCATGCATTTCATACATCATGACATTGCATGCAGCTAACGTTTTACCTTTTTCAGGAAAAGGTCAATCAAAAGATGGCTACCATCAACCTTTTCAGGTCCCAGTTTAATACCTGTAACAAGCTAGGAAAATATCTGTGGACGACTGATTGTAGATTAACACCTGTAACAAGCCAGGAAAATCATCTACATGAAGAGATTGAAGATTAATACTTGTAACAAGCCAGGAAGACTTTCTTTCTCAGGTCAGAGATCAATACCTGAAACCAGCCAGGACAGCTATCTCCTCGACCAACCCTTTCAAGTCCCAGTTGAATACCTGTAGCAAGCCAGGAAAACTATCTGTGGACGACTGATACCTGTAACAAGCTAGGAAAACCATCTACACGAAGAGATTGAAGATTAACACCTGTAACAAGCCAGGAAGACTTTCTTTCTCAGGTCAGAGATTAATACCTGAAACAAGCCAGGACAGATATCTCCTCGACCAACCTTCTCTGGTCCAGTTAAATCGATTCCTAAAGATTTTTCTGATGCCGATCCAGTTAAAGATATTCCAAGACCTTGTCTGGTCCAGTCAAATCGATTCCTAAAGACTTTTCTGATGCCGATCCAGTCAAAGGCCTTCTCTGGTCCAGTTAAATCGATTCCTAAAGATTTTTCTGATGCCGATCTAGTTGAAGATATTCCAAGACCTTGTCTGGTCCAGTCAAATCGATTCCTAAAGATTTTTCTGATGCCGATCTAGTCAAAGGCCTTCTCTGGTCCAGTTAAATCGATTCCTAAAGATTTTTCTGATGCCGATCCAGTTGAAGATATTCCAGATTCCTTCTAGAGATAGTTCAGATGCGACCCAGATATGGCTGACATTCTGATACTTATTCCAGATTCCTTCTAGAGATAGTTCAGATGCGACCCAGATATGGATGACATTCTGATACTTATTCCAGACTCCTTCTAGAGACAGTTCAGATGCGACCCAGATATGGCTGACATTCTTATACTTATTCCAGATTCCTTCTAGAGACAGTTCAGATGCGACCCAGATATGGCTGACATTCTGATACTTATTCCAGACTCCTTCTAGAGACAGTTCTGATGCGATCCAGATATGGCTGACATTTTGATACTTATTCCAGACTCATTCAAATTACGGTCCAGATACGATCCAGATTCGGATGTCATTCTGTCACTCATTCAAATTATAGTCCATATACGATCCAGATTCGGATGTCATTCTGTCACTCATTCAAATTACAGTCCAGATAGGATCCAGATTCGGATGTCATTTTGGCACTCATTCAAATTACAGTCCAGATACGATCCAGATTCGGATGTCATTCTGTCACTCATTCCAATACATTTCAGATATGCTCCAGATGCAGACGCAATTCTGACAATCATCCAGACTCAACTCTATTCTCCAGTAGCTCCGGGATTTATTTTCCCAGCTAAAACATCACATTTCCTCCATCATAGTGTGGACAAGTTCTATAACCTCAGCGGTATACTCCCGGTGGGCACGAGACAGTTCCTAGACCTTGATGAAGATGCTTCCCCCCAGTTGAATTATGAACAGGTTCTTAAAACTCAACTGAAGCATTCTCTCAGTTGAAGTACAGGCAGGTTCCTAAATCTCAACAAGGTTAGACTTCCCCAGTGGAATCTTCTACAACAACAGGTATGCAAGTTCTCGCTAAGGAATCTCTTATGCGATCGACACTCCTGCAGATGGCATCTATAAGCCCATCCTCCTACCAACAATCTCCAGATGGCATCTATAAGCCCATCCTCCTACCAACAATCTCCAAATGGCATCTGTAAGCCCATTCTCGACGTCACAATGCTGATACTACACCATGCGAGTGCAAATTTCTGGGCACTCTAGTGTTCAATTATCTTCTACCTTCGGATCACGAAAGGCTCGAAAGCCAATCTATATCCTCAGGTTTAAGAAAATTGAACAGGGGCAACTGTTGTACCCCAAAATTTGCCTTCTCGTGTTTTCCAAAGTCTTCCCCCTACATGGTTGATCAAAAACCCTTGCTTAAGGAAAAAGAAAATTTTTGAGTGGTGTTTTATGTATCTTTCGATTGGCATTCTGAAAGACCTTTCGATTGGTATTCTGAAGGAGCATTTTGATTGGCATTATGGACAAGCACTTCGATTTGCATTCTGAAAGACCTTTCGATTGGCATTATGGATGAGCCTTTCGATTGGAATTTGGACAAGCACTTCGATTGGTATTATGTCAAGGCCTTCGATTGGCATTCTGAAAGACCCTTCGATTGGGATTCTGAATGAGCCTTTCGATTGGCACCCTGGGCCAGGCCTTCGATTGGCATGCCAATGGATCCTTCGATTTAGCATTGTGTCAAGGCAGCTTCGACATGCATGTTAGCCATGTCCTTCGATTAGCATGAACAGCACCTTTCGGTTGGCCTGTTAACAAAGCCTTTCGATTGGCCTGTTAACAAAGCCATCAAGAGGGCACTCAGAAAACATGTCCAGGTACACTGAACATGAGAAAATGGCACGTTTCCCTTGCAAATATGGAAATAATTAAATGCTGATTGTGGATTTAATTCCTGAGTTAAAGGCCAGATTCTTTCCTTTTCTGTTCCTAAAGAGCTGATTCGACCAGAGTGTTTATGTTCAATTCAAGACCATTCAAAGAAGCATTCAGAAGGTTCATTCGAAAGGTACATGAGAAGTCCATTCGAAGGAGGAAACTCAAGGCCAATCGAAGAGTATGGCCTGAAGGCATTCAAAAATCAAAACATGTCCAGGTTCATTCAAGAGACATGAATATTTCAAAAAAGGAAAACTTTTAATGTGTCCGTTTCTTGTCTCATGGCATTTAATGGCCTATTTAATGGCTGTCTCTTGCCATTAATGCACCCTCACACCCCTATAAATACAGAGGCCAGCATACATATCCAACACACAAAAACTCTGCAGGAAAACAGAACACACGAAAAAAATACACAACGGGAGAACAAAAACATTGGAGAGGCGTTGCCCATACAATCCTTCAAAGGTTGTCAGAATTTTCCAAGCCAAAGCAGTCCTTCATATCAAAGGTGCCCACGCCCAGAAGCCCTCGGATCAAAAGTGCCTACATCCAGGAAGTGCCCAGATCGAAGGTGCCTACATCCAGGAAACTCCCAAATTAAAAGTCCAATCTGCTGGTAAGAAAGGGTAAACTATCCAACCTCATATTTGCATAACACATTATTACTTGTTGTTACCTTTGATTTGCCATCCTAGACAGGATCGAAAGGCCTGGGTTTGGCGCCCAGGTCATGTTCTTCGTTTGCCAACACTTGCTACAGACATAGCCTGAAGAAACCCAGCAAGCGCAGGATCGAAGGGCCTGGGGTTCAATACCCAGGCCCTGTGTTTTATTATGCTAACATACTTTTGCAGGTATAACATCCCAGATCGAAGGAGACCCCTTCTCTGGATCGAACCCATTAGAATGCTGGATCAAAGGAGGCATCTCATTCCTGGATCGAAAGCCATGACCTCCATGATCAAAAGACAATCCCCTTCCCTAGATCGAAGGCTGTTCATGCCCACTTCCTGGCCCAATCGAAAGAGCCATGACCCTGTCTGGATCAAAGCTTCCATCCCCTCCCTGGGTCGAAACTCCTTTTTTTCCCTGGATCGAAGGATCCCCTTTGTATTTTATTTTTGTTTTCATTGACATCTTTTTAATTAACATTAAAACATAAAATCAGAAAAAACATAAAAAACATTAGGCTAGTTTTTCTATTAAATTAACTTGGTTAATTAATCATTTAATTATCTTAACGTTTTCTCAAAAAAACTAAAATTTAGTAGATTTAGATCACTTTTCCCAAAATAAAATAAAACAACAAAAAGATTTTATTCTTAGGATTTTTAGATTTTCAGATTCGCGCGCGTTTATTACAACTGTCTACTGGTTTGTAATAGCTTAAACTAAGACTTTTACACTTTACTGCTTTTATTCCCCCAATTTTTGGACATGTAAATAATCCCCCTCCCCGAAGCCTTGTAATAATGTAGGATTTACAATTCCCGCACTTTAAATTCCTGTACATATATTAACTGCTTAGATGTATGCTAACTAGGATTGCATGGCAAGATTAACTCTTAATTTAAAATCAACAGTAGCTCACCATAACATGTGCAAAGATAATATAGCTTAAAATTGACACACTTGCACATGCCACTCCTAGGGTACGCCTCATTTGGTTGCCTCGAATGTGGTCATTGAGTATAGGAAGTCTTAGAGGTCACCCTCCTGTCTAAAGATCAAATTTGCCTCGAAACGGTTGCCTCGATAAAAATGATCTAAGACATTAGGGTTACCACTAAGACGTCCTAACGTTGCTTTAGTGACCACACGTCCCTAAAATCGAATTGACCCTTAAAACTCCAACGACGGTGCTACCTACTCCTCAATAGTGGGATAGCACTGTCTAAAGGACATTTGCACAGTTTAATTCCTTTTTTAGTAGGTAGATGTTCTTAAGTACTTGCTCCTTTCTAAAATAAAACAAAACTTTTCACACTTACACTTTTCAAACAAAGTTTTTCAAAACACTTCATTACACTCTTGAGGACAGAAGCAAGAGTCAAATCGAAGTTTCAAACAAAAACTCTTTTCAAAACCCACAAACACAAAGAAAAGCAAACTTTTGAAAACATAGTGAGCAAGTACCTAAGAGCCCGTGGATAACCACGGATAGAAAGGGTGCTAACACCTTCCCTTTCTATAATCTACCTCTCGAACCCGAGAAACAATCTCGAAAAGGAATTTTTCTGTGCTTTTGTCCTTTCCTTGTTGGATAAAATAAAAGACGGTGGCGACTCTTGCTTACCGCGACATTTTGCAAAAACAAACGTAAAACGCGAACCAGCATTCCAAAAACAGTCAGTTCTCATTCCCACCGATCACACTGTGATTATGTGTAGGGCATGTGCTTGTATTGGTATTGGTCTTAGATTTGGGGTTGGGTGTTGGAGGATTTGTATCGTCGTTGTGTTAAGTGGAAGGTTGATGTGTGTTGGGTTTGTTGTTAGGTTGTTGTTGTATGGTGTATGATTTTGCCCATTATGTACATGGATCGATCAAATACCTCGGGTGATACACGTGCATTTCAGGGTTAGTAACCAATTTGTACCAATCAATATATTGATATGTGTGTCGCGTATTATTCTGGTTTTGGAAAACTAGAAATTGTAAGACATATTGGTGACGCCTACGCCACATCTTACACCATTATGGAGCGAAATCTTTCCAATTATTAACACCCCATTGAACATCGACCCTTTTAAGATACCAAGGTGACAAAGAAGTTGGATCACATGTATTTCTTGACGCATTCCGAACTATATTTTGACACGGTCATTGTGGTGCATCTCCGTAATGTTGAACCGTATGATTGCAGTCTTTGTAGTCCAAACTGCTACATCCTCGGGGTTGGGTTCATGGTCCAAACCCAAATATGATCTCAAGATAAACCGTGGATAAAAATTAATCAGAATAGTGAAAACTTTAATAATAAATAATTTAAAAGTAGAAAAGTTTCGAGGTACCACGTATATCATTCGGGCCAAGCTGATCCAAAAGATTACGGTATAGAGCGACATTGAATCTTGGATTCTTGCTGTAATCCATACCCCTTACGTAGTACCTAAATTAATGAAAATAAATAAATAATTTTATACATCTATTTGGCGAAAGGATTAATAATAAATTATTTAAGCTATTGACTCACTTTGTTGCGTAGGGGAAAATGAATGCATTGTTATTGACGAGGTTTAGGGACTCCATTCTCCACCAACCCCATGCTTGGAGCAAGAAAGCGCATCGAAAAAAAGTACATTTGTCATTTGTTGTGTTTTTACATAATGAATTGTATAGTTGGGCTAAAATAGCGGAACCCCAACTATACTTTCTTATTTTATCAAAGTTCCTAAGCAAATTTAAATAGATAAAATTTACATTATTCTCTATACTTTCGGGAAATAACAGGCTTCCAAATAGTATCATAATATAATTTCTAGCTTTAATTATTTTTCCTCGTCGATCCAATTTTCATTCAACTCAAGAGTCTCATAATGGTTTTTAAGTACAGTTAGTAATATACCTTGGCCCCTAAAAGTAGTTGCTTCTACCATATCTTGGCCCAACAATTCCTCGCATAGAGAATTGGGTTGTTGAACCGACCCATTCACTGTCTTACCATCGATAGGGTCTCCACCTTTCTAATATTGTAAGAATAAATTTGGAATCAATTGTGTAGTTAGAGATTTTTATAACAGTTCCAAAACTGGCATATTCTATATATGGGAAGGTAAATGGGTTCATAGAAATGTAGTTGTGTGAGCGGCATCTAAATCTTTTAGTGTCCTAAATTCAAAATGTAAACAGTGTAAAAGTTTATATATAAAATTTATATATACGATAAAAGAATATATAAAATGATAAAAACTTACAAACACGACAATGTTTTGTCTTGTTCCTTTGTGAGAATCGCCCATTGTGAGAAGAACTATATATGATAGTGAAAGAGTTTATATCAGAGAGAGTGGGGATTGGTGATGCAAAACAAGTGTCTGAGGTGCCACCTTTATAGGCGAATTCGTATGGAGATGAGTTAATGAGGTGGTTGGGGGTTTTATGAAGGATAGAAAAATACAAGAAAGGGGGTTTGAATTGGGGTTTTCAAAAATTAAAACAGTATGACAAGTTTGGTTATCCTGGTTCGTTTGAACTCAAACTACTCCAGTCCATCTGCCAAGGTGATTTTTCCCCTCTCAAACGAGGTCATAATCCACTATTCAAAAAATTTGATTACACATTCACAATGACTACCGTCAATGTCTTCTTGAGACTAAACCATAACTTGGTTTCTCAAGGTATTACAAAATATGAATAAAAAATATGTACAATGGTGTTTCTAGAAAAACTATATCACAACTGTGATTTATACACAAGTTTTAAAGCACAATGAATAAATAAGAGAGAGCTAGTGAAGGTATATCTTTATATTCGCAAGTGTGTTGTATGATTCTTCTTCATAGTCTTATTTATATAGAGGAAGTGAATTGAATCGTTGGAGACATAAGAAATTATCTTTGGAATATTGATAAAAAGTTGTTACCGCACTTTCCAAAAATACATATCTTGTCTTGTTCCAGCCGCTATTCTTTGATTTGTCATGAATGAATTGTAACACATCAGAACTTTGCTTATTTTAAATCTTACCAGAATAAGAATATTATCATTGAGACTTTAGATCCTTAGAGTTTCTTGATATTCATATGATTAGAACTTGGATGAAACAGACAAGTTTTCTTTGCGCTTTAAGAATATTTATTTATCAGTATAACTTGAGCTTAAGTGCTGAGTCTTTGGAACTTCATTATAGATGAGTGCGTTGAGACTTCCTTTGTTCTTCCAGAACTTCACTTATCAGAGTATCAGAATTTAGCTTGCAGCTTTGGTGCTTCAGAAGTTATAACATCAGAACTTCTTCTATTAAGCGTGTTACACATATTTGCTTCTAAGTCTGTACGCTCCGTCTAATATGAGCTTTAAAATGAAATTCTCTCATCATTTTTGTAATACGGTGGGAGAAGTGACTTTTAGGTTTTGCATTTCTTCACAAGTTTTGCGGATAGAAAGAGTCGCCACCGACTTTTCTTTTATCTAATAAAGGAAAGGGTGAAAACAACAGGAAAGACCTTTTGAGAATTTTCTGAGTAAGGGGGTAGGTTATGAAAAGGTAAGGTGTTAGAACCCTTTTCATCCTTAGTTATCTACAGACTCTTAATCGCTAGCTCACTTTAAAAATGCTTGGTGTTTGTGTGTTTGAAAATATTTTGAAAAGATGCCTACGTGCGACAAACTTTGTAATGATTCTCGTATAGTTAAGAATGCATACAAAGTGTTTTGTCTTTGAAAACATCTTAGAAAAGGGAGTGTATATGTGGGAAATTGTTTTGTTTGTGAGAAAGCGACTACGAGCTATTTACCTACTCAAAAAGTCTTTTTTCTTTTCCTCCTTTCCTTTAGATAGTGCTATCCTACCATTAATTAGTAGGTAGCCCTATCATTGTATGTTTTGAGGGACATGTGCGGGTCATCAAAGAGTCACAAAGGCGACTCGTAGACACTTTTGCAATTATCATAAGGTACTAAGATAGTTTACCGAGGAAGAATTGAATGGTCATCGAGGGACTATGATCTTTTAACCAAATGATCTTTGCTAAAGCGTCCCACGTTCGACGGACATGACTGTTTAAATCCGAGGTAACAAGCGAGGGTTACCCTAGAGGTGCACGTGTGTGAAGTGCTTTGATTTCAAGTATTTGTCTTGAGATTAGGTTTTCTAACGTTTTTTTTATGTCTTGCCATGCACTCCTAATTAATGTAGCATTTAAATATATACAAGTGCAGAAAAAATGCGGGAAATAATCTATGTTATTACATCATTTCGGGGATGGGGAGTACAAACCATAAATTGGGGGGAAAGGTAAAGAAGTCCTAATTATCTATTACAAACTATTGAAAGTTACAGTATTTTAAAATAAATGCGGAAAAAGTAAATGAGCACGCAGAGATTGAAGAGGGAAAAGATATTAAGAAACCTAAAAAATTTCTAAGTGTTTAGAAAATATTTTTGGTGCTTTTTTGTTTAGAAAAATAACTGAAGTATAAAATAAAGAATAAAACCGAATTCTAATTAATTCATTAGTTACTTATTTAAAATAAATCAAAGTGTGATTAAATTAATTAATTTTAATTATAAAAATTAAGTTAATTAATTAAAAAACCTAAATCTAATTTTTTTAATGATTTTATGATTTTTTTATGATTAAATAAAAAATGATTAAAAAGAAATAATTAAAAACAAAAAAAAAATTAAATGGGCCTAATGTGCAAAAGGAATTTGGGGGGGGGGGGGGGGGGGGGTGAATCTGAATTTTATAGGCCTAAATCAAAGAGCCCATGCGTACTACGTTAGATCCAATGAGGGTGACTTTCAAGAGGTACATCCTGGGGCTTGATCTGAGTCCATTAGATCTGGATCTGATGGTGATGATTGAGGAGGTGCATGTCATGCACGTTGGACATCTTGTACTAGATAAGTAAAAAAATAACATGAAAAATAAAAATGTCTCGCGCCTAGATCGAACCCGGGATCAGGCGTATGAGACACTTAAGAGAAAACGCGCTGCCACTGGGGTGGCCTGTACATCCGCGATATAGATCAAACAAAAATAATATAATTCAAAATGAAAGTTAATCTTGGACAAAAAAACATGTGCGTGTTAAGTGGACCCCTAGGATTTGAACAGAACAACCACAACGCTCTATTATGCCACACGGTCAGTCAAGGTTTCAAACCACTGTCTATGGTGGTTTCCATTGGCTTCTCCGATGAGGAGAAATTTTGGAACCTGCAAAATACGAAAAATCAAGGCAAACAAAACATGTTATCCCCCTTGAAATTTTGTTCTGAATTTGAATATGAGATCTGTTTAGGCTGAAAGTCCTTGTAACATGGGTTTCAAATGAAAAAACCTAACACGATTCTAAAATGGTGGATCCAAGTTTGGACATTACCAACTCCATGCGATGGTTGTAACCTGTTCTAAAAATTCACATGCATTGATCTAGATGGTTAGAAGAATTCAAAAACGGACAGTATTAAAAATATGATTAATGGAAAAAAATTTCAACCGGAGATCATGAATATGGTCGTTTCAAGCATGGGAGGCCTTTGAAAGACGACTATACTTACTCTGTAGATACTTAGGAGGTGAATGATGGCCTTAGTTTTGAGTGGGAACGACTTGGAATTAAGTTACATATTTTTGAAATTCCTTTGGATATTTGTGATTTTTTCAGTGGCTCTTTGGTCAGTGATTTCATGTCTCAACTTGATCTGAAGTTTGCCTTTATATAGAGAAAGAGAATAGCTCGTCAAATATGGCATGCGATCATGTAATTAAGCCATGGTTTAAATAAGATAAAACACTTTTAAAACTTTCCAAACTTGAAATATCTCCTGCCTTCTCTAAGTTTGCACGATTTTGGCAAGTTCAAAACAGGCTAGCATGAGCTGTATGGGCATGTAAATGATTCATCGTGTGCTTGGCCCATAGGTTTTTATTTTATTTATTTATTTTGAATTTATTTGAATAAAAATAAAATAAAATATAATAAAAAAAAGTAATAAGAAAATATAGGTCAAGGTGTGAGTGAGCTTAGGAGTCTCTCATATGGTCATGAACATGTTTGAAGCTCAAAAAGTTAGGCTACAAGTCCAAAATGTCAAGTTTGCATGTTTTGAATTTCATGTATTTCTTCAAAATTTCCCAACTTTTGAAACTCATAACTTGCTCAATTTTCATCTTTTGAAGGTGATCTTTGAGGTTTTGGAAATCTCAACATGTCCTCTACAATTTATCTTGTGATCATTTTTGCATTTGGAGACTTTATCTTGATGTAAGATTCTTTGATAAAAAGTGTCTTTTGGTTGACTTTTGAAATGACCTATAATGTGCGGGCTCATATCTTTCAAATGAAGCATTTTTTGGTCTTGAGCATAAATACAAAGTTGTAGATGATTGAATTTCCTTCAAAATGGGGTTAGGTTGGGGAAATTTTGATGAAGCACATGAAAGTTATGCCTGGTCAAAGTTTAGTTGACTTCTCCTAAGGAAACCCTAATTTGGCAATTCTTGACTTTTGATGATTTGAGCGCTTTCCTTGAGGAATCATGATTAACCCTTGATCAAATGATTAATATCACTTCAAAATGTTGATATTGACAAAAAATATTGAAGTTTGACTGTATGTTGACCATAGTTGACTTTTTGCCCAATACAGTTGATTTTCAATCATCTGAGTCATTGACTGAGCAAGCTTGTAATGTAGGACTTGAAACTAGAAATGAACCTTGTTGGATACCTATGGAGAACCATGGAAATCACTTGATACCTTTGCAAACCAAATTTCCTTGAGAAACTCAAAACCCTAGTTGTAGACCTTTGGCTTAGTAGGAGCATCTTGAGTGGTCAACCCTTGAGATTCTTGAGTGTTTGAGATCTTTGTGAGCATGCCTTGAAGAAATATGGGAGGGAAATTTTTTGGGTACAACAGCTTCCCCTATTCAATCTTCTTAAACATGAAGAGTTAGATTGGCATGTCTGCCATTCGCAACTTAAAGGTAGAAGAGGATTGAACACTTATGTGCCCAGAAATTTATGCTCGCTGATGCACGAAGTAACATTGTTGGTTGATTGTATCAGGAATGGGATTATAGATGCCATTTGGAAAGGTGACATGGAGTCATTGGAGATGGGCTTATAGATGCCATCCAAAGTAACCATTGACTTCAACTGGAAGAAGTATCAGAATAAATCTACACTCAACTTAATCTGAGCCAGAAGTGGTATATGCATTTATTCAATTGGAAGTTATATCAGAATAAATATAACGCTTGATTTAATTTGAGCCATAAGATGTTTATGTTCAACTTTAACTGGAAGAAGTATCAGAATAAATCTATGGTCGATTTACTCTGAGCTAGAAAATGTCTATGATCGTCTTAAACTGGAAGAAGTATCATAATAGATCTACGCTCGATCTAATCTAAGCCAGAAGATGTTTGTGCTTGACTTTAACTAGAAGAAGTATCAGAATAAATCTACACTTGATTTATTTTGTGCCAGAAAATGTCTACGATCGTCTTTAACTAGAAGAAGTATCAAAATAAATCTATGTTCGATTTAATCTGAGCCAGAAAATGTCTACGATCGTCTTTGACTGGAATAAGTATCAGAATAAATCCACGCTTGATTTAATTTGAGCCAGAAAATGTCTACGACCGTCTTTAACTGGAATAAGTATCAGAATAAATCCACGCTCGATTTAAACTGAGCCAGAAAAATGTCTACTGAAAAGAGTATCAGAATAAATCCACGCTTGATTTAATCTGAGCCAGAAAATGTCTACGAACCTCTTTAACTGGAAGAATTATTAGAATAAATCTACATTTGATTTAATCTTAGCCAAAAAATGTCTACGTCCGTCTTTAACTGGAAAAGTATCATAATAGATCTACGCTCGATCTAATTTGAGCCAGAAGATATTTGCGCTCGTATTTATCTAGAAGAAGTATCAGAATAAATTTATGCTCGATTTACTCTGAGCCAGAAAATGCTCATGAACGTCTTCAACTGGAGGAAGTATCAAAATAAATCTACACTCGATTTAAACTGATCCAGAAGATATCCACGTTCATCTTTATCTGGAAGAAGTATCAGAATAGATCTACGTTCTATCTAATATGAGCTAGAAGATGTTTATGCTTGACTTTCAACTGGATGAAGTATCAGAATAAATCTATGGTCGATTTAATTTAAGCCAGAAAATGTCTCCAACTGGGAGAAGTATCAAAATAAATCTATGCTTGATTTAATCTAAGCCAGGAGATGTTTTATGTTCGACCTTAACTGGAAGAAGTATCAGAATAAATCTATGGTTGATTTAAACTAAGCCAGAAAATGTCTACGACCGTCTTCAATTGGAAGAAGTATCAGAATAAATCTTAGGATTGATTTAATCTGAGCCAGAAGATATTTACGACCGTCTTCAACTAGAATAAGTATCATAATAAATCTACGCTTGATTTAAACTGAACTAGAAGATATTGTTTTTGAGAATGGCCTTCTGTGGAACTTGCTTAAGCAGCCATTTGTCAGATGTAGCCTTTGAGAAGACTATCTAGTCATATAAGTAGTTGATGATGTTTGTTTGTTGATTGATCTTTCCTGAAAAGGTAAAGAGTGAGCTTGTATGCAATGTCATGATGTATGAAATGCATTGCGTAATGATGTTCTCAAAATAAATGGGAATGTGTTATATGCGTTTTGTATGTATATGATATGTTGTTTTTAAATGATGTATGGATGTGAAATGTTATTGCAATGTATTTGTAAACTCGAGCAGCATCTTTGTCCAGGGAAAATAAATCCCTGACTGTTGTTGGGGATAAAAAGTATGTGTATCTTCGATCTGTTGGGGATTCCCACTTGGTGTGTTGAGGAAACTCTGTTGGGGAACATTGATTTCTTCTTTTTGCTTGAGGAAACTCCGTTGGAGGATGTTTATTCCTGCTTGGGGAGAAGAGTTAAAAAACATTGGTCGTTTTATCGCTCTATTGGGGATTATAATTCTTGTATACCCTGACTGGGGATAAAGAAATGGATAACCTTTCGAGGTACTGCCTGACCGGGATTCCGATATGGATATCGACTCGTCCGAAGAGAATAAGATTGAACAATATTTGATCTGGTTTCAGATTCAGTAGCAACTCTCTGGGGATAGCAACCTGGACTATCCTTTGTTGGAGATGGGAATCTTGCCGGTAATTTGTGGTGGAAACAAACTTAAGCTGGGAGATTGAACTCCACTGGGGAAGTAAAACCTGTTGGGGAAATAAACCTTGTTGGAGAAATAAACCCATTTGACGGAGAAATACTCTGCTGAGGAAACACCCTTGCTGAGGGAATGAGCTCTGCTGGAGAGAAGAAATCTGTAGGGGGTTTTACAATTTTGGAGGAATAAATTCAGTTGGGGAGGAGAATTTCCATAAATTGTACTAATTGAGATTCCATAGGTGGGAAATATTGTTGGAAAAAAAGATCATATTCTTTTATCCTCTAGAGTGAATTTGCTGGTGAGCATGATAAGTCTACTCTGTGCGGATTCATGGACAACTTTGAACATTATCCCAACTCCTAGAGTCTTGAGTAAATGCTTATTCCTGTTTTTATGCATATATTTGTTAACAGTTAATCGTATTCATATGCATATGTTTATTCAATTTTAGTCATTGGACATTTTTGCAAACAAAATAGGAAAAGTAAAAACAAAAGGTTTGAATTTTGAAATTTGTGTTTTTATTGATAGTTTGCCCACAAACAATCGATTTTGTACAAAGATACATAAATCCTAGTAAGAGGAAATTGCCGTGAAATTAAAAGAGTACAAATTGAAAACAAGATAATAGCTATGTGGGAATAATCTCGCCGGGTTCCAACTCTGCCATTGCCCCTATGTCTTCAAGCCTCTCATCTCTTATTGTCGGAAGAAGTTGATTGAACTGATCTATACTATTTGAACTTTGAATTTGGTAACAAAGCTTGCTGTAAGTGATCCAATGGGACATAGCCATACGCTTTTATCCCTAACTTTTTCCCGGACTTCCCTTTTAGGTTTTGAGTCCACCGAGATACCCTTTTTTGCCTAAGCTGCCTTTTCAGGTTTTCGACTTGCCGGGTGTACAATTATATATATATATATATATATATATATATATATATATATATATATATATATATATATATATATATATATCCCTGATTTTTGCCCGAACCCTTTTGGTTCGTCGGGATGCCCTAATTTTTTCCTAGGCCAGTCAACCTAGCGGGTCGTTTTTAGGCGTAGCATCTTTTGACTATGCCCGCGTTCATAGGGTGCGGGAAATCTTCATCATCCATGGTGGTCAATATCATAGCACCTCCAGAAAATATTTTCTTAATCACAAATGGCCCTTCGTAGGTGGGATTCCATTTGCCCCTGGGATCACCTTGTTGTAGAATGATGCACTTTATTACCAAGTCACGAACCTGATATACCTGATGCTTGATTTTATCATTGAATGCCTTGATCATACGCTTCTAATACATCTGACCATGACTGACAGCCGCAAGCCTTTTCTCGTCAATTAGATTTAGTTGATCCAACCTGGTATGAATCCACTCATCTTCGTCCAAGTCTGCATTTTCATGATTCTCAGAGAAGGAATATGAACTTCGACAGGTAGGATAACTTCCATACCATAGACCAGAGAGAATGAGGTTTCCCCAGTTGATGTTCATGCAGAAGCACGATAGCCATGAAGAGCAAACAGTAACATCTCGTGCCAATATTTTTATGTCACAACCATCTTTTGTATAATATTCTTTATGTTCTTATTGGGGGCTTCCATTGTGCCATTCATCTTTGGACGATACAGAGATGGGTTGTGGTGCTTGATCTTAAACTTCATGTAGAGTTCAATGATCATAGTGTTGTTGAGATTGGTACCGTTGTCTGTGATAATCCTCTCGGGGATGTCATACCGATAGATAAGGTTATGCTTTATGAATTGGACGACTACATTCTTAGTAACAGAGGCGAACGAGGTTGCTTCAACCCACTTTGTAAAGTAATCAATGGCGACGAGGATGAAGCGATGTCCGTTAGAAGTAGTAGGTTTAATTTCCCTGATCATATCAATGCCCCACATTGCGAATGGCCATGGAGCAGTCATGAAATTCAGAGGTACCAGAGGCACATGAACTTTATCAGCGTAAATTTGGCACTTATGACAAGTTCTCGAGTGGTGGTGACAATCAGTTTCCATAATCGACCAATAGTAACCAGCTCTCAAAATCTTTTTAGCCATAGTATGCTAACTAGAGTGAGTACCAAAGATGCCTTCATGCATATCTTGCATAATTTCCTCTGCTTCCTTCTTGTCCATACAATGAAGCAAGGCTGAATCATGATTGCGCTTGTAAAGAATTCCATTGCTCAAGAAGAACTTATCCGAGAACCTCCGTAGGAATTTCTTGTCATTGATCGATGCCCTTTCAGGGTATTCTTGAGCTTCAAGGTACCTTTTCACTTCATGAAACCAAGGTTTTTCCTCTACTCCATCAGTGTCAATTTTATAGCAGTGTGTCGGTTCGTCGAATCTTTCAATGGTAATTTTGGGAGCCTTATTGTCCCATCTGACCTTGAACATGGATGACATGGTATCCAATGCGTCTGTGTTGGATGGAAATTTCGACTAAGTCAAAATTGAGCTGAAACAATGGTACTGAATATACTTGGAGGTTGTTTGGTTATTTTATGTTTTTTGGAAACCAAGAAGATTTGAAATCGAAATTGATGGATAGTTTGAGTAAAGTATCATTCGAAATAAGGTATCATTTGAAATTTGAATTAAAGTATTATTCGAGATAAGGTTCAAAATGTTACACTTCGAACGTTATCAGATATGGCGCTTAAGACGGATAATCGAAGAGTTTTTGAATTCGAATATTTATTCTTATCCAGAAGGACGTGTGGAATCTTTAGGATCATCAAAGACATGTCAGCAGGAAACGTGGCATTAATTCGTTAGGAGACCGCTAGAGTCGAAATTCTATAAATTTTAGCTTTTGTGTTTCAATTTAGTGTGTTCATGTCTTTGTACAAAATACTCAAATATACTCAAAGTACCAGTGTTAGAGAAACGAGTTAGTGAGAATGTACGTATGATGCACCATATTTTACAATTCAATGTCATTTACATGCAATGAAGTTTCTTCATGTTATTTATGTTATTTATGTTCTTTATAATTTCCAGTTTAAACTAGTTTCTGCTTTATTACTTTCATAAAGAAGTTCCACTTCGGCATACGAAGTGCTTCCTTTCATTTAAAAGAGATTATCACGAAAAACACGTTTTCTAAATACTAGAACACAATAGTCCTGAGATTAATCTGATCGATCTCGCGAGTAACTGAATTTGTTAATGGATTTAGAAGATTAGCGGTTGTTTACAAAATTCCAGGGTAAACAGTCTGCCAGCTGATCCTCTTCTCTTGGGATATGTTCAAAAGTAATCTCTTTGAAATACGGAATCAAGGTTATCACATGTTCTCATTAAGGGATAAGATTCAGATGATTCTTATCCCATTCTCTCTTAACCTTATTGATTACCAGGGTTGAGTCTCCATATACGCTTAAGAACTTGATTCTCAGGTCAATAGCAGCTTTAATTCCCATAGTGCACGCTTCATATTCAGCCATATTATTGGTGCAGTCAAAGAAAAGTCTAGTAGGGAAGGGAGTATGAAAACCCTGAGGATAGATAATCACATCACTGATTCCATTACCAAGTGCGTTAGAAGCTCCGTCGAAAACCATAGTCCATCGGGATCCTGGCTCAGGTCCTTCATACGGTCCAGATTCTTCACAATTTGTTACTAGCATAATGTTCTCGTCGGAGAATTAAAAATTCATAGACTGATAGTCGTCTACAGCTTGATGTGCCAAATGATCCTCCAGTACACTTCCTTTGATTGCTTTTTGAGTGGTGTACTGAATGTCATATTCTGTTAAGACCATTTTCCATCGGGCTATTCTTCCGGAGAGAGCTGGATTCTCGAATATGTACTTGATGGGATCCATTTTAGAGATCAACAAGGTAGTATGGGTCAACATATATTGTCTTAGTCGTGTGAGCAGCCCATGCCAAAGCGCAACAAGTTTTCTCGAGAAGTGAATATCTTATTTCACAGTCGATAAACTTTTTGCTAAGGTAGTATATTGCATGCTCTTTTACACCAGACTTGTCATTCTGCCCCAGTACACCCCCCCGTTGAGTTCCCTAGCACTGTTAAATACATGCTTAGAGGTCTTCCTTCGAATGGTGGAATCAAAATCCGAGGTTCTTGTAGATATTCTTTCATTTTATCAAAGGTTGTTTGACATTCATCGTTCCACTTTACTACTTGATCTTTCTTCAGCAGTTTGAAGATTAGCTCACAAGTAATTTTCAAATGAGAAATGAAACGGGCAATGTAATTCAATCGTCCTAAGAAACCTCTAACTTCCTTCTCGGTACAGGGAGCCGACATTTCTTAAATAACTTTAACTTTTGCAGGATCAACCTCAATACCCTTACCGCTGACGACGAAACCCAAGAGTTTACCGGATCTCACCTCAAAGGTGTACTTTTTCGGGTTTAATCTTAGCTTATACTTCCTCAGTTTTTCAAACAATTTATGAAGATGATCGAGATGCTCTTCTTCAGTCTGTGACCTTTCTATCTTGTCGTCGATGTAGACCTCTATCTCGTGATGAGGCATGTCATTAAATAAGTCTACCATGGCGCATTGATAAGTTTCTCCGACGTTCTTCAATCCAAAAGGCATAACCTTGTAGCAGAAAGTTCCCCACTGTGTGATGAAGGTAGTTTTCTCCATGTCTTCGGGCGCCATTTTTATCTGATTATAACCCGAGAAACCATCCATGAAGGAGAATACCTTGTGCTGAGCGATGTTGTCGACCAAGACATCAATATGTGGTAGTGAGAAGTCATCTTTAGGGCTTGCCCTATTTAGATCCATGTAATATACACACATACATACCTTGCCATCCTTCTTTGGTACCGGAACAACATTAGCAACCCATTAGGGATATGATGTCATTGCTAAGAAACCTGCATTGAATTGTTTCATAACCTCGGCTTTGATCTTTTCGGACATTTTAGGACGCATGCGATGAACCTTCTGTTAAATCGGAGAACAACCCTCTTTCATAGGCAGATAGTGAACCACAATATCGGTGTTGAGCCATGGCATGTTTTCGTATGACCAAGCAAAGATTTCAATGTATTCATGCAACATCTGGATTAGTCTGTTCTTGACACTTCTCTCTAAGTTGGTGTCGATCTTGACTTCTTTCTTGTTTGTCTCGGTACCTAAGTTTACCACTTCGATCGACTCTTCATTTGGTTGGATATACTTTTCTTCTTGTATTAAGATTCTGGCAAGTTCTCCAGGTATATCACAATCTTCCTCACCTCCGTCCTCCGCTTGGTAGATCGGATTATCAAATTCATATGCGGCAATAACAAAATTGTTATTGACGAGATCCATAGTGGATAAGGATCTACAATGTAGTGTGTGGGTGTGTGTAAGAACACATAGCTATTTGAAAATGCAATAATATAAAAGAAAGACAGAGATCACAAAATTTGCATGCAAAACATCCAATGTTTTTATTGAATGAGCAATGTTTATGAATTATCAACCCTTAACAAATGAACCATTGCGCCCTGGGTAAGACACAAGGTTTAAATTCATTGTTTATTACATAACCAAAATATTTTTAAAGCAATAAGACATGAATATGGCTATTACTCCTGACTAAAGGAGATAGTGAATATGTCTTCTTCTTTCCAGTTATCAAGTCAATCACCGACGGTAGGGAATATCCAGTTGTTGAAATCACAACCGTTGTCTGCATCCTCTATAAAATTAACTCCACTGTTGCTGACACGGAATGAAGGTCTCCTAGCACGAGCACAACAAGCAACCCTTTGACCTTCTGCAGTAAAGCCCAAACCAAACTTGTCAGATTTATAGGGGATATCAGGAAGCTGACCCCAAATAGTACTAGCACCTTCTTCTATAGTTGCTTTAGCATCTTTCAAATAAGCCATCTTGTGTGGAGTTTTGGTGATCTTCGGAATGGCAGAAACATCTTCAATATCAGTAGGGGAAATTCCTTCAAAGGTCTGACATGGAGTTTCGATAAATTCTCTGTCCATCTCCATGTATCAGAATGAATTCAAGTGGCTGATCATGTATTCCTCTTCTCTACGGACTGTAACAACCTTTCCTTTTACCGGATACTTTAGTTTCTGATGCAAGGTGGAGGTAACAACTCCTGCCCCATGGATCCAGGGGCGTCCGAATATACAAGAATAGGTCGGTTGGATGTCCATTACATAGAAGGTGTACTCAAATATTTGTGAACCCACTTTGGTTGGGAGGTCTACTTCTCCATGCACCATTCTTTTCAATCCGTCAAAGGCTCTAACTATGATATTACTGGGCTTTAGCACAACCCCTTCACAATCTAGCCTGTCCAGAGCACCTTTTGGTAGAACATTCAGAGAAGAGCCAATATCAATTAACACATGAGCCAACGTAGTTCCCCTGCATACAATGGAGACATACATGGCCCTATTATGATTTCTCCCCTCCAGAGTCAGGTCAGCACCGGAAAAGCCCAAAACATTATCAGTTGTTAAACTCGCCACGTAACTTCCAAATTGATCAGCTGAAATTTCTTGCGGCACATGAACAATCTTAAGGAATTTAACTAAAGCCTGTGCATGGGCTTCGGAACACAGTAGTAATGATAACATGGATGTTTTGGATGGGGTTTGCCCCAGCTGTTCAAAATTTTTGTAATTTCTTCTATGAATGATCTTTAAAACCTCTTCCAAATCTTGTCTAGAGGTATCCTTGACTGTAGATTCTTTTGGTGCCTCCGTCTGGGCAAGCTCTTTCATTGGCTCTTTACCTCGAGCTTCAAAAGTTGCCTTGGTAACCATGACTTGCACAGGAAGAGATATTTCCAGGGAGAAAATCCTTTCGCTTCTAGTAATTTTGCTAGCCCCTGTAATATTGACAATGCTAGGATCAACCTCTTCCCCATATTCATCAGATAATTCTTGTTTAATAACGTGGTAATAGACATCAGACCCATAATTCAATCGAATAGCCTTCTCCGAGGAATATGGAATAGGCCTAGGTGTTGTAATAATTAATGGAGCAGCTTTTGGATTGACAGTAATCCTTACAGGACCCTTGGAAGTGATCCTAAAAGGAGTACTAGATACAACAGACAAATCTCGGCATAAATCTTCAGTAGACAAAACTTTTTCAATCAAAATAACATGTTCATTCATCAGGCGTTAAACACCTTCCTTCAGTAACCTGCAGCCATTGGGTTGGACTGCACAACAATAATATTCTTCAACATAATCCGAAAATAAATTGACTTGTAACAAATTCTTCTTAATGGTAGAGAGAGGAGTAATCACATCACTTACAGAAGCAACATATAAAACATCTTCAACAACACTTACGCACTTGTCATTATTGGGCATAGGTGCGGTAATCACATTAGAAGTCTCTAGAGGATCGAACTCGATTTCCTTATTATCGATCATATCCTGAATCTTGCTCTTCAGGGCCCAGCAATTGTTGGTGTCGTGCCCAGGACTGTTTGAATGATAAGCACACCTCGCATTTGGATTATACTTTGGAGAGGAGGTGTTGCAATGCCTGAGATAAATGCATTCCAATCTTGGTGAACTGCCTCAACGGAGCATCTGGCCTTCTTCGATTACCCTGTTGTTGTTGTTGAATCGATCCTGGATTAGAGATTGACACCGCTCCCACGGACTGATGGCAGTCACTTTTACTACGACTCTTTTGGCCATAGACAACATTGGTTTCTTTTCTACCTCCAAATGGCTTCTTCACAACATTAGAAGATGTAGCCATTGGGATCTTCCCACTCTTGATACCGCTTTCAATTCTTTCCCCAGTCAAAATCATCTCCGTAAAACCGGACGACGAGCTTCCAATCAACATATTAAAGAACGGTCCTGTTAGAGTGCCCATGAACATATCTACCATTTCCCGATCAATCAAAGAAGGTTGCACCCTTCCAGCCAAGTCCCTCCATTTCTGTGCATATTCCTTGAACCCTTCATTCGAGCCCATGGAAATATTCTGTAGTTGCACTCGAGTTGGTGCCAGGTCAACGTTATATTGATACTGCTTATAGAAATAAGCAGCCAAGTCTTCCCATGTATATATGTTGGTTCCCTCCAACTGATAGAACCATTCAAGTTGAGTGCCAGCTAAACTCTCTTGGAAGAAATGGACTCATAGTTTCCGGTCAGCAGTATGAGGTTGAATCTTTCGGATGTATGATCTCAAATGGAGTTTAGGACAAGAGACCCCATCATATTTAGCAAAGATTGGGACTTTAAACTTATGTGGGATGACCACCCCCGGGACCAGACCTAGTTCACCAAAAACTAATCTAGGCACCTTCTGGATTTCCATAGCCTTGAGTTTGTCTTCCAACTGCTTATACTTGTCATTTGCAGGAGGACACTGTTCGTCAGAATAGTCTTCATCTTTAGGAATATTCTCATAACCCTGGTTATTCCTTCCTTCATGCTTGATGCTTCTACCATCTTCTTCCTGGTTGTCGTCTTCTTTGGAGGAGACATCATCCACTTGAACTGGTTGAGCATGACCTTTGAACCTTCTTCCCATGTTGAGGATAGCAACCGGCTTCTTGGTCTTCTTTTTCTTGGCGACGAGCGTCTTCAGATCTTTATGTCCCTGTGCTAGGTTCAGGAGAGTATCTTGAAATTGTGCATGCTGAGCCTGGAGATCCTTAACAGTTTGTTCGAGGGCCATTTTTCTACTGAAATAAACAACGATAAAATGAGAAACCTATATGAAAAACCTATTATATAATGATGCACGATATGTAAATTACAAATGTTTTCAAGGACCTTAGGAGATTTAAGTTTGCTAACCAAGAAGAAACAAAAACGAAGATTTTATTAGTAAGTTTAAAATTACAATTTCCTTTTAGGCTTACAATGAAAACAACAAGGTCTCAAAGAGATAAAAAGTAAAGTCCTAAGATCTAAGACTCAAATCTCCCATGAACGCTTCCTCTTTGTGCAGATGTATGCATTAAGACTCCGCTCCTCGTGAAGTTTCTTTGTGAGCTCCAACACTTTCTTTTCACTTGCATAGAATTGGGTTTCTAAGGTGTCTTGTTCTTCCTTGAGTTGAATACAGGACCTCTGCAATTCTTCAAGGTCAGTAGGCATATCCAAATGAAGGATGGTGCGAGAAACTTCTCCTTCATTAATAGGCTCCATGACCATTGGCAAGACAACTGGATATGGCATCATGAGGTTTTGAGCACGAGCTCGCACCCATTTGAGATAGGGCTCCAGAGGGATGGAATTCTTCTGCCTTAAAGCCTTACTATCAATCTTTCTTACCATTCCCTAAGCATGTATAATCCTCTGACGATAACCTTAAGGATCATTTCTGTAATCGAACACAATACCCTAGATAAGTGCGTCATGAGGACCATCTCTTAAAGTGTAACCAAATTGACATAGAACCAGAGAAGGGTTGTAAGTAATACCTCCCCTAATGCCAAGGAGTGGAACATTAGGGAATTCCCCATAGAGGCTGATGATAGTAATATCCACATGAGATCGAGAATACCAGTAGATGTATGTGTGAGGAAGTAGCATTATTCTTTGCGACCACCTCAAACCTTGTTCATTCTTCATTACCGAGCAGGAAAGGTGCAAAATAAATCACCTAGACAGCAGAGGTATACAACATATGAGAGTTCCTCGCCTCTTTATAGTACGAGTGTAAAGAGAATGTAGAATGTCTTCGAGCAAGGTAGGCACATGATCACGAGCAAGGAAAATTTTGACTGCATTCACATCTATGAGTTGGTCTGGATTAGGGAATAGTACCAACCCATAGATTAGAAGAGCCAAGATACCCTCGAAAGCCTGAAAAATCATAGCATCTAGAAATAGTTGAGCCTTCTCTATCATAAATTTATCCAGAAAACCTTTAATTCCACTTCTCGTTTCCCAATTAGCTACAATGTCGGACCGCTTCAGATGTAAGGCTGCTGCAATAACTTCTGGATTCAGAGGTTCCTCTAAACCAGTGAAGGGCGTCTGATCAAGAACATGTACTCCCAGTAATTGAGAGAATTCTTCCATTGTGGGTACCAAATGATAATAAGGAAAAGTGAAACAATGATGTGTAGGGTCGAAAAACTGGAACAGAACACTCATCATATCTTCGTCAAAACTTGGGGTAACCAGACTGAGTAGTCGACCATGCCTTTTGATGAGTTGAGAAATTTCAGGAACCCTTGAGACTAAATCTTTAAGTTGAGGAGGTACCCTTACAAAGTTGATCCAGATAGTGTTTCTGCGAGCGGAGGCCATATTCTGCAAAACAGAACAAGGATAAATTCCTTGGTTCTCGAAATGGCTAGTGACAATAATATGGTATGATGCCATGATGTTATGATGTCATGAAAAATTTAATCTTACACAAGAAAAACACACAAGGCCTTATGTTTAAGCTTGCATGGAGTTTGTAGGTAAGTACCCTCTTGAAGTTTTAGTTGGCTCAACATGTCCTAAAAGAAAGTAACCGGGTTCTAGGAGTCTCAATATCACTGGTCTTTCTCCTGAGCATTGTTTCAGCACAAGCATCTGATTTGTGACTAAAATATCCTGAGAGTCCGACCTCAACGAGTGTAGAATCGAGTATCGACCAACTTCAGTCTGCATCAAAGCCAACTATCTCACTACCTTATAATGGCTAAGTTGTATCAACTAAGGTTCTACGATCAGTTAGTGCTTTATACACCATACAACATCCCAACATTCTCCTCGACTTAAATCAAGGGACACTGATACCAACCAATGTGTCGCACTAACGTAGCCATCGCTTCAACCGTATTAGTGTACATTGTACAATTTTCACAATCTATTGCTACTTACCTAAAATGGCCCAGATCTGGGTATAGGATCTTTACAAGAATAACCCAAACAACCCTTAAACGTAAATCAGGAAAATCAAACAATGAAAGCATTTAAATGTGAACTATCTCTAAGGTAACCCCACTTTTAGTTCCCCAGCAGAGTCGCCAGTTCTATAATACGGCGGGAGAATAGAATTTTAGGTTTTTCATTTTATTGCAAATGTTGCAGATAGCAGGAGTCGCCACCAAATTTTCTTTTATCTAATAAAGGAAAGGGTGAAAAGAACATGAAAGACCATTTGAGAATTTTCTGAGTAAGGGGGGTAAGTTATGAAAAAGGAAGGTGTTAGCACCCTTTTCATCTGTAGTTATCTACGGGATCTTAATCGCTAGCTCACTTTGAAAATGCTTGGTGTTTGTGTGTTTGAAAATATTTTGAAAAGATGTCTATGTGCGGAAACCTTTGTAATGATTCTCGTATCGTTGAGAGCATACAAAGTGTTTTTTCTTTGAAAAATATTTTACAAAAGGGAGTGTATATGTGGGAAATTGTTTTGTTTGTAAGAAAGCGACTACGAGCTATCTACCTACTCAAAAAGTCTTTGTTTTTTTCCTTATTTCCTTTACATAGTGCTATCCTACCATTAGTTAGTGGGTATCCCTATCATTGGAGGTTTTGAGGGACAGGTGCAGGTAATCGTACAGTCACAAAGGCATCTCGTAGGATACTTTAGCAATTATCATAAGGTTCTAAGATCGTTTACTGAGGCAGCATCGAAGGGTCGTCGAGGGACTACGATCTTTTAACCAAATGATCTTTGCTAAAGCGTCCCACATTCGAGGGACATGACTGTTTAAATCCGAGGAAACAAGTGAGGGATACCTTAGAGGTGCGTGTGTGCGAAGTGCTTTGATTTCAAGTATTTGTCTTGAGATTAAGTTTTCTAACGTTTGTTTTTTTACGTCTTGCCATGCAGGCCTAATTAATCTAGCAGTTAAATATATATACAAGTGCGGAAAAAATGTGGGAAATAATCTACGTTATTACATCGCTTCAAGGATAGGGAGTACAAACTATAAATTAGGGGGAAAATGTAAAGAAGTCTTAATTATCTATTACAAACTATTGACATTTACAATATTGGAAAATAAATGTGAAAAAAGTAAATGAGCACGCGAAGATTGAAGAAGGAAAAGATATTAAGAAACCTAAAAAATTTCTAAGTGTTTAGAAAATATTTTTGGTGCTTTTTTGTTTAGAAAAATAATTGAAGTATAAAATAAAGAATAAAACCTAATTCTAATTAACTCTTAGTTAATTATTTAAAATAAATGAAAGTGTGATTAAATTAATTAATTTTAATTATAAAAATCAAGTTAATTAATTAAAAAAAACCTAAATCTAAATTTTTTATGATTTTATAATTTTTTCTGATTAAATAAAAAATGATTAAAAAGAAATAATTAAAAACAAAAAAAATAAATTAAATGGGCCTGATGTGTAAAAGGAATTGGGGGGGGGGCGTGAATCTGAATTTCATAGGCCCAAATCAGAGAGCCCAAGCATACTACGCTGGATCCAGTGAGGGTGGCTTTCAGGAGGTGCGTCATGGGGCTTGATCTGAGTCCATTAGATCTGGATCTGATGGTGATGATTGAGGAGGTCCATTGCATGCGCGTTGGATAGCTTGTATCAGATTTGTAGAAAATAACATGAAAAATAAAAACGTCTCATGCCTGGGTTGAACTCGATATCAGGTGTATGAGAGACTTAAGAGCAAACATGTTGGCACTATGATGGCCTGTACATCCGAGATATAGATCAAATAAATATAATATAATTTAAAATGAAAGTTAATCTTGGACAAAAAATGTGCGCGTGTTAAGTGGACCCCTGAGATTTTAACGGACCAACCACAATGCTCCATTATGCCACACAGTCAATCAAGGGTTCAAACCATTGTCTATGGTGGTTTCCACCATCTTCTCTAACGAGGAGAAATTTTGGAACCTGCAAAATACGAAAAAATCAAGACAAACAAAACATGTTATCCCCCTTGAAATTTCCTCTTGAATCTGAATATGAGATTTGTTTAGGCTGAAAGTCCTTGTAACATGGGTTTCTAATGAAAAACCCTAACACGATTCAAAAATGGTGGATCTAGGTTTGAACGTTACCAACTCCATGCAATGGTTGTAACCTGTTCTAAACATTCACATGCATTGATCTAGATGGTTAGAAGAATCCAAAAACGCACAGTATTAAAAATATGATTAATGGAAGAAAAAAAATCAACAAGAGATCATGAATATGGTCGTTTCAAGCATGCGAGGCCTTTTAAAAATGACTATACTGACTCTGTAGATACTCATGAGGTGAATGCTAGCCTTAGTTTTGAGTGGGAACGACTGGGAATTAAGTTACAGATTTTTGTAATTCCTTTGGATTTTTGTGATTTTTTTCAGTGGCTCTTTGGTTAGTGATTTCATGTCTCAACTTGATCTGAAGCTTGCCTTTATATAGAGAAAGAGAATAGCTCATCAAATATGGCATTAGATCATGTAATCAAGCCATGGTTTAAACAAGATCAAACATTCTTAAAACTTTCCAAACTTGAAATATCTCTTGCCTTCTTTAAGATTGCACGATTTTGGCAAGTTCAAAACAGGCTAGCATGAGCTGTATGGGCTTGTAAATGATTCATCATGTGCTTGGCCCATAGGTTTTCTATTTTATTTATTTATTTATTTTGAATTTATTTGAATTAAAAAAAAATAAAATAATAAGAAAATATATGGCAAGGTGTGAGTGATCTTAGGAGTCTCTCATATGGTCATGAACATGTTTCAAGCTCAAAACGTTTGGCTACAAGTCCAAAATTTCAAGTTTGCATGTTTTGCATTTCATGTATTTCTTCAAAATTTCCCAACTTGTGAAACTCATAACTTGCTCAATTTTCATCTTTTGAAGGTGATCTTGGACTTTTTGAAAAGTTTAAGATGTCCTCTACAATTTCTCTTTTTGATCATTTTTGCATTTGAAGACTTTATCTTAATTTAAGTTGCCTTGATAAAAAGTGTCTTTTGGTTGACTTTTGAAATGACCTATAATGTGTGGGCTCATATCTTTCAAATGAAGCCTTTTTGGACTTGAGCATATATACAAATTTGTAGATAATTGAATTTCCTTCAAAATGAGCTTTGGTTGGGGAAATTTGATGAAGCATGTGAAATTTATGCTTGGTCAAAGTTCAGTTGACTTCCTAAGGAAACCTTAATTTGGCAATTCTCGACTTTTGATGATTTGAGAGCTTTACTTGAGGAATCATGATCAAACCTTGATCAAATAATGAATATCACTTAAAAATTTTGATGTTGACAAAAAATCTTGAATTTTGATTGTATGTTGACCATAGTTAACTTTTTGCCCAATACAATTGATTTTCAATCATCCGAGTCATTGACTTAGCAAGCTTGTGATGTAGGACTTGAAACTTGACATGAACCTTGTTGGAGACCTATGGAGAACCATGGAAATAATTTGAGACCTTTACAACCCAAATTTCCTTGAGAAACTCAAAATCTTAGTTGTAGACCTTTGGCTTAGAATGAGCATCTTGACTAGTCAACCCTTGAGATTCTTGAATGTTTGAGATCTTTGTGAGCATGTATTAAAGAAATATGGGAGGCAAAATTCTGGGGTACAACAATCTTATATGCTCTTTCATCAAAACTTCTCTATGTATTTAAATACTTATATATATATATATATATATATATATATATATATATATATATATATATATATATATATATATATATATATATATATATATATATATATATATATATATATATATATATATATATATATATATATATATATATCATGTATTTGTTATCATCAAAACTATTACTAAGATGTAGAACCAAACTATGCTCTAACGTTATGTGCATACAGAACACGTGTCACCAATGCGCATAGTGGGTTGGAGCCTCCGTGCACTTTAAAGTGCATGCGCCATTCAAAGTGGCGTGGGCCATGCATAGGTGGCAGCATGGGTGGCAACATAGGTGCATGTGTAGGTGGCAGGCGTAATGTAGGTGTCAAGCATGCATGCTATGTGACATGCCTATAAGGGATGCACCATCCCAGTTGGTGCCTTAGGCAATTTATATGAGGATTATTTCTCAAGAATCTCTGAACACACGTGGCTCTACAACCAGGTCTCTGTTTGATCTCCAACATACATAAATCTATTGAGAGTGTATATAATAATCCTGCAAATGGTTGGCATGACCCTCCTTTTACACATGTCTACATGGCTCTTAGGAAAACAATTACGAAAGCAGAGAAATACATTAACACAACCTTCATTCAAACACTATCGCAACAAGATCAGATTGTCAAATCCAGATGCAGGTAGGTGGATTGATAATATTCTAGTAGAGAAATGGATAAAGTGATACGACAATGGACAATGATGGGGCCACATGACAACAAATCTTACTGAATCAATGAACAGTGTATTCAAAGGCATGTGAAATCTCCCAGTAACCGCTTTAGTGAAATCAACATATTTTAGGATGACTTCGTTGTTTTCAAAAAGAGGTGAAATGTGGAATGCGGTCTTACAATTGGGACAACTATAGAGTGAAATCTGCTTGAAATATATTAAGTCAGAAGGTGCCAAAGTCAACACCCATCTTGTTATAAGGTTCGACCGACATAGCCACAACTTTATTGTCAAAGAGACAATCGACCACAACGAGGGTCTGCCAAGACAAAAGTATAGGGTTATACTAACATCTCATTGGTGCGATTGTGGAAAGTTTCAAGCCTTTCATGTGCCTTGATCTCATGTCAATGCGGCATGTACGTATACTCATCAAGATGCATTACTATTTCTATCTCCCATTTACAAGTCCGAAACGTTGCTCAGCGTATACAATAATGGCTTTCTAATAGTAGCGAAACCTGATTATTGGCCTGCATACAAAGGGGAAATAGTATGGCACAATGATCAAATGCGGAGGAATAAAAAGGGTCGTCCCAAAAGCAAGCTTATTATAACTGAAATGGACTCCCTTAACAAGCTAGAAAGAAAGTGTGGTTTACGCCATCAGGTAGGACACAATCGAAAAAAATTGTCCCACTCGTGCTACAAGCTCGACAACATAAAAATTGTATTCAAACTATATGCAGTTTTTAAAGATCTAAACATAACTTTTTTTCATTAAGAGCATCTGTTACAATAAACCATACGCAAACAACAAATAAAAACACATCACCACCATTACGATAAAATACAACATATAAATATAACATCAACAACATGATAAAACATCTAAGAAATTACAATCGTCAAAACAATTCCATCTGAGCCATGCATCATCACCATTACGTCTCTGTTTGTTTTGACTTCCTCCAACAAAGATTGAGGTCTTCCAGTTGCAAGTGAGGTGACTGTTATTTTTCTCTAGATCCTTCTAATTTGTTCCCCAACTTCGATGTCTCCTTCTAGCCATCACATCAACTCTCTCTTCAGACGCTCCATAGAATGCATGTGCCAAAATTTCATTCATCGGAGGTTTGTTGGCCAAGAAAATAATGTACCTATCTCTGGTGAAAATCATGGAAGATGTCATGACGCAAAAAACAGAGAGAAATGAAAAGAGAATGTGAGAAAGTGTGAAGAATGATGGAGAAATGAGTGTTTTATTTATAGAAAACACAATTGCATGTAGTAGCCATCTCAGATGGCGCCTTCTCTCCATATTATAGTGCATGCACCATCTCACATGACTAAAAGAAAGTGCATGCGCCAAGTGAGATGACGCCTAAGGCAAAACAGTGAGTGCATGCGCCAAATGAGATGACACCTCTATTGATATATATTTTAAAACATGGTTATTTGCGTAATTTTCTCCGAAACATGATCATTTGTATATTTTTTTTAATACCTGACTATTGTTAAAAAAAAAATCCATTTGAATTACACATTATTATATTATTAAAATAGACATATGTTGAAAAGTAAGTTATTCAAAATAAATAAAAGTTAAGATAAAAGATTCAATTAATCATTCCACATATATATATATATATATATATATATATATATATATATATATATATATATATATATATATATATATATATATATATATATATATATATATATATGAAAAAAATATCATATAGGAAAAAAATACTTTTGGTTGCATTACAAACTAGAACAAATAAAAATTAGAAAAAGGATTTGGAAATATTTTACAATTACCATTAATTAATGACAATTGCCTCTTCTGTGTATTTTTCAATTTCACTGTTTCCAAGACTAAAATTCAAAATTGAAAAAGAAAATATCTGAGTTGTTTTTCTTTTTATGTTTTAAAACTAATAAATAGAAAACAGTTTTAAAAAAGTACTTTTGTAAAATTGAATTGTCAAACAATTTATTTTTTGCATTTTTAAAAATTAAAAAAAAAATACTTTTTAAAAACTAAAGCAAATAAGGAGTTGTTTGAATAAGTTTTGACTTTTAGTTTTTAAAAATTATTTTGTAAATCTATTTAAAATAATAGTTTTGAAGAAATAAATAAGAGTGATGACCCATTTTGATCATTTACAGAAATTTAGAATCCAATTTAGTCCTCGAGAAAATAAAAATATTTTAATTAATTTTTTACAAATTCTAATTAGATTATATTAGTCTTATCTGTTAATATTTTTTAAAATTATTTTTTATTTACTTTTACACTGTGACTGGACTTTCATATGTATTATTTATACTACATGTATTTTTTAATAATTACGTGGACAACTATGTTGAATTTAACTTTTTATTTTTCATTTTTTAAATATTAAATTAATTTTGTAATTTCAATTTTTTCTTAAATTCAAATTTAAAAATAAAAAGTAAATCCAAAATTTATTCAAAAAGAAATTAACCCCATGAACTTTAAACAATAACCTATGTTTATACCACTAAAACCATATATTGATATAAATAATTCTCATAATTTATAGTAATATTAAATATTTATTTATTTATTTACTTATTTTAAATAACAAATAAATAAATATTTATTTATGTCATATTAATTCAAATTAAATAATAATTAATTAATTTAATAATAATAATTAAAATATTTAATTATTTTAAATTAAATGATCAATTACTTTTTTAAAGTATTTATTAATTCAAATTAAATAATAATAAATTAATTTAATGGTATTCAAATAAATATTAATCAATTTACTTCTATTTGATTAATTACATTTAAGGTTTATATTTTTCAATTTTATTTTTAAATTTGCGTGTTATTTAAAATAAATAAATGTTAATATAAATTATTACCTTAAGTATTCTTCATTGAAAATATTAACCAAAAATAATATTGGTCTATTGATAAAATGACCACCATTTAAATTGAATGGACTTGTATTTCAAACCCAATGAACCCATATTTTATATATTTTTGTTTTAAATTCAGAATTATTTAATATTACAATAAATTAAGAGAATTATCTATTACTAAAGTACATTGTCCTATTGATATTTTCAAATCTATATTGTTTAAAATTTAAAATAAAAATAAAAATAAAAAACAATTTAATATTTAAAAAATATAAAATAAAAAATAAATTTGAAATTAAACATAAAATTAATTTATTATTTAAAAATGAAAAATGAAAGCATTAAAAAATTCACATAGTATAAATAATACACGTAGCAGTCCAGTCATGTTTTAAAGGTAGGAAAAAATTTAATTTGAAAAAATTATTATCAGAAAAACTAATATGATCCAGTTAAATTTTATAAACAATTATATTTTATTTTATTTTTTTCAGAGATGGATCAAAATGAATTTTCAATCAAAAAATAAAATAAAATATATTATGTAACAATAGTTTTAAAAACTGTTTTAAAATTGTCTAGTATTACAAATTTTCTATTAATGTAAAGTGGACCATTTTTTGTTCTCTTTCCACCAAAATGAAAATATAAAATATTTAAAACCTATTTTAGTTTTTTAATTTTAAAAATTCAAATGGAAAATAATTTCTAAAAATAATTTTGTAAAATTAGACCATTAGACAAATTTTATTATTTTAAAATTTTAAAATTAAAAAAAATTAAACCAAATCGAAAGTAGTCCTTAGTTTCTGATTTTACAAAACTCTATATCCATTTACAATACCACTTTGAAAGTCAGTAAGATGGATACTAATAGACTTTGATCCACAATTGCAATGTTTTAAGTTTGACACACATTAACTTATCTGATCGTGCCTGATTAGAATGGATAGTCAAAACTTACAAGCTGTGAGTTGAGCAACAACTGAAAATAGATTGGGGGTACCTGCAAGACATTCTGATTCCAAAGTAAAGTTCAGAGTAGTGCGAGCAAGTATGAGAGTGGGTATGAAAGAATGAATACCTGACCCTCTCAAGAGAGAGGGTATTTAAAGCCCTCAGCGCTAAGCCAAGGTCCCCATTATTGGGCTGGGCAAACAGACCTAAAATGGAGACTGCCAGGTTCTACGTGCGTAGTGAGGCCAGCACGTGGTCTCCAACTTGGATGGACTCCCCTGAATAGTCAAGAGGATATGGATATGGTCTTTCCGGGACCAAGAGGACTATGATATTTGGGGGTGTGGTGAGTCAACCCTACGAGGAGTATGTTTGCGGTGTCCTTATGTCGTCGTGGGCCCCCCTTGCCAACTGTGAGGTCGTCCAGGAGGGCTTGTCTTGGTCGACGAGAAGAGTGGAGGATGCTCGCGAGTTTCTCCTGACCGGCGATGAGCCTCCTCGCGATTCCTGGACTTATCCCCGTACGAAGAAGCCGTGTTTTCCCAAAGGGTGAGGTTGTTGCCCGACATAGTTGAGGACAGGCTCGGTCAGCAAGCCTCCTCGAGCAGCATAGTTGGATTGGGCCTCGTATGAAGTTGGGCCAAGTACAAACCCAGTCTAGAACAGGAGCCCCCCAAGTCGTTGCTCCTGATGAAGGAGTTATGACTTAAGTCCAACTTCTCCTTATGGCGAGCATAACTTCGCTGGGGATCTTTTACTACATTGACGGAGAGGGTCGTTAGGATGCGCCTTTACTCGAGCAGGGGTTGGAATTGGCTTGATGGGGAACGTTTAAGTTATTCCTCGACTCGCGGGGAGAGGAAACCACACAAGTTGTGGGCACGTGGCGTGACTTTTGGGATAGTAATGATGGCCTAGGGAGTAGGGGCCATTATTACCTGAGCACGTAGGTGGCGAGGAGAAGTGCAGTTGATGGTCTGCCCGACGCAATGCTTCGTATTCCACATCATCCTTATATATATATTGGTTTGAGACCCATTTCCCACATTTCAACTTTCGCTTTCTTCACTTTCTCCATCGCTTGTACCGCTTCTCTGTCTTCCCACCATCAACGCCACTGTAAGACCCGTCGCGGATTCTCCACTTACTCTTAATCAAGTAAGTGTTTTTCGTACTGAATGTTGTTTACGACTGGATTTATTGATGATTCTTTATATAATTTCGTTACTGGGGGGGGGGGGGGGGGGGTTGCTCGGGGCGTTCATACATTCATGCGTAACATTTGCGAGTGGGCTCGTGATATTCATTTCTTCTTTGTGAAATTCATAAAAATACCCGTGACATTGATCTGTTCCCCGCGAAATTCATGAATTATGAGTGAGGAACAGATGAATTTCGTGGAGAACAGATGAATGTCACGGGTATTTTTATGAATTTCACAGAGAAGAAATGAATATCACGAGCCCACTCATAAAAATACCCGTGACATTCATCTGTTTCCCGGTGAATTCATGAATTTGTCTGGAAAATTCGTATGTTTCTCGCAACACTCATGGAGATGCTCGAGATATTTATCCCATGCCCACGTTACCCATGAAATATGCGTTTTTTTATTATCATCGCTGAGTGGTCTTACGAGATTCGTATAAATTCCATGTGTTAATCATGGGTCATGTATGTTCTCTACTGCACGAGTGATCGTCGACCTAGTCTAGGCGCAACTATCCCCTTTCACTCGTGCTGCGGTGGAAGGGTGGATGTGATTTTGCTGTCGAACTCACTAGTCTCCTCTGCTTTACAGGTGAAGTGGCCGATACTCTCTAATCATCCGAGCACATAGATGTCGAAGAGACAAGCACAGCCAAGGAAGGAATCCATTTGGTCGACACAGTCGATGACCCTGCGCTGTCCTGGGTCTAGCCAGAACCTAGAGGGATAACTTCAGTCTATAGTTATAGCAGAAGGGAAGCATATACTGTTGTCAAGCATGGCGGCGATATGGAAGATTTTCGTTGGAACTTCACGATCCTGCGACCGATTCCCACAACCAGGATATGCACGGAGTTTGAGGAGGACCACTTCCCTATGTATGAGGTCATCTTCAAAGACTTGGGGCTTCATCTGCCCTTTAATGATTTTCAGATGGGTGTGTTTAACCATTTGAGCCTGACACCCTCTCAATTACATCCTAATGTGATTGCCTTCATCCGGACTTTCAAATTAACTTGTCGGTTCCTGAGGATCAGGGCGACCATTCCTTTGTTCTTTAGGGTTTTCCACCTCCAACGATAATCTAGGGGTGGGAAACATAGTTGGGTTTCCTTGAAACAGTAGAAGAGACTATTTAGGATGTACATGGACTCTGTTTGTGACTTCAAGGATAAATGGTACGTCGTGCAACCCTCGTCTCAGGCGGCCGTGGATGTCGTGTTCGACCCAGTTCAAGTAGTAGATGAAGACGGGGAGGTATGATTTGACGGGGAGGGCAATCCATAGATTGGGATACTTTCAAAATTCCATATCCACTGGTGTTCGGGCCACTACGAGCATAATCCTAGCCATTACCATACCCCTGCCGGCAGTATGAATGCCGAGGATGAAGAGTCCTTTGTTGTCTTTAACCAGTTCGTCGATGAGTTCTTTCCCTCGAGATGGGTCACGATGGAAGGACATGACATTCTTGACGAAGATGGTGAACAGACGTTCGAGGCGCGCCCAATCAACATCAAGGCGCTCATTGAATGTCAAACCTACGGGAAAGCCGTGAACCTTCTAGGCTTTTTCTCGTATGATTTATTCTATTTTTACTTCTTGAGCTATTTGTTTATGTCCTTCTAACGAGACTAACCCGAGGATATTGTTTTTACTTTTGCAGGTAACATGGTAGAGTGTCGTGAAGGACTGTTGAAGTTGAGCCAGGAAAATAAGAATTACAAGAGGTTGGTGAAGCCGCACCAGCCCATACGCCTTGGTTCGGTCTCAGAGCCGACCAGGGATGGTTCTAGTGGGTCGTCAGGTGCTTGCGATGTTGCACAACGCGCGGTTGTGTTGAGTAAGAAGAGAAGTCTCCCCGATGGTGGACTTGCAAATGCGACCGAGGAGGGGGTGACTGGCTGGGCCTTCAACCTTCCCCCTTTTTTTGTGAAAAAATATTTCTTCAAGGGTTTCCCTCTAACAGTGTCTGATGTTGAGTCTGATATTATCAGACGCCTCGATGAGGAGGGTTGAAGGAAGCACCTGGCTTCTGAGATGGTCAGTTTGATGAAGGTCGCGGAGATGGCCGTTGTCCTTGCAGGTGAAGGAGCTGGCTCTTCTGGGCTGGTAAGGGAATTGGATTCAGAGAAGGAGATTCTTCAGGCAAAGACGCAAAAGCTAAAAAATTTCCCTCGAGTAGAGCGATGAGAAGTTTTGGGTGCAGGCCGACAAGTTAGCAAGGGGGAAGGAAAAACTGTCAAAGTTTACAAGGAAAGGGATTCCTTGTTGCTCGAGAGGGAACAGTTGGAAAAGGAGGACGCCGATTTAAAGGCTTCCATGTCGCCTGTGGATGGAGAACCTAAAGGATTCGCTGACTTGCATTCTCGGGCAGAGCTAGTTGCTCGGATCCAGATCCTCGAGTCAGATTGCATCGACGCTTTAACCAACGGCTTTGAGACTGTACTGGCCCAACTGTCCATTCTGAATCTGGGGCTCAACACTGATGGTGCCGGGGTATTACCCCAAGTTGTTGATGGCCGGGTGGTTCTTCCTCCCGATTCCCCTGAGGTGGAGATCGAAGTGAGCACTCTGTGGAGTGATTAATATTTCTATGATATTTTGGCTGTTTGTATTTGGGGCCTACGTGCCTGTACTTTTTGTAATATTCAGACAACATCGACCCGCGTGGTCGACATTTATAAATGTTTTTACTTTGTTTTTATGCCTTTATATTTTCATTGATGTTTGCTAGCTATCTGTTCGTCATTATTTTTGACTTATTTATTCTGTGAAAATTTGTAATTTACATGAGTGGAGGTTTATGCTCGACCTTGGTTGTGGACAACACATGTTGGGATGTGTCGAGGGGGTGGATTAGGGATGCTCAGAACGAGCTCAAGATCGCGGTCGGGATCTTAAGCTCGTGGCGTGAACTGCCCATTGCGAGCTGGGTGTTCTGCTTGTTGGGTACTTCGACAACATAGCTCGATTGAGGTGTCCCTTTCGGGCTAAGGTTCTACTCGATAAATGAACAACAACCCACAGACGTTGATGTTTGGAGGCCATGTCCGTAACTTAACATGCCTACATGGTCGAGCTCGTCTCGTCGTCAGTTGGAGAGGAGTGGTCGACTGCTAATGCCCGTAGTAGGATAAGGACTTAGCTGTAATATTGTTTCAGTTTCGTAGGGTTCCATGGTCGAGGTAGTGGTTCTCCATTTAAATGTTTGAGGTAGTATGCCCTAGTTCCCGTAGCTCCGTGGATGTGGTATGGTCCTTCCAAACTCGTAGCCAGCTTCCCTTCGCGAGAATCTCTCAGATTTCTCCGTAGGGCTAAGCCGTCGAGCTAGAATTCGCGCTTTATGACTTTGTTGTCATAGAGAAGGGCTATCTATTATTTCAGTGTGGCCTCTCAAAGAGATGCTCTTGTACGGATTTCCTCGACTAGATCGAGCTCTTATCTTAGAGCCTAGTCGTTTAGTTCCTCATCTAGAGGGGCCTCAGTTTGTCTCGACGGTTCCAAGATTTCTACAGGGATGACATCCTCAGTGCCATAGGTTAGCCGGAATGGGGTCTCGCCCGTCGTCAAGTGGGGCATCGTTCGATATGCCCATAGAATTCTATGTAGTTCCTCGACCCATCCCCTTTTTTCCTCGCCTAGCCTGCGCTTGAGTCCTCGTAGGATGACTCTATTTGCAGCCTCTGATTGCCCGTTAGTTTGGGGGTGTTTGACTGAGGTAAAGTGCTTCTTGGTGTCGAGTTTGGCGACGAATTTTTGGAAACCTTGATCGGTGAACTGGGTCCCGTTGTCAGTGACGAGCACTTGTGGTATCCCAAATCGGGAAAGCACGTTTCACTTGTAGAAATAGAGGATATTGTGTGAAGTGATTTTCTCCAGAGCTTCAGCTTCTATCCATTTCGTGTAATAGTCGATGGTCGCAATCAAGAATTTGTTTTGATAGGTCCCTTGAACGGAAGATCCGAGGATGTCCATTCCCCACCTGGCAAACGACCACGTGGAGGATAGTGTGTTGAGCTCGTGTGAGGGTGCGAGGTGCATGTTCGCGCGCCTCTGACACTTTTCACATTTCTTGATGCGCTCCTTGGAGTATTGTTGCATGGTCGGTCAGTAGTAGCTTGCTCGCAACGCCTTTCGTGCGAGGGATCTTCTGCCCATGTGTTGGGTGTTGATTCCTTCATGGATTTCCCGCAGTATCTCGAGGATTACGGATTCTTAGACACATTTTAGGAGTGGGATGGAGAATCCTCGACAATAAAGTTTGTGTTCGAGTACCACGTACAAACATGCTCGTCTTTTGGTTACGGTTGCCTCTCTTTGGTCCACGAGAAGTTCCTCCTTTGTCAGAAAGTTGAACACCGGGGTCATCCAACATGAGTTGTCCCCGATGGCATTTACCTCGGGTGGCTTAGTGGACTTTTTAATGCTCGGGCGAGAAAGGGGTTCTTGGATGACCGGTTTATTCCCATCTTTCTTCTTTGTGCTCGCAAACTTTGAAAGTATGTCTGCCCGCGTACTTTGTTCGCGTGGCACATGCATGATTTCTTCCCGGTCATACTTCTTCATATGTTCTCTGACCAAGTTTAAATATTCAATGAAGCTGTTGTTCTTATCCTGGTATCCCCATTGAACTTGAGATGCGACAAGTTGGGAGTCGGTGAAAATTTGCATCTCTCGGGCCCCCAAATCCTCGGCCAGCCTTAATCCTGCAAGCAGGGCCTCATATTTAGCCTGCTTGTTCGATGTTGGAAAAGAAAGGGTGAGGGAATGTTCAATTGTGATGCCTTCCCCGTTCTCGAGGAGGATTCTCGCTCCGCTCCCTATCTATCTAGAAGTTCCATCCACAAAGATGGTCCACTTATGCTTTTTCCCTACGGGGGAATCGTGAGCGGTCATCTTTGTGACAAATTCGGCCAGTGCTTGGGCCTTGAGGGCCTTCCTTCTCTCGTACTGGATGTCGAACTCCGAGAGCTCCAAGGACCATTTTAGCATTCGACCTATCATGTCTGGTCGGTATAGGAGTTGTGTTACGGGTTGGTTTATTTGTAAGATGGTCGTGTGTGCCAAGAAGTAATGTCTAAGCCTTCTCTCCGCATTGACGAGGGCCAAGACCACCTTCTCAATTTTTATACCTGACCTCGGGCCCTTGTAGCTTTTTACTCGTGAAATACACTGGATTTTTCCCGTCTGGAGTCTCACCAACGAGAGCTGCGCTTACGGCCTCGGCGGAGACGGCCAGGTAAAGGAATAGGGTTTCTCCGCTCTCAGGTCGTGACAACACGGGCGGTTGTGAAAGGCTTTGCTTGAGATGGAGGAGGGCTTGGTATCATTCCTCGGTCCACTAGAAGGCTTCCTCTTTGCATATAAGTTTGAAAAATGGAAGAGCGTGTCGCGTGGATTTCTCCACAAATCGGGAGAGCGAGGTGATCATGTCATTTAGGACTTGTATGGATTTCTTCGAGCTAGGCGTAGGAAGCTCGGAGAATGCCCGACACTTGTCGGGGTTGGCTTCAATTCCCTGTTTCGTTAGATAAAAGCCAAGGAATTTTCCCGCCTTAACTTGAAGGTGCATTTCTCAGGGTTGAATCTCATTCTGCATTGTCTCGCTTAGGAAACGACCTTTTTGAGGTGGGCAGCATGGTCGGTATCTATTCGAGACTTGACGGTCATGTCGTCCATGTATACCTCGAGCATATCACCAATCTTGTCGCGAAAGACTTTATTCATCATTCGCTGGTACGTTGCCCCTGCATTTTTCAGGCCGAAGGGCATTATGTTGTAGTAGTAATTGCCCGAGCTGGTCATGAAAGCAGTGCAATTCTTATCGCTCATTGCCATTGGGATTTGGTTATAACTCGAGTAGGCGTCCGTAAATGATAAAATTTTATAGTCGGCCGAATTGTCGACCAACATGTCAATATTAGGTAAAGGAAAAGCGTCTTTAGGACATGCCTGATTAAGATCAATATAGTTAACACATATTCTCCATTTTCCATTATTTTTCTTAACAAGTACAAAATTTTAGAGCCAGGTTGAATACCGGGCCTCAGAAATAAAATTAGCCTCTAGGAGGTCTTTTACAACATTTTCAGCAGCCTCCGCTTTCTCGGGAGACTGCCTACATCTCTGTTGTACTACTGACCTAGTGGCTGGATCAATGGCCAACTGGTGATAGGTGACCTGGGGGTCGAGTCCGAAAATCTCTGTGGCACTCCATGCGAACAAGTCCGCATTCTCCCTCAAGCAATATTTGATCTTCTTCCTCGCTAAATCAGGGATTCTGGTGCCGATCTTCACGCCTTTGTGAGGGTCTTCATCGAGGGGGACGAACTCGAAGTCTCCGTCCGGGATTGGTCGGGGGAGTTCTTGTTTGTCGATGGGGGCTTCATCCTTGTAGAAGAGGGTGTTGAGCAAGATGGAGTCGACCTTAGGTGAAGCCCTTTGTTCTTCTGTCTTGACAGGCTGCGGTTCAGGTCGAGCAATAGCAGCTCTCTTGGAGGTCGCACCCCGGTGTCGATTGTACTCTATCCCTTAGAAGCCACGTTGAAACATCTTTGGGCAGCTGAGATATCGCCGTGGATGGTGGCGACGCGTCCCCTTCTTGTGTAGAATTTCATCTTTAAATGGACAGTGGAGGGTACAACGGTCAATTCGGCCAACGTTGGTCTCCCTAGAATGTGGTTGTAGAGAACGGGAAGTCGATGACCAGAAATCGCACCTTGATCTGACGGGATGTGGTTTCTTCCCTGAAGGTGACAAAGAGTTTAATGTATCCCCATGGTTTGGAGGTCGAGCCATTGAAGCCTTGTAGGTCAGACCCCACGTATGGAGAAAGGTGGATGTCGTCAAATGTAAGGTTCAAAACAGATGGCTGTACATAACATCGACAAAACCCCCCTCGTCGACCAAGACGTGGTGAACGTCGAAATTATCCATTCTTGCCCTCACCAGTAGAGGGATGCTCGAGTTAGGGTCCCCTCCAGGAAACTCTTCGAGGTAGAACGTGATTGATTCGGATATGCCCTTGACCTTCTCGAATGTCACGGCTTGAGTTGGGGCTGCGTCGACCAACTCGTCGAGCTTTCTTTTTGCAGAGTTTATAGAGATATCATAGAACCCCCCACCAGTTATAACCATGACGGAGGGGAATTTCTCCCACCTACTGTGCATGGACATAGGTTCTTTCTCGTATCTGTCTGGGACGTAGAAGTCCTCCGGCCTTATAACAGAGAAATCTATTTGGATGGGGGCCGTCTCATCCTATGGTCGGGTGTCCTCCTCGATCACTTTTGTCTCACGGGAATCTCGACGAGGGGCTTCATTGCATCGATATTTCCCGAGTCTGTCACCCTTGATGAGAGTTTCGATGGCGTATTTGAGTTGGACAAAGTCTTTAGTCAGGTGCCTGTGACTTCGATGGTACTGACATTATTTACTCCTATTAACCCCGAGCTTCATAGGAGAAGATCGATGACGTTCTACGCCGCCGTCCTTGAAGTCGGTATTAGCACACTCCACCAGATGCGCTCGCATGAAGCTGTCAGTGGAGTGTATTCGGTGAATCACCCTGCGGGTCCCCTGAGCTCGCGGGGATCTCGCGGTTTATCATCCCTTCTCTTATTTCTCTATCGTCGAGGAGGGCCTGTGTCCTGGTGTCGCAGGGTGTTGTTCGACCCGAGATTCCTCGGGTCACGGGCTTTGTTGGACGCTTCCCTCTCCTCGTAGTCCATATAGGCCTTACCCTTTTCGAGGATAGTATCGAAAGTCCGAGGTGGTTCGATGCCGACGGCCTTCTTGAACTTTATGCCTGAGAGGAGTCCTCCCTCGAGCAAATATCTCTTCATGTGATTGATGCACGAGACCTAAATGGCCTCGTGGTTGAATAGATCAATGTACTTCCTGAGGGTCTTGTCGCTTATTTGGACGATATCCTCAAGGGCGGCCTTAGTCTTCAAGTGTCGACGAGACGCTGTAAAGGAGTTGATGAACTGGCTCTTTAGGTTTCTCCAGGAGGTGATCGACCCTGGGGGAATATTTTTATATCAGTTCATTGCAGTTTTCCTCAAGGTCATGAGGAACAACCAGTTCATTGTGATAGTGAAGCATTGCCTTGAACCCGTCGATGTGGTCGACAGGGTCAGCAATGCCATCATATTCCTTCAGTTGGGGAGGCTTTTCCATTCCCCTGGGAATTGGAGCCTCCATGATTTCTTGTGAGAAGGGACCGCGAGGGTCGTCTTCGTTACTCATGTAGGGGGAGTGGGAAGGAGACTAATTGTAGTGGCGGTCGAAGTGATGTCCTTGGCCTCAGGGAGGATCACTTGGTCGAGGATGCGCTTCTACGTTGTTTCTGTTTCTATTTTTAGTGGATTGTTGTTCCCTGCCCGGGGGGTTAAGGCCGCATCTCCCGGTAGCCTCAGGAATTATTCTCTCCAACGCGGGGCGTCGCCAAGTCCATCGGGGAGAGAGGCTTCGCGACCTGTCCCGCCTGTGTCTCCGCGGGGGAGATTGAAGACGGTCTTCATTTTGATAAGGTGGTGGAGTGTCAGGCCTTTTTTTTTCTTCTGGGGGCTCGACGAGATTCCTCGAGCACCCTTAGTCACCAACCTTGCGAGAAGATCAAGTAATTCACCTGGTTAATGGCCACGAACAGAGCCCTGATCGTGGCATCAACGCCCACAAGGGCGGGGACCTCCTGGAAAACGTTCGGCTCATAGTTCTGGGGCGGATGGGTGCCCTCGTATGGTCGAGAGCGTGATGATGAAGAGGCGGTCATATCGCCTCTGTAATTCTGCACGAGATTGACCATGTCAACATCGTTCCCATTGTTGTTGCCCATGTTGTCGACGACGTTGTTGTTGGGGTTGGCGAGATGGGCGTCTAGGTTGTTATTGGCAGCTGGGTCGGCCATGTCAATAAAAAGAGTTTGAAGAATTGCTTTAGTATTGGGTTAATGAAAGACGGGGAAGCTTGTTTCCCACAGACGACGCTACAGATCGTACCTGAACATAATGAATCGTCAAAGCCTACGAGCTCTAAGTTGAGCAGCAACTGGAAACGAGTTAGGGGGTATCTGCAAGACACTCCGATGCCAAAGTAAGGTTCAGAGCAGTGCGAGCAAGTATGAGAGTGAGTATGAAAGAATGAATACCTGACTCTCTCAAGAGAGAGGGTATTTATAGCCCCCAACGCTAGGTCCCCATTGTTGGGCTGGGAAAACAGGCCCAAAATGGAGACTGACAGGTTCTACGTGCGTAGTGGGGCTAGCACGTGGTCTCCAACCTGGATGAACTCTCCCGAATAGTCAGGAGGATATGGATGCAGTCTTTTCGGGACCAAGAGGACTCCATGATATTCGGGGGTGTGACGAGTCAACCATACGAGAAGGATGTCAGCGGTGTCCTTATGTCGTCGTGACCCCCCGCCAGCTGTGAGGTCGTCTAAGAGGGCTTGTCTTGATCGACGAGAAGAGTGGAGGATGCTCGTGAGGTCCTCCTGACTGGCGACGAGCCTCCTCGCGATTCCTGGACTTATCTCCGTACGACGAAATTACGTTTTCCCAAAGAGTGAGGTTGCTTCCCGACATAGTTAAAGGCAGACTCGATTAACAGACCTTCTCGAACAACATAGTTAAATTAGACTTTGTATAAAATTGGGTCAAATACAAGCCCAGTCTAAAACACTATCCATCACCAATTATTTGAAATCATGCAAAACCAAGTAAATGACAACCTTAATTCGCCAATTATTTGAAATCATGCAAAACCAAGTAAATGACAACCTTAATTCGCAAGTAGACACTAGAACTATTGCTAAAAACATTCTCCCTAACCGTAGCACAAATTAATTATGTACAACTCATCTCTTGCAAGTAACATATATGCTATTTATAAACATTAAATGATGTTGAAAGTCTACATTTTGATGTAGCAAAGAGCCAAAGAATCGAGTTTAACCATTAAAATTAAAGGAGAACAGCATTCAAGTGCCAACCAAAATAAAAACTTGTCAAACATTAAAATAAGGTGTGATATATAACTATATTTATCGATTTTAGTCAAAATATTTTCCTAAATTTTAGCATTAGTGATGAAAAATTTCAGGTTTTAACAACTTTAAATTTATAATAATCTATATATTTTTTAATTTGAATGAATGAATATATTTTTTTAGTAAAAAAAAATAACAACGTGATAATTGTAATAGAAAATGAAGAGAACATGCATTTCACATATTTTTTTCCAAACTAACTTAAATATCATAATAATGAACCACAATAAATTGACAAGATACAGTCATTGATTTAACTCCAAACAAAGTAAAAATTTAGGGCATTGAGTTTTCAACTTCTTACTATAGAGATTCCTATTAAGAACCAAGCCCTATCCTAATTTCAAGTACTTCAACCTGAACATTAACAAACTTTCAACTAAAAAAACCTTCTTCTAATCTACCCACTGCTTACCATTCTGAACAAAATGGTTATGATCATAATGTCTGACCTTCAAATTCTTCAACCAACCATCAGCAGCCTTCAAAAGTGAGTTCAATTGGCACGATTGAGATGCTTCCGGAAAAGGCAAAATCGACCCTCTCACCTTATAAGTTGTTAGACCGAAAATCGGAAGAGGTGTTTTCATCTTTCTGTCACGCATCTCCGGTTGAGTTGACAGATTATGGTATGTAAGAAATGAAGCTTCTATGTTCTTTAGCGTCGGTCCATTAGGGATACGGTAAATCGGATACCTGAACACAATTTCTATTTGTTACACACTACAATAAAAAAGTCTTATTCGATTAAGTGAAGTCGGCTATAATATTAGACACTAAAAAAGATGTGGATTTAGACGCTACCATGCCACGGAAAACCAACTGCAGGGCGATATTTCAGAGCTTCTCAAATACTTTAAACAAGGATCTTCTTTAGCAAGAGTTGAAACCTGAGAAGAAAATAAATTATTAACGTTCAAACCGGGAAAGGTGAGTGATATAATGAAAAAGAAAAGAACTTGCCTTTTTAGTAAGAGGAATGCGTACATATGGCGAAAAATGCTCAAAAAATTCATACACAACCTTATTAGTTGTCACAGAATCACCACTTTTCTCACTAAAATTTCACAACAACAAAAAAACCACATGTTTTGAGCATTACAATGGTCGAAAAAAAACCACATGTTAGAATCAAAAGAACCTATATTTACATAAATGGAACAAGGAAAATTCAACTCACTCTAGTCCTTCATCTTCAACGTAGAGTTGAATTGCAGAGAGATATGGCACGAAGTATTGTAACACTTGTTCATCGTTCAGTGTGAATTGCACCTCCACTCCATATGCACTCCATTCCTTGAAAGACTCCCACAAGTCTTCAAGAATGAAGTAAGGCTTCTCCCCAGAATCACAAGTTTTCTGTAAAATTCAAAGTCAAAACAAATATCAATTAATTAATTAAAGAAAAATTAAATTATAAGAACAAAAAGCATTCCACAAGTAATTGAAATAAATAATTCAACAAAAGTTCATGACTATGGACCATTTATTTTGGTTTTGTTATGGTTTCTTTGTGAAAAAATATCTTTTTTTTTATTTATTTTAAATATGTCTTGGGATTTATTTAATCCATTTATTATTACAATTTTTAAATAAAAAAATTAAATAAGAGTTTCACAAAATGAATCTAAGACTCATTTAAAATAAAGACGTTGTTTTCTTTACTTGGAAATTATGATAACTTTTTCTTTTTCAAAAAGTAATTTTTCATTATAGTTAATAAATATAAAATAATTTTAGTTTTATAAAAAGTTGACCTTTAAATTATATTAAATCATGTAATTTATTTTTTATAATATGTAATAAATGTGTCTTAAAATTGCTCGTCAAATAAAACCTCAACATTATACGATTTTAATCACAGAACAAACAAGTCACCAAAAATTGAATGAACTCGAGTTAATTGTTTTAGCAGTAAAAAAAGGAAAAAATATATTAAAATTAAAAGAAATAAATTTTAACACCTCATATGAAAATTTAGCATTGACCAAAGGGGTGAATGAGGATAAGAGACTATTCAGATTATTCACACTATCAGAACTGGACGAGATCTGCTCGAACAAATTTGACATGATCGAAATAGGAAATGAATTGTAGAATCAATAATAGTGTGCCAATGAAAGATTGATCGAAGAAAGAAAGAAATAATGGAAGAAAAGAGAGTGAATGTTACAAATTTGGATTATAAGGAAGAAGAAGCATAAGCACAAATAAAAATTTGTGTCGTATTTTGCAATGAGGAGTGAAGTGTGTGAATTTATAGAAGCAAAATGAGGGATCTAAATTTTTTTCCATAAATTTGATTTTTTGATAGGTTTTTATTTTATTTTTTGGTTTATGTTTTTTGAAAATTTTCAATACTTATAACTTCGAAGTGGGCTTTTTCTTTTTTTATTAGTATTTCTTTTAATAAAAATTAAGTCAAAGAAAACATTATTTAATAAAATATTTTTATTCTGACATAAAAATTAGAGACTATATAAAAATGCATTATACGTGTTTGTTATAAGATTTTTAATAGGATTTAAACCACTCTTGCGAGAAATAATGTAGAAGTGAATAAGAGTATTTATAAGAAAATTATTCTTCTTAGTTATAAAAAATTTTAACTGGTTTAAACCACTCTTGCGGGAAATAATATAGAAGTGAATCAAGAGTCAGTATCGAAACGTTATTTATGTCATTCTCTAAAGTCGGGTAAGAGAAAAGAGACATGTATGTTAGAAGATAGACTATAATAGCCTTTTTACGTTACAAGAGTGAACCAAATATTTGATCATTAAGCAGATTCATCCATTAGATGCTCACAAGATCCCATCATTATTAGAAAAATATTAAATTAAGTTAATAAGTTCAATAAAAGTATATTAGAAATCAAATGATTTGGTACTTATCACTTATGATAAAGCTTTTAAGCATTTGAGAGTTAAATTCTTATGTATTGACTTTGTACCAAATGATACTAACCCACTCGTTATATCTATGTTGATCTTCCTTGTAAAGAATCATTCATGTAGTTATGAAATAGGTCAGATATAGACAATTTTGATTTGACGTTTTACTTCTCCTTTTATAGGGGTTTTCTAGGGTTAATGAGGGCCTAGAATATTTCATTATACGATCATTGTCTAAATTGACAAGTGTTAGTGTATGATTCATTTTGTCATCTGAAAGTCCTCATTCAATCATATGTCTGAGTCATGTGCTTTTCTAGGGTAGGTACGTATGCTCCCGAGGTGTCATAACCTTCCTTGGGTCTATAGTTGAAGATATGTCATTTTTACCCTACGACACTAATCTGACTTGCGCATTAAGTTGAATGACCTTTTGTCTGTTAGAATAATATAGCAAGTGTGAGTAAGTGGAGAAATAGTCCCATATTGAATAGGAATGTGGATACTTAAGCATATATAAGTGGGAGAACCCACTCACCTATGACCTTAAGGTTTTAGGTGGATAAGTGGTGTGTCTCTCACAAAGGTGCTTATTCCTACACTATGTATCAATGCTCCTAGTGTAACTCCCTCCAACATGGTATCAGAGCTAGGTTCGAGAAAGGGAGCATTGTGGACTCACACTTGAGGGGGAGTGCTGGAATAATATAGCAAGTGTGAGTAAGTGGAGAAATAGTCCCACATTGGATAAGAATATGAAGACTTAAACATATATAAGTGGGAGAACCCACTCACCTATCACCTTAAAGTTTTAGGTGGATAAGTGGTGTGTCTCTCACAAAGGTTCTTATTCCTACACTATATATCAATGCTCATAGTGTAACTCCCTCCAACATTGTCTTTATCGACTTGCTATCTAGGTCACGTGTTAATGGGATACACACTATTGGATCATGAACTATTTAGTTGCACATGTTATTGGACCATAAGTATTATTTTAGTCCATGCGAGAACACCTCCTCTATAATAGAATATACCTTTGACTATAAGGGATAGTTTATAGAGACATGTAAACACTTGGTTCTTCAACAAGGCAGATGTCAAATAATATTGAGATGACATGATGAATTCTATTGGTACATGAAGAGATAGAGACCATAATATTTTTGTTTCCTAGATAGATATAGTAAACAATACATAAAGTAGCCGATTAATTCATTGATTGTGATGAGGAAAACCTCCCTGTAAGGGGAAGAGTTAAGGTAGAAACACATTGTTGTTAACTACCCACTTTGTCCCATAATAAGTGACCAAATTGACCATTTCACACAGATTAAGAAAAAATTATAAATGAAAGAGTGAGAATAATATTTTTACTAAAGTACCCCTTATCAAGTAATGGGAATGATGTAATTAGTATGTGTTAGCTTGAAAATGTGTCACATGCAAGTATACATGTATGTTTAAAAGTAGCAAGTGATAAAAATTAAGGATATTGTATCCACAGAGAGTGAAATTGTTAATTAGGTTGATTTTGCAATATATATTTGGAAATTAAGCATGAGCAAGGATAAAAACGATATATGAATGTCACAAGTTCAGTTTTCTCTTAAACCAGGACTAAAAAAATGTGGTGAGAGTGAAAATATATCAAGAGAGAATGTGTTGAGCTACGATCCATTAATATTAGTGAAGTAAATATGTGTTCATGATGTGCAGTGTCATACCAGGAAAGGTCAGAGTGATCAAGAGGTGTATTACTACAACATCAAATCATGCATCAAAGGGCAAGGAAACAAATCTCTAAGTCACACTTATAACTCTAAAACATGTATGTTTGTAATATGAAATCCTTTATAGTTGTATTTCCTTATATCTAAGTGAACTAATCAACTAAATATCGCTATCCTACTCTTCTCAACTATTTTTATTATGAAATCTACTCGTTGTTAGATCTCTCACAACAACAAGCTATTATATTTTCCTAAGTTGATCATTCAAAGGAGCCGATTTGTAAACAAGTTATCACATAATAAAACAAGACACTAAACAACACATCGCTTAACATAAAATAACTTAATATTAATTTCACATTGCTCAACAAGAAAAGTTTTAGCTCATAAGAAACTGAGTAAAAGCTACAAGCATGGTTCTCAGAGGATACATTCTTAAAAAAATATTGAAAAATAAATATAAACCTAAGAGTAACTTAAAGACTTCTTAATATGGATAATAAGCAAGATATGACTTCAGCCGCGTCAAAATTCAACAGCTGGTACAGGAATGGATGAGAAGAAGAAACTCTATTTACTCTCCACTATCCTCACACTATTATCTTCTGTACTTTCTCTTGGAAATGCTGAACTGTTTCTATATCTTCATCAAGGTCTACTTATAAGCTTTCACTAGGGTTTCTTGTGATGTCTTAGATCATGGGTCCAATATGAGGAAATCAAATCAAGCCCATCCATGAATCAACGCCATCACACATTTTATTCTGCTTAACAAGCAAGGAATCAAGTACGAGGGAACATTTATCGGGGACAAAGCATTTTGTGACAGACTGCCACATTAGGGTGTCGGCGGCACTGCATATTGCATAAAGTAGTGGGTGTACTATTTGTTAGACGATGTGACGGATTTAGAAGTGGGGGTTGAATAGATCCCTTTAAAATTTTTGCGCGTTTTGTAAAATTGTTTTTATCAGAGAGCAACAACCCTAAATTTGATCGTCTAAACTTTACGTATTGGAAAGATCGGATATGCGAACCAACTTGATGAAAATGATGAGAATAGAATCATAATCAATAATGAATATGATAAATCGCTTTAGCAAGTTTAACAAGGTGTATGTTATTATCAATTTATTGCGGAGAAGATAAAGCAAATTTGTGAGTTGTAAATTTACCAAACACTTGGTGTACGTACTACACAAGGTTTGGGAACTCCTAAAGTGTTTCTTGGCCTTTTACTTCCAAAAGCTTCCAAACATCATACATAAGACATCCCTATCCCTGTTACACGACTGTAACACCATCTTCATCCATTTCCAAGTTCAAAAATAGAGCACCACAATTGGACTTCTCCAAACCATTTCAGCCACCTTCAGCTCAAACCAGCCATTGCATTAGCTTCCTAGAGGTCCAAGGAAGCTAACCTGATCATCACCATCACTTGAAACAAGCTCAAACTCATTTCATGATTTCCAGTTTTGAGGTATTTTTTCTTGAACTTCTATCTCATTATTTAGGCATTGTTAGGCTTGCATTTGTGAAGATAGAATGTAGATATCATTGCCCTGAAACTATACATGTCTATAGATTTCATTTATGTTGCTTAAGCATGGAGAATTTTGAGTTTGAACTTGCTGAAACATTTAGGTCAGAATTTGGTACTTTCATAAATTCATCCTTACCTTTGAATGTTAGCTTAAATTAGTTACATGGTTGGATTCGTGGTGAAAAAATACACAAGTTTCATGTTTACATTTCTGAAAATGGTTGAGGAATGAGCAAGTTTGAAATCCTTTGGCTGGAGGTTGAAGATGAAGTACAGTCAGGGCAAAATATGTGTTATGTATTTATTGTTGTGCCAATATTAACGGATGTATCACCACCCCAGTGGTTAAAGCGCACGCCTGTAACCAGAGGGACCTGGGTTCGAGCCCCAGTGGTACCCTTTTACTTGTTTTTTTCTTCATATTTTTCACTTTTTTTATTGTTGTTTGCAGCGCTGGGCCTTTAACTTGGGCTTGGCCATTTGTTTGCTGATTCTAACCCCCCTCTGACTATGTTTACACTCTTGGCCCATTTTATTTTTTTATTTATTTTGTTTTCTATTCCATATTTTCTTCATATATTTTATTACTGTTTTTATTATTATCATTATTATTATTATTTTACTAAAAAATATGAAAAATATTTTTATTTTATTATTTATATTTATTTAGTTTATTTTTCTTCATAAAACAAAAGAATAAAAAACATTTTCTTTAGTAAATTAATTTCTTTTTTAATACTTAGATAATTAGTTTTAATTATTATATCATTATTTTCTTGTAAATTAAATAATTTAGAACTTAGGTTTCCTTTTAACTAAATTAAATTTTTTTTATATATAATTTATTATTTAAAACCTTTTCATGAAAAACCCTAAAAAATCATTTTTAACTTATTTTTCTTTGTTAATTAATTTAGGTTTTAGTTTTAGCTAATTTTAATTAACCATTTTCTTAATCAAGTTTAGGTTAAAATCCTTTCATAAAAATCCAAACAAAATCATTTCTTTTCTCATTTACATTCTTGCAAATTTTATTTTTTTTAATTTTGTACAATATTCAATATGGTTGTAATAATTATTTAGATTTAATTTTCTTGCAATTTCCCCATTTGTAAATTTGTACACCCCTCCCCTAATGATGTAATAACTTAGTATTTTTTATTTTCTGCAATTTAATGCTTTATATATAAATGCTAGTAATTAGGGTTTGTATGAAAAGATAAAATCAATGCTTAGAAAACCTTAATTCAAGACAAAACAATGCATGTAAATCAATACACTTGCACACATACACCCTTAGGGTAAACCCACTTTGTTGCCTTATGAAAATGGTCATAATACGCATGTAAGATGTCTTGGCAAAAACAAACAAAATACAAGATCATAGTCCCTCGATGACGCTACAAATGTTGCCTTACAAATGATCTTAGTCCCTTAAAGAAAATGCTAAGATATCTTACAACGTTGCTAATCATGGCTATACGATGACCCATGCCCGTCCCTTTTACATCCAAAGATAGGGTTTCTTACCAAATCAATGGTAAGATAACAATGTCAAAGGAAAGAGGAAATAAATATGAAAGACTTTTGAGTAGGTAGAATGTTCCTAGTTGCTTGCTCATTTTCAAATCAAAACATCCTTGCTATTTTCAAAACAAACACCAACACTTTCAAAAACATCTTTCAAACTTGAGAACATTTTCAAAAGATCAACACTTTGTATACATTCTTACGAATGAGAATCATTACAAAGTTTGCCTAAACGATGGCGCCTTTTCAAAATACTTTCAAAAACCACACAAAGCACATTTTCAAACAAAAGCAAGTGATCTAACAAGCAACTAAGAGCCCATAGATAACTATGGATGAAAAGGGTGTGAATACCTTCCTTTTTCATAATCTACCCCCCGAACTCAAGAAAACATCTCAAAGGTCTTTCCTGTTCTTTTCAACCTTTCCTTTTTGGATAAAAGAAAAGTCGGTGGTGACTCTTGCTAACCGCAACATTTGCGATCAAATGAAAAACAACCAAGTCAGTTCTCCTACCGTGTTACAGAAAGGATGACAAAGGACTATAGGAGATGGACTTAAAGATGCCATCCAAGGAATATGACGGAGAGTCGTCGGAGATGGGCTTAGAGATGCCATCTAAAATACATTCTGACTTCATAAGAAGTCTCTTAATGGGGATTCCTGTTCCTGCTGTTTGAGGAGGAGTCCGCTGGGGAATGTTTTAGGGGAATAGAGTCTAGGAGATTCGGTTGTCCATTACGCTACATGGGAGTTATCTCTTGACTGGAGAGACGAAAGCAAGTTGTTATCTGGTCGGGATCCAGGCTTCATAGTGACTTACTGAGGATAATGAGGCTGATTATTATCTGGTCGCATTCTAGGCTTCACATCGACTTATCGGGGGATATGAAATTAACTGCTATCTGTTCGGTTCCAGACTTCGTAGTAACTGTAGACATTAAATTGTTATCTGGTCGTATCTAGGCTTCAGCTTGAATCTGAGGTATACCATTATCTGGTGGGGTTCAGACTTCGGTGTCATAGGTTATACTATCATCCGGTCGGGTCCAGGCTTTGTAGTAATTAATAAACTGCTATCTGGTCGGACTCCAGGCTTTACAGTATCTTTAACTGGATAAGAATTAGGGAAATCTTAGGGTTGATTTGACTGAACCAGAGAAAGTATCCACCGGAAATGAATCATAATAAATCATTGGTCAATTTAAACTGAACCAATAGAGGTCTTGAGTTATCTTTAATAGGAATAGAATCAGAGAAATCTTAGGGTCGATTTGATTGAACCAGAGAAAGTATCTACCAGAAAAGAATCAGAATAAATCATTGGTCGATCTAAACTAAACTAGTAGAGGTCTTGAATTATCTTCAACTGGAATAGAATCATAGAAATCTTAGGGTCGATTTGACTGAACCAGAGAAAGTATCTACCAGAAAAGAATAAGAATAAATCATTGGTCGATTTAAACTGAACTAGTAGAGGTCTTGAATTATGTTCAACTGGAATAGAATCAGAGAAATCTTAGGGTCAATTTGACTGAACCAGAGAAAGTATCCACTAGAAATGAATCAAAATAAATCATTGGTAGATTTAAACTGAACCAGTAGAGGTTTTTAATTGTCTTTGACTAGACAAGAATCAGAAAATTTTTAGGGTCGATTTAACTGAACCAAAGAAAGTATCCACTGGAAATGAATCAAAATAAATCATTGGTCGATTTAAACTAAACTAGTAGAGGTCTTGAATATGATTTTCTGAAGAAAATGCTGGAATAGCCTTTCATCAGAGTTAGCCTTTGAAAATACTGTCAAGTCATATAAGTAGTTTGTGATGTTTGTTGATTGATCTTTCCTGAAAAAGTAAAGAGTTAGTCGTATGCAATGCCATGATGTATGGAATGCCTCATGTAATGATGTTCTCAAAATAAATGAGATTGTTCTGTATGAAATATATATGCGCATGCCATGATGTATGAACATGGAATGCTGTTGCAACATTTCCTAGTATGGGAAAATAAATCCCTGACTACTGTTTGGTAGATGAGGAAAATGATTCTTTCATTTCCGTTGGGAATGATGAATGGAGATGATTTTGCCGAGGATTTCCTCTTTCTATTTGGGGATACTCTGTAGGGGATCTTTGAATTCTGCTTGAGAATGCTCCGCTGGGGAGAAGATGCTCTGTTGGAAAATCTTACCAATGTAGAGAAATAAACTCCATTGGGGGATGAACTTCCGTAACTAGGGAAATAAACTCTACCCGGGGTAAGGCTTTATAAACTGTTTGAGATTATAAAACTTAGCTGGGGAACATGGATTTCAGTTCTCTGAGGGAACTTTGCTGGAGGAGGTAATTCCTGCTTGGGGAAGAAGAGGTCAAAACTTTGGTTGTTTTCACTTTGCAGGGACATAGACATCACTAGGACATATGCCGAGGGTGTAGCGGTGACTTTGCAGTAGGACGTCTCTTCCTTTGTACCTGCTGAAGAAAATAACTGCGGGGACTACAAATGGCTTTTTAGACTTTATCCCGTTTCTTAAAGTCATTAGCAACTGTCTTTCTGTTTTTTTATGCAAGTATTTGTAAAAAGTAATCATATTCAAATGCATATGCCAAAAATAATCACTGGACATTTTTTGCAAAACAAAACAGAAAAAATTAAAATGAAAAGTTTGGTACTTTCAAAGAAGTGTTTTGTATTGATTTTGAAGTTTGCCCATAATAGGAGTTTTTTGTACAAAGAGACTGACATTCTAGTAGGAGAATGTCGTCGTGAAAATGAAAACTATACAAAATATTATACAAAGAGAAAACAATTATGTGTAATAATCCCGTTGAGTTTCAATTATGCTATTTCCCTTATGTCCTTGAGCGTATCATCACTTTGCTACTTGTCCGAAGTTGACTGGATTGATTGGTACCGTTTGAGCTTGATAGTTGATACCAAAGTCTGGTTGCAAGGTGATCCAACGAGACATAGTTATACGCTTTTAAATCCCTAACTTTTGCTTGGACCTCCCTTTCGGGTTTTCAGTTCACCGGGATACCCTTTTTTGCCCAAGCTGGCTTTTCAGGTTTTCGACTTGCCGGGTGTACAGATTCTTGTATTTATCCCTAATTTTTGCCTGATTCCTGCTGGTTCACCGGGATGCCCTTATTTTTGCCTAGGCCAGTCAACCTAACGGGTCTTTATTCATGCGTAGTATTTTTTAATTATGTCTACCTTTATAGGGTGCGGAAGTTCGTCACCGTCCATAGTGGTTAAGATCATGGCTCCACCAGAAAATATGTTCTTGATCACAAATGGCCCTTCGTATGTGGGAGTCCATTTTCCCCCGGGATCACCTTGCGGCAGAATGATGCGCTTGATTACTAGATCACCAACTTGATATACCTGATGTCTGACCTTCTTTTTAAAAGCCTTGATCATACACTTCTGGTACATCTGACCATGACAAACAACCGCGATCCTTTTTTCATCAATCAGGTTCAGTTGGTCAATTTGGGTCTGGATCCATTCATCTTCGTCCAAGCCTGTATCCTTCATGATTCTCAAAGAAGGGACCTGGACCTCAATAGGTAGGACAACCTCCATACCATACACCAGAGAGAAAGGTGTTGCTCCTGTTAACGTACGTGCTAAGGTGCGGTAACCATGAAGAGCAAATGGTAACATCTCATACTAGTCTTTATATGTCACTTTCATCTTCTGGATGATATTCTTAATATTCTTATTAGAAGCCTCCACAATGCCATTCATCTTCGGCCGGTAGGGAGAAGAGTTATGATGCTGGATATTGAATTGCTTACAGAGCTCGGTGATCATAGTGTTGTTGAGATTCATACCATTATCTGTAATGATTATTTCGGGGATACCATACCGACAGATAAGGTTATGCTTGATGAATCTCACCACAACATTCTTGGTAGCAGAAGCAAATGAGGCAGCCTCAACCCACTTCGTGAAGTAATCAATGGCGACTAAGATGAAGCGATGCCCGTTCGAAGCGGTGGGTATGATTTCTCCGATCATGTCAATGCCCCACATTACAAAGGGCCAGGGAGCAGTCAAGAAATTCAAGGGAACCAGAGGTACATGTACTTTATCAGCATAGATCTGGCACTTGTGACAAGTCCGGGAATGCTGATAGCAGTCTGCTTCCATAGTGGACCAGTAATATCCTTCCCGTAGGATCTTTTTAGCCATTGTGTGTCCACTAGAATGGGTGCCAAAGGTACCCTCATGTAAATCAGCCATAATCTTTTCCACTTCATTCTTGTCTACACACTGAAGCAAAGTAGAATCATAGTTGCGCTTGTAGAGGGTTCCATTACTAAGGAAGAACTTTGCAGAGAACCTTCTCAGAAACTTCTTATCATTGACAGATGCCCCCTTAGGGTATTCTTGAGCTTCGAGATACGTTTTCACTTCATGGAACCAAGGTTTGTTTGTTACCCCATCAGTATCAATCTCATAGCAGTAAGCTAGTTCACCCACTCTCTCGATAGTGATCTGAGGAGCTTCATTGTCCCATCTGACCTTGAACATGGATGACATAGTAGCTAGTGCATCCGCTAACCGATTCTCTTCTCGTGGAAAACGCTCAAAAGTGACTTCTTCAAAGTGTGGAATCAGTGTCAACACATGTTCTTTGTAAGGGATGAGATTAGGATGCTTTGTGTACCACTCTCCTTTGATTTGACTTATTTCCAAGGCCAAATCTCAGAAAACACTCAAGAACTTGATTCTTAGGTCAATAGCAGCTTTGAGACCCAGGATGTATGCTTCATACTCAGCCATATTGTTGGTACAGTTAAAACATAGTCTGGCAGTGAAAGGAGTATGACAACCTTCAGGAGATATAATTATAACACCGATACCATTGCCAAGTGCGTTGGAAGCTCTGTCAAAAATCATAGTCCATCGGGATCCTTTCTCAGGTCCTTCATCTGGTCCAGGTTCTTCACAATCTGTCACTAACATAATATTCTCATCAGGGAATTCAAAGTACATGGATTGGTAGTCATCCACGGCCTGATGAGCCAAATGATCAGCTAATACACTTCCCTTGATTGCTTTCTGGGTTGTGTATTGAATATCGTATTCAGTCAGGACCATTTGCCATCTTGCTATCCTTCCAGAGAGAGCGGGCTTCTTGAAGATGTACTTGATATGATCCATATTAGATATCAACAAGGTAGTGTGAGTCAACATATACTGTCTTAGTCGGCGAGTAGCCCATGCCAAAGTGCAGTAAGTTTTCTCGAGCAGTGAATATCTTGTTTCACAGTCGGTAAACTTTTTTCTCAGGTAATAGATAGCATGCTCTTTTCGGCCAGACTCGTCATGCTGCCCCAGTACACACCCTATTGAATTATCTAACACCGTTAACTACATTATCAAAGGACTTCCTTCAATCGGAGGCATCCGAATTAGAGGCTCTTGTAGGTATTCCTTGATTTTGTCAAAGGCATTTTGGCATTCGTCATTCCACTTTACCACTTGATCTTTCTTCAGGAGTTTGAAGATTGGCTTACAAGTAGCAGTTAGATGGGAAATGAACCTGGCAAAAGTAATTTAGGAATCCCAAGAAACCTCTAACTTCCTTCTCAGTGAGAGGAGCCGACATCTCTTATATAGATTTTACCTTTGCAGGGTCTACCTGAATACCCTTGTCACTGACAATGAAACCTAGGAGTTTACCAGACCTTACCCCAAAGGTGTACTTGTTCAATTCAGTCTCAACTTGTATGTTTTCAACCTATCAAACAGCTTTTGTAGATGATCAAGGTGCTCTTCTTCCGTTTGATATCTGGCTATCATGTCATCAACATAGACCTCTATCTCATGGTGAATCATGTCGTGGAACAAAGCTACCACGGCTCGCTGATAAGTTTTCCCAGCATTCTTCAATCCAAATGACATCACTTTGTAACAGAGAGTGCCCCATTGTGTGACAAAGGTTGTCTTCTCCATGTCTTCGGGTGCCATCTTGATCTGATTGTAACTAGAGAATTCGTCCATGAAGGAGAATACCTTATGCTGTGCGGTGTTTTCAACCAGAACATCAATCCGGGGAAGCAAAAATTCATCCTTGGGGCTTTCCCTATTCAAGTCTCTCTAGTCCACGCACATATGTACCTTGCCGTCCTTCTTATGAACCGGGACTATGTTAGCAACCCATTGTGGATAGGAGGTGACAACTAAGAACCCAGTGTTAAATTGCTTCATGACTTCTTCCTTGATCTTTTCTGACATCTCAGGACGCATCTGAAGAACCTTTTGTTTTACTAGAGGGAAATCTTCCTTAGTTGGCAGACGATGAACCACAATATCAGCGTAAAGTCTTGGAGAATGATAACCCTCACAAATAAAACATTGTGCCTCGGGTAAGATAAAAGGACATAGAATTTATATTGTTCATTTATTACATATCTGAAAACAAGAAAGACAACTACTCCTGAATAATAGTAATCGGTACAAAGTCTTTAGTTGTCCAGTTACTAGGTCCCCCGTTGGTAGTAGGGAAGATCCAGTTGTCCATGTCATAGTCACCATCACTATCTTCTAAAGCGTTGATCCCATGATTGTTGATGCGTAGGGGAGGTCCTCTGGCGCGAGCACGACGAACAACCCTTTGAGCCCCTAAAGTGAAACCCAAACCAAACTTATCATATTTGTATGAAATGTCAGGTAGATGGCTCCAAATGGTACACCCGTCTTTTTCAATGACTGCCTTAACATCCTTGAGTGAAGCCATCTTCAATGGAGGTCTGGTGATCTTCAGCATATTGGTAACAGTCTCGGTTGCAGCCATGGTCTGAGGCACCTCTTCAAAGTTCTGACAAGGGGTCTCGATGAATTCGCCATCCATTTCCACATATCTGAAAGAGTTCAGGTGGCTTACCATGTATTACTCCTCACCATGCACTGTGACAATCTTTCCCTTCACTGGGTACTTCAACATCTGATGCATAGTGTTGTACCCCACTTTTTTCCCCTTAGATCCCCGTATCATACCATGTTGATTCCATCACAACAAGATCATATTAAGATTATTGGTTCCCCTCCCTTTATTTAGCTTTTCTCTTTGAGGAATCACCAAGCACCTTGACTTGTGTTCTTTTGTGATCATGAATATTTTTGTCTTGATTTCTTCTTTTAATTAATAAAATGCAATGTTGGTTTGTCTTGCTTGTTACTCATGTAGGTAAAGGCAATGAGATTCAGCAAGTTACTCCATGGGTTCATGAGTTTATTTCCATGCCCTAGTCAATAAAGCTTGAGAAGTTCAAACCTCACCGTTGGACTTGTTTTGAAGGAAATGGCATTATAATGTTATTTTGGTTCACCACATTACAAAGTTATCAAGTTTGATTTAAAAGTACAAGGGGTTGATTGAAGAAGTTGTCATGATTGGACAAGGCCTTTCTCCCATTGGTCACAAGTGAATATTTCTCTTAATTCTTAATATATGGAATTGGTTGTGGTTGCTATGAGTTCTCATTATCATCCTCAACAACTTATATTTACAAAGCAAAAGTATTGGTACAAGAAGTTTGTTCAAAATTGTCAAGGTTCCTCAAGGCATTTTTCTTGATCTAGGAGCTAGGGTTTTGAACTTCAAAGAACATATATTGCTCATATTTTGGTATTTTGGAGTGATTCCAAAGAAATACTTCTCTTCAAAGGGTTACCAATAAATTACTTCAAAAGTTTCAAGGAGTTTTCATGTGGAATAAACTTGATGATGAAGAAAGATTATAAGTCCTCCAGATGAACCCCCATTTTCCAATGTGTGACATCAAATGATCATAACTTGGTCAATTTTTATCACCTTGTTCCCACTCTTTTTCCATAATGATCTTGAGGATGTGAACTGTATTCCTTCTTTTATATGAAAAGTGAGAAAATGGATGGAAGATGCCCTAAGGATACAAAAGATTATAGGTCATTTCATGATTTTTTGCCAACTTCAACAATCCATAACTCTCTCAATTTTTGGAGATTTTGAATGGTTCAAGTTTCAAAATGTCATTCAAGAGGTCTATTTCATGCCATCGTTTTTGGTCAAGAGCAAATTCCAAGAGGAAGGCCATGTTTGGATGCAAAACATTATAGGTCACTTTTGAAGAAAAACTTAAAATATTTCTAAGTATGGAAAGTCAACCTTTTTTCTCCAACTTTGACTCAATGAAACTTTCATCTCAAGCATCCATTTGATTGCATTATTTTTCCATTTCAAAGCTTGTAACTTCATCTTTCTAAAGCATCAAGAATCATGCCTTAAGACCCCTTAAGTTGAGAATGCCATTGGAATGAACTTGGTAACTTGGAACTGAAGTTTCTTCATAAGTCAGAATTTGAAATTATTGGTTTAGCTTATAAACATTTTGTTTCTGTGTGTTTTTGCCTCTAAACATGTTTAGTGAACTTCCAGAAGTGATTAGCACAACAAAACGCGCGTTTTGGATGAGTTTTGATCAAATTGGAAGTCACACTTTTCTTGTTTGCAACTTCACACGATTTCCCTCCAAACTTCATCATTTCACATGCTTGGACATTCCATTTGGTTCCCTATAAATAGAGGGTCATCCCCATTCATTTCCTCAAGCTTGGATAGCCAGAATCACCCTGCCAAACTTGTTCCATAACTCAAAATTATGCAACTTCGAAATCTGTTCTTTTTCAATCCAATTTTTCTATAAATTTACCTTCCTTGATCTTCCCTGAAGCTAACCATATAATTACATTTAAGAATCGTGCCCTATATTGCTCCATAGAAGTCCAGTTTCAGAGCTCTGCAACTCAACTTCAATAGGTAGATTTCTTCATCAATTCTTCAAAACTTTGATATCATTGTGATGCTCTAATTGCCCTGGTTCTAGTCGCAACACTTAATTTCATCTGGAAACTTGTTTTGACCATGAAATTTCAAATCCCTTTTCAAAACTTTCTTTCCAAATTTCCTGAGCTATAGTTTATATAAATTTATCGCGAAAGTATGGTTGTCTTCATCTTGAAGAGACGAAGCGAATGGAATAGGTCTCGTTCTCTAATTTTACAGATTGAGCAACCTGGTTTTGGGACTGGCTGGAGGTTGAAGATGACCAACGTGTCATCCTTCAACCAATGAAACATCGCCATTTGGATTTTTTTGAATTTCTAATTTACATTTGATTCAGTGCTTTATTCACTAATGACCATGATATGCACAGCGCGTCAGATCCTTTGGATTTGATTACTAACGCGTTTTGACTCTCATCCATTGGTCTACATATTTTTGACTTTATTTTTCCTTTCTGATTTTTATATTTAATTGTTTTAAATTTCAAAAAATCATAGAAAATTCATTTTTAGTCAAAAAAATCGGAAACAATTATGAAAAATATTTTTGATTTTTCTCTTTCTGATTTTTATTTTTTCACAATTTTATTTTGTGTTTTGATGTTTTTTTTATAAATTTCCACTTTATAGGAATTGTTTTAAATGTTTAAAAATACTTTTATGCATTTTTAAATTTTGGAAAAATTATGGAATGATCCAATGATATTGGAACAAATTTTGGTGACCTAATTTATTTATTATTTCTTAATTTGTTATTTTTTTTATCATTTTTGGTTTATTTTACTCATTTCTTTTAATTTTAAAAAATATTTTCTGACTTTAAAAAATTACCAAAAATTTTATAAGATCATTTTAGTTCATTTCCGATTTTTCTATGGTCTTACTTTTTATTTCTTGATTAATTTGAATATAGTTGATATTTTTCTCTATTATTTCTATTTTAAAACATTTTTAAAACGTTTTTTAATGTATGTATTAAGTGCAATATATTTTTTGATTATTTTCTAGTTGATCTTGGATTGAATTTTTGGTCATGAACTTTGTTAACATCATTGGTTCCAGGGTGTTGAGTCTAACTCCACATAAATGGATGAATGATTTTAATAATAGTTTGATTTAAATTTAATTCAAATGTGGTTTGTATATTCTCTCCCACCCTTTTCATCTTGTCACTTTCTCATTGCACTAAGTGTTATTGGAGCATGATCTCTATATCATGTCTCAAAATAAATGGTGCATATATTGCTATTGACCGGCCTCAAAATAGGTGCGACTTCTATATAAGTCCACTTACGATTGCTTAACATAGCGCTAAATTTTGTCCCGATTCGAAAAAATGATCATTCGTGGCCCAAACCTATGTTTGCAAGACCAAGTATCTTAACTTGATCTCTTTGATCCAATAACCTTGAGATTCATCGTGTGGAGGCTTTGGTTCTACCAATCCTTTAATGGATCTACAAAACTTTTGGTCAACGCGGATCACTTAAACATCGTTGATCATTAAATGGTACTTTTGAGGATTCCAAATGGATGATATACTTGACAAAAAGCAAATTCAACTTGTTGTATGGAGGATTTGATTCTACCAAACCTCTAATGAGTTCCAAATGCAAGTTTCAAGATGATCATCCAACTAACCACTAATCACTAATAATTGATTTTACCCTTTTTTTATACTTTATGCCCCTTTATTTTTTTATGCTTTATGCACCATTTAAGCATTTACATTTCATGCTATCTTCATCTTTGCTCACTTGAGCCTTTTCTTTTTTCTTCTAAGACACTTAATAATCAACATAAACCATAAAAACATTAATGATACTTGGACTATTTGGTTACTATCCTTGGCATTATGGAGTATGGGACCTCTTGGACTTAGGATTAGAAAACATGGCCTATGTTGGACACCATGTGACCTTAATTGATATTTTGTCTGAAGTTCTTGAGGTTTACCTCAATACATTGGGTTGTTTGTTTGTTTTGTGTGCAGATTATTGTGATTACATACTCTGTTTATGGTCTGGAATTCACCCGTATACAACTGTTACTCTGCCCAAATTTTTTGAAGACCTAATACACTTGAAGTTTGGTTCTCACAAGAGGTCTAGTATCTTTTCTTGCTTGGTTTCAATCCAAAGAATAAGAATTCTATCTTGGCTCATAATGTCAAGTATTGGCCTTTTGTTGGTTAGATGGTTCTTATCCCTAGCTTTTACCTTATGATTTAGGATAGTCTCTTCTTCTCCTTCCATCTTCTTTAATTTCAAAAATCTTCTCCCTCTTTTTGAAAACTCTTCTTTATTTTAAACCTGAACCACTTTCATAATAAACTTGGACTTAGGTCCATGCATTTTCAAAAACCTTTTCACAAGTAAACTTCAAACAACTTAACAATACCTTGACATTTTTTTGAGAAGACTAAAAGTCAACCAATCTCATTTCAAACCATTTTGCCATTTTGGCTCTTATCTTTAAAACTTTTCTCAAAAGATTAGACTCTTGTCAATCCTTGTAGTGATTCAAACAACTATACGTCTATGATATGTAGTGAAGTGAGATATTTTCCACTTGGGTGTTGAGTGAGGCATTGTTGATTTTAAAATCCAAGCCATATCCTCCACTTTGAGCTGATACAAATTCTCCTTTCTCATGATTGTGGGTAGTAAGAATGTTTTCCACACGAACAATGACGATGATGTTTTATCTCATAAAAATTAACCAACATACTTACATTTTAAATTTTTTAAAGAGGAGCTACGTGTACCCTGATCCCCTATTGCACGAAAGGTGGTACGTAGGCACTAAAGGTTCGCAACTGCGGCGGGTGCAAAAATCATTAAAAAAAATATTTCTTTTCTCACCTCCACCATCTATTTTTACACAACATTTTATAGCCAAAATATACAGATTTTACAAAGAGGTTCCTGCGGAGTACCGTAGATGTTTAGGGTGCTAATACCTTCCATTTACATAACCAACCACATTACCTTGAATCTTTCCCCCCTCTTTTTTGGGTTACTCTCTCTTTTCCTATTCATTTGGAAAAAATAAAGCGCGGTGGCAATTTCTATTTTGATTTGTACAAGTCTAGTCAATCTAATGGTTTAGTCTTAAACATTTCTACCGCTACAGAAAAATGGCGACTTCACTGGGGAAAGATTGACCTCTTGCTGGTCCATCCCTAAGTGGGTTGAGCCTATCTTTGTTTATATCTGTGTATATGCTATTATTATTTATGTATTATATGTTGAATATATGTTTATCTGAATTGTCCTGGTTTTCAGGGTGCTTGGTGATTACTCATAAGTCCTATACCCAGACTTGGGCAAACTTTAAGATAGGATGGGCGGTATAGTTATTTTAACTTTGAGGGAGTAATCCAAAAAAAGGAGGCATCAGATCCCCCACGCAGTGGAGGCCCCTTTGATTGTAGTGTCGTTTACCGAGTAATCGGGAAGACGTACTGCTTTCGACCTGGGAGCCTGCTGAAGCTGAGGACCATAGAATTCCTAACCCATCTTGGCCTTTTAGGTGTAGTGAGGAAGCTACGACGGAGTAATCCGGAAATAGTTGTCATGCGATACTACGCTTAGACGAGTTTTTCTTGAGAATATTACTAATTACCGAGTTAATCGAGAAGTTGGTAATATATGAAGGAAACATGTAGACTCTGGGAACCTTTAGAAACTTGTTCGGTAGGTGATAACTTTTAGACCAACACCTTATGGGTAGTACCTTTGACCTCATGCTCATAACGTTAAACCTATGAATCCTATATGTGTGATCTTGTGTGTGATTGTTCCATCATGGATTCTGGAAAAAGAAAGACTGGGAAGTACAGTTTCAAGGATCCCAAGATAGATGAGTTGATCAGTCTAATTTCCGAGATTGAATCCTCTGCAAATTTTTGGAAGAAGTATGGATCCATCATTCCTCTCATGAAGCTGAAGATGAAGGAGGGTATTCTCTCGACCTTGGTCCAGTTCTATGATTTGATGTATCATTGCTTTACTTTTCCCGACTATCAGTTGATGCCTACACTAGAGGAGTATTCTTATCTATTGGATTTAACTGTTATCGATCGTGTTCCTTTTACTGGCTTGGAGGATGAGCCAAAATCACCTGAGATTGATGCTTTGATCCATCTGGGGAAGTATGAGGTTGAAGCCCATATGACTACTAAAGGAGGGATTAGAGGATTACCAACTCAGTTCTTATTGGAGAAAGCTTGCTACTTTGCCAGGATGAAGAGTACAGTCGCTTTTGAGGCCATCTTTGCTATACTTGCTTACGGGTTGTTCTTATTTCCTAATGTGGACAAGTTTGTTGACGTTAATGATATCAAGATCTTCATGATCGGAAACCCAGTTCCTACATTGTTGGGTGATGCTTATTACTCTATTCATCTTCGAAATTCTTACCATGGGGGGACAATTATCTGTTGCACGCCTTTGTTATACCGGTGGTTTATCTCTCATATGCCTCAGTCTGATGCTTTTTGGGATGTCAAGAAGGAACCCTGTTGGGCTCCTAAGATCGTGGAACTTACTCACTCAGATATTGATTGGTATCATCGAGCTTACCAGGATGTAGATATTATTGACAGTTGTGGTAGTTTTCCCAATGTACCTCTTCTTGGTACAAAGGGAGGAATTAACTATAACCCTGTTCTTGCACGACGACAACTTGGTTATCCAATGAGGGATAAACCAAATAGTATTCATTTGAGTAGTTTCTTTCTGAAGGAGGGAGAAGACCATAGGGAAGCTAAGGAGTAGATTTCAAAGGCCTGGTGTCACATTCATAAGAAGAGTAGGAAATATTTGGGACCTAGGGGTGCTGTTTCTTTGGAGCCATATCTTCAGTGGGTCCAGACGAGAGCTATTCAGTTGAAGATGTCATATTCTCGGGAAACACCTATGCCTGATTTATTTGTGAAGACCACTCCTCCCTTATTAGATGATTTAGAAGAGCTGCAACTTGCTTTGGTCAGGATGCAACATGAAAAGGACGCTTGGAAGAATAAGTGCCAAACTTTAGAGATTTCCTATAGAGCGGACTTGAAGGAGAAAGACGACTTGATTGAGATCCTTGAGAGACGGGCTGTAGAGACTATGGAGAGGCAAGGGGATTTATTTTATCCTAAGCCTCGTTCAGATGCTATTTGCTCACTCCCTGATTCAAGTGATTGGATAGAGGTTGCCACCAGATATGCGGAAGAAAACCAGGGGTTGAAGGCTCAGATTTCCAGGCTCACAGGGAAGCGCCAACGTGTAGAGTGATCTCCATCAAGCTTTACTTCTCAGGATTTCAGATTTTATTTTCATCTTGTACTTGGGATCATTAAAACTTGTAACCCATTTTGAAGTTATTATAATAATTTTTTTCCAGTATTCTCAAATGCGTTATTACTTTGATATTTGCAATATGTCCATAAATTTTAAATCCCTTGAAATATTAAATAATGAAATAAAATCATGAGCATTGCATACCATGCGTCATATTTCATATATTTCTTGCATTTGTTATGCATATCCAGGTGTCTTACCAAGCTTCTTTACTTCATTCAGCAAGCTGACTCATCACTACAACACTCGGGCTAATTTCAGAAAGAAGATGGACAACTTAGAACAAGAGAATCGCGAGCTATGCGAGGAGGTTTTTGCTTTGAAGGCCGCCATGGCCAATCTTACTTCTCTGATGGAATCTCTGGTGGCTGCTCAGAATCATCCACCGAGTGTTCAACCTCAGCCAACAAGGGTTACTACTGAAGCTCCGACTGTTCCTGTATCTGCTACTCCAGCTGTTGTTCAGAATCGCATGCCTCAAGGTTACCCTTGGGGAATGCCAGAGAATTTTGAGCCTGAAAGTTTCAACCTTGGTCCTCTAGATACTCCAATTGTTCAGACTATTGTTACTCTGGCACCTCCTGTGGTGCATGCTGCTCCTGCTGCACCTCCTTCAATGAATATGGTTCCGTTTGTTAACGATGATGTGTGTCGTCCTTTCCCTCCACCAAGTGAAGAATTGGGTCTTTATGACAGAATGGATGATTTTTAAGAGCATTTTGACAAGATGCATAGGGAGATGAAGGCCCTCAGGGGAAAAGAGTTATTCAGGAAGAATGTGAATGAATTATGCTTGGTCCCGAATGTTAAGATACCTGCTAAGTTTAAGGTCCCAGAGTTTGAGAAGTACAAGGGAAACACTTGCCCTCGTGCTCATCTGGTTATGTATGTAAGGAGAATGTCTACCCATACTAATGATCAGCGTCTGCTGATTCACTTTTTCCAGGATAGTTTGACCGGTGTTGCACTGAAGTGGTATATGAGTTTGGACAATGTCAACATCTATACTTTCAATGACATGGGAGAAGAGTTCATCAAACAATACAAGTACAACGTGCACATGGCGCCTGACCGTGATCAACTCAGGGCCATGGTTCAAAAAGACAGGAATCATTCAAAGAATATACACAGAGATGGCATGAGGTAGCCGCCCATGTGATTCCTCCCATGGAAGAGAAGGAGATGACTATGATTTTATTTAAAACTCTGGGTGCTTTCTACTATGAGAGGATGGTAGCGAGTGCGCCAAGTGACTTTACTGAAATGATAGGAATGGGCATCCGCTTAGAAGAGGCTGTAAGAGAGGGCCGTTTAACGAGAAGTGATGGATCTGAAGGTGTGAAGAAGCCATCTTATGGGTTTACCAAGAATAAGGAAGGGGATGCAAATGCATTCATGCAAGAGAGGAGGGTTAATACTCCTAGAAGGAATTCTCAGCGTCATTAGCAAGTCGCCTCAGTTACTCCAGTTGTGGGTGTAGATCCAACTATCGTTGCTGATCAGAGACCGTCCCAGTAGGGGAATCAAGGGTATAATCAACGAAGGTAGAGTTATGAACCTATTCCTATAAGCTATACGGAGTTACTACCGGCATTGATTCAGAAGAATTTGGTTCAGACTCGACCACCTCCCGCTGTACCATCACCATTGCCTTGGTATTACAAGGCAGACCAAACATGTGCTTTTCATCAGGGAGCACCAGGGCATAATGTTGAGAATTGTTATCCTTTAAAGACTGAGGTGCAGAAATTGGTGAAGTCTGGTATTTTATCTTTCAAGGATGTGGGCCCTAATGTGAAAGCCAATCCTCTACCCAAGCATGGAGGAGTAAATGCTGTGAAAAAAATTCAGAAGTCGCCTGGACATTCGGCCACCATATTCATAACTGGTACCACGCGGCGGCCCCGTACTCTCCTTGACTACTCAAGGGTTACTGGTACCAACCAAAGTGCCACATCAATGTAGCTACTGCTTCAACCGTGTCGGTATACCCCGCACAGTTCCCTCACAGCTTATTGCTACTTACCTAAAAGGTGTCCCCAAATCCGGGTGTATGATTATTTAACAGTAACCCAAACAAGGAACCAAAATGTAAAGCAAACAAATCAAACAATGTAAGCAAGTAAATGTGATCTAAAACCCTAAGGTAACCCCACTTCAAGTCTCATATCCCCAGCAGAGTCGCCAATTCTGTGATATGGTGAAAGAACTGACTTGAGGTTTTGCGTTTGTGTTCGCACTTATGCGGTTTAGCAAGAGTTGCCACCGAATTTTCTTTTATCCAAAAGGAAAGGTAAAAAAGCACAGGAAAGACCTTTAGAGATGTTTTTGAGTTCGGGGGGTAGATTATGAAAAGGGAAGGTATTAGCACCCTTTTCATCCATGGTTTTCCTTGGGCTCTTAGTTACTCACTAGATCACTTGCTTTTGTTTGAATGTGTGCTTGTGGTGTGGGTTTTGAAAGTATTTTTGAAAATGGAACTTCGTAATGGTTCTCATTTCTATAAGAATGCTTACAAAGTGTTTGTTTTGAAAATAGTTCAAAAGTGTGTTTGTGAGATGTGTTTTTTGAAAGTATTTTGAAAATGGAACTTCGTAATGGTTCTTGTTTCTATAAGAACGCATACAAAGTGTTTGTTTCGAAAATGTTTTCAAAGATGTGTTTGTCTTTTGAAAGTGATTTTGAAAAGGTGTATTCTTTGTAATGGTTCTCGTCTCTATAAGAATGCGTACAAAGTATTTGTCTTTTGAAAATGTTTCAAAGTGAGAGTGTTGGTGTATAAAATGTTTTTGTTGTGAGCAAGCGAGTAACTGAGAGTGAACCTACCTACTCAAAAGATCTTAAATGTGCTTTTCCTTCTCCTTTAGATGTGGCTGTCTTACCATTGATTTGGTAAGAAGCCCCATCATTGGATGTAAAGGGACGGGCGTTGGGTCATCGTATGACCATGATAGCAATTTTGTGAGATGACATAGCACTTTTCTTTAGGGATTAAGATCATTTTTGAAAGGCAACTTTGATAGCGTCATCGAGGGACTGTGATCTTTTTTCGATTTGTTTGTGCTAAGACCTCTCACGTGCATAACAAGGCCATTTTTTAAGGCAACAAGGGGAATTACCCTAAGGGTACATGTGTGCAAGTGTGTTTGATTGCATGCATTTGCCTTTGATTTTTAGTGGTCTACTTGTTGATTTTATCTTTTGCCATACACGCCTAATTACTATACAATATAAGGAAAACAGTAATTTGCGAAAAATAAAATTCTACGCTATTACAATATTTAGGGGATGGGGGTACATATGTATGAATGGGGATTGCGAGTAAAAATAAGTCCCAAGTTATTATTACAACCATATTGAAATGTATAATATAAGAAAGAAATGGACTTGTTTAAAAAATGTTTTTGTCTTAAGGAAATAAATAAAAGAAAATATTTTTATGTTTTTTATGTTAACAAAATGAAATGAAAACGAAAATAAATACAAAAAAATAGAAACAGCGCGTTGCTGCAAACAAAGAAACAAGGATCAAAAGTTCTGAAGCCAGGAGCATGACTCAGAAGGAAGCGTCAGAATCAGAAGTTCTGATTTGGTACACTCTGAGTTCCTGCAAAAAACGTCAGAGGGAAAACACAAAGGTTCTGGGTGGTGTTCAGCCAGTGAACCAAAAGTCATAAGTTTTGTATTACACTAAAACAGTGAGCAAACGTCAGCAGTTCAGTACATTTTCAGCATGTGAAAGTCATAAACTCCCTGTGTTTGAAAACAGCTGATGGAAACAATCAGAAGTTCAGTGTATTTGACATGTGAGGAGAACTCAGAAGTTCTATGATGTGTTAAGATTGTAAGAGAACATCAGAAGTTCAGTGTTGTGCTGAGCCAGTGGGTGAACATCAGAAGTTCAATGTGTATTAACAGTGAGAAAAATCATGGAAGTTCTGGGTGTTAAAACAGTGAAGCGAACTCAGAAGTCTTGCGTGCTTAAACAATGAGAAAACCCTAGAAGTTCTGTGTGTTAAAATGATGAGTGAACAACATAAGTTCTTGTGTTAAAATGATGAGTGAACAATAGAAGTTCTATATTATATTTCAGCTCTTAATCAACACAACAACAATTTTTTTCAGTTCAGCAAATCAGAATGATCACAGCACAACAAATCACAGAAGTTCCAATTCTAAGTCTGAGCCTAGCATTATTCTAGAAGTTCTGATCCATAGTTTTTCTATTCATACAATGACATGCACAACATTAATACTATGATATTTACATGCTAATGACGTTCAGAATGAAAAGTAAGTAAAGTCAGGAAGACTTACCTGGGGCGTGCTTGGAGTTTTGAGTGGCTGCCTTTGGATGTTCTGAGTTAGCAAGAGATACGGAAGAGTGGTTGTGTCCTTTTGTTCAAAGGGAAGAACAAAGGTTTTTTTTGTGTGTATGAGAAACCTGGATTTTTATGAAGGTTTCACAATTTCCTTTTCTATCCTTTGGCCAATCTCTCTCTTCAAAAGCCAGCCCCTTGAACGTGTGATGGAGCCAAGTATTTATAGATGAATTTGTTGTGATTTTGGGGGGAAAAACAAATAGGTTTTGAACATGTTTTGGTGTCCTGTTCCTTTGCTTTTTCATCACAGCTTTTGTATGCTAGTTTGGTGTAATTATGAGATGCAGGCGTAGGCTGAGCTAGCTGTTGGTTAGGTCTGCAGCAAGTTGTATGAACAAGGTTTTGGGATTTGGTCAAGTTCTGACCAAAGCGTTGAAATAGCCTTCATGTGCTGAAGCGCTGCCATGTTTTTGAAGCAAGCATGGTGGCTGTCAGCAGGAATTAAGGAAAAGCAAAAAGAAAAGCATGGTGGTAGTAGCAAAGTTACTATCCCAAGACAGTAGAGGTACACGTGGTGAGAATCCTTTGGATAAAGATTCAGAAGGTGGTTGTGAGCATTAAATGAGCATTAAATGATGATGAGACTTATCACAACCAGAAATCCTGCCATGTGAAACTCTGTATCATTGCTTAGTTCTGGATCAGAAGCGTAGCATCCCATCTTCTGATTCTCTTATATTTTGGCTCCAGCATGTGTAATCTCAAGCCTCAACTCAACTTTAGTTTTGATGAAAGACAAACAAGCACTATGGCAAGAAGGAAAAGAAGTGGAATTAGCTTAAAGCATCATTCACTCAAAGCTTCAAGGATCATGGCAAGCAAACAAGTATATCAATTCTCATTTGAACTAAATTGATTAAAAATGCTCAAAAATGATATACACACTTGCCACAACACTTCACTTAAAGTTTAAAGAAAATTCTAAGTTTTTCACTAATGTAAATCGATTAACACATCATGTAAATCGATTTACACATGTTTTTTTTAAAACTGATTGCCCCTGGCAGCAATCGATTTACATGGAGTGTAAATCGATTGATTACTGAACTGAGTTAATTTTTTAACACTAGTAAATCGATTAACACATCATGTAAATCGATTTACACTTCAAATTTTTTGAAAACAAGAACGTTACAAACCCGTGCAATCGATTTACATCTAATGCTAATCGATTTACACGTTGTAATTTTTGAAAAATCTGAACTTGATTCAAGATATCCTTCACACCTTTTCTCCAATGGTTGCATGGTCATACATTGCATCTTCTCAAGTTTTACAAACAGAAAAGTGGTATCCATTTGGAAAGGTATCTTGATTGCTTTAAATACTAAATCTTTCAAATTATAAAACAACTCTTCTCTCATGCAATAATTCTGAACTTTGTAAAATATTCAAACTTCATATTTCTTAATTTTTAAGAACAAAGATTTTCTGCATTTTCACACATATAAGAACAGAAATCTTTGAGCATTTTCTAACCATTGTGTTACAGTTTGAATTGCTTACAAGAGAAGAAAGAAGAAACTTCATTGAAGTCACTCTATGTGATCAACATCTTTCAAGAAATCATATTTCATAGAATTATACTAAGTGTAACTTACTTCCAGGATTGTTGGAATTAAGTATTAGAATACTTTTGTACCTTGTTGTCCATTGTTGGAAACAAGAGGTATCTTTTGAGAGGATTGTTCTCAAGAGACTTATTGGAAATCCAAGAGGGTGTTCTTGGTATTTGTTAGTGTCTTTAGTTGATAAGACTAGGAAGAGTCTTGTAAAAGTTCTAACAAAATAGTGAAATCTCTTGCGTGTTTGCAAGGGGACTGGACGTACTTCCGGGGTGTGGAAGGAACCAGGATAAATCTCCGTGTCTCTTTACTTTCTGCACTTTACCGTTTTCCATAGCACTAAAACAAAACCAGAAAGTGTAAAATAAATCAAAAATCGACCACCACCTAATTCACCCCCCCTCTTAGGCGCAATCTTAAACTTACAATTGGTATCAGAGCAGGTTATAGGTAACCTGCTCCTAGAGATCCAGAATGGCTTTCGCAAATCAATAACCCATTTTCAGAGATGGTGGTAGTAACAACAAGCCTCCTCTATTTTGTGGCGAATACTTTTATTTTTAGAAAATACGCATGAGGGCGCATCTAGAATCACAAGGAGAAGAAATCTGGGATGCCGTAGAAAATGGTCCATTCATTCCTATAATAGTTATCAACGGTGTCGGCACGGGTAAACCCAAAACTGCATGGGATGATGACGACAAGAAAAAAGTCCTATATGATAAAAAGGCCGTAAATCTACTTCAAGGTGCATTATGCATGGATGAGTTCTTTTGTGTATCTGCATGTAAATCGGCGAAAGAAATATGGGACACCTTGGTACAAACACATGAAGGAACTGTTGAAGTTAAGAGATCAAGGCTGAATACTTTAAGTCAAGAATACGAGTTATTTCGAATGCAGCCCGAAGAAACCATTCTCGACCTACAAAAGAGATTCATCCACTTAACAAATCACGTAAGTGCTCTTGGTAAAACCTTGACAAATGATGAACTCAACTTAAAAGTCCTTAGATCATTGACTAGGGAATGGCAACCAAAGGTAACGGCAATCTCGGAAAAGAAGAGTCTCTCCGCAATGACTTCCGCTACATTATTTGGCAAACTTCAAGAATACGAAACGGAACTCGGTAGAATTGAAAAACATGAGAATCTAGAAAAGAAATCCAAAAACATTGCTTTAAAAATTGATTCAAAGGAAGTAGTAAAAGAAGACAATCCGGAAGAAGATAAAAATTTCATGCTTCTTGTTAAAAGACTTGGGAAGTTTTTTGGCAGAAACGACAAGGGCGAATCTCATGCAAATAAGAGAAAGCACTTCAAGAAAAGAGAAGCCTCCACATCAACACAAGATGTCTCATGTTATGAATGTGGAAAGCAAGGACATATCAAGCCAAACTGTCCAAATCTCCCAAAGAAAAACGGATTCAAAGGAAAGGACTCAAAACACAAGAAAGCCTACATAGCATGGGAAGATAATGATATGAGTAGCACATCGGAATCGGAAAGCGACGAATGTGCAAATTTAGCCTTAATGGCATCGCATCACTCCGACGATGAAAAAGAGGTTAGTAATGAATTTAATCTCTTTGATGATGATGTTCAAGGTTCCATTGATGAACTCTTGAAAGAATGCAAAAGTTTATACAAAAAGGTGTCAAGCCAAGAAAAAGAACTTCTAATTTGTCACGAAAAAATTGACACCATGACTAAAGATTTTGATCTTCAAAAACAGAATTTTATAAAAGAAAAGGAAAACTTTGCATGCACCAAGTGTGAATCAAATGTCTTTCAAATTGTTCAATTGAAAAGAGTCATTGAACTATATGAAAAAGGACAAATAAGATTGGAAGGATTACTAAGCCAACAACGTTATCCAAATGATAAAAGAGGTCTTGGTTATGTGAATACTAAGAAACTAAGTAACAATCCCACTGTTTTTGTAAAGGCTAGTAATAGTTCCAATCCCAAGATAGTAGAAAATAAGCAAGTTGTTCATAATCATCAAAAGAAAAAGCCTAATGTATCTAAAAGAAAACAAATTCCTAGATACAAAAGCAAATTTGTTCCAAACTGTTTTTACTGTGGTATTGTTGGACACACACCTAATGCATGCTATATTAGAAATTTCAGTATGGCTAGTGGATACTATGCATGGGTGAAAAAGGGAACTAACTATGAAGGACCCAAGGCCACTTGGGTACCTAACAAGAAATAATTTGTTTTTGTAGGTATGCTTGAAATCCACATCAAACCTTTGGTATCTTGACAGTGGATGTTCAAAGCATATGACAGGAGATGTACACCAATTTTCATATCTAGTACATAAAGCCAAAGGGTATGTCACCAATGGAGAAAACACCAAAGGAAAGATTCTTGGTGTTGGAATAGTTGGCACACTTCCATCCATTCAAAATGAGGATGTTCTCTATGTTGAAGGATTAAAGCACAACCTTCTTAGCATAAGTCAACTTTGCGATAAAGGGTTCAAAATCAAATTCAACAAAGAAGAATGCCTAATTATGGATGAGGCAACCAATGAGGTAAAACTCAAAAGTATAAGATCTAATAATATTTTTATGATTACTTTAGATGATTTGTCTATGAAGGTACAATGTCTCATGGTAAACAACAATGACGCTTGGTTATGGCACAAGAGGATTGCTCACATACACATGGAGCACTTGAACAAATTAGTTAAGCATGACTTAGTTATTGGTCTACCAAATATGAAATTCATCAAAGACAAATTATGTAGTGCATGCCAAAAGGGCAAACAAACCAAATCAACTTTCAAACCAAAGAATGTGGTTTCAACAACAAGACCACTTCAATTGTTGCACATGGATCTTTTTGGTCCATCCAGAACAAGAAGCTTCAGAGGTAACATTTATGCTTTAGTTATTGTAGATGATTTTTCCCGTTTTACTTGGACTTTGTTTTTAGTGCACAAAAATGACGAATTCAAGGCATTCAAGAGATATGCAAAACAAGTTCAAAATGAGAAGTCATTAAAGATAACATCAATCCGAAGTGATCATGGTGGAGAGTTCCAAAACAGTCTGTTTGAAGAATTTTGTGAAGAAAATGGGATCTTCCACAATTTTTCAGCACCAAGAACTCCACAACAAAATGGAGTAGTTGAAAGGAAAAATAGGTCTTTGATAGAACTTGCAAGAACCATGCTAAGTGACTCAAGTTTGCCTAAATATTTTTGGGCGGATGCGGTAAGCACGACATGTTACGTAAGCAATCGCGTGATCATAAGACCTATACTAAAGAAAACTCCATATGAGATTTACAAAGGAAGAAAACCAAATATCTCTCACTTTCACATTTTCGGGTGCAAATGTTTTGTCCTCAACAACGACAAAGACAATCTCGGTAAGTTCGATGAAAAATCGGATGAAGGTATTTTTCTTGGTTACTCCCTTTCTAGAAAAGCTTTTAGAATTTATAATAAAAGAACTTTAACTATAGAATAATCAATGCATGTTTCTTTTGATGAATCTAACACCTCCAAGGAGGAAGTTTTTATTTGTGATGATGATGATTATATAGATTTACCTCATGAGAATTCATGCGAAGGTGGAAAAATTGTCAACCCGGAACAAACACATGAACTTTCACATCAAAATGGAAATGATGATGGTCTTCTTCAAGAATGGAGAACTCATCGTGATCATCCAATTGACAACATAATTGGAGATATTAGCAAAAGGGTATCTACACGACTAAATCTTAAGGATGCATGCTTAAATATGTCTTTTGTATCTCAAGTTGAACCTACCAAAGTGGCTCAAGCACTAGAAGATGATCAATGGATCCTTGCCATGCAAGAGGAGCTAAACCAATTCGAGCGGAACGAAGTTTGGGAACTTGTTCCTAATCCAGGAAATAAACGTATCATTGGAACCAAATGGGTATTCAAAAACAAGATGAATGAAAATGGTATAATCACTCGAAACAAGGCAAGACTAGTTGCTCAAGGATACAACCAAGAGGAAGGAATTGATTTTGAAAAAACATGTGTAAGGTGCACTCGGAATCCTAGATGAACAAGATATATAAGGTGCACTCTATCCTTAACTATACATTAATGTACATATATATGGGCTTAGAAAATGTTTCAAATGTTAAAAATATTTTTTTAAAATTTTTTTTAGAAGTAAATTGATTTACCAAGTGTGTAAATCGATTTACCACTGAAGCAAAACTCTTTTTTGATAAAATCTTTTTGAGTAAATTGATTTACCAAGTATGTAAATCGATTTACCACTGAACCAAAATCAATTTTAATAAAATATTTTTTGTGTAAATCGATTTATCAAATGGACAAATCGATTTATCACTGAAACTGAAGCGTTTTTATTTAATTTTTCACTATGCAAATCGATTGATCCTACACACCAATCGATTTACACCTGTTCAGCATGTGATATTTTTATGAGTCTTTAATATATTAGTCAACCGTACCTTGCCTCTCAACCTCCCACCTTCTTTTTGACCAATCATGTAACCTTGACCAACCCCACTCAATTAAGTCTCATAAAGACCTCACTTACCCTACTCTACTATTTAATCTCACCAAAACTCCCTCACTATCTCATAACACCAAAACTCACTCACTATCTCATAACAACACCAAAAAATCTCTATCTTCCTTACTCAAAACCCTAACCATCACCATGGCTCCCAAAAGAAAAGCAACAACCTTAGAAAAAGGAAAGAAGAAAACTGTTGCAGCCTCTGAAAACTCATTGCTCGAGTACCTCTCGGATGCACAACGTGAAAGATTCATCAAGCACTTTCAAAGGAAAATAATTTCAGCTCCCAAATTCGGTATGTTATCTACCTTTCCCGATGAATGCTTCACTTTTCATAGGGATTTGATTGCTTATGGGTTAGAACCGTTAATATCATCACGTGGTTACTATTATTCGGATCTAGTTCGAGTATTTTACAGCAACATGCATTATGATAACAACAAATGCTATACCCATGTGCTCGGAACAAGAATTTCTCTGCATTCAAAAACAATAGGCATAATTTTGAACATCCCATATACTGGAAGTTCTCTCTATGACCCAGAGGATGCTGACTGGGAAAATTATAGGAAGAGAGAATTCTTCTACAGCATTGGCCGGTTGTCAGAAGCAGAATACCGTGCAAAGCGGATCCGTAGTCTTGGCGGTGTTATTCTGGCTCGGGACACTTGGAGTGCTGGAAAAATGGCATTTCGGTAAACAGGGCTAAACTGATTGTGCTGCATATGCTAAGAGTTGCCACAAGGGCTACTTTTCTTCCATATGCATACTTCATCACAAGGATCTTGGAAGCATTTGATATTGATTTTACTGGGTTTGAGAGGGTTGAAATGGATCCAATCAGCAATAGGATCTCCATCAAAAATGTTGATTCTCTGATGGGTGTTCATTTCGATTATGAAGCAAAAACCATCATATATATTGGAGAGGATGTTGTAGGTGATGAAGGCAATAATGCGGATGAAGAAGAAAATGAAGTTCCTCCTCCTGCTGCCTCTTCTGGTCCAACCAACCAAGATGTTATGGATTATATGACTCAACAGTTTGCATCTCTCAACACTAACATCAATGCTCAATGGACCGCGATAAATGATTCTACCTCCTCTCGCATCAATGCTTTTCAGAACGATGTGAACCAACAGTTTTCATACCTCTACTCACATCTCCATATTCCTCCATACGATCCAAACAATCCAGCACCTCCGCCTCCTCAATACACCGAAACACCTCTACAACAACAGTTTCCATATCAAGGACCCTTCTAATATTTTCCTGGCCAATATTATTAAATTCCTGTTCTTTATCATTCTGTTTTTTGTTTGATAATTGCTTCAAGTGTTAGTTTTGTATTATGTGTATTTGAACTTCGTACGATATTTTTAGAAATTTTCGTTTTAGTTTATATTCATATCTGTTTCAAATTGTTATAAGTATCATCTTATGTTACATCTTTCCCTTCTTTTTGATAATGTCAAAGGGGGAGAAGGATGTGATAACACTTTATGGTTGTTTGTTTCATTTTTCTTTTCAGGGCAAGTTTTCAAATCTTTTTCTCCATAGGGGGAGGAATCTATCTTAGGGGGAGAAAACTCCTTTTGCTCCAATTCTGAACAACTCATAAAGAAAGATGGTTTGTCATCATAAAAAGGGGGAGAATGTAATCTCAAGCCTCAACTCAACTTTAGTTTTGATGAAAGACAAACAAGCACTATGGCAAGAAGGAAAAGAAGTGGAATTAGCTTAAAGCATCATTCATTCAAAGCTTCAAGGATCATGGCAAGCAAACAAGTATATCAATTCTCATTTGAACTAAATTGATTAGAAATGCTCAAAAATGATATACACACTTGCCACAACACTTCACTTAAAGTTTAAAGCAAATTCCAAGTTTTTCACTAATGTAAATCGATTAACACATCATGTAAATCGATTTACACATGTTTTTTTTTAAAACTGATTGCCCCTGGCAGCAATCGATTTACATGGAGTGTAAATCGATTGATTACTGAACTGAGTTAATTTTTTAACACTAGTATATCGATTAACACATCATGTAAATCGATTTACACTTTAAATTTTTTGAAAACAAGAACGTTACAAACCCGTGCAATCGATTTACATCTAATGCTAATCGGTTTACACGTTGTAATTTTTGAAAAATCTGAACTTGATTCAAGATATCCTTCACACCTTTTCTCCAATGGTTGCATGGTCATACATTGCATCTTCTCAAGTTTTACAAACAGAAAAGTGGTATCCATTTGGAAAGGTATCTTGATTGCTTTAAATACTAAATCTTTCAAATTATAAAACAACTCTTCTCTCATGCAATAATTCTGAACTTTGTAAAATATTCAAACTTCATATTTCTTAATTTTTAAGAACAAAGATTTTCTGCACTTTCACACATATAAGAACAGAAATCTTTGAGCATTTTCTAACCATTGTGTTACAGTTTGAATTGCTTAAAAGAGAAGAAAGAAGAAACTTCATTGAAGTCACTCTATGTGATCAACATCTTTCAAGAAATCATATTTCATAGAATTATACTAAGTGTAACTTACTTCCAGGATTGTTGGAATTAAGTATTAGAATACTTTTATACCTTGTTGTCCATTGTTGGAAACAAGAGGTATCTTTTGAGAGGATTGTTCTCAAGAGACTTATTGGAAATCCAAGAGGGTGTTATTGGTATTTGTTAGTGTCTTTAGTTGATAAGACTAGGAAGAGTCTTGTAAAAGTTCTAACAAAATAGTAAAATCTCTTGCGTGTTTGCAAGGGGACTGGACGTACTTCCGGGGTGTGGAAGGAACCAGGACAAATCTCAGTGTCTCTTTACTTTCTGCACTTTACCGTTTTCCATAGCACTAAAACAAAACCAGAAAGTGTAAAATAAATCAAAAATCGACCACCACCTAATTCACCCCCCTCTTAGGCGCAATCTTAAACTTACAGCACGTTCTGAAGGAGCTTTCAGACTTTCCAGAAAGCTTACAACACGCTTCTTGGCCTTCTTTGCATTACCCTAGCAAACTCTGACTTAACTTGCGTAGATGCTGAAGAGCTATGTTCTGACTGGAGACTATGTGTTGAACCATGTTTACATCTTCTGACTGCACCTGCCTGGAGGCTGGCTCAGAAGTTCTGAAGTGTCATTTTTTCTTAAATACTTAGAAAAATCCCAAGTATTTAGAAATTTGGCTTTTCCATAGTAAATTTGACTTTTGAACCTCTTGATGAAACAAACTTCATATTTCAACGTGTCTTGATGAAATATGATTCTTGAGATTTGATGTTGATCCAAAAGTCAAAGTATGACTTTTCTTGTGTGCAAATGACCATTTTGCCCTTGTGAATGGTTTGCTTGGAAAATTTGTAGTTCAAGGCTTGGAAACTGGATGGAAGCAAAATCTGAGGATCCAAGGTGATTCTTTGAGAAAAGAGAGGGAAAATTTTGGGGTACAACAACTGCCCCTGTTCAATCTTCTTACACCTGAAGAGTTAGATTGGTAATTCTGCCATTCGTGACTTGAAGGTGGAAGATGATTGAACACTAGAGTGCCCAGAAATTTGCACTCGAAGATGTGTTAGTTGATAATGTGGGGAAGGGTCTTAAAGATGCCATTTGGAGAGATAATGGATAGTTATTGGAGATGGGCTTAAAGATGCCATCCAGAGGTGATTGCTGAATTGTATCTATAAGCTGGGACTGGATAATTGCCAGCATGGCATCCGTGTCTGGAGCGCATCTAAACCATATTGGAAAGTTGGGTTGTTTGATGATGAGTCCGTGTAAAACTTCATCCGAAATTTCCTGAGAAGGAACCTGTGTAGGGTTGCTTCATGACGAGTCCGTGTAAAACTGCACATGGGAAGGAGGAACCTGTGTAGGGTTTCCTGATGATGAGTCCGTGTAAAACTGCATCTGGAATTGAGAAGGAACCGGTGTAGGGTTGCCTGATGATGAGTCCGTGTAAAACTGTACCTGGAAAGGAGGAACCTGTGTAGGGTTGCCTGATGATGATGAGTCTGTGTAAAACTGCATCTGAAGTTTCCTGAGAAGGAACCTATGTAGGGTTGCTTCAGCTGGTCAAGTAGATGATTGTCCTGTCTGGTTTCAGGTATTAATCTCTGAACTGAGAAAGAAAGATAGTTTTCCTGGCTTGTTACAGGTATTAATCTACAATCAGTCGTCCACAAATAGTTTTCCTGGCTTGTTACAGGTATTAATCTACAATTAGTCGTCCACAGATAGTTTTCCTGGCTTGTTACAGGTATTAATCCAGAACTTGAAAAGGTTGATGGTAGCCATCTGTTGATTGACCTTTTCCTGAAAAGGTAAAATGTTAGCTGTATGCAATGTCATGATGTATGAAATGCATGATGTCACGATGTTTTCAAAATGAATGAGATTGTGTCGTATGCACTTATCATGTATGTAAATAGGAGGTATGAAATGTGATATGTTTATGAATGTATCTTTGTCTGGGAAAATAAATCCTTGATAAATGCTGGGGAGTCGTTAAATCCTGGACTACTGTTGAAGAGTATGTGTGTCTTGAAGCTTTGCTTAGAATATTTCCAGTGGATTCCTGTTTTGTTGTTTGAGGAGAACTCCGCTGGGGGAAGTTGAAAACTCTGTGGGGAGAACGTTTATTCTTGCTTGGGAAAAGAGTTCAGGAGTCTCGGTTGTCCGTTGCTCTACTGGGAAGTCGAAGTTGAACTGATATCTGGTCGGGTCCAGGTTTCACAGTAACTTGCTGGGGATTGTAGAATAGTCTACTGGGGAAGATGAGTTGTGGTCCTTTGATTCGTAGTAGTCGGAGAGGCAAACTGAAGCTGGGGAATTTGTAGTTTGTTGGGGAAATAAACCCTGTTGCCGGTCCTCTTAGGGAGGTGATGACTTTGTTGGGGAAGGTCCTCGAGGGCTCTTGAAGTTGTCTCAGCTGGGGAAAGGTTTTTCAGAGATTAAACTCTTGGTAAGGAATCATCCTATGAGAAGGATTTTGGGGAGATTTGTCACTGCCCCTAGTAGCGAGTGTTTATGGTACTACCTGGAAATGTTTGACTGTATGTAACCTTTTGTCGGGATTGACGTTCAATGCCCCAAGTGACACAGATGGATATTTGCGCCTGGTTACTCTGTAATTTTGAGAGATTTCTTGAAATCTTGACTAGACTGCCCCAGGTGTGCTGGATAGTGACATGTCATGTCCCCCTGTTGATAGGAGATTTGTCAATGGAAGTGTCATCCTACTTGAAGTGATTTTGTTCACTTAGAGAGCTTTCGTTCACTGGATATTCATTATGTGCATTTCTATGCTGTCAAACAAATAGCCATATGCAAACAGTGATATTCAAGTAATGCAAAGTTTATGCTTGTCTTGAAGTTTTGAAAAATGCGTTTTTGTAAGTAAAGGAATTCTGTAAGAAAATTCAATCTCAGGATTTAGAGCAAAGCCTTACAGGAGTCAGGATACCTTTTGTAATAGTATGCTTTCGAACTAACCCATGCTTCAATTAGGACTTTTGAAGGGTTGTAACTTGGCTTGGTTCACGGTTTAAGAAGAAAAGGATAAAGGCTCAAAGTGTATTTTTACCCACCCGTTCTTCGTGATGTTCTTCAGTCCTAAACTCAATTAATTGTGCGTTTGAAACTCCAATTGAGTCTGGAGTGACGTTTCAGTGATAGTTCGAACAAGTTAAGTTTGTCGGAAGGAAGTCATTTCTTTGAAACCTTTTTCATGTTGTTGAGGATTTGTATTGACCTCTTTTGGATTTGTTATCCCATATTTTTGCCTGACTATTCTTGTTTTGAGATTACACTCAGCGGGATGCCCCAGTTTTCTTAAGTCTCCTTTGTAGGTTTTAACTTAGTGAGCTTTTCTTTTGATAAATAATGACCGCCTATGTGATAGGGAACCATCACCGTATTTTGATCCCAGAGGAATGTTTCTTGACGTTATTCGTTGTATTACGAGATGAGAGTTTGCGGCCAAACGCGCGTTTGAATTAACTGAGAGACTACCCTGCCCCAGGTTTTGATCAAAGGTTTCAATTTGTGTTAAAACAGAAAACTTCTACTTATTTTGCTCGAAGGGGTTGACTAGGGATTATCTTCCTTATAACTCCAGTGTTTAGGATTTGAAAGAATGCCTGTACATCATCAGCAAGGTCTGTCCAAAAGCATACTGTATGAGATTATGGCATTGTTTTCGTCATCCTCCCTCTAAAGGCTTGTAACTTTTAGCAAGAGTTGAATGTCATAAAGTGAGTAAAAAGCACAGTTTAAATGTAATCAAGACAAACATATGCAATGCATTAATGAAAATAAAGTTTGACATTAATAGATAATTGTTTGAACAACAAAAGAAATTACAAGTTGAAAAATCAAATGAACAAAAGCTTTCAATGATTCATCATAGGAGCAGTGATCATGTTTGGAGTCTCCGGAGGGTCAAACTTGATCTCCTTGGTGTCAATCAAATTCTGAATCTTGTACTTCAATGCCCAACAATCGTTAGTATCATGCCCGGGACTGTCAGAATGATAAGCGCACGTCGCATTAGGATTGTAGTTAGGAGAAGAAGTCTTGGGGTTTGGATGAGGTCCTATCAATGCAATCAGATTCATCCTCAACAAGTGTTGTAACACTTGAGACAACGGCATGTTAATGTTGGTGAACTGTCTTTTGGGCTCGTCTGGCCTTTGTTGATTTCCCTTTTGCTGTTGTCGGTGTGACGCTGAACCAGAGATCAGGACTGCCCCCACATGTTGGTCACGACGACTCTTTTGACCATATACAGCATTTGACTCTTTCTTCCCATTATAGGGCTTTTTCTGAGCATCAGAAGGTGTAGCTTCTTGAATCTTTCCACTTTTGATGCCAACTTCGACTCTTTCGCCAGTCAGTATCAGCTTGGTGAACCCGGTTGAGGAGCTTCCGATCAAGTGTTTGAAGAAAGGCCCCATCAAAGTTCCCATAAAGATGTCAATCAACTCCCTGTCAATTAAAGGGGGCTGCACTCTACCATCCAGATCTCTCCACTTTTGGGTGTACCCTTTGAAGCTCTCGTTGGAATCCATGGTCATGTTCTGCAATTACACACGAGTTGGTGCAAGATCAGCATTGTACTGACACTGCTTATAGAAAGAAGCAGCTAAATCCTCCCAGGTGTGGATGCGAGAACTCTCCAATTGATAGAACCATTCGAGTTAAGTCCCTACTAGGCTTTCTTGGAAGAAATGGATCCAAAGTTTTGGATCAATTGTGTATGGTTGGATCTTGCAGACATAAGACTTTAAATGCATCTTAGGGCAAGAGACTCCATCGTACAGGGCAAAGGTAGGGACTTTGAATTTTAGCGGGATGACCAATCCAAAAACTAAACCCATGTCTCCTAAATCCAAACCAGGTATCTGTTGAATCTCCATTGCATTGAGGCGATCCTCTAGTTGTTTGTACTTGTCATCAGTGGGAGGATATTGTTCCTCGGAATAGTCAGCTTCAACTTCATCAATCTCCAAATTGTGGTATTCTTCAAGACTATCCCCTATGTTAGATGGAGTTGAAAGATCTAGGGCTTTAGTTCTTCTTCTCAAGTTCAGGACGCCTACTGTCTTCTTGGACTTCTTCTTGTCTTTGAGAAGGAGAGCTTTCAGGTCCTCTTGCCCTTTACCCATAGCCAGAAGCATTTGTTGGAATTGAGCATTTTGAGCTTGGAGATATTTCACCGTTTGTTCCATATCCATCTTACTGAAATAAACAGCAGGAAGATAAGGAGACCTGTATGGGAGAAACCTATCATGATATGATGCATGATATGTGGATGCATGTTTTCAAGGATCTCGCGGGGTAAACACAAGAAAATGTTAGAAGTTGGACATCTTTGATTGGAGAACTTTGTATTGGTGGATGTCCTTCCACGAGAATTAAGCTCGCCATATCAAGTGGGTCATAGCCCTTGACTCAAGTTTGTTGTACTTGATCTTTGAAGGAGTTTGGTCAAAGGAAAATAAATCCCCTGCCCCTTGCTAGACGTTTGGTTCATCACAACCTGCATCAAAGACCCTCGAGATCCTTGAAATGGTTATTGAAAATGCTATGGTATGATGTTATAATTTTATGAACCGATATGCGAGGTAAGCAGGTTTATATACAAATAATCATATTCACACAAAACAAACAAATCCTTAGTTTTAGGCTTGCATGGAACTTGTAGGTAAATATCCTCTTGAAATTTAGTTGGCTCAACCTGTGCTAGTTAATAGTAACCGGGTTCTAAGAGGTCTCAATATCACTGACCTTTCCCACAAGCTTCATTCGGTAGGAAATTGACTCGCAACCAAACAAAACTCAGGAGTCAAGTCTAAATGAGTGTAGCATCGGGTATCTACCAACTTCGGACTGCACCAAAGCCGGTCATCTCACTACGTCCTAATGGCCAAGTTGGTCAAGTAAGGTTCTAAGCTCAGTTGATGCTTCAGGATACCACGCGGCGGCCCCGTACTCTCCTTGACTACTCAAGGGTTACCGGTACCAACCAAAGTTCCACATCAACGTAGCTACTGCTTCAACCGTGTCGGTATACCCCGCACAGTTCCCTCACAGCTTATTGCTACTTACCTAAAAGGTGTCCCCAAATCCGGGTGTAGGATTACTTAACAGTAACCCAAACAAGGAACCAAAATGTAAAGCAAACAAATCATACAATGTAAGCAAGTAAATTTGATCTAAAACCCTAAGGTAACCCCACTTCAAGTCTCATATCCCCAGCAGAGTCGCCAGTTCTGTGATACGGTGAAAGAACTGACTTGAGGTTTTGCGTTTGTGTTCGCACTTGTGCGGTTTAGCAAGAGTTGCCACCAACTTTTCTTTTATCCAAAAGGAAAGGTAAAAAAGCACAGGAAAGACCTTTAGAGATGTTTTTGAGTTCGGGGGGTAGATTATGAAAAGGGAAGGTATTAGCAGCCTTTTTATCCATGGTTTTCCATGGGATCTTAGCTACTCGCTAGATCACTTGCTTTTGTTTGAATGTGTGCTTGTGGTGTGGGTTTTGAAAGTATTTTTGAAAATGGAACTTTGTAATGGTTCTCGTTTCTATAAGAACGCTTACAAAGTGTTTGTTTCGAAAATAGTTCAAAAGTGTGTTTGTGAGATGTGTTTTTTGAAAGTATTTTTAAAATGGAACTTCGTAATGGTTCTTGTTTCTATAAGAACGCATACAAAGTGTTTGTTTCGAAAATGTTTTCAAAGATGTGTTTGTGTTTTGAAAGTGATTTTGAAAAGGTGTATTCTTTGTAATGGTTCTCGTCTCTATAAGAACGCGTACAAAGTGTTTGTCTTTTGAAAATGTTTCAAAGTGAGAGTGTTGGTGTATAAAATGTTTTTGTTGTGAGCAAGCGAGTAACTGAGATCGAACCTACCTACTCAAAAGATCTTAAATGTGCTTTTCCTTCTCCTTTAGATGTAGTTGTCTTACCATTGATTTGGTAAGAAGCCCTATCGTTGAATGTGAAGGGACGGGCGTTGGGTCATCGTATGACCATGATAGCAATGTTGTGAGATGACTTAGCACTTTTCTTTAGGGACTAAGATCATTTTTTAAAGGCAACTTTGATAGCGTCATCGAGGGACTGTGATCTTTTTTCGATTTGTTTGTGCTAAGACCTCCCACGTGCATAACAAGGCCATTTTGTAAGGCAACAAGGGGAATTATCCTAAGGGTACATGTGAGCAAGTGTGTTTGATTGCATGCATTTGCCTTTGATTTTTAGTGGTCTACTTGTTGATTTTATCTCTTTCCATACACGCCTAATTACTATACAGTATAAGGAAAACAGTAATTTGCGAAAAATAAAATTCTACGCTATTACAATATTTAGGGGATGGGGGTACAAATGTATGAATGGGGATTGCGAGTAAAAATAAGTCCTAAGTTATTATTACAACCATATTGAAATTTATAATATAAGAAAGAAATGGACTTGTTTAAAAAATGTTTTTGTCTTAAGGAAATAAATAAAAGAAAATATTTTTATGTTTTTTATGTTAACAAAATGAAATGAAAAGGAAAATAAATATAAAAAAATAGAAACAGCGCGTTGCTGCAAACAAAGAAACAAGGATCAAAAGTTCTAAAGCCAGGAGCATGACTCAGAAGGAAGCGTCAGAATCAGAAGTTCTGATTTGGTACACTCTGAGTTCCTGCAAAAAATGTCAGAGGGAAAACACAGAGGTTCTGGGTGGTGTTTAGCCAGTGAACCAAAAGTCATAAGTTCTGTATTAGACTAAAACAGTGAGCAAACATCAGCAATTCAGTACATTGTCAGCACGTGAAAGTCATAAACTCTGTGTGTTTGAAAACTACTGATGGAAACAATCAGAAGTTCAGTGTATTTGACATGTGAGGGGAACTCAGAAGTTCTAGGATGTGTTAAGATTGTAAGAGAACATCAGAAGTTCAGTGTTGTGCTGAGCCAGTGGGTGAACATCAGAAGTTCAGTGTGTATTAACAGTGATAAAAATCATGGAAGTTCTGGGTGTTAAAATAGTGAAGCGAACTCAGAAGTCCTGCGTGCTTAAACAGTGAGAAAATCCTAGAAGTTTTGTGTGTTAAAATGATGAGTGAACAACAGAAGTTCTTGTGTTAAAATGATGAGTGAACAACATAAGTTATATGTTATATTTCAGCTCTTAATCAGCACAACAACAATTTTTTTCAGCTCAGCAAATCAGAATGATCACAGCATAACAAATCACAGAAGTTCCAATTCTAAGTCTTAGCCTAGCATTATTCTAGAAGTTCTGATCCATAGTTTTTCTATTCATACAATGACATGCACAACATTAATACTATGATATTTACATGCTAATGACATTCAGAATGAAAAGCAAGTAAAGTCAGGAAGACTTACCTGGGGCGTGCTTGGAGTTTTGAGTGGCTGCCTTTGGATGTTCTGACTTAGCAAGAGAGACGGAAGAGTGGTTGTGTCCTTTTGTTCAAAGGGAAGAACAAAGGTTTGTTTTTTTTGTGTATGAGAAACCTGGATTTTTATGAAGGTTTCACAATTTCCTTTTCTCTCTTTTGGCTAATCTCTCTCTTCAAAATCCATCCCCTTGAACGTGTGATAAAGCCAAGTATTTATAGATGAATTTGTTGTGATTTTGGGGGAAAAACAAATAGGTTTTGAACCTGTTTTGGCGTCCTGTTCCTTTGCTTTTTCATCATAGTTTTTGTATGCTAGTTTGGTGTAATCATGAGATGCAGGCGTAGGCTGAGCTAGCTGTTGGTTAGGTCTGCAGCAAGTTGTATGAACAAGGTTTTGGGATTTGGTTAAGTTCTGACCAAAGCGTTGAAATAGCCTTCATGTGCTGAAGCGCTGCCTTGTTATTGAAGCAAGCATGGTGGCTGTCAGCAGGAATTAAGGAAAATCAAAAAGAAAAGCATGGTGGTAGTAGCAAAGTTACTATCCCAAGACAGTAGAGGTACACATGGTGATAATCCTTTGGATAAAGACTCAGAAGGTGGTTGTGAGCATTAAATGAGCATTAAATGATGATGAGACTTATCACAACCAGAAATCCTGCCATGTGAAACTCTATATCATTGCTTAGTTCTGGATCAGAAGCGTAGCATCCCATCTTCTGATTCTCTTATCTTTTGGCTCCAGCATGTTCTGAAGGAGCTTTCAGACTTTCTAGAAAGCTTGCAACACGCTTCTTAACCTTCTTTGCATTACCCTAGCAAACTCTGTCTGAACTTGCGTAGATGCTGAAGAGCTATGTTCTGACTGAAGACTATGTGCTGAACCATGTTTACATCTTCTGATTGCACCTGCCTGGAGGCTGGCTCAGAAGTTCTGAAGTGTCATTTTTTCTTAAATACTTAGAAAAATCCCAAGTATTTAGAAATTTGGCTTTTCCATAGTAAATTTGACTTTTGAACCTCTTGATGAAACAAACTTCATATTTCAACGTGTCTTGATGAAATATGATTCTTGAGATTTGATGTTGATCCAAAAGTCAAAGTTTGACTTTTCTTGGGTGCAAATGACCATTTTGCCCTTGTGAATGGTTTGCTTGGTAAATTTGTAGTTCAAGGCTTGGAAACTGGATGGAAGCAAAATCTGAGGATCCAAGGTGATTCTTTGAGAAAAGAGAGGGCAAATTTTGGGGTACAATAGCTGCCCCTGTTCAATCTTCTTACACCTGAAGAGTTAGATTGGTAATTCTGCCATTCGTGACTTGAAGGTGGAAATTGATTGAACACTAGAGTGCCCAGAAATTTCCACTCGAAGATGTGTTAGTTGATTATGTGGGGAATGGGCTTAAAGATGCCATTTGGAGAGATAATGGATAGTTATTGGAGATGGGCTTAAAGATGCCATCCAGAGTTGATTGCTGGATTGTATCTATAAGCTGGGACTGGATAATTACCAGCATGGAATCTGTGTCTGGAGCGCATCTGAACCGTATTGGAAAGTTGGGTTGTTTGATGATGAGTTTGTGTAAAACTTCATCAGAAATTTCCTGAGAAGGAACCTGTGTAGGGTTGCTTCATGACGAGTCCGTGTAAAACTACACATAGAAAGGAGGAACCTGTGTAGGGTTGCCTGATGATGAGTCCGTGTAAAACTGCATCTTGAATAAAGAAGGAACCTGTGTTAAGGTTGCTTCATGATGAGTCCGTGTAAAACTGCATCTGGAATTGAGAAGGAACCGGTGTAGGGTTTCCTGATGATGAGTCCGTGTAAAACTGCACCTGGAAAGGAGGAACCTGTATAGGGTTGCCTGATGATGATGAGTCCGTGTAAAACTGCATCTGAAGTTTCCTGAGAAGGAACCTGTGTAGGGTTGCTTCAGCTGGTCAAGTAGATGATTGTCCTGTCTGGTTTCAGGTATTAATCTCTGACCTGAGAAAGAAAGAATGTTTTCCTGGCTTGTTACAGGTGTTAATCCTCAATCTCTTCATGTAGATAGTTTTCCTGGCTTGTTACAGGTATTAATCTACAATCAATCGTCCACAGATAGTTTTCCTGGCTTGTTACAGGTATTAATCCGGAACTTGAAAAGGTTGATGGTAGCCATCTGTTGATTGACCTTTTCCTGAAAAGGTAAAACGTTAGCTGTATGCAATGTCATGATGTATGAAATGCATGATGTCATGATGTTTTCAAAATGAATGAGATTGTGTCGTATGCACTTATCATGTATGTAAGTAGGAGGTATGAAATGTGATATGTTTATGAATGTATCTTTGTCTGGGAAAATAAATCCTTGACAAATGCTGGGGAATCGTTAAATCCTGGACTGCTGTTGAAGAGTATGTATGTCTTCAAACTTTGCTTAGAATATTTCCAGTGGATTCCTGTTTTGTTGTTTGAGGAGAACTCCGCTGGGGGAAGTTGAAAACTCTGTGGGGAGAATGTTTATTCTTGCTTGGGAAAAGAGTTCAGGAGTCTCGGTTGTCTGTTGCTCTACTGGGAAGTCGAAGTTGAACTGATATCTGGTCTGGTCCAGGTTTCACAGTAACTTGTTGGGGATTGTAGAATAGTCTACTGGGGAAGAGGAGTTGTGGTCCTTTGATTCGTAGTAGTCGGAGAGGCAAACTGAAGCTGGGGAATTTGTAGTTTGTTGGGGAAATAAACCCTGTTGCCGGTCCGCTTAGGGAGGTGATGACTTTGTTGGGGAAGGTCCTCGAGGACTCTTGAAGTTGTCTCAACTGGGGAAAGGTTTTTCAGAGATTAAACTCTTGGTAGGGAATCATCCTATGAGAAGGATTTTGGGGAGATTTGTCACTGCCCCTAGTAGCGAGTGTTTGTGGTACTGCCTGGAAATGTTTGACTGTACGTAACCTTTTGTCGGGATTGACGTTCAATGCCCCAAGTGATGCAGATGGAGATTTGCGCCTGGTTACTCTGTAATTTTGAGAGATTTCTTGGAATCTTGACTGGACTGCCCCAGGTGTGCTGGATAGTAACATGTCATGTCCCCCTGTTGATAGGAGATTTGTCAATGGAAGTGTCCTCCTACTTGAAGTGATTTTGTTCACTGAGAGAGCTTTCGTTCACTGGATATTCATTATGTGAATTTCTCCGTTGTCAAACAAATAGCCATATGCAAACAGTGATATTCAAGTAATGCAAAGTTTATGCTTGTCTTGATGTTTTGAAAAATGTGTTTTTGTAAGTAAAGGAATTTTGTAAGAAAATTCAATCTCAGGATTTAGAGCAAAGCCTTACAGGAGTCAGGATACCTTTTGTAACAATATGCTTTCGAACTAACCCATGCTTCAATTAAGACTTTTGAAGGGTTGTAACGTGGCTTGGTTCACGGTTTAAGAAGCAAAGGATAAAGGCTCAAAGTTTATTTTTACCCACCCGTTCTTCGTGATGTTCTTCAGTCCTAAACTCAGTTAATTGTGCGTTTGAAACTCCAATTGAGTCTGGAATGACGTTTCAGTGATAGTTCGAACAAGTTAAGTTTGTCGGAAGGAAGTCATTTCTTTGAAACCTTTTTCATGTTTTTGAGGATTTGTATTTACCTCTTTTGGATTTGTTATCCCTGATTTTTGCCTGACTATTCTTGTTTTGAGATTACAGTCAGCGAGATGCCCCAGTTTTCTTAAGTCTCCTTTGTAGGTTTTGACTTAGTGAGCTTTTCTTTTGATAGATAATGACCGCCTATGTGATAGGGAACCATCACCGTCTTTTGATCCCAGAGGAATGTTTCTTGACGTTATTCGTTGTATTACGAGATGAGAGTTTGTGGCCAAACGCGCATTTGAATTAACTGAGAGACTACCCTGCCCCACGTTTTGATTAAAGGTTTCAATTTGTGTTAAAACAGAAAACTTCTACTTCTTTGGCTCGAAGGGGTTGACTAGGGATTATCTTCCTTATAACTCCAGTCTTTAGGATTTGAAAGAATGCCTGTACATCGTCAGCAAGGTCTGTCCAAAAGCATACTATATGAGATTATGACATTGTTTTCGTCATCCTCCCTCTAAAGGCTTGTAACTTTTAGAAAGAGTTGAATGTCATAAAGTGAGTAAAAAGCACAATTTAAATGTAATCAAGACAAACATATGCAATGCATTAATGAAAACAGAGTTTGACATTAATAGATAATTGTTTGAACAACAAAAGAAATTACAACTTTAAAAATCAAATGAACAAAAGCTTTCAATGATTCATCATAGGAGCAGTGATCATGTTTGGAGTCTCCGAAGGGTCAAACTCGATCTCCTTGGTGTCAATCAAATTCTGAATCTTGTACTTCAATGCCCAACAATCGTTAGTATCATGCCCGAGACTGTCAGAATGATAAGCGCACGTCGCATTAGGATTGTAGTTAGGAGAAGAGGTCCTATCAATGCAATCAGATTCATCCTCAACAAGTGTTATAACGCTTAAGACAACGACATGTTGATGTTGGTGAACTTTCTTTTGGGCTCGTCTGGCCTTCGTTGATTTTCCCTTTGCTGTTGTCGGTGTGACGCCGAACCAGAGATCAGGACTGCCCCCACATGTTGGTCACGACGACTCTTTTGACCATACACAACATTGGACTCTTTCTTCCCATTGTAGGGCTTTTTCTGAGCATCAAAAGGTGTAGCTTCTTGAATCTTTCCACTTTTGATGCCAGCTTCGACTCTTTCGCCGGTCAGTATCAGCTCAGTGAACCCGGTTGAGGAGCTTCCGATCAAGTTTTTGAAGAAAGGCCCCGTCAAAGTTCCCATAAAGATATCAATCAGCTCCATGTCAGTTAAAGGGGGGTGCACTCTACCATCCAGATCTCTCCACTTTTGGGCATACCCTTTGAAGCTCTCGTTGGAACCCATGGTCATGTTCTGCAATTGCACACGAGTTGGTGCAAGATCAGCATTGTACTAATACTGCTTATAGAAAGCAGCAGCTAAATCCTCCCAGGTGTGGATGCGAGAACTCTCCAATTGATAGAACCATTCGAGTTGAGTCCCTACTAGGATTTCTTGGAAGAAATGGATCCAAAGTTTTGGACCAGTTGTGTATGGTTGGATCTTGTGGACATAAGACTTTAAATGCATCTTAGGGCAAGAGACTCCATCGTACAGGGCAAAGGTAGGGACTTTGAATTTTGGCAGGATGACCGATCCAGAAACTAAACCCATGTCTCCTAAATCCAAACCAGGTATCTGTTGAATCTCCATTGCATTGAGGCGATCCTTTAGTTGTTTGTACTTGTCATCAGTGGGAGGATATTGTTCCTCGGAGTAGTCAGCTTCAACTTCATCAATCTCCAAATTGTGGTCTTCTTCAAGACTATCCCCTATGTTGGATGAAGTTGAAAGATCTTGGGCTTTAGGTCTTCTTCTCAAGTTCAGGACGCCTACTGTCTTCTTGGACTTCTTCTTGTCTTTGAGAAGGAGAGCTTTCAGGTCCTCTTGCCCTTTACCCATAGCCAGAAGCATTTGTTGGAATTGAGCGTTTTGAGCTTGGAGATCTTTCACCGTTTGTTCCATATCCATCTTACTGAAATAAACAATAAGAAGATAAGGAGACCTGTATGGGAGAAACCTGTCATGATATGATGCATGATATGTGGATGCATGTTTTCAAGGATCTCGCGGGGTAAACACAAGAAAATGTTAGAAGTTGGACATCTTTGATTGGAGAACTTTGTATTGGTGGATGTCCTTCCACGAGAATTAAGCTCGCCATATCAAGTGGGTCATAGCCCTTGACTGAAGTTTGTTGTACTTGATCTTTCAAGGCGGTTGGTCAAAGGAAAATAAATCCCCCGCCCCTTGCTAGATGTTTGGTTCATCACAACCTGCATCAAAGACCCTCGAGATCCTTGAAATGGTTATTGAAAATGCTATGGTATGATGTTATGATGTTATGAACCGATATGAGAGGTAAGCAGGTTTATATACAAATAATCATATTCACACAAAACAAACAAATCCTTAGTTTTAGGCTTGCATGGAACTTGTAGGTAAGTACCCTCTTGAAATTTAGTTGGCTCAACCTGTCATAGTTAATAGTAACCGGGTTCTAAGAGGTCTCAATATCACTGACCTTTCCCACAAGCTTCATTCGGTAGGCAATTGACTCACAACCAAACAAAACTCGGGAGTCAAGTCTCAATGAGTGTAGCATCGAGTATCTACCAACTTCGAACTGCACCAAAGCCGATCATCTCACTACGTCCTAATGGCCAAGTCGGTCAAGTAAGGTTCTAAGGTCAGTTGATGCTTCACGACACCACGCGGCGGTCCCGTACTCTCCTTGACTACTCAAGGGTTACCGGTACCAACCAAAGTGCCACATCAACATAGATACTGCTTCAACCGTGTCGGTATACCCCACACAGTTCCCTCACAGCTTATTGCTACTTACCTAAAAGGTGTCCCCAAATCCGGGTGTAGGATTATTTAACAGTAACCCAAACAAGGAACCAAAATGTAAAGCAAACAAATCAAACAATGTAAGCGAGTAAATGTGATCTAAAACCCTAAGGTAACCCCACTTCAAGTCTCATATGCCCAGCAGAGTCGCCAGTTCTGTGATACGGTGAAAGAACTAACTTGAGGTTTTGCGTTTGTGTTTGCACTTGTGCGGTTTAGCAAGAGTCGCCACCGACTTTTCTTTTATCCAAAAGGAAAGGTAAAAAAGCACAAGAAAGACCTTTAGAGATGTTTTTGAGTTTGGGGGGTAGATTATGAAAAGGGAAGGTATTAACACCCTTTTCATCCATGGTTTTCCATGGGCTCTTAGTTACTCGCTAGATCACTTGCTTTTGTTTGAATGTGTGCTTGTGGTGTGGGTTTTGAAAGTATTTTTGAAAATGGAACTTTTTAATGGTTCTCGTTTCTATAAGAACGCTTACAAAGTGTTTGTTTCGAAAATAGTTCAAAAGTGTGTTTGTGAGATGTGTTTTTTGAAAGTATTTTTAAAATAGAACTTCGTAATGGTTCTTGTTTCTATAAGAACGCATACAAAGTGTTTGTTTCGAAAATGTTTTCAAAGATGTGTTTGTGTTTTGAAAGTGATTTTGAAAAGTTGTATTCTTTGTAATGGTTCTCGTCTCTATAAGAACGCGTACAAAGTGTTTGTCTTTCGAAAATGTTTCAAAGTGAGAGTGTTGGTGTATAAAATGTTTTTGTTGTGAGCAAGCGAGTAACTGAGAGCGAACCTACCTACTCAAAAGATCTTAAATGTGCTTTTCCTTCTTCTTTAGATGTGGTTGTCTTACCATTGATTTGGTAAGAAGCCCCATCGTTGGATGTGAAGGGACGGGCGTTGGGTCATCGTATGACCATGATAGCAATGTTGTGAGATGACTTAGCACTTTTCTTTAGGGACTAAGATCATTTTTAAAAGGCAACTTTGATAGCGTCATTGAGGGACTGTGATCTTTTTTCGATTTGTTTGTGCTAAGACCTCCCACGTGCATTACAAGGCCATTTTTTAAGGCAACAAGGGGAATTACCCTAAGGGTACATGTGTGCAAGTGTGTTTGATTGCATGCACTTGCTTTTGATTTTTAGTGGTCTACTTGTTGATTTTATCTCTAGCCATACATGCCTAATTACTACACAGTATAAGGAAAACAGTAATTTGCGAAAAATAAAATTCTACGCTATTACAATATTTAGGGGATGGGGGTACATATGTATGAATGGGGATTGTGAGTAAAAATAAGTCCTAAGTTATTATTACAAACATATTGAAATGTATAATATAAGAAAGAAATGGACTTGTTTAAAAAATGTTTTTGTCTTAAGGAAATAAATAAAAGAAAATATGTTTATGTTTTTTATGTTAACAAAATGAAATGAAAAGGAAAATAAATACAAAAAAAATAGAAACAGCATGTTGCTGCAAACAAAGAAACAAGGATCAGAAGTTCTGAAGCCAGGAGCATGACTCAGAAGGAAGCGTCAGAATCAGAAGTTCTGATTTGGTACACTCTGAGTTCCTGCAAAAAACGCCAGAGGGAAAACACAGAGGTTCTGGGTGAAGTTCAGCCAGTGAACCAAAAGTCATAAGTTCTGTATTACACTAAAACAGTGAGCAAACGTCAGTAGTTCAGTACATTGTCAGCATGTGAAAGTCATAAACTCTGTGTGTTTGAAAACAACTGATGGAAACAATCAGAAGTTCAGTGTATTTGACATTTGAGGAGAACTCAGAAGTTCTATGCTATGTTAAGATTGTAAGAGAACATCAGAAGTTCAGTGTTGTGCTGAGCCAGTGGGTGAACATCATAAGTTTAGTGTGTATTAACAGTGAGAAAAATCATGGGAGTTCTGGGTGTTAAAACAGTGAAGCGAACTCAGAAGTCCTGTGTGCTTAAACAGTGAGAAAATCCTAGAAGTTCTGTGTGTTAAAATGATGAGTGAACAACATAAGTTCTTGTGTTAAAATGATGAGTGAACAACAGAAGTTCTATGTTATATTTTAGCTCTTAATCAGCACAACAAATTTTTTTTCAGTTTAGCAAATCAGAATGATCACAGCACAACGAATCACAGAAGTTCCAATTCTAAGTCTGAGCCTAGCATTAGTCTAGAAGTTCTGATCCATAGTTTTTCAATTCATACAATGACATGCACAACATTAATACTATGATATTTACATGCTAATGACGTTCAGAATGAAAAGAAAGTAAATTCAGGAAGACTTACCTGGGGTGTGCTTGGAGTTTTGAGTGGCTGCCTTTGGATGTTCTGAGTTAGCAAGAGAGGCGGAAGAGTGGTTGTGTCCTTTTGTTGAAAGGGAAGAACAAAGGTTTTTTTTGTGTGTATGAGAAACCTGGATTTTTATGAAAGTTTCACAATTTCCTTTTCTCTCTTTTGGCCAATCTCTCTCTTCAAAAGCTATCCCCTTGAACGTGTGATGGAGCCAAGTATTTATAGATGAATTTGTTGTGCTTTTGGGGGGAAAACAAATAGGTTTTGAACCTGTTTTGGCGTCCCGTTCCTTTGCTTTTTCATCACAGTTTTTGTATGCTAGTTTAGTGTAATCATGAGATGCAGGCGTAGGCTGAGCTAGCTGTTGGTTAGGTCTGCAGCAAGTTGTATGAACAAGGTTTTGGGATTTGGTCAAGTTCTGACCAAAACGTTGAAATAGCCTTCATGTGCTGAAGCGCTGCCTTGTTTTTGAAGCTAGCATGGTGGCTGTCAGCAGGAATTAAGGAAAAGAAAAAAGAAAAGCATGGTGGTAGTAGCAAAGTTACTATCCCAAGACAGTAGAGGTACACGTGGTGAGAATCCTTTGGATAAAGACTCAGAAGGTGGTTATGAGCATTAAATGAGCATTCAATGATGATGAGACTTATCACAACCAGAAATCCTGCCATGTGAAACTCTGTATCATTGCTTAGTTCTGGATCAAAAGCGTAGCATCCCATCTTCTGATTCTCTTATCTTTTGGCTCTAGCATGTTCTGAAGGAGCTTTCAGACTTTCCAGAAAGCTTGCAACACGCTTCTTAGCCTTCTTTGCATTACCCTAGCAAACTCTGACTGAACTTGCGTAGATGCTGAAGAGCTATGTTCTGACTGGAGACTATGTGTTGAACCATGTTTACATCTTCTGACTGCATCTGCCTGGAGGCTGGCTCAGAAGTTCTGAAGTGTCATTTTTTCTTAAATACTTAGAAAAATCCCAAGTATTTAGAAATTTGGCTTTTCCATAGTAAATTTGACTTTAGAACCTCTTGATGAAACAAACTTCATATTTCAACGTGTCTTGATGAAATATGATTCTTGAGATTTGATGTTGATCCAAAAGTCAAAGTTTGAATTTTCTTGTGTGCAAATGACCATTTTGCCCTTGTGAATGGTTTTCTTGGAAAATTTGTAGTTCAAGGCTTGGAAACTGGATGGAAGCAAAATCTGAGGATCCAAGGTGATTCTTTGAGAAAAGAGAGGGCAAATTTTGGGGTACAACAGCGAGGTATGGGGACAAATTGTGGATCCACCTATAAACAATAACAGAGCCGACTTGGGGTTCTCTATGAAGAATGACAAAGGTAAGAGAATGAAGCCAAAGTCTTCTGCAGGAAAGTATCAAGACATCTTCCGTAGCGGGGGTTATCTTCATCCAACTTTTTCCCAGATTAATGCCATTGTGGAAGATGAAGCAGAGCAGGAAATGCCGAATTATGTGACGCACGAAGTTAGGGTTCAGAACTGGATCACCATTGATGTTCTCTCTTGCATACATGTTTCAAAGTAATTTGTTTTTTTTAATATTTTTGAAAATCTTTCACTCTGCCCAAGGTGGAAGTATTAATGTTGTAGGGCTTATCTGTTTGCTGTTACTTTTAAAATCAATAATAAAAGTTATCTTTGTTTCCCAAATTGTGTCTTTATTTTTTGCTTTTTCTTGGAAAATGGTAATAAAAAAAACCTTTCAAAATAAATAATAACTGGAATTCAATCTGCATGATCACTTGTTATATTTGTCAGTTTCTAAAAGCAATCATAAATCACATGTGCTGATTAATTAAAAAACCCGTTAAATACAATGACCTTGCACCCTCTCCCAACTTTGAATGTCCTGTGTATGGGGCCGAAGAAGAAGACTATGATGAGATTCCAGAAGAGGTCTCACGGTTACTTGAGCACAAGGAAAATGCCATTCATCCATATAAAGATCCATTGGAAGTGATCAATTTGGGTTCAGAAGAAGATTCGAAAGAAGTCAAGATTGGAGCATTGTTGCATCCTGATGTGAAGAGCAGATTGATTGATCTATTGAAAGCATATGTGGATATTTTTGCTTGGTATTACCAAGATATTCCTGGTCTAGATACAAATATTGTGGTGCACCATTTATCGTTAAAACTAGAGTGTCCGCCAATCAAACAGAAGTTGAGAAGAACTCACCCATTTATGGCAGTGAAGATTAAAGAGGAGGTTCTAAAGCAGATTAATACTGGTTTTCTTGTGACATCAGTGTATCCTCAATGGATTACCAATATTGTCCCAGTACCGAAAAAAGACAGAAAAATCCGCATGTGCGTAGATTACAGAGATCTAAATAGAGCTAGTCCAAAAGATGATTTTCCATTGCCACACATTGATATGTTAGCGGATAGCACAACAAAATTCAAAGTTTTCTCATTCATGGATGGGTTTTATGGTTATAATCAAATAAGAATAGCTCTGGAGGACATGGAAAAAACAACGTTCATCACACCCTGGGGAACATTCTGTTACAGAGAGATGCCTTTCGGGTTGAAGAACGCTGGTGCAACGTACCAGAGGGCTATGAAAACCCTATTCCATGATCTGATGCACAAGAAGATCAAGGTATATGTTAATGATATGATTGCTAAATCCCAGACGGAAGAAGGGCATGTAGAATATTTGTTGAAGTTGTTTCAGCGTTTGAGGAAGTATCGTCTCCGCTTGAATCCAAATAAATGCACCTTCGGTGTTCAATCAGGAAAATTGTTGGGTTTCATTGTTAGCCAAAAAGGAATTGAAGTTGACCATGATAAAGTTAAAGCAATTCAAGAGATGCCAGCACCGAGAACTGAAAAACAAGTCAGAGGGTTCCTCGGGCATTTGAATTATATTTCCAAATTCATTTCCCACATGAGTTCAACATGTGAACCGATCTTTAAGTTGTAAAAGAAAGATCAAGGTTATGTATGGACGGATGACTGCCAAAGGGAATTTGAAAGTATTAAAGAATATCTGCTTGAACCTCCTATCTTGCTCCCTCCTGTCGAAGGAAGACCGTTGGTTATGTATCTGACAGTGTTAGATAAATTCATGGGTTGTATTCTGGACAACTAGATAAAACAGGGCAGAAATAGTATGCCATTTATCATCTCAGTAAAAAGTTTACTGATTGTGAGTCGCGGTATTGTAGCGATAAAAAATGTAGCGGGGTAAATCGGAGATCGAATTATTGATTAATTCGTCTCTCCCCAGCAGAGTCGCCAATTCTGTAGCGATAAAAAATGTAGCGGGGTAAATCGGAGATCGAATTATTGATTAATTCGTCTCACAAAAGCAAGAGTCGCCACCGCGCTTTATTGTTTCCAAGGGAAAAGGGGAAAGAGCAAAATAAAACCCTAAATATGCAATGTAAATAATACTTTTAAAAGTAATAAAGATACAAGGCGTTTTTGAAAAGATCTATGGTTCGGGGGTTGGTTATACAATGGGAAGGTATTAGCACCCAATGTATGTATAGTACTCTATAGGAAACTTTTGAAATATCTGTTTATTAAAATCGTTCGTTTGATTGAAAAATGAATCGTTTTGGCCGAAAAGGGGTACGGACGAGTTTTGAAGATGCGACGACCTAATGTCGAAGTTTTTGTTTAAAGGGTATAAGTTTTGAAAAGATTGAATATTTAAGGAAAAATTATCCTAAGTTTTAATGAAATGCGAATGTTCGCGCAATTAGACTTGAGGACATGAAGTCGACAAATTTAATCGTTTTTTCCCTTGGATTTAAACGTAAACAGAATAATCATGTGAATATGAAATGACTAAACAGAGAAATTATGCGGATAAGGACATATAACAATTAAATAAAAGACTAAGTGTGTGAACGTGCATTTTTATGATTTTTGTTTAATATTAATAAAAAGAAAATGTTTTAATAGTTCCATTTTTTACGCATTTCTTATATGGATAAAAGTAAATGAGAATTAATTAAGGAAAACAAAAATATTTTTTAAGTTTTTAGACTTTCTATTTTTTTTTATATATGTATTAGAGTTCTATATAAGGCCTTATTTTTAAAGAAATATTAAATAATTAACTAGATTAAACTTAAAAGCTATTAAAAAATACTAACATCACTAAATTAAGCCTAAAGTTAATTAATAAATGAGCAAATTGTTTAAAGTTATTTTTAATTAAATTAACTATATTTGATTTATTTACTAATTACTAAATTAATGAATTTCTAAAAGAAAAATAAAAGAAATAAATAGAAAGAAGTATAAAGGAAAATAAATGGGTGGATAGAGTAGTTATGGGCCAAAAGGGTTTTGAAAGGCCCAAAAGAAGCAAGCAGAAAGGGGGGGTGCCTAAGGGAATTCGTTGGGCTTAAGGCAGAAAATGGGTGAAGGTCCAATTGTTTCATAATTGTCTTTAGGGTTAACAAAGTTTGGTAATTGGGATTAGGGTTTTTGGTTACTGAACGGCGCTCATTCACTCGTCTTCTTCATCCTCGCGTTCTTCTTCTTCCCGCTTCTGAGTCCCTGAGTTTCGCTTCCGATTTCTTTGCCATGGCCACCAGCTTCTATACCTCCTTCTTCCCTCCAATGGACGCTAGGGGGCGAGGATTTACGGTAAATTCGTTTTCGTATTCGGTGTTTTTGTTACAATTTGCATGTGTTGATTTTGGTTTCATTTGATTATGACTCCAATATATTAATGGTTATCTGAGGTTTTGAAAGAGAAAGAAGGAAAAGGTTACCTTTGGGGACGGAGGAAGGAGATTGGACGGGGCTAGGAGGCCAAGGCAAGGAAGGACGGCGGAGGCGCTGTGAGCTTGCTTCGGATTTACCGGTACTTCGTTCCTTTTGGCCCTTTTGCTTTTCTTTTTCCTCTTCTTCTCTTGCTACTGCTACTTGCTACTGTATGTTGGGTTACCTTGAAAACTTTCCTATCTTCTTCTTCATTGTGATTCTGTATGCTTTTGTTAATGCTTCATTGCCTTGAACTTGACCTTGCTATTGTATGCTTGCTACTGTATGCTTTTTTCTTTAATGGCCAATGAGGATGTATCTGAGGTCTTCGTATGCTTGGGTTTGGAAATTAGTTTAGGCCATGGTTTTGACGGTTTTTATGGTCCTTGCTATATGTTGGTTTTGAAATGGTGATGGCATTTGTTGGACATCAGGTCTTATGGTTTTTCAAATGGTTCTGGTTTTTTGATGGTACAGGTTCTGATATGGTTTAGGCCATGTCGTTTGATTTTGGTTGTTCTGGTTGATGCAATAGCAGGTTTTGGTAATGCAGTAGGCAGGTTTTGGCAATGCAGATAGCAGGTTTTGGTAATGCAGTAGGCAGGTTTGAACGTTAGGCTATAAGGTTTTTTGGCTTGACAGTAGGAATGGTTTCTAGGCCATACTGTATGATGGTTGTTACTGGTTTTGGTTTTATGGTTTGAGGAAAATGGTTTCAGGCCAAGGTTGTGGTTTTGGCGTGTTTTGACATGGTTTATTGGTTATGCTGGTTTAGTAGTAGGCAGGTTTACGTTGTGTATGGTTTAGGTTTATGCAGATAGCAGGTTGATGGTTTATGAGATTAGCAGGTTGATGGTTTTGAGGCCATGTGTTTCATTGGTTTGGAAAGTGGTTATGGCGTTTGGTAATGGTTATGTTGATGGTTCTATATTTTTTTTACAGTAGGCTATCTCTTTGTAGTATTTTGAGTTTTTGAAAATGCTTAGGCAGGTTTCACCCCTCTTCTCTTGAAAGGGGTTTTGCTTGTTATAACAACTTGCTTTTTTTCTTTGTTTACGTTACAGGCTTGGTGTATTTGGTATCTTCTTGATGTGCTGCACTAAACTGCTCCAACAGTTGTTTGTATTCCTATTTCATGCTTCTTTTTTTACTGAGTTACTGCTGTAGCTTTGTTTTGTAATTCCTTCTGCCTAAACCAAAACCTGCAAAACCAAATTTCTTTCTCTCTTCTCTCTCCTAAGTACATTGATGCATAAAAATGATGTGTACTTACTGTTCTGAAATTGCAAACATGCTGGAAAATGATGAAATGGGAAATATATTATGCTTGCAAAATGGTTTTGAACTGCATATTTCTTTTTTGACTTGCAATGGCACAACATGGAGCCTATTTGTTTTGGCTTCTTCTATGTGCATGGCATAGGTTTACGTTGGCTTTTGTTTGGAATTGAAATGTTTATGCATATGCTGTTGCTTTTTGTATGCTGTGTATATTTTGAAATATGCATTTTTTGACAAAAGAAATTATGCATATGCAGTTTTGAAAAATAAAATGAATTTGTGCATGTTTGAAATTGTGCATTCATTTATGAAAAATAAAAATTCCCTCCTTTTTTGTGAACCGGGAGAAATCCCGTGATTTGCAAAAAAGGGTAAACTGATTCCAGCCGTTCGCTTTTAATGATGAACACTAATAAATAATTTTCTACTTTTAATTATTTATTCAATTCTGACTTTTCTTTTTAATTGTTTTTTGCAGGTAAAATCAAATGAGCAGACAAAAGCATTGGATAGAAGATTTAGAATTAGAATCTTAGAAATATAGTTCTATTTTACTTTAAACTTTTATGTAATTTGTTATTATAAATATTTTGTAAATAATACAATATTTAAATAACAATTGTAATAAAATAGAATAAAGTGAAATAAAATTCTATTATTTCCCCGTCAATTCTTTTCTTTCCAATTATTTTGTTTATCGTTTATAATTCTTTAAATTGTATAATAATTGAAAATCAATTTCAATCACTTAAATTCAGAATAATAAACGCATAAACATCATTGATCAATTAATAATTTCAATTATTTAATTCGTTATTCATAATTTTCTAAATTATAATAATTAAAAATAGAATTTCAATTATTATAATTTAGAATGATAAATAATTAAATAATCATTATTGACCAATCAATGAACTTCTTTTCAAATATTTATTATATTATTCATAAATCTTTAAATTATGTAATAACTGAAAATAAATTCCAATTATTTAAATTTAAGATAATAAATAATAAATAAACACTGCCTGAACGATTAATATGCCTCTTTTCAAATATTTATTTTATTATTTATAGATCTTTAAATTACATAATAACTGAAAATAAATTCCAATTATTTAAATTTAAGATGATAAATAATTAATAAACATCATTTAAGTCTTGATCAGTTAATAACTTTAGCGTCCAAAAATAAACAACTCTCGACTCGAAAAAGTTATGAATTTTTAAGAATCAAAAGATCAAAACGCTTGCAATGTAATGATGCAGATGGGAGATGGTATCTTAGGTCAAAATTTGGGGTACAACAGCTGCCCCTATTTAAGTTTCTTCTATCCGGAGATATGAAGATTGAAATCTTTGTTTCGACGAGATTGAAGGTACTTAAATACATAATTATGCAAATTTTGTCCTAAGATGCCGCCCTTATGTTTGATATGAATGCAGTGATTGAATTCACAGAGAAAGATATTGTATGAAACAAGACAATGCTGGAGGAATCAAACACCAACAGAACACAGAGACGTGGATTATACATTACTGGGGAAACAAGCTATCGACTTCAAACGACAGACTCTTGACAGCGAATAAAATTGAGGGAATACGACCTCTGACCCTAACAAAGAAGGCATCTTGCATAGGCCATAAAACAGATTATTGACCCAAAACAGTGAGTTTGCAACTCAAGGTTGAAGATAGACGAAAAGCAATCAATCTTGCTGATGATGGATTACCGACTTCTGAAGGTAATGATTCATGACAAGCTTCTCTGCGAGATTTCAGGAGATATACTCATTAATGCTGATATAATAATATTGTAGATACGCAAGTTGTTCAAATAAAGAAACTGCCACTTGCTGTCGTCCAAAGAAAATACCGATAACGTACAAGCTGCTCAAATAAAGAGGCTGCCACTTGCTGTCGTCCAAAGAAAATACCGATAACGTACAAGCTGCTCAAATAAAGAGGCTGCCACTTGCTGTCGTCCAAAGAAAATACCAATAACATACAAGCTGCTCAAATAAAGAGGCTGCCACTTGCTGTCGTCCAAAGAAAATACCGATAATGTACAAGCTGCTCAAATAAAGAGGCTGCCACTTGCTGTCGTCTAAAGATAATAATGCACAAGTTGCTCGTGAAGAGCTGCCGCTTGTCGTTTTCCACAAGATAAAATGACGTACAAGTTGCTCGTGAAGAGCTGCCGCTTGTCGTTTTCCAAAAATAATAATAACGCACAAGTTGCTCGTGAAGAGCTGCCGCTTGTCGTTTTCCGACGATGTCTATGACGTACAAGTTGCTCATGAAGAGCTGCCGCTTGTCGTCTTCCAATAATAACAACGCACAAGTTGCTCGTGAAGAGCTGCCGCTTGTCGTTTTCCAACGATGATAATATACGTACAAGTTGCTCGTGAAGAGCTGCCGCTTGTCGTTTTCCGAAGAGTAACTCAGAAAGAAGTTGCGATGACACCGGCAGAGAATAAAATCTTCGTCAAAGAGAATCATGAATCAGTCCATTCCCAAGGATATCACATATAAATGTGCAAAATAAATGCACCATCTGTCTAGGTCGCGATTTCACTGGGAAAAATCATGAGATAGCCTATGCAAGAGACAACAACTTCATCCAGGAATAACTAAAGAGAAAAACAGTCAAACAAGACTCCACCCAATGAGAAAGCAACTCGATTGGGGAATTCATCCTATCCAGAAATGGACAAGGTGAGCTAAATCAAAAATCATCCATGAGGATTAGCTCAGTTGGCGAATTTAGAAAGGAAGCACATTTTCTGCCTAAGCTAAACTTCTACTTGGAAAGAAACATGTACGTTATTTGAATAAACAAAGTACAACCCAAAAGTCAACGGCAAATGTGAGTATGCGTGCATGATATAAGTGTAAATGAATAAATGAATGTTATGCTGACAAAACGAACAGACGGAATATCTTGAAGACAAATGGATGTCACGACAAGATTGATACTCGGCCAATCTTGAAAGACGGAAGATAACTGGAAATGGAAACACAAAGCAACGTCGGAGCGTAACACGCCACAAAGCTCAAGTCTTCTGAGGAGAAAATCACTCAAATACATTCTTACAAAACCAATAGACCACTGGCATGAGAGAAAGCGTACCACACTTAGAAATCTCCCAAATAAAGCTAACTTAAACAAATCTTAACTGGTACACTTGGGGAGTCACCAAACTTAGCACCACTAGAACCAAAAGTGTACACAACCAACACCTCATGAAGGTTCGAAACGAGACATGTTCATCATGCAAGGATAAATTGCTGTATTGTTTCGCATTTCATGGCTCGACCATCCTCGGAACAACTGTTAATATTCCTTCCATTATTCACGACACATTTTTAAAATGAGAATACTTTAAATAACTTTGTTTCAAATATTTCCGTAAAAATTAAAATTTTGCCCCCCAAAAGGTAAATGCTCAAATTTCATTTATAAGATGGTAGTTTGCTAACAATGCGACTCCAGCGGTTTACAAAAGTTTGGGAAATAGTACATGAAATAAAAAGGTTACACAAAAAACAATGATCGCTATTCTCCTTAACAACTTCGAATTCCAAAATGTGCTCAAATGCCAAGAATGGTCTGACCAAAAGCCTGCCTAAGCGAAATACTTCTTGACTGCATCGGCGTTCATGGGACGCGGGAGCTCTTCTCCGTCCATATTGGTGAGAATCAAGGCACCTCCAGAGAAAACTTTCTTAACGACGTACGGTCCTTCATAATTCGGAGCCCACTTTCCCCTTGAATCAGGTTGGAAAGATAATATCTTCTTGAGCACAAGGTCACCTTCTCTGAACTCGCGTGGTCGAACCTTCTTATCAAAAGCCTTCTTCATTCTCTGCTGATACAATTGACCGTGACACAACGCTGTCAATCTCTTCTCTTCGATTAAATTCAACTGATCATACCTACTTTGACACCATTCGGCCTCAGAAAGTTTAGCTTCCATCAACACTCTCAGAGACGGAATCTCAACCTCCACGGGGAGTACAGCTTCCATACCATAAACTAGGGAAAATGGGGTCGCGCCTGTTGAAGTTCGAACTGAAGTACGGTATCCGTGTAAAGCAAACGGAAGCATTTCATGCCAATCTTTATAAGTCACCACCATCTTCTGGACAATCTTCTTGATATTCTTGTTAGCAGCTTCAACAACCCCATTCATCTTCGGTCTGTAAGGAGAAGAATTATGGTGTTCGATCTTGAACTCTTCACAAAGCTCTCTCATCATCTTGTTATTCAAATTTGAACCATTATCAGTGATGATCTTGCTCGGGATACCATACCGACAAATGATCTGATTCTTAATAAATCAGACTACCACCTGTCTGGTTACATTAGCATAAGATGCTGCTTCCACCCATTTAGTAAAATAATCGATCGCTACCAAGATGAAACGATGACCATTTGAAGCTTTGGGTTCAATCATTCCAATCATATCAATGCCCCACATAGAGAAAGGCCAAGGTGAAGAGATAACATTGAGGAGGGTCGGTGGCACGTGCATCTTGTCCGCATAAATCTGGCATTTATGACACTTCTTCACATATTTGCAGCAGTCAGATTCCATGGTCATCCAATAGTAACCAGCTCTCAACATCTTTCTAGCCATCGCATGTCCGTTGGCATGAGTGCCAAAGGATCCTTCGTGTACTTCTTGCATCAGCATGTCTGCCTCACGTCTGTCTACACATCTGAGCAAGACCATGTCGTAATTCCTCTTATACAAAACTTCTTCATTGAGAAAGAAACTGCTTTCTAATCTTCTCAACGTCTTCCTATCTTTATTGGATGCCCCAGGCGGGTACTCTTGAGTTTGAAGAACACGTTTAATGTCATAGAACCACGGTTTGTCGTCGGTAACCTCTTCTACTGAGAACACATGAGCAGGTCCGTCAAGGCGCATAACTCTGATTATGGGCACATCATTCCAACCATTCACTTGAAACATTGAAGACAAAGTAGCTAAAGCATCAGCCATCTGGTTCTCATCTCTAGGGATATGATGTAATTCCACTTTGTTGAAGAAAGTTAACAATCTTCTAGCATAGTCTCTGTAAGGGATCAAACCAGGATGACGAGTCTCCCATTCTCCTTTGATTTGATTAATTACCAATGCTGAATCTCCGTAAATATCAAGAATCTTAATCCTTAGATCCACCGCTTCTTCGAGACCCATAATACACGCCTCATACTCAGCCATGTTGTTTGTGCAGTCAAACTTCAATCTCGCCGTGAACGGGATATGAGTACCTCGAGGAGTGACAATGATTGCCCCAATTCCATTTCCATAGGAATTCACAGCTCCGTTAAATATCAAACCCCAATGCGACTCAGGATCAGGTCCTTCTTCAGGTAACGGCTCTTCACAATCTTTAGCTTTCAAGTACATAACATCTTCATCTGGGAAATCAAACTTGATGGATCGATAATCTTCAATTGGTTGGTGAGCCAAATGACCGGCTAAAATACTCCCTTTGATCGCTTTCTGAGTGTGATACTCAATGTCGTATTCAGATAACAACATCTGCCAACGGGCTATTCTTCCAGATAAGGCGGGCTTCTCAAAGATATATTTGATCGGATCCATTTTGGAGATCAACCAAGTGGTGTGGTTAATCATATACTGGCGCAGACGGCGAGCAGCCCAAGCTAAAGCACAACAGGTTTTCTCAAGCAATGAGTATCGAGACTCACAGTCTGTGAATTTCTTACTCAGATAATATACGGCATGCTCCTTTCTTCCAGTCTCATCTTGTTGACCAAGCACACATCCCATGGAGTCTTCCAATATAGTCAGGTACATAATCAAAGGTCTTCCTTCCACCGGAGGGATCAAAATGGGAGGTTCAAGTAAATATTCTTTGATGCTATCAAAAGCTCTCTGACAATCCTCCGTCCACACACATCCTTGGTTCTTTCGGAGAAGCTTGAAAATCGGCCCACAGGTAGCAGTCATATGAGATATAAATCTAGAGATATAGTTCAGTCTCCCAAGGAATCCTCTTACTTGTTTTTCCGTCTTGGGTGCGGGCATTTCTCGAATAGCTTTGACTTTATCAGGATCTACCTCAATACCTTTCTGACTGATAATGAAACCCAGAAGTCTTCCATAACGAACACCAAAAGTGCACTTGTTGGGATTCAGACGGAGTTTGTACTTTCTCAAGCGCTGGAATAACTTCAACAAATGTTCCAAGTGATCCTCCTCAGTTTGTGATTTGGCAATCATGTCATCCACATACACTTCGATCTCCTTATGCATCATGTCATGGAACAAAGCAGTCATGGCTCTTTGGTATGTTGCGCCAGCATTCCTCAAACCAAACGGCATAACCCTATAACAAAAGGTTCCCCAAGGTGTAATGAAAGCGGTCTTCTCCATATCTTCCGGTGCCATCTTGATTTGATTGTAACCAGAGAAACCGTCCATGAAAGAAAAGACTTTGAACTTGGCGGTACTGTCGACCAATACGTCAATGTGAGGTAAAGGGAAGTCATCCTTCAGACTAGCTCTATTCAGATCTCTGTAGTCTACACACATCCGAACTTTGCCATCTTTCTTTGCAACAGGCACTATGTTGGCTAACCACTGAGGATAGACCGATGTAACAAGGAAACCTGCATTAATTTGCTTCTGAACCTCCTCTTTGATCTTGTCTTCCATATCGGGACGAGTCCTTCTCAGCTTCTGCTTGATCGGCGGACATTCAGGTCTCAACGGTAAACGATGCTCCACAATATCGTTGTCCAAACCCGGCATATCTTGGTAGGACCAAGCAAACACATCAGCATATTCCTTGAGGAGCTCCCACATCTTCTCTTTAACTTCCGGGATAAGCAATGCTCCGACTTTGACTTCCTTTCTATCTTCCTCATCACCCAAATTGACTAACTCTACAGGTTCTTCAAATGGTTGAATGACCTTCTCATCATGCTCAAGCAAACGGGAAATCTCAACAGGAATCTCTTCGTCATCCTCTTCTTCGGCTCTGAACATAGGGAATTCAAAGTTGGGAGAGGGCATAGGATCATTGTTTTCGATGGTTAAGTCATGGATTAATCTGCACATATGATTATGCTTTGTTTTAGAAATCGATTTGTGCAAATAAAACAAAAGGTTATTATATTTCCTATTGCTACTAATTACTATTTCCCAGAAAAAGTGAAAAATAAAATAGTAGTGGACAAAATAATATTTTTATTCATTAAAGGGAAATACTTGAAACAAGAAGCCCAGACATATCTCTTTTGCCTTGGGCAGAGCAAAAGGAATTATTTTTCATAGCCCGACACAAAATACTTTTCGCCTTGGGCAGAGCGAATTTTTCAAAGAAAAACAAAACAAAACATTACTCGGAAATGTGCATAACAATGGGAACATCAATAGCTATCCAGTTTTGGCAAGCTAATCCAGGCGTCACAAAATCGGGTAAATCTTCCTCGGAGTCGTCATCTATGATAGCATCAACCTCAGGATGTATAAACCCTGCACTTTGGAAAACCCTCTTGAATCGGACGAACAACCACCTCCTTCTTGACTCTTGCAGACACAGGACGAAAACCAAGACCTTCCCCGGATTTGTTCTCGGGCAAAGTCAACACCTGGCCCCATCCTTCGGCCGAACCACTTTCCACCACTCGCCGCGCATCCTTAAAAGAAGAGATGGATGCCCCTTGCTTCCTCACTTCATTCTTGGCAACAGAAAGACCTTGGAACTGGGTTCCAACATCCTCGTCAGCATCAATAAAAGAGAATGATGATAAATGGCTTACCACCATAGCTTGCTCTCCCCCAATCATCACTAGCTTCCCATGCCTCACAAACTTCAGTCTCTGATGGAGCGTAGAGGTGACTACCCCTGCATCATGGATCCAGGGACGACCCAATAAGCAACTGTAGGCAGCACAAATATCCATCACTTGGAAAGTGATTTGAAAAGTATGGGGACCAACTACTATAGGAAGATCCACTTCACCAATGATTGTCTTCCTGGAACCATCAAACGCTTTAACAATTACCCCACTAGGTCTCATAGGAGCACCTGGATATGAAAGATGAGATAATGTAGTTTTGGGCATCACATTCAACGACGAACCCGTATCCACCAACACACTTGATAAGGTATCATTTCCGCAACTTACTGAGATATGCAAAGCCATATTATGGTTTCTCCCCTCCTCCGGGAGTTCTTCATCACTGAAACCAAGATTGTTACACGAAGTAATATTTCCCACAATCCCATCAAACTTGTCAACCGTCACATCATGATCCACGAACGCCTGGTCCAAGACTTTCATCAAAGCTTCTCTATGGGCACCAGAATCTCTCAGTAAAGCAAGCAAAGAAATCTTGGAAGGAGTTTGTAAAAGTTGGTCCACAATCTTATATTCACTTCTCTTGATAAGCTTCAAGATCTCATCATCCTCAGGGTGAGGGATAGGTTCACTGGATCGGCCTATCTCAACCCTTGGTTCAACATTTCTCACTGGAATCTCCGCCGGTATGGGTCTCCTAACTTGAACTTCTGGTCTCTTTAAAGGTACTGCTGCAAAAACACGTCCACTTCTCGTAACCCTACTCACATCAGCAATGTTAACAAAAGAAGGTCTTGTTGGTATAGGGACTTCTACCCCATTCTCAATCATTGTGGCATTATACTTATACGGCACAGCTTGGTCTGAGTTGTAAGGCACAGGACCAGGTGGGTAAATAATCAAAGGATCAACAGGTGCAGTCTGACTGTCATAAGCGATCTCTACTGATTCATGCAAATTGAATTGTGGTATTATAACATTCACTTCATCCTCCGGATTTCTGTCATATGTAATAGTGATAACTCTCTGGTCTAGCAACTTCTGAATATCCTCCTTCACAACAGGACAATCAACCTCTCTTGAACAAAACTCACAAACATCATAATCATGTTGGTGTCTAACAAAGGCAAGTCTTCTCAAACTCTGATGTAACCTGATCAACGACTCTCTTATGTGTTCAACTTGAAAAACTCGAAACTTCCCCGGACAACCTTCCACCATGTTCACTGATGCTGCCCCATGTCGAGGCAAATGATTATCTCTAACATTTGGATTAACATCCTTGAAAGACAAAATATCATTCTTAATCAATCTCTGCACGTCCGCCTTCAGAGCAAAGCAATTCTCAAGGTTGTGCCCCGGCGACCCTTGATGATATTCACAAAACTGATCCTCCTTGTACCACGGAGAAGTACTGTTCGGTGCGACAGGATGAGGCTTTGTCGTTATGAGATTCTTCCTGATAAGAGCAGGGAACAATTCAGTATAAGTCATAGGAATGGCATCGAACTGCGGTTTTCTGGGTGAACGGTTCTGATTGTTAAATGGATAAGCCTGTTGTCGAGGCTGCTGCTGAAATGGCCGTTGTTGAGTTGGCGGGGTTTGATGAGCTGGGGTCATCAAAGCTGGGCGGACAGCCGGAGTGACTGCCGCAACGTGAGAGTAACCTCTCCTAGGTCTACCTGGGAACAAAGCGCTGACATCCTGCTCTTTTCTTTTCGGGAAAACACTTCCAAACTTCTAAGTACTGCTAGACGGACTCCCTTCTTTAACCAAACGCCCTTCACGAATCCCTTCCTCTAACCGCATGCCCATGCTTACCATTTCGGTGAAGTCACTGGGTGCGCTGGCTATCATTCTTTCATAGTAAAAGGAACATAAAGTCTTCAAAAATATCTTAGTCATCTCTTTCTCCTCAAGAGGTGGATAGATTTGAGCAGCAATTTCACGCCACCTCTGGGCGTACTTCTTAAAAGATTCTCGGTCTCTTTGCGACATCGACCGAAGTTGATCCCTGTCCGGTGCCATGTCAACGTTGTACTTATACTGGTGAACAAAAGCTTCGCTAAGATCGTTGAAGTTGCGGATCCGAATACTGTCTAAACCCATATACCACTTTAGAGCAGCACCCGTCAAACTATCTTGAAAATAATGAATCAACAAGTCATGATCATCGGAATACGTAGACATCTTTCTCACGTACATTGTCAAATGACTTCTAGGACACGAATCACCCTTATATCTTTCAAAGTATGGCACTTTGAATTTTGCTGGAATCTTGACATTCGGAACTAAACAAAGGTCATGCGTGTTCTTCCCAAACAAATCCTTCCCCTTTAATGCTCTAAGCTCCTTCTGCATTTCCTAGAACTGATCCTGAAACTCTTCCATTCTATCAAAAAGACCCAAACTTTCAGCAGGCTTGGCAGGATAAGTAGGTTCATTCAAGTATGGCACGGAATGGACCACAGGAGCGACAATTGTCATAATCAGTTGCAGAAAAGGTGTTACAGACGGAATTACCGGCGACATGGCAGTTGTCTCTGGCTGAGGAAGAGACAAAGCAGGTTGAAACAAAGGTTGTACGGCAGGCTGATACCCCTCTGGCACAAAGTTGTAAGGCATCCCCCACGGAAAACCTTTCGGCATCTGATGTTGAAGCGGAGAGTTGATTTGAGTCACGGACGTCGGAACAGTGACAATCTCGGAAACCACTGGAGTTAAAGTCTGAATCTCGGCAGCTGTAGTCGATGGCTGATTCTGAACAGCCACTAAACTTTCCACTAACGCAGTTAATTTTTCTATCTCGACACGAAGTGTAGCAACTTCCCCACGAAGCTCATGGTTTTCCTGTTCCAGATCTTCCATTTTCCTCTGACGATTGGCTCGAGTGTCGTATCGGTGAGACAACTTGACAACCTTTGGAGTGGAAAAAGAAACAAGGATAAGACTCTAGGAAACATGTGAAGTGAAATGTTGAATGATGCATGTTGTACCCCAAAATTTGCCCTCCCATATTCTCCAAGAAATTGCCAAGTCAAGCTGCAAAATTCCCCAAGGGTTGCACAATGCAAAGGTCCCCTATACAGTCAAAACTAGGGTTTGTGTTCTGATCAAGAAATTGAAGGTTTCAAAGGCCCAATCAAGTCCCATATGCCTACAAATATGGTCAAGTATCCTCATATCAAGTTTCAAGGCATTCAGCTCAAAATTGCACAGTCAAAAAACCTAATTGCACTACAGTCAACTGTAGGGGCAAAATGGTCATTTGACAGTCAAAAGTTCAAATTTTTGGTCAACATATCATTTTGAAGCCACAAACATCATTTGATCAATGCTTGATCATGATTCTCAAAATTTGGCTCAGAAATCATCAAAGATGCAAAAGTTTCCTTATTTGGACAGCTGAAAAAGTCAACTGAAATTGACCAGGGCATAACTTTCACATGGATTATCAGAAAAATTCCATCCAAATCTCATTTTGAAGAGAAAGACATTTCCTACAACTCATCTTCATACTTCAAGTCCAAGAAATGCTCTCACAAAAAGTTATCAATTTCAACATTATAGGTCATTTTCAAAAGTCAACAAAAAGGGACTTTAAGTCAAAGGCCATAACTTGAGATTGGTAAATCAAAATGACATGGGACCAAAGACATTGGTTAGAGGACTCAAAGACCTTTCCAAAATGTCCAAGAACATGAGAAAAGCTTAAAAATTGAGCAAGTTATGCCTTGTGGAAGTTGGGAAATTTTTGGATATTTTGAAAAGTCAACTTTGATCCAAATGACCTAAAATTGCTAATGGGCCCATTTTTCTTCCATGATTCATCATTCCAAGCATATGCACGACCACTTGGCCCAAAGGGAAGTATTTTCTCATTTTTTTTTATTTATTTGAATTATTATTTATATTAATTCATTTAAATCATTTAAATATATGAAAAATATCTAACTTGACCTAACAAATCTTTTTATACATGTTTTGCCATCAAGATTTCGTGCATAGGCTAATTAGGAAAGAATTGGACTGATTGGCATGATTGAGAACAAAAAACACTTGAAAAAAAGATTGAAAAAAGATCCTTAACAAATCAAATCTTCAATTCATGATTAGAAGAGATTTGATTGAGTTTTGTTAACCTAATGCCTTCACTACATATGCCTGATCATAAACCTAATCACAAGAGACACAAAGCTGCGCTAGAAGCTCCATAAAAAACTTGAAATTTTTGCCAAAAAGCTCAACACTGAAAAGCAGGTTCTAGGTTGATTCAAAACACGAGACCAATTGCAAAAGCTTCCTTGTGTTGCCCTGAAGCTAACTGAATCATTCCCCAAGTCCCATACTCAAGGAAACGCAAGATTGCCATTGAAATTGGTAGAGGAAATTTCAAAACTGTTTTCCATTATCCATGCATCTTTAACATATTTCGTTGATGTTTTTATATTCAGGGTGATGTTTACAAACTAACTGCATGGTTTAATTGAAATTTCATGCCCTATAGGAGAATTCGCCATTAGAGATACTTAGGGTTCCAAGGTTTTCAAATTGGGCGTTTTCAATTCCTATAAAATTAAGATGTAATAATGCCATGAATGAAATCTGCAGGTTGGAACGAACAGATTGAGACGCTCGCGCTCAATTTATGAGCCTTCAGGGCCTAGTCGCTATTATTGAATTAAGCTTGTTTTGAGGGGGTTCAAAACCCCCGTAAATGTTTATTATTTTTCAGGAAGAATGAAACAATGGAGAAGACGATGCCATGTCAAGCGAGGATTGGCTCATTCAAAATTTCGCGCCAGAAATCCATTAATTGCCATATTTGCATTATATTTATTATTTGTTGACTAATATACAAAGAAAGCCAATGGCCTGAGTGGTGGAGAGCGTGAGTGGTGATATTCAGGACCTGGGTTCGATCCCAGGTCCCCACACTTTCCATATATTTTTTTTCAAAGGATATTCAGGTGCAGGCATAATATTGTGGACCACCATACGTTCATCATATCAAGCCAGCCACGCGTCCCATGGAATCAGATCAAAGGCTCAGGATTAAGGGACATCATGAGGTCCAGTCAACGTTGATGCACGCAAGCCATGAAAGTCAAAAAAGGCCTCAGAGCATTGGGCCTGAATTCCTAAAGCATACCTCACAATTGGGGCCTGAACCCCCCCTGGTTTGCAATTTTTCATATTTTTCTTAATTATTATTTTATTTGCTTTATTGTTTTAATTTGATTAATTAATTTTTTTTTACAAAATACAAAAACCTCATAAAAAAATCAGAAAAGATCAAAAATACAATAAGTATTTTCTTTTAATTATTTTCATAAATAAAATGCATGTAAAATTAATTAGTTTAAAATAGGTTTAATTTTAATTCCCTTCATAACCAAAAATCCAAAATATAGAATTAGGTTTAATGTTTTTATTCCTTTCTTTTAATTTTTTCTTTCTCATAATAATATTCATTTATTTATTTATTTTTATAATCAAATTTGCATGTAAATTAATTAGGGCTTAAATTAGGTTAAAGTTTCATGTTTTCTTAATAAATTAAAATAATTAGAATTAGGGTTTGCATCTCATTTAAATTTTAATTAATTCTTTCTTTTTTCTATTAAATCTTAAAATATATAAAAATACTAAAAAACAAAAAAAATAATTTCTTTTCTTAATTTTAATTCCTTATTAATTTTTAATTTTTGCAAAAGGGTCCAACGCCCTCGTTTCGATTTAATTTCGCATGTTTATTTTATTGCTTAAATAATTATGTACCTCTCCCAAAGCCTTGTAATTACTTCTCGTACTTTTAATTTCTTTATTCTTCTTGTCAAATCGGGTCCTGGTTTAATTTGGCGATGTGGACCCGCGCCTTTGTAATAGTTTAGGAACTTTATATTTCTCGCAATTTTTAACTGTTAAATAAATGCATGCAAGAATGAATGACAAAAATAAAAACAAAACGCTAGATCACCAATAACATGACAAAAGACAAAAATACTTGAAAACGACACACAAATCACACACCACCCCTAGGGTACGCCTCACTGTTGCCTTGCCTTCGAAAGGTGATCGTCGAGTAGAGGATGTCTTAGTAAGTCCTCATGATCCGGGAACCTGGCATGAGGGTAGCTTCTAAGGTGTCTTCCCATTGCTCTGGTGATCACCATGTCCCGAACCTCGAATTGACCCGAACACCTCCAACGGTGGTGCTACCTACCTCTCAATGGTGGGATGGCACTACTTTAAAGGACATCTACACAGACGAATTCCTTAGGGTAGGTAGACGACTCGTGGATACTTGCTCTAATCTCAAAACAAAAAAACAAAAATCTTTTCACACCGACACTTTTCAAAAGCTTTCAAAGCAATTTTTCAAACACTCTGACACAAGATTCGAACTGGAAATTTTCAAAGAAACTTTTAAAAACCCACAGTTGAAAAGCAAACAAACCAATTTTGAAAACACAAATGAGCAAGTATCTAAGAGCCCATGGATAACCATGGATAGAAAGGGTGCTAATACCTTCCCTTTCTATAATCTACCTCCCGAACCGAGAGCGATCTCTTTAAGGAATTTTTCTGTGCTTTTGTCCTTTCCATTTGGAGAAAATAAAAGACGGTGGCGACTCTTGCTTCCGCGACATTTCGCGAACCAACGTTAAACAGTCAGTTCCAGATCCACCGATCACAGAACTGGCGACTCTGCTGGGGATACCATATAAAGTGAGGTGTACCTTAGGGCTAGGTCATAACTATGTTTTCAATTGTCTGCTTTGCTTGCTTTAAATTGTGGGTTGCTTGGGAGTTCTATAGATCCTAACCCGGATCTGGGGGATACCTTCTTAGAAAGTAGCAACAAGGCTGTGAGGGAACTGTGCGGGGTATACCGACATGGTTGAAACAGTCTGCTACGTTGATGTGGCACTTTGGTGTGTACCGGTAACCCTTGAGTTCAGTCAAGGAGAGTACGGGGCCTCCGCGTGGTGTCGTGAAGCATCAACAGACCTTAGGAACCTTAATTGAACTATCTTGGCCTCTTTAGGGTAGTGAGATAACTGACTTTGGTGCAGTCCGAGGTTGGTTGATACTCGATACTACACTCAATTGAGGGTTGCTTTCCTGGAATATTTCGGTCGCCAGTTCAGTGGCTAAATCGAAACGATGAACAATGAAAGCAATCCCGTGATATTGGGAACCTTAGAACCCGGTTACTTTGATTAGGACAGGTTGAACCCACCAACTTCAAGAGGGTACTACCCAGACCCCATGTTGGCCTTAAACCTTAAGGGCTTGTCTTGTGTGCCTTGTGTGCCTTACATGTTTGTCTTTGTAAATATCTGTGGTGTGTTTAATCATAGCATCATGACATCAACCAGCATCATATGCATTGACTAACCATTTCAGGGGTTCGAATTTTCATCTTTGTTCTTGTTTTGTAGGACATGGAAACTGTTCGTAGAAAGACAATTCAAATCAATCTTGTAAGGATCCCTCCTCAGCTTAAGGAGCTTATATCCAGGATTCCCGAGAGCTCTTCTTTCAGTGAGAGGCATGGAAGACTCATCAGCTTGGTCAACACCAACATTGAGGAAGATATGATAAAGGTCCTGTTCCAGTTCTTTGACCCTCTGCACCATTGCTTTACTTTCCTGGATTATCAACTGGTGCCTACATTGGAAGAGTTCTCCCGGCTTCTGAAGATCCCTATCCTTAGTCAACTACCCTACAACGGTACGGAAAAGGAACCCAAACTTGAAGAGATTGCTAAAGCACTACGCCTACAACCATCTGATATCAAGGGACATTGGGAAGTTAGAAGTGGTGTCAAAGGGTTCTTAGCCAGGTTTTTGTTTGAGAAGGCCCAAGAATGTTGGAACTCCCTTGACCTACAAGCCTTTGAAGAAGTTGTGGCCCTCCTTGTCTATGGTTTGGTGTTGTTTCCTAACCCAGATCAGCTTATTGATATCAGTGCTGTCCAGATATTTATGTCCAGGAATCCCATACCTACATTGCTGGGGGACATCCTTCACTCATGTTACACTCGAACCATGAAAAAAAGAGGTGTCCTTATGTGTTGCACTCCTCTCCTGGGAAGGTGGTTTATTTCGCACCTCCCACAATCAGTCTTGAAGAATGAGCGGGGTTTGAGATGGTCACAACGGTTGATGACTCTTACACATGCAGATATACATTGGTGCCCTAGGTACAGAGAAGATGTCACTATCATCGACCGTTGCGGGGAATACCCCAATGTTCCTTTACTGGGAATCAGAGGAGGTATTACTTATAGCCCATGCCTGGCTTGGAGACAGTTTGGTTATGCTCGGAGAGATGGTCCTCATGACATGTTAATTCCTGACATAGTTTTTGACTTCGACAGCGATACTCAAGGACTTCGCCAGAGATTTATCAGAGCTTGGAGGATGCCCAGTAGGATAGACAGCAAGACACTGGGGAACAGGAATTCCATCCCGTTGGAACCTTATCTCAAGTGGGTACGCGCCCGCTCCCAGAAGTTAGTGATGCCTTATCCTCACATGCTCCCAGTAATCAAAGAACCAGTCTTGGAAGGAGAAGTATCCCATACTATTCAGCACCCTGACATGCCCACATCCTGGGAAGAGATGCATAAGAGCTGGATCCAGCTTAAGGAGGAAAGGAATTCTCTTGAGACTAGTCTACATGCCAGTGAAAAGAAAGTCTTGGAGCTCACTCGCCTGTTGCATGAGGAGAGGAATCTCAACACCTACATAGCTCCGAAGAGGATGCGCAGTGTATTTTGGGATTGATTTGATTTTTGTACTTTTTCCCATGAGGTCTTGATGTATTAAACAATGATTTCCTTAATGATAACGTGTGTTCCTTTTTGTCTACAACAAATTTGAACTTTCGAACCCTTGAATGCATTGCATACGCATTTCATACATCATGTGCATAGCAGGTTTTTCCTCTTTTCAGGTTGCTTACAGTTCTTCGCTGTTTATTTCAGCATCATGAATACCGACTCTGCATCAACTGAGACTTCCATCAAGGCTCTTCAGGCGCAGAATGCGTAATTTCAGGAATTAATCAAGGGTCTGGCTCAAGGCCAAGAAGAACTGAAGGCTATGCTCCTGAAGAAGGAGAAGAAGAAGAAGAGAAGAACTGTTCTGTTCAACTCGGGCCGAAGGTTTAACAATACTCTGCAACAGGAAGAGGCTGGTTCTTCTGTTGACAAGAATTCTCCTCAGGCAGAAGCAAGGGTTCCTAGTCCGGTAGTCTCCGACAACGAGACAGATTTTGATGAAGAGCAGTACCCTCCTGCAGACGACAGATATAAACAACTGGAGGACAGATTGAAGGCTATGGAGGTTCAACAGGTACCAGGGCTGGATTTCGGAGATCTGGGTTTGTCAACTGGTGTGATCATCCCTCACAAGTTCAAAGCACCATCCTTCTCTAAGTATGACGGGGCGTCTTGTCCCAAGCTGCATCTAAGGTCCTATGTTCGGAAAATTCAGCCGTACTCTGCGGATAAGAATTTATGGATCCACTTCTTCCAGGAGAGTCTTTCAGGGACTCATCTCGAATGGTTCTATCAGCTGGATGGGACCAAGGTTCGTAACTGGGAGGAGTTGGCTACTGCTTTCTACAAGCAGTATCAATATAATGCCGACCTTGCCCCCACACGTACCCAACTCCAGGGTATGTCGTTAGGTGCAAGCGAAGGTTTTAAGGAGTACGCTCAGAAGTGGAGAGACCTGGCTGGCAGGGTGCAGCCACCGTTGACTGATCGGGAGTTGGTAGACATGTTCTTGGGGACCCTATCTGGGCCATTTTTCAACCATCTCATTGGGAATTCTTCTGCTGGGTTCACTGATCTAATCCTGACTGGAGAGAGGATTGAAGCTGGGTTAAAGTCTGGGAAAATTCCGAAGGGGGCATCATCCAGTTCTGAGAAGAAACCCTTCAAGAAGGAGTCTAGTGCCGTATATGGTTCCAGGAAATCAGAGAGACATGAGCACCGCCAATCTGTCAGTGCGGTAATGATTGCTAAGCCTGCTGCCGCTCCTCGGCCAAACAACCCTCAGAAGGTTGAAAGACCCCGGAGAGAATTCACCCGCTTAAGCATGACTTTGTCGCAGATCCTGCCACAGTTGCTTTCAACCAATTTAGTGATTGTCAGGGAGGCGCCGAAGTTCCCAAATACTGCATCTCCCAAGTACAACCCGAATGCTCGTTGTGCTTACCATTCAGATAGCCCGGGGCACTCCACTGATGACTGTTGGGCGTTAAAAAATAAGGTGCAAGACCTTATCGACGCAAAGGAGATACAATTCGAAGCGCCTGCGAAGCCGAATGTAGTTACTGCCTCTATGCCTCAACATAGGGTAAATGCTGTTGATGAAGACGTTTATGCTGTTTCTGTGGATGATCTAGCCACTCCTCTAAAGATTGTCAAGAAGAACCTACTGCAGGCCGGTTTATTTCCGGGTTGTAGTGAGGGTTGCCTGTTCTGTGCTGTGTCCCCATCTGGTTGTCCCTTGCTAAAGTTAGGCATCCAAAGCTTAATGGATAGCAAGGAGATTCTATTCAAGAAGTCTGCTGTTCGGTTGGTTCCAGTGGAAGAAGTTTCTGTGGTGACTATCTTCAATAATCCGATCCCGGCTCTCCCGAAGAAGCCCGTCCAAATCATGACCGTTGCGCCTGTTATTATCACTGTTCCAGGGCCCCTGCCCTATGTATCTGACAAAGCTGTCCCCTGGCATTATGGGGCAGATGTATATGTAAACGGGATTAAACAAGAGTTCAACGCTGCCGCCAGCATTTGTGACATTACTGGCCCAGCCAAGGTTACCCGCAGTGGCAGGCTCTTCTCGCCTGACATTGCACCGCCTGCTGCCCGAAGACCGCTTCTCATAACCCCCGCAAGTGTACCTATTCCTGCTGCTGATCCAATTGTTTCTCCTGCTGCCGAGTCATCCAATGCTCGGGGCAAAGGAGTTGAAGTTGAGCCTGCCCAGATGGAGGCACCCGTACCCATAGCTGCTGAGGCCTCCCCACAAGAGATGGAGGAGATTCTGAAGATTATAAAGAAGAGCGATTTTAATGTTGTGGAACAGCTGGGGCATACGCCCTCCAAGATCTCCATGCTCTCTTTATTGCTGTGCTCCGAGGCCCATGCTAAGGCCCTAATCTCATTCCTCAAGACGACCCATGTGCCACATGAAACCTCTGCAGTCCAGTTCACTGATTGCGTGGCAAGTCTAACGGCAGACAATGGCTTGGGTTTCTCAGACGCTGACTTGACCGCAAAGGGAAGAGACCATAATGATGCTCTGCATGTCTCTATTGAATGCAGGGGCACCACCTTGGCACATGTGTTGGTTGACACTGGTTCATCTTTGAATGTGTTACCCAAGAAGGCTTTGGACCGTTTAGATTGTGAAGGTCTAGAGTTGAAACCCAGCAACATCATCGTCAGGGCCTTTGATGGTTCAAAGAGGATGGTCCATGGAGAGGTTGACATTCCGATTCGTGTGGGCTCTCAGGTGTTCGACTCCACTTTTTATGTGATGGACATCCGTCCATCTTACTCTTGTCTACTGGGTCGACCTTGGATACATAAGGCTGGGGCAGTGACCTCTACCTTGCATCAAAAGCTGAAATACCCCGTCAGAGGGAAGATCGTCACTGTGCAGGGAGAGGAGGAATATATGGTGAGCCACCTGAACTCCTTCAGATACATTGAGATGGATGGGGAGTTTATTGAAACCCCCTTCCAGCATTTCGAGGAGGTGTTTCCAATTGCAGCAGAAACAGCAACAGAAGAAGGTGGTCCTTTGAAGATGGCTTCCCTGAAGGATGCCCGGGCTGTGGTTCAGAAGGGTGAATGTGCCGACTGGGGCAGACTTCCAGACTTTACTCAGAAGACTGATAAACTTGGGCTGGGTTTTACCACAGAAGATCAGAGAGCTATGAGGAAAGCGAAGATCGGAAGACCTCCGGTATTTATTAAAAGTTCAGGAGTGAATGCTGTTGGGGAAGACCATGAAGTGGACGAAGCTGAATTCAACAGCTGGATCTATCCGACGACCGAAGGCGGATTGAACAACTGGATTGCTAAGGATCATACTCCTGTTACCTTTGTGACGCAGTAATAAATTTCTTTGTTTCGTTATTTTGTAATAAACAATGATAAACTCTATGGCCCGGTGTCTTACCCGAGGCACCGTGGTTCTATTTGTGAGGGCATACAAACTGTCATTTCATATATCATGAATGAAAATCTTGGACGTTTTTCGCATTGCAAATATTATGTTCCTTTTCTGTCTTTCTTTTCCTTTACATATATTTCAAAACAGCTGTATTTACACACACACTCACTCATACAGGTTTCAATCCACTCTGGATCTCACTGATAACAACTCTGCTACTGCCAATTATGACTTCGAAAATCCGATCAACTTAGCCGAAGACGAAGGTGAAGATGATTGCGAAGTGCCTGGCGAGCTTGCAAGACTGTTGCTTCAGGAAGAGAGGGCAATTCAACCCTATGAAGAGCCAGTGGAAACCATAAACCTGGGTATTGAGGCGGACAGAAAAGAGGTAAAGATTAGTGCCAACCTAGAGCTCAGCGTGAAGCAACGGTTAACCAAGATGTTACATGATTATATGGAGATCTTTGCCTGGTCCTACGAAGACATGCCCGGGTTGGATACCGATATTGTGGTCCATCACTTGCCAACTAAGGAAGACTGCCCTCCAGTTAAACAAAAGGTCCGTCGGATGCGTCCAGAGATGTCCGAGAAGATTAAAGCCGAGGTCATGAAACAGTTTGATGCTGGGTTCCTTGCAGTGACTTCTTACCCTCAGTGGGTTGCTAACGTGGTGTCGGTACCTAAGAAGGACGGTAAGGTCAGAATGTGCGTCGATTATAGGGATCTGAACAGGGCCAGCCCCAAGGATGACTTCCCCTTACCTCACATTGATGTCCTTGTTGATAATACAGCTCAGCACAAAGTGTTCTCTTTCATGGATGGCTTTTCAGGTTACAATCAGATTAAGATGGCACCTGAAGACATGGAAAAGACCACATTTGTTACCCAGTGGGGCACCTTCTGTTACAAGGTCATGCCATTCGGATTGAAGAACGTTGGGGCAACCTACCAACGTGCCATGGTTGCCTTATTTCATGACATGATCCATCATGAGATAGAAGTGTATGTGGACGACATGATCGCTAGGTCCCAGACTGAGGAAGAGCATCTAGATCATCTGCAGAAGTTGTTTGACCGGTTGAAACTATACAAGCTGAGATTGAACCCAAACAAGTGCACCTTCGGGGTAAGATCTGGGAAGTTGCTAGGCTTCGTGGTCAGTGATAAGGGAATTCAAGTGGACCCTGCCAAGGTCAAAGCTATTCAAGAGATGCCAGTTCCTAAGACAGAGAAGGAGGTCAGAGGCTTTTTAGGACGCCTGAATTACATTGCTCGCTTCATCTCACATCTGACTGCTACCTGTGAGCCAATCTTCAAGCTGCTGAAGAAAGATCAGGTAGTGCGTTGGAACGATGAATGTAAGGCTGCTTTTGACAGAATCAAAGAGTATCTCCAAGAACCACCTATCCTTATGCCACCGGTTGAAGGGAGACCTCTGATACTATACCTGACAGTGCTTGACAATTCAATGGGGTGTGTGCTGGGGCAGCATGACGAGTCTGGCCGAAAAGAGCATGCCATTTATTACCTTAGCAAAGAGTTTACTGACTGTGAGACTCGATACTCACTGCTTGAGAAAACTTGCTGCGCTTTGGTATGGGCTGCTCGCCGGCTGAGACAGTATATGCTGACTCACACTACCTTGTTGATCTCAAAGATGGATCCTATAAAGTACATATTCGAAAAGCCTGCTCTGTCTGGGAGAATTGCAAGATGGCAAATGATCTTGACGGAATACGACATTCAATACACAACCCAGAAAGCCATCAAGGGAAGTGTGTTGGCAGACCACTTAGCACATCAAGCTGTAGATGACTATCAATCAATGAACTTCGAATTTCCGGATGAAAGCATTATGATAGTGACTGATTGTGAAGTACCTGGACCGGATGAAGGACCTGAACCAGGATCCCGATGGTCTATGCACTTTGACGGAGCCTCCAATGCTTTGGGAAATGGTATCGGCGCCATAATCATATCTCCACAAGGTACTCATACTCCACTCACTGCCCGGCTGTGTTTCAACTGTACCAACAACATGGCAGAGTATGAGGCGTGCATCATGGGTCTTCAAGCGGCGATTGACCTAAGGATCAAGTTTCTGAGTGTCTTCGGAGATTCCGCTCTTGTGATCAATCAGATCAAGGGAGAGTGGGATACGAAACATCCAAACCTGATTCCTTACAGAGAATGTGTATTGACCCTGATTCCCCACTTCACAGAGATAACCTTTGAGCACTTTCCAAGAGAAGAGAATCAGCTGGCGGACGCGTTAGCTACAATGTCTTCAATGTTCAAGGTCAAATGGGATAATGAGGCTCCCCGGATCATCATCTGGAAATTGGACGAACCGGCATACTGTTGTGATCTTGAAACTGAATTGGTGACTGAGAAGCCTTGGTACCATGAGGTGAAGAGATATCTGGAAACTCAGGAATACCCTGAAGGTGCATCTGTCAACGATAAGAAATTCCTGAGAAGGTTCGCAGCAAAGTTCTTCCTCAGCAACGGCATCTTGTATAAGCGAAACCATGATTCAACCTTACTGCGTTGTGTGGATAAGACTGAAGCAGAAAGGATCATGGAAGAGCTACATGAAGGGACCTTTGGTACACATTCCAGTGGACACACCATGGCTAAGAAAATCCTACGGGCAGGATATTACTGGTCCACAATGGAAGCTGACTGCTACCAACACTCCAGGACATGCCACAAGTGCCAGATCTATGCAGACAAGGTGCATGTTCCTCCGGTTCCCCTGAATGTTCTGACTGCGCCTTGGCCGTTTGCAATGTGGGGCATAGACATGATCGGCGAGATAAAACCTACGGCATCTAATGGGCATCGCTTCATCCTAGTGGCGATTGACTATTTTACGAAGTGGGTTGAGGCAGCATCCTATGCTACGGTAACCAAGACTGTTGTGGCACGGTTCATTCGGCACAACCTGATCTGTCGGTATGGCGTCCCTGAGCGAATTATTACAAACAACGGTACCAATCTGAACAATAAGATGATCGCTGATCTCTGCGAACAGTTCAAGATACAGCACCACAATTCTTCTCCTTACAGACCGAAGATGAATGGGGCTGTAGAAGCGGCTAATAAGAACATCAAGAAAATCGTGCAGAAGATGACAGTGACTTATAAAGATTGGCACGAGATGTTACCGTTCGCTCTACATGGGTACCGTACTTCAGCCAGGACGTCAACCGGGGCAACTCCTTTCTCTCTGGTTTATGGCATGGAGGCAGTCTTGCCGATCGAAGTGCAAATACCCTCTCTCCGGATAATGAAGGATGCAAATCTGAACGAAGATGATTGGATCCAGACACGACTTGATCAACTCAACCTCATTGATGAAAAGAGACTTGCTGCTATCTGCCATGGTCAGACGTATCAGAAACGGATGATCAGGGCATTTAACAAAAAGGTCAGACCACAAGAATATCAAGTTGGGGATCTGGTAATCAAACGAATCATCCTTCCTCAGAGTGATCCAAGGGGCAAATGGACCCCTACGTACGAAGGGCCATTTGTGGTTAAACATGTGTTCTCAGGAGGAGCAATGATATTAACCAACATGGATGGTGACGATCTTCCTCACCCCGCCAATGCAGACATAGTAAAAAGATACTACGCATGAAAAAAGACCCGCTAGGCTGACATGCCTAGGCAAAAATTAGGGCTTCCCGTCGAACCAAAAGGGTTCGAGCAAAATGAAGGGATGAAATGAAAATATCTGTACACCCGGCAAGTCGAAAACCTGAAAGGGCGGCTTGGGCAAAAATGGGTATCCCGGTGGACTGAAAACCCGAAAGGGCAGTCCAGGCAAAAATTAGGGATAAAGCGTAATACTATGTCTCATTGGATCACTTTGCATCCAGAATCCGGTATCTACATCAAGCTTAGACGGCATCGATCAGTCAGCTTCATTCTTCGTTTAGGTCATCAAGTGATGAGACGCTCGGAGTTATAAAAGCAATAGCAGAGTTGAAACCCAGTGGGATCATTCATATTTCACACAGCTATTTTATTTCTTTTGTATAAAATCTGTATAAATTCTCTTGTTCAGCGGCGTACCTCTTACTAGGACGTCAGTCTCTTGTACACAAAACGCCTATTTACAGGCCATTCAAAATCAATACAAATATACTTTTCAGTTAAACGTGCCAAGTGCTTTTCCTTTTTCTGTTTTATGTTGCGAAGAACGTCCAAGGTTCAATTTGTGATATATGCATTGACAATAATTTGCTAACTCATAAATATTTGCATACGAAACAAAGGGATTAATTACAGGTGACACTAGAAACAGGGGCAATAAAGAGTTGTCTGAGCAGTCTAATTGTTCTATCCTCCAAAGTACCAAGGTAGGTTCAGCTAAAGAACACGACCAAGTACATATTAAATCCCCCAGAGAGTGGTTCAGCAAAACAGTACATTCCTCTCCAAGCAAAATTATCAAATCTCAAGGAAGTTGGGTATCCTCCCGTAAGATCTCAATACTTCCCCAGCAGCAATATATATATTCTTAACAAGCATCCCCGACAGTCTTGGTCTAAAGATTGTTCCCCGGCGGTATATCAGCATTCAAAGGAATCCCTTCCCCGACATAGTTCAAACCTCCCCAGGAGAGTCCAATCCAGTTCCCCAGGAAAGTTGGAATTCATCTCCCCAAACAGTAAGCTTATCCCCAGTAGATTCTGGAAGCTTATCCCCTCGCGGAACACGAACACGTCGTCCGGCTTGATTTAAAGAGTTATTTCCTTAACAGGATATAACTGGGTTATCCTCAGCCAAAAGCCACGGAAAGAGCGTCGTCAACGAAGTCTTCCCATCCCCAGCAAACTATTATCAATACTCAGCAAGGCATCTCTATCCCCACAGAGTATTGCTTCCCAGCATGGTCGCTAGAGTATCTGTTCTCCCCGCAGAATCCTCCATTTGCCAAGTTTATTCCGCAACGGAGTCATCTTCTCCTACCGGTATTCTTGCAGTTATCATCCCCAGCGGAAGCAAAATCTATTCCTCAACATCAGCCCAGGATACGACTTCCCGGCACCCGTCAAGGATTCACTTTCCTAGACAAAAACATACATAAAACATCACATACACCATTATAGCATGCATAGACGCATCATATCATACGAATCTCATTTATGTTGAGAACATCATCGCTTGATCCATATCATGCATTGCATATGACTGACTTTTACCTTTCAGGAAAGATGCAGTTTAAATTCTCAATCACATTTCAAGACTCTGTCTGGTTCAGTTAAGTCGACTCCAAGATTTTCCTGATGCTTATCCAGTCAAAGGCCTTCTCTGGTTCAGTCAGATCGACCCTAAGATCTCCCTGATGCTTATCCAGTTGAAGATATTCCAAGACCTTGTCCGGTTCAGTTAAATCGACCCTAAGATTTTCCTGATGCTTATCCAGTCAAAGGCCTTCTCTGGTTCAGTCAGATCGACCCTAAGATCTCCCTGATGCTTATCCAGTTGAAGATATTCCAAGACCTTGTCCGGTTCAGTTAAATCGACCCTAAGATTTTCCTGATGCTTATCCAGTCAAAGGCCTTCTCTGGTTCAGTCAGATCGACCCTAAGATCTCCCTGATGCTTATCCAGTTGAAGATATTCCAAGACCTTGTCCGGTTCAGTTAAATCGACCCTAAGATTTTCCTGATGCTTATCCAGTCAAAGGCCTTCTCTGGTTCAGTCAGATCGACCCTAAGATCTCCCTGATGCTTATCCAGTTGAAGATATTCCAAGACCTTGTCCGGTTCAGTTAAATCGACCCTAAGATTTTTCTGATGCTTATCCAGTCAAAGGCCTTCTCTGGTTCAGTCAGATCGACCCTAAGATCTCCCTGATGCTTATCCAGTTGAAGATATTTCAAGACCTTGTCCGGTTCAGTTAAATCGACCCTAAGATTTTCCTGATGCTTATCCAGTCAAAGGCCTCCTCTGGTTCAGTCAGATCGGCCCTAAGATCTCCCTGATTCTTATCCCAGTAGAAGACACCCAAGATTTTCTCCACGAGCGTTGTTGAAGTTAAAATCAACCAAGGTTCTCTTACCATTCAGGCTAAGACAGTAACCATCCCTGGTTCATTCATCACCGTTTGAAGCTCCAGACTCAGCTCCTGTAACCAGTCAGGACGCATCTATACCAAGCATCTGAAAATCAGCTCCTGCAACGTGTCAGGTACTCATTTTTTCTTTTGCAGGTACGCAGGTTCTCACTAAGGAATCTCCTACGCGATCAACATCCAGATGGCATCTATAAGCCCATCATCCTATCCAGCAATCTCCAAATGGCATCTATAAGACCATTCCCCCATCACACTGCTAACATGTGAGCGCAAATTTCTAGGCACTCTAGTGTCCAATCATCTTCTACCCTCGGATTACGAAAGGCACGTCAGCCAATCTGCATCCTCAGGTCTAAGAAGATTGAACAGGGGCAACTGTTGTACCCCAAAATTTGCCCTCCCATATTCTCCAAGAAATTGCCAAGTCAAGCTGCAAAATTCCCCAAGGGTTGCACAATGCAAAGGTCCCCTATACAGTCAAAACTAGGGTTTGTGTTCTGATCAAGAAATTGAAGGTTTCAAAGGCCCAATCAAGTCCCATATTCCTACAAATATGGTCAAGTATCCTCATATCAAGTTTCAAGGCATTCAGCTCAAAATTGCACAGTCAAAAAACCTAATTGCACTACAGTCAACTGTAGGGGCAAAATGGTCATTTGACAGTCAAAAGTTCAAATTTTTGGTCAACATATCATTTTGAAGCCACAAACATCATTTGATCAATGCTTGATCATGATTCTCAAAATTTGGCTCAGAAATCATCAAAGATGCAAAAGTTTCCTTATTTGGACAGCTGAAAAAGTCAACTGAAATTGACCAGGGCATAACTTTCACATGGATTATCAGAAAAATTCCATCCAAAGCTCATTTTTAAGAGAAAGACATTTCCTACAACTCATCTTCATACTTAAAGTCCAAGAAATGCTCTCACAAAAAGTTATCAATTTCAACATTATAGGTCATTTTCAAAAGTCAACAAAAAGGGACTTTAAGTCAAAGGCCATAACTTGAGATTGGTAAATCAAAAGGACATGGGACCAAAGACATTGGTTAGAGGACTCAAAGACCTTTCCAAAATGTCCAAGAACATGAGAAAATCTTAAAAATTGAGCAAGTTATGCCTTGTGGAAGTTGGGAAATTTTTGGATATTTTGAAAAGTCAACTTTGATCCAAATGACCTAAAATTGCTAATGGGCCCATTTTTCTTCCATGATTCATCATTCCAAGCATATGCACGACCACTTGGCCCAAAGGGAAGTATTTTCTCATTTTTTATTTATTTATTTGAATTATTATTTATATTAATTCATTTAAATCATTTAAATATATGAAAAATATCTAACTTGACCTAACAAATCTTTTTATACATGTTTTGCCATCAAGATTTCGTGCATAGGCTAATTAGGAAAGAATTGGACTGATTGGCATGATTGAGAACAAAAAACACTTGAAAAAAAGATTGAAAAAAGATCCTTAACAAATCAAATCTTCAATTCATGATTAGAAGAGATTTGATTGAGTTTTGTTAACCTAATGCCTTCACTACATATGCCTGATCATAAACCTAATCACAAGAGACACAAAGCTGCGCTAGAAGCTCCATAAAAAACTTGAAATTTTTGCCAAAAAGCTCAACACTGAAAAGCAGGTTCTAGGTTGATTCAAAACACGAGACCAATTGCAAAAGCTTCCTTGTGTTGCCCTGAAGCTAACTGAATCATTCCCCAAGTCCCATACTCAAGGAAACGCAAGATTGCCATTGAAATTGGTAGAGGAAATTTCAAAACTGTTTTCCATTATCCATGCATCTTTAACATATTTCGTTGATGTTTTTATATTCAGGGTGATGTTTACAAACTAACTGCATGGTTTAATTGAAATTTCATGCCCTATAGGAAAATTCGCCATTAGAGATACTTAGGGTTCCAAGGTTTTCAAATTGGGCGTTTTCAATTCCTATAAAATTAAGATGTAATAATGCCATGAATGAAATCTGCAGGTTGGAACGAACAGATTGAGACGCTCGCGCTCAATTTATGAGCCTTCAGGGCCTAGTCGCTATTATTGAATTAAGCTTGTTTTGAGGGGGTTCAAAACCCCCGTTAAATGTTTATTATTTTTCAGGAAGAATGAAACAATGGAGAAGACGATGCCATGTCAAGCGAGGATTGGCTCATTCAAAATTTCGCGCCAGAAATCCATTAATTGCCATATTTGCATTATATTTATTTTTTGTTGACTAATATACAAAGAAAGCCAATGGCCTGAGTGGTGGAGAGCGTGAGTGGTGATATTCAGGACCTGGGTTCGATCCCAGGTCCCCACACTTTCCATATATTTTTTTTCAAAGGATATTCAGGTGCAGGCATAATATTGTGGACCACCATACGTTCATCATATCAAGCCAGCCACGCGTCCCATGGAATCAGATCAAAGGCTCAGGATTAAGGGACAGCATGAGGTCCAGTCAACGTTGATGCACGCAAGCCATGAAAGTCAAAAAAGGCCTCAGAGCATTGGGCCTGAATTCCTAAAGCATACCTCACAATTGGGGCCTGAACCCCCCCCTGGTTTGCAATTTTTCATATTTTTCTTAATTATCATTTTATTTGCTTTATTGTTTTAATTTGATTAATTAATTTTTTTTTTACAAAATACAAAAACCTCATAAAAAAATCAGAAAAGATCAAAAATACAATAAGTATTTTCTTTTAATTATTTTCATAAATAAAATGCATGTAAAATTAATTAGTTTAAAATAGGTTTAATTTTAATTCCCTTCATAACCAAAAATCCAAAATATAGAATTAGGTTTAATGTTTTTATTCCTTTCTTTTAATTTTTTCTTTCTCATAATAATATTCATTTATTTATTTATTTTTATAATCAAATTTGCATGTAAATTAATTAGGGCTTAAATTAGGTTAAAGTTTCATGTTTTCTTAATAAATTAAAATAATTAGAATTAGGGTTTGCATCTCATTTAAATTTTAATTAATTCTTTCTTTTTTCTATTAAATCTTAAAATATATAAAAATACTAAAAAACAAAAAAAATAATTTCTTTTCTTAATTTTAATTCCTTATTAATTTTTAATTTTTGCAAAAGGGTCCAACGCCCTCGTTTCGATTTAATTTTGCATGTTTATTTTATTGCTTAAATAATTATGTACCTCTCCCAAAGCCTTGTAATTACTTCTCGTACTTTTAATTTCTTTATTCTTCTTGTCAAATCGGGTCCTGGTTTAATTTGGCGATGTGGACCCGCGCCTTTGTAATAGTTTAGAAACTTTATATTTCTCGCAATTTTTAACTGTTAAATAAATGCATGCAAGAATGAATGACAAAAATAAAAACAAAACGCTAGATCACCAATAACATGACAAAAGACAAAAATACTTGAAAACGACACACAAATCACACACCACCCCTAGGGTACGCCTCACTGTTGCCTTGCCTTCGAAAGGTGATCATCGAGTAGAGGATGTCTTAGTAAGTCCTCATGATCCGGGAACCTGGCATGAGGGTAGCTTCTAAGGTGTCTTCCCATTGCTCTGGTGATCACCATGTCCCGAACCTCGAATTGACCTGAACACCTCCAACGGTGGTGCTACCTACCTCTCAATGGTGGGATGGCACTACTTTAAAGGACATCTACACAGACGAATTCCTTAGGGTAGGTAGACGACTCGTGGATACTTGCTCTAATCTCAAAACAAAAAAACAAAAATCTTTTCACACCGACACTTTTCAAAAGCTTTCAAAGCAATTTTTCAAACACTCTGACACAAGAGTCGAACTGGAAATTTTCAAAGAAACTTTTAAAAACCCATAGTTGAAAAGCAAACAAACCAATTTTGAAAACACAAATGAGCAAGTATCTAAGAGCCCATGGATAAACATGGATAGAAAGGGTGCTAATACCTTCCCTTTCTATAATCTACCTCCCGAACCGAGAGCGATCTCTTTAAGGAATTTTTCTGTGCTTTTGTCCTTTCCATTTGGAGAAAATAAAAGACGGTGGCGACTCTTGCTTCCGCGACATTTCGCGAACCAGCGTTAAACAGTCAGTTCCAGATCCACCGATCACAGAACTGGCGACTCTGCTGGGGATACCATATAAAGTGAGGTGTACCTTAGGGCTAGGTCATAACTATGTTTTCAATTGTCTGCTTTGCTTGCTTTAAATTGTGGGTTGCTTGGGAGTTCTATAGATCCTAACCCGGATCTGGGGGATACCTTCTTAGAAAGTAGCAACAAGGCTGTGAGGGAACTGTGCGGGGTATACCGACATGGTTGAAACAGTCTGCTACGTTGATGTGGCACTTTGGTGTGTACCGGTAACCCTTGAGTTCAGTCAAGGAGAGTACGGGGCCTCCGCGTGGTGTCGTGAAGCATCAACAGACCTTAGGAACCTTAATTGAACTATCTTGGCCTCTTTAGGGTAGTGAGATAACTGACTTTGGTGCAGTCCGAGGTTGGTTGATACTCGATACTACACTCAATTGAGGGTTGCTTTCCTGGAATATTTCGGTCGCCAGTTCAGTGGCTAAATCGAAACGATGAACAATGAAAGCAATCCCGTGATATTGGGAACCTTAGAACCCGGTTACTTTGATTAGGACAGGTTGAACCCACCAACTTCAAGAGGGTACTACCCAGACCCCATGCTGGCCTTAAACCTTAAGGGCTTGTCTTGTGTGCCTTGTGTGCCTTACATGTTTGTCTTTGTAAATATCTGTGGTGTGTTTAATCATAGCATCATGACATCATCCAGCATCATATGCATTGACTAACCATTTCAGGGGTTCGAATTTTCATCTTTGTTCTTGTTTTGTAGGACATGGAAACTGTTTGTAGAAAGACAATTCAAATCAATCTTGTAAGGATCCCTCCTCAGCTTAAGGAGCTTATATCCAGGATTCCCGAGAGCTCTTCTTTCAGTGAGAGGCATGGAAGACTCATCAGCTTGGTCAACACTAACATTGAGGAAGATATGATAAAGGTCCTGTTCCAGTTCTTTGACCCTCTGCACCATTGCTTTACTTTCCTGGATTATCAACTGGTGCCTACATTGGAAGAGTTCTCCCGGCTTCTGAAGATCCCTATCCTTAGTCAACTACCCTACAACGGTACGGAAAAGGAACCCAAACTTGAAGAGATTGCTAAAGCACTACGCCTACAACCATCTAATATCAAGGGACATTGGGAAGTTAGAAGTGGTATCAAAGGGTTCTTAGCCAGGTTTTTGTTTGAGAAGGCCCAAGAATGTTGGAACTCCCTTGACCTACAAGCCTTTGAAGAAGTTGTGGCCCTCCTTGTCTATGGTTTGGTGTTGTTTCCTAACCCAGATCAGCTTATTGATATCAGTGCTGTCTAGATATTTATGTCCAGGAATCCCATACCTACATTGCTGGGGGACATCCTTCACTCATGTTACACTCGAACCATGAAAAAAAGAGGTGTCCTTATGTGTTGCACTCCTCTCCTGGGAAGGTGGTTTATTTCGCACCTCCCACAATCAGTCTTGAAGAATGAGCGGGGTTTGAGATGGTCACAACGGTTGATGACTCTTACACATGCAGATATACATTGGTGCCCTAGGTGTTGGCTCCTAAATTCGACACTCTTGTTTTATCAATGTCAACCATTAAAAGCTGAAAGATGCTTTCGACTGGTTAAGTCTATCGAAGTGCCTGTCGAAAGATGGCAAAGTACTTAGAAGATTTCTTCCAAGGAAGAAGGCTGATTGCCTTCGACGTCGAAGGAGTTTCTCGTCGAAGATGTCTCTTGACGAAAGTGTTCGATGGTTCAGAGTGGAGCAGTTTGAAATTCAAGCGTTTGGAGGGAAAACGGTTTCCAGCAGTTACCACGTGCAAACGTGCAAGGATCTGGAGCGTCGAGCATGGAGAACGTGCCAAGTGGATTGATCTCGAAGCAGTGTAACTGCCCGACGGTTACTTGGGATGTTTTAGTATAAATAGGAGTAGACATGTAGTTTCTCGCGTGTGTTCACAATTCTATACATAGTCACTCATATAGATTCGAGTACCCAGCGTGTGAGAAAGAATTGTTGAGAAATGTATGTGTGAAACACCAATTTTATCAATTAAAGTCATTTACTTTTCCAGAAATTTACTTGCTTTTCTCTTTACATTTCCTGTCGAACCTTTACTTTAAAGCCTTGTTTATTTTACCAAATCTTTCCTTCATGCAATTTACTTGAAACCTTTTTATTTAAAGCCTTATCCAACTTAATCAAACTTCAAAATCAACCTATGTCCTAGGATCAATCTGATCGATCCTGCGAGTAACCAAATAAGTAACCATTTGGAGGATCAGCGGTTGTTTACCAAAACCCAAGGTAAACAAATTGGCACACCTGGTGGGACTGTGTGTTGATTGTTGAAAATAATCTCATCTTTTCGAGTTGTATGTTATTGAGAAGTGGTAGAATATACACTAACGATAACAATACTGCCAGAAGAAGAGAAGAGATGGCGAATCCGCCAAACACTAACGAAATCCCACAAATGAGTGTGGGAGCAACAGTTAGTATGACCGTAAGTGAAGCGACAAACGTTGGTTCGACACCAGCAGTGTCAGTCACAACCACGGGGCCAATAACTTCGTTAACAGGCCCCAGAATACCTTTGGGAACTCCCCCACCAAGGGGAAATTTAGGCACAAGGCCTTTGGTTCCCCCAGGATTTATTCCATTCTATGGTATGCCAACTTCTGAAGTGGCAAGCCTGACGAATGCTGCGTCCACTTTTTCAGACCCTTTTGTGAGTGCCTCTTCGCCACTCCAAGGCTCTGGAGTAGGCATGGGGAATAGAAATAGGACCCAACTCTTAGGAGGAACGTCCCAAGTAGCCCATGGCCTTACAAATGCCTCGACAGCAGTCTTGAGGCAACAGATGGACGAAAGCAACCATGATATGGTGCAAATGTTGGCACAAACTTTGAGTACAGTGATAAATCCTCTAATACAAAACACTACTCAATCGAATCAGCAAGTTACAGCGCAAATGACGCGTTTGGCTGACTTCTTTGGAGTACCCCCACCTATTCGACAGCCCCAAAGGGCGCAAATAAGGGGAAATCAGGGGATATTTGTAGAGGAAGAAACCACCATTAACCAGGCTCAACAGCCTGTCGAAGAAAACCTTAGGGCACGATTGGAACAACCTGTCGAAGAGCCTAGGGTAATAGCCCCAGAGGTAAGGTTAGTTAACAGAAACCAAAATACTGACGAAGTGGTCCAGCATATCCAATACCAAAACATGGGTTTGGAAAACAATCTGGCAACCATGATTGAAAGGATCATGACTCAGAATGGGATGAACATGGGCTTTCGGAGGCCCAACTTTACATCTCCATTGTCAGAATATGTGTTACAAACAGACTTACCTCCTAGATGCAAAGTCCCCAAATTTACCAAGTTCTCAGGGGACACGACAGAATCTACTGTCGAGCATGTGGCGAGATACTTGATCGAAGCGGGAGACATTTCGAATAACGAAAACCTAAGGATCCCAAGTTCTTTAACCAAGAACGCTTTTACTTGGTTTACAACTCTCCCCCCCAATTCGATCCATCATTGGACCCAGTTGGAAAGATTGTTCCATGAACAATTCTACATGGGGCAAACCAAGATAAGCCTGAAAGAACTGGCCAGTGTGAAGAGACGTTTCACTGAACCTATAGACGAATATCTGAATAGGTTTAGGTTGCTCAAGGCGAGATGTTTTACACAAGTGCCAGAACATGAGTTGGTCGAAATAGCCGCAGGCGGTTTAGATTATTCCATTAGGAAGAAGCTAGACACCCAGTACCTAAGAGACATGGCCCAACTGGCCGATAGAGTTCGACAGGTCGAACGCCTCAAAGCTGAAAAAGCTAAGGCAACGAAAACTCACAAGAGAGAGAGAATAGCGTACGTTGAGATGGATGACGAGGATCTAGAATCCTTCGACGATACTTTAGCTGTCGAAGAAGGGGAAGTCGATTTAGCAGAACTCAAACAAGGGCCACCATACTCTTGTAAACTGTTAGTCCCCTCAAATGGGAAAAATCCCATTGGTCCAGAAAGGACCAACGATAGGTTCCCAAAAAAGACTTATAGTTTTGACATCACAAAATGTGATGAGATATTCGACTTGCTAGTTAAAGATGGCCAAATGATAGTACCCCCTGGGGTAAAAGTGCCTCCTCTTGATCAAAGAAAGAAGAGAGGTTTTTGCAAATATCATAATTTTTTGGGCCATAAAACTTCTCAATGTTTTCTTTTCAGGAATCTTGTGCAAGACGCTATTGCGGAAGGGAGATTAAAGTTTGCAGACAAATCCCCCATGGCTATCGACTCCAATCCACTGAAGGCTGAAGCCCACTACGCTGAACCCTCTGAGGTGAACATGATAGAGGCAACCAGGATCCAGTCGAAGAAGCCAGGAATTACCATGGTCGAAGTCTCAAAGGACCACATCAACATGCCAATCTTTGGCAGTTTTTCTGGAAATTTATCCAGGAAGACAATTGAAGCTGTCCAGAAAGCGGTCGAAAACCCGAAGTCGGAGACTGCTGAAGCACAAAAAACTGGATCAAAGCCCAGTTCCAACTTGGCCACTGTTCAGGGCCAGACGGAGAATCTGGAGATACAAATGAAGCAGTTAACTCTTGCTAACAAAGATACAGTGAATATCAACATGGTTGAACTTTCTGACCCAAAAGCATCAGAAGAGGCCATAAGGCAAGAGCAGGCTAATAAGACGGCTTTCCCTCGGGAAAACGAGAACTTGGCAGATTTTTTACAAAGATGCCAGAAGAAGAAATCAGAGGTGATGTTGTGTCCAAGATGCAGTTCGATCTTTGATAAAAAAGCTGCTGAGCACATTCAAGGCGTGAGAGCAGCGAATAAGAGAAGGGAGAATGCTGACCTTCGACATGATCCCAGAAGGGGTTCTAATCAAGACAAGAGGCCATTGACTTTTAGGCCTCCAACAAATGTGCCAGTAGACACTTGGTACAAAACCTCTGGCCGGAAAAGGCCAAGTGAGGAGAAATGGCATTCTTTCGATGTGCCAAGAGGTTCCTCTTTGACTCAAAAGAAAGAGCCTCAAGTTGCTGCACCTAAGGTTACACAAGTGTCCAGCAACTACAAGGGTAAAAATCCTATGTCTCGATCTCAATGGAGGAGATATCAAAGGAGACGAAAAGCTGAAAGGGAGGCTGCCAACGAACCTAAGGCAGAAACTAGTTCGAATGTTCCTCAAAGGAAACAAAGGAAGCCTCTAGAGAGAGATCCAGTTACCAACAGGCTAGTTTGGCCTAACCAAAGTGAAGTCGAAGACGAAGATGATGCTGAGTCTGACGATACTTTGGATATAATGGTGAATATTGTTTCAGTGCTGCCCAGGGAATTCAATCGACAGGTAGAAGTCGAAGCAAGTGACTGGGAAGTGGAGCAAGAAATGGCCAAACATAGGCCAGTGTGCTATTTTGTCATGGACAATGGCACTACTGAGGAACAAAATGGCTTCTTCGAGCCACCTACAGAGGCGATGAAAAATCACCTCAAGCCTTTGTTCATAAGGGCTAAACTCGAAGAAACTACTGTGAATAAAATATTGGTCGACTGTGGGGCAACCATCAATATTATCCCTCACTCTATGCTAAGGAAAATTGGCAAAAGAGATGAGGACATTAAACCTCACAATATGGTCCTGTCGAACTATGAGGGCGGCATTGGGACCACAATAGGAGTGATCCAGCTAGATATCAAAGTTGGGTCTATCCTTCGACCAACGATGTTCATGGTCATATCGGCCAAACCTAACTACAATCTTTTGTTAGGCCGTGAATGGATTCATGGTGTTGGCGCTGTACCTTCATCGATGCACCAAAGACTGCTGCTATGGCGTCCAGATGGGATGGTCGAAAACATAGAGGCAGATCAAAGCTACTACCTTGGCGAAGTGAATCACTTGGGTGTGGCAGATTTCGACAAAAACTTGGCTCACATAGGGCCATGTCCAACACCTGACTTCGACATGGCGCCAGCGCCAAACACTTTTTGTTCCCTATACCTGCATCCTGAGCATGGTTTCCAATGGGACAGAGAAGACTTGTCCCACATAGACTTCAGTGGGTTAACTGATATCCAACCAACTGGTTGGGGAAGTGAATTCAGTGATAATGACTGAGTCACTATCTTTGAAGCGAATTTCGGCTTATGTAGCCGAAACCAAGATGATAACGGCTCTCGAAGCCGAAGTAAAGTACATGGCCACACAGGCCAATGATCAACAATTATCTGCTGTTGGCCCAGGAAAGGATTTCGATCCAAAACCCCCTGATATCATGCCAAAAGAAATGCAGGAACAGAGGCTCGACGCCATCTATAACGATGAGCCTTTGGGCTTCGAAAAGGATCCCTTGGCGAACAACATTAAAATGTTAGCACAAGACCCTTTAGAAGAAATCAACTTAGGCGAAGGATCAGAGAAAAGGCCAACTTACATCAGCGCCAAAATCGATCCAGAACTTAGGTTGGAAGTAATCCAATTGCTGAAAGAGTTTAAAGACTGTTTTGCATGGGATTATGACGAAATGCCTGGTCTCGACAGAGGATTGGTAGAACTTCAGTTGCCAATCAAACCTGGGAAGAAGCCAATCAAGCAAAATCCAAGGCGCTTCGCTCCAGAAATACTGTCGAAGATCAAAACGGAGGTCGAAAGACTTCTGAAATGCAAATTCATCCGTGTTACAAGGTATGTCGAATGGATTGCAAATATTGTGCCAGTAATTAAGAAAAATGGCACATTAAGGGTGTGCATAGATTTCAGAGATTTGAATGCTGCCACCCCCAAAGATGAATATCCTATGCCTGTGGCGGAAATGCTAGTCGATTCTGCCGCTGGTTATGAATACCTGAGTATGCTCGATGGTTATTCAGGATATAATCAAATATTCATTGCTGAAGAGGATCTGTCGAAAACAGCTTTTCGATGCCCTGGGGCCTTAGGCACTTACGAATGGGTAGTGATGCCTTTTGGCCTGAAGAACGCTGGGGCAACGTACCAGCGAGCAATGAATACTATCTTCCATGATTTTATTAACACTTTTATGCAAGTATATATTGATGATATTGTTATAAAATCTGTTTCCAGGAAGAACCATATTGACCACCTTCGACAATCATTCGAAAGAATGAGAGAACATGGTCTGAAGATGAACCCTTTGAAGTGTGCGTTCTGTGTGAAAGCTGGAGATTTCTTGGGCTTCGTTGTCCACAAGAAAGGAATCGAAATCAACCAGAACAAGACGAAGGCAATTCTGGAAGCGAAAGCGCCATCGAATAAGAAGGAATTGCAATCTCTCTTAGGCAAGATAAATTTCTTAAGGAGGTTTATATCTAATCTAAGTGGGAAAGCTCAGGCCTTTTCACCCTTACTTCGACTGAATAAAGAGGGGTTCGAATGGGGGCAGGAGCAACAAGAAGCCTTCGACAAAATCAAAGGGTACCTCACTAAGCCACCTATTTTGGTGCCTCCTTGTAGCAATAGGAGTATGAGATTGTACATAGCTGCATCTGACAAAACTCTGGGAAGTATGTTAGCCCAAGAGGATGAGAATGGAGTCGAAAGACCCATTTACTATCTCAGTCGAGTTTTGAATGATGCAGAAACTAGATATAGCGAAGTTGAAAAATTGTGTCTATGTCTGTATTTTTCTTGTACAAAACTCAAGCAATATATAAAACCAGTTGATGTTTATGTTTCGTCTCATTTTGATGTTTTCAAATATATGTTGTCGAAACCTATCTTGCATAGTCGAATTGGCAAATGGGCATTAGCATTAACTGAATACTCCTTGACCTTTATGCCTCTTAAGGCAGTAAAAGGACAAGTGGTTGCAGATTTCATAGTCGACCACTCAATTCAAGTTGAGGATATTAATTATGTGGAGATAGAGCCTTGGAAATTCTACTTCGATGGTTCCAGCCATAAAGATGGAACAGGGGTAGGAGTCCTGATTATTTCTCCAGATAAAATTCCAACAACATTCAAGTACAAAATATCAGGTTCTTGTTCGAACAATGAGGCTGAGTATGAAGCTCTAATTACTGGCCTTGAGATATTGTTGGAATTGGGGGCAACTCGAGTCGAAATAATGGGAGACTCAGAGTTAGTCATTAAGCAAGTCACAAAGGAATATAAATGCATAAGAGAAAATCTCATTATGTACTTTGTGATAGCAAATCATTTGTTGAAAAAATTTGAAACGATCAATATTCGACACATACCCAGAGTCGAAAATCAAATAGCCAATGACTTGGCACAAATTGCATCTGGGTATAAGATTTCAAAAACGAGACTACAAAGAGCAATCGAAGTTCGAGAGAAGATAAAGGCAACTTGTCTATCACCATCAGACTTGGAATCGACGAGGCTAGGATATGCTGATCACAGTAACTTCGAGATTTCGTTCATTGATAATATGTCAGAGCAAGATTGGAGGAAACCCATTGTGGACTATCTTCAAAATCCAGGAGCTTCGACAGAACGAAAAACAAAATACAGGGCGTTGAGTTTTGTACTCATGGGTAATGAGTTATTCAAGAAGACGCCTGAAGGGGTGTTGCTGAAATGTTTAAGTGAAACTGAAGCATACATAGCCCTTTCGACGACGCATGCTGAGGCATGTGGGGCTCACCAAGCAGGCCATAAGATGAAATGGTTGTTCTTTCAACAAGGACTATATTGGCCCACTATGCTGAAAGATTGTGTTGAGTTCGCCAAGGGTTGTCAAGAGTGTCAAGTTCATACAGGCATTCAACATGTACCAGCAAGCGAACTTCACTCGATAGTGAAGCCTTGGCCCTTTAGAGGATGGGCGTTGGATCTCATTGGAGAGATTCGACCAGCATCATCAAAGAGTCAGAAATACATATTGGTAGGCATTGATTATTTTACTAAATGGATCGAAGCTGTCCCTTTAGTCAATGTGGACCAAGAAAATGTCATTGAATTTATTCAAAAGAACATTATCTTTAGATATGGAATCCCTGAGACAATAAAAACTGATCAAGGGTCAGTTTTCACTGGTCGAAAGATGCAGGAATTTGCTCAGGAAACAGGTTTCAAACTCCTAACATCCACGCCTTATTATGCACAGGCGAATGGTCAAGTCGAAGCAGCTAACAAAGTGGTGATTGGCTTGATAAAGAAACATGTTGGGAAGAAACCAAAGAATTGGCATAAGACGTTAGACCAGATTTTGTGGGCTTGTCGAACGTCCCCAAAAGAAGCCACTGGTACAACACCGTATAGGCTAACTTTTGGCCATGATGCAGTGTTACCAGCAGAAATTTGTCTTCAATCTGCAAGGGTTCAGAGGCATTATGATATTCCTTCTGAAGTTTATTGGAACATGATGTTAGATGAACTGGTGGATTTAGACGAAGAGAGATTACACGCTCTCGACCTACTCAGGCTTCAGAAGAAAAGAGTAGAAGACTCTTATAATAGAAAGGTAAAACCTAAGGTATTTTTGCCTGAAGAACTAGTTTGGAAGGTAATTCTTCCCATGGATCGAAGGGATCGAAGCATGGGGAAATGGTCACCCAAATGGGAAGGGCCCTTCAGAGTTATCCAAACTTTTTCTGGTGGAGCCTATGAAGTCGAAGAGTTAAGTGGAGACAAAAGGCTCTTGAGAGTAAATGGTAAATATTTGAAAAAATACAAACCTATACTTCAAGAGATAAAAATAAAATAATAAAAGAACAAGTCTAAATTAACCATAAAAATGCCAAAATGGAAATTTTATTAATTTCAGCCAAGATGGCAATTGTTGTCGAATAACGATTACAGAAGATGGTTACAAAAGAGAATCAATCAAAAGGTAAGAGAGTTCCTGAGTCGAAGATACTTGGCGTGCTGCAGCTCCAACCTCTTCTTGCACCAGGAGTTTTCCTGCACTAGTTTGGCAATTTGAGCGTCGAGGCTTTGGGCCCTCTCAGCGAATTCCAGGCCTTGTTTGATCTCAGTCTGGCTCTCAGTGTCTGAGATGGTCGAAAGAATTTCCTCCTTGAGTACAGTGTTGGCGTTTATCTTCGCCTCTATTTCTGCGATTTGTGCCCGGAAGGAAACATTCTCTCGATCAATGGCATCGACTCTTTCCTGTGCAGACGCTTTCTGTTTCGACAACTCAGCAATTCGAGAAGTCGAATCTGAGACAGCAGTCCACGCAGAGGAGCTTTTGCCATACAACACCTCAAGCTGACTGTTAAACCCTCTTTGGCGCCTGTAATCCGCTGAGACTTGATCAATCATAGAGTGTAACTCCATGATCAAGTCTGAGATTTCTGGGGCTACAGCTTCAAAGTCGACAGCATTCAAGACCTCCTTTAAGCATGATGGAGCAGTGGGGTCCCCCTCTAAAGTCTTCATCAAGTCCCTCTTGAAGAACTGGGCCTTAACCTTCGCCAAAGCATCATCAAGAGGAGAAGTTTCAGTAGACTTCCCCGACAGGGTAGGAATTTCCTGACTAGTGTCAGACGAACTCTTACTCTCGATGATGGCATTAAGGTAGCTAACAGGGTCAGTTTGTTTCAAGAGTTCCAAGTCCTCTTTTGACCTGTGCTTCGAGGAGGTAACCCTTGCAATAGTATTATCTTGGGTTAGAGGCTGTTGAATGCTAAGTGCCTCGACTGGTTGCTCTTCGACTCGGACTGAGGCGGTACCAGCGTCGACTTGTGGTTCTTCGTTAGCATCACCCTGGGGTCCTTCGCCAGCGTCATCTTGGTGTTCTTCGCTAGCGTCACCCTGGTGTCCTTCGCCAGTGCCACCTTGGTTCTCTTCGTCGGAAGCATTTTGATTTTCTTCGACATCATTGCCTTGGTCCCTTTCTTCATGATTCTCTTCTGACAAATCCACCACCTGAACCGTTTCTGGCTGTTGTTCCTCCACTGGCTGTTGTTCCTCCACCAGAGGTTCCTCTGTTGGTTTCTCTACCGTTTCAGCATTGGCCTCATTCTCAGTATGGGCTTCGTCATTGCCCAAGCCTTTGTCCTGAGGCCTGCTAAGTTCAGCAGATTCCAGCGTTTCTGAGGTCCTTGGTGGAGAACTTTCAGTAGTATCCTGAAAAAGGAAAGAAGACAAATCTTCAGATGTCGAAAGAGACACAATCGAATATGGGTATCTATGCCTAAATTATGAAAAGGTCTAAGAGATTACCTGTGGATTAACTTCAGCCCCAGGGCTGGAATTGTCACTTTCGACAGGCTTGTTAAGAAGAATGTTTAGTTCCTCCTCAGTTGGCTCCTCGATGATCACTGGAGGTGGCCTAGGCTTTCTCACAGCAACCTTTATTCTGACGGTTCGACCTTCAGGAGCAGGAGCAGGAACAGAAACATCCTTCGTTAACTTTCGCCTTTTTAAGGGGGCAGGAGGGGAATCACTTTCTTCATCACTCCCAGATTCGACCACCAGTCCTGGCCGTTTCTTGGGCGAAGGTGCCTAGAAAACCAATAGGAATTCGATTAGATAATTACATCGAAAATCAAAAATCGAAAGCCAGAAGAAAAATGAAGAAAATCTGGTTACCGATACAGGAGGCTTCCTCGAAGAGCCTTCCCCCTGTTGGTTGCTTATGGTCTTCGTCGGCGCTGTAGTCTTCGCCGGCGGTGGAGGTTTTGTTGAAGGGCCTCCTCCTTGTTGGCCTTCTGTAGCCTTTTTGGCTACAGGCTTTCGAACAACTGAAAGCAAAGAAAAAGTTAACAGGCTAGCAGTCGAAAAGAAAGACAAAAAGTAATGTGGGAACATGAACTTACATTTCTTTACTTTGTCCAACACAAGGACAAAAGACTTCTGCAGCTCATCCATGAAGTCCTTCTCGTCGAAGAAGTACTCAGCATAATAGCTTCTCCACCACTCCTCGAAGGATGGTGAGCAAAGGAAATTAAGCTGGTAGTCAAACAACGAGAGGATTGTTCGACCAGCATATCTTCCGATATGCTTGATGGCAGCTTCTTCTGTATAATCATTGCAGAAGTACAACATTGACTTCTCTCTTTGAAAAATCGGAGAAGGTAGGGTTTGGATAATACCAAACTGGCGAGATACCAGATTTGGTTGGTAGGCAAGCAGACTCAAATGAGTCTTAGAACTCTTAAATCGAAGAGGCATGATCCTCGGTGTAAGGAACGCCTCCCACAGTATTGTGTGTTCATCAACATTGGGACCACTCGACTCCTTTGGATGTGGCCTTGTGAACCATGCTGGCCCCACCCGCCGTTGAGCAAATGGAGCCATAGTTGAAACAAACTCCTTCCTTCGAGCAAACATTAGAACGAAGTTAGTGAAGGTTTGTTGAAACTCCAGCCCATCGTCCGTAGGTGTCAGCAGAGCCAGCCTGATTCCTTCGATGCGTCTATTCGCTATCGCTGGAGCCTGTTCATTTATCTGAACCCTATTGGGCAAGAAAGATTCGAAAGTGGCGTTGAGCCACAGTTGGAGTAGCCAAAAAGGCCCAGCGAGTAGCAAACTGGCCCTATCCTCGATATGTTTCAGAAGAGTTTCCCCATTGCTGATCGAATCGTAGAGGCTAGCCAGAATCAGTTCTGCCAAACAGATGTTTTGGCGGTGATGCAGTTGGGTAGCAAGAGTGACCATCTTTTTGGTCACTTGTAGAGACTTCGAGCAAAACACAAAGCGAGTCAGCCATAAGGCTAGAAACGCTATGTGTTCGACATCCGACACAGCATCTGTCGACCTGTCATGAAAATGGTTGCTGAAAGTGGTGTATGTTGGTTTGGTCTCAGAGAAGCCAATTTGGTCCTCCGACATCTCCTCCGGATCGAAGTAATCCCCGGTGGGTCGAAGGCCAGTAATAGCGGCCACATCGAAGAGTGTGGGGGTTAGCATCCCACATGGAAGATGAAAAGTAAAATGGGAGTAGTCCCAGAACAACAGTGAAGCTATCAGCATCTCCGGGGAGTAGTTCAAACCCGTCTTCGACAGCATCACTAGGTCGAAGATTCCCATATCCTTCCAGATCGAAGTTTGGTGCTTCTCCAACTTTGTTAGCCAAGCAACATAATCGGAGGTAAGATTAGGGCAAGACCTGAAGACCCTAACACCTCTGTTGAAGAAGCGGAGGTCGATTTTTTCACGTGTAGGGTCTTCATTGTCTTCTGCGTCTTTCTTGGCGCATGCTACTGGCTTGAGTTTCTCGACTATTGGGAAATAGCTCTTGATCTTCAGAGCTTCAGAGATGCTTGGATTCATGGGGCCAGACATTGCAAAGATCTGGTTGGAGTATCCAACCGGGATCATCAAGTGGCGTGAGTAGGCGCCGCGAACGGCGATGTCAGAAGGTTCAGGAACCCTTCGTTTGCCTGTAGAGTTTACTACTGGGGCAGTGACGAAAACTTTGGGTTTAACATGTTTAGTTGGTGCGTTAGCACTGGGGGCAACAGAAGCAGATGCCATCGTTTGAAATGAGGTTGAAGATGAAGTGAAAGAGGAAGAGTTTTCTGCGAAGATAACAAGCTTGTATGGAAACAAGGAAGTTTGAAGGCTAGTTGGCGTAAAAAGTCCCACAATGGGATATTCACTGCTATTTATAGTAGTGGGAAAAATCCCCAATAACGAGGACATTAAATGCCATTTAATGCTGCAGGAGTTAGTGGGACGCGTGGCAGCCCCTTGTTGTTTTGGCCGTTTCTGCAGAAGTAGAGAGACGCAGCGTGCGTCCTCGTTTTTGAGAATTGTCATAATGACAAATTCTGAAATGACGTTTGGTACTGCACGCCGTACTGAAAGTGACGTCCTAGGATCAAATCAATGATGGTTTCTTGGGATTGCCAATAGTTGGTAAAAAGCAACAAAAAGTGCACAAGTTAACTTGTGACTAAGCGTGGAAAGACAGGTGTCGAATGGCGTTTCAAAGAATGCCTTTTTTCTGTCAGAGTCGAAATAAGGCATTCTTGGGGGGCAATTTGTTGGCTCCTAAATTCGACACTCTTGTTTTATCAATGTCAACCATTAAAAGCTGAAAGATGCTTTCGACTGGTTAAGTCTATCAAAGTGCCTGTCGAAAGATGGCAAAGTACTTAGAAGATTTCTTCCAAGGAAGAAGGCTGATTGCCTTCGACGTCGAAGGAGTTTCTCGTCAAAGATGTCTCTTGACGAAAGTGTTCGATGGTTCAGAGTGGAGCAGTTTGAAATTCAAGCGTTTGGAGGGAAAACGGTTTCCAGCAGTTACCACGTGCAAACGTGCAAGGATCTGGAGCGTCGAGCATGGAGAACGTGCCAAGTGGATTGATCTCGAAGCAGTGTAACTGCCCGACGGTTACTTGGGATGTTTTAGTATAAATAGGAGTAGACATGTAGTTTCTCGCGTGTGTTCACAATTCTATACATAGTCACTCATATAGATTCGAGTACCCAGCGTGTGAGAAAGAATTGTTGAGAAATGTATGTGTGAAACACCAATTTTATCAATTAAAGTCATTTACTTTTCCAGAAATTTACTTGCTTTTCTCTTTACATTTCCTGTCGAACCTTTACTTTAAAGCCTTGTTTATTTTACCAAATCTTTCCTTCATGCAATTTACTTGAAACCTTTTTATTTAAAGCCTTATCCAACTTAATCAAACTTCAAAATCAACCTATGTCCTAGGATCAATCTGATTGATCCTGCGAGTAACCAAATAAGTAACCATTTGGAGGATCAGCGGTTGTTTACCAAAACCCAAGGTAAACACTAGGTACAGAGAAGATGTCACTATCATCGACCGTTGCGGGGAATACCCCAATGTTCCTTTACTGGGAATCAGAGGAGGTATTACTTATAGCCCATGCCTGGCTTGGAGACAGTTTGGTTATGCTCGGAGAGATGGTCCTCATGACATGTTAATTCCTGACATAGTTTTTGACTTCGACAGCGATACTCAAGGACTTCGCCAGAGATTTATCAGAGCTTGGAGGATGCCCAGTAGGATAGACAGCAAGACACTGGGGCACATGAATTCCATCCCGTTGGAACCTTATCTCAAGTGGGTACGCGCCCGCTCCCAGAAGTTAGTGATGCCTTATCCTCACATGCTCCCAGTAATCAAAGAACCAGTCTTGGAAGGAGAAGTATCCCATACTATTCAGCACCCTGACATGCCCACATCCTGGGAAGAGATGCAGAAGAGCTGGATCCAGCTTAAGGAGGAAAGGAATTCTATTGAGACTAGTCTACATGCCAGTGAAAAGAAAGTCTTGGAGCTCACTCGCCTGTTGCATGAGGAGAGGAATCTCAACACCTACATAGCTCCGAAGAGGATGCGCAGTGTATTTTGGGATTGATTTGATTTTTGTACTTTTGCCCATGAGGCCTTGATGTATTAAACAATGATTTCCTTAATGATAACGTGTGTTCCTTTTTGTCTACAACAAATTTGAACTTTCGAACCCTTGAATGCATTGCATACGCATTTCATACATCATGTGCATAGCAGGTTTTTCCTCTTTTCAGGTTGCTTACAGTTCTTCGCTGTTTATTTCAGCATCATGAATACCGACTCTGCATCAACTGAGACTTCCATCAAGGCTCTTCAGGCGCAGAATGCGCAATTTCAGGAATTAATCAAGGGTCTGGCTCAAGGCCAAGAAGAACTGAAGGCTATGCTCCTGAAGAAGGAGAAGAAGAAGAAGAGAAGAACTGTTCTATTCAACTCGGGCCGAAGGTTTAACAATACTCTGCAACAGGAAGAGGCTGGTTCTTCTGTTGACAAGAATTCTCCTCAGGCAGAAGCAAGGGTTCCTAGTCCGGTAGTCTCCGACAACGAGACAGATTTTGATGAAGAGCAGTACCCTCCTGCAGACGACAGATATAAACAACTGGAGGACAGATTGAAGGCTATGGAGGTTCAACAGGTACCAGGGATGGATTTCGGAGATCTGGGTTTGTCAACTGGTGTGATCATCCCTCACAAGTTCAAAGCACCATCCTTCTCTAAGTATGACGGGGCGTCTTGTCCCAAGCTGCATCTAAGGTCCTATGTTCGGAAAATTCACCCGTACTCTGCGGATAAGAATTTATGGATCCACTTCTTCCAGGAGAGTCTTTCAGGGACTCATCTCGAATGGTTCTATCAGCTGGATGGGACCAAGGTTCGTAACTGGGAGGAGTTGGCTACTGCTTTCTACAAGCAGTATCAATATAATGCCGACCTTGCCCCCACACGTACCCAACTCCAGGGTATGTCGTTAGGTGCAAGTGAAGGTTTTAAGGAGTACGCTCAGAAGTGGAGAGACCTGGCTGGCAGGGTGCAGCCACCGTTGACTGATCGGGAGTTGGTAGACATGTTCTTAGGGACCCTATCTGGGCCATTTTTCAACCATCTCATTGGGAATTCTTCTGCTGGGTTCACTGATCTAATCCTGACTGGAGAGAGGATTGAAGCTGGGTTAAAGTCTGGGAAAATTCCGAAGGGGGCATCATCCAGTTCTGAGAAGAAACCCTTCAAGAAGGAGTCTAGTGCCGTATATGGTTCCAGGAAATCAGAGAGACATGAGCACCGCCAATCTGTCAGTGCGGTAATGATTGCTAAGCCTGCTGCCGCTCCTCGGCCAAACAACCCTCAGAAGGTTGAAAGACCCCGGAGAGAATTCACCCGCTTAAGCATGACTTTGTCGCAGATCCTGCCACAGTTGCTTTCAACCAATTTAGTGACTGTCAGGGAGGCGCCGAAGTTCCCAAATACTGCATCTCCCAAGTACAACCCAAATGCTCGTTGTGCTTACCATTCAGATATCCCGGGGCACTCCACTGATGACTGTTGGGCGTTAAAAAATAAGGTGCAAGACCTTATCGACGCAAAGGAGATACAATTCGAAGCGCCTGCGAAGCCGAATGTAGTTACTGCCTCTATGCCTCAACATAGGGTAAATGCTGTTGATGAAGACGTTTATGCTGTTTCTGTGGATGATCTAGCCACTCCTCTAAAGATTGTCAAGAAGAACCTACTGCAGGCCGGTTTATTTCCGGGTTGTAGTGAGGGTTGCCTGTTCTGTGCTGTGTCCCCATCTGGTTGTCCCTTGCTAAAGTTAGGCATCCAAAGCTTAATCAATAGCAAGGAGATTCTATTCAAGAAGTCTGCTGTTCGGTTGGTTCCAGTGGAAGAAGTTTCTGTGGTGACTATCTTCAATAATCCGATCCCGGCTCTCCCAAAGAAGCCCGTCCAAATCATGACCGTTGCGCCTGTTATTATCACTGTTCCAGGGCCCCTGCCCTATGTATCTGACAAAGCTGTCCCCTGGCATTATGGGGCAGATGTATATGTAAACGGGATTAAACAAGAGTTCAACGCTGCCGCCAGCATTTGTGACATTACTGGCCCAGCCAAGGTTACCCGCAGTGGCAGGCTCTTCTCGCCTGACATTGCACCGCCTGCTGCCCGAAGACCGCTTCTCATAACCCCCGCAAGTGTACCTATTCCTGCTGCTGATCCAATTGTTTCTCCTGCTGCCGAGTCATCCAATGCTCGGGGCAAAGGAGTTGAAGTTGAGCCTGCCCAGATGGAGGCACCCGTACCCATAGCTGCTGAGGCCTCCCCACAAGAGATGGAGGAGATTCTGAAGATTATAAAGAAGAGCGATTTTAATGTTGTGGAACAGCTGGGGCATACGCCCTCCAAGATCTCCATGCTCTCTTTATTGCTGTGCTCCGAGGCCCATGCTAAGGCCCTAATCTCATTCCTCAAGACGGCCCATGTGCCACATGAAACCTCTGCAGTCCAGTTCACTGATTGCGTGGCAAGTCTAATTGCAGACAATGGCTTGGGTTTCTCAGACGCTGACTTGACCGTAAAGGGAAGAGACCATAATGATGCTCTGCATGTCTCTATTGAATGCAGGGGCACCACCTTGGCACATGTGTTGGTTGACACTGGTTCATCTTTGAATGTGTTACCCAAGAAGGCTTTGGACCGTTTAGATTGTGAAGGTCTGGAGTTGAAACCCAGCAACATCATCGTCAGGGCCTTTGATGGTTCAAAGAGGATGGTCCATGGAGAGGTTGACATTCCGATTCGTGTGGGCTCTCAGGTGTTCGACTCCACTTTTTATGTGATGGACATCCGTCCATCTTACTCTTGTCTACTGGGTCGACCTTGGATACATAAGGCTGGGGCAGTGACCTCTACCTTGCATCAAAAGCTGAAATACCCCGTCAGAGGGAAGATCGTCACTGTGCAGGGAGAGGAGGAATATATGGTGAGCCACCTGAACTCCTTCAGATACATTGAGATGGATGGGGAGTTTATTGAAACCCCCTTCCAGCATTTCGAGGAGGTGTTTCCAATTGCAGCAGAAACAGCAACAGAAGAAGGTGGTCCTTTGAAGATGGCTTCCCTGAAGGATGCCCGGGCTGTGGTTCAGAAGGGTGAATGTGCCGACTGGGGCAGACTTCCAGACTTTACTCAGAAGACTGATAAACTTGGGCTGGGTTTTACCACAGAAGATCAGAGAGCTATGAGGAAAGCGAAGATCGGAAGACCTCCGGTATTTATTAAAAGTTCAGGAGTGAATGTTGTTGGGGAAGACCATGAAGTGGATGAAGCTGAATTCAACAGCTGGATCTATCCGACGACCGACGGCGGATTGAACAACTGGATTGCTAAGGATCATACTCCTGTTACCTTTGTGACGCAGTAATAAATTTCTTTGTTTCGTTATTTTGTAATAAACAATGATAAACTCTATGGCCCGGTGTCTTACCCGAGGCACCGTGGTTCTATTTGTGAGGGCATACAAACTGTCATTTCATATATCATGAATGAAAATCTTGGACGTTTTTCGCATTGCAAATATTGTGTTCCTTTTCTGTCTTTCTTTTCCTTTACATATATTTCAAAATAGCTGTATTTACACACACACTCACTCATACAGGTTTCAATCCACTCTGGATCTCACTGATAACAACTCTGCTACTGCCAATTATGACTTCGAAAATCCGATCAACTTAGCCGAAGACGAAGGTGAAGATGATTGCGAAGTGCCTGGCGAGCTTGCAAGACTGTTGCTTCAGGAAGAGAGGGCAATTCAACCCTATGAAGAGCCAGTGGAAACCATAAACCTGGGTACTGAGGCGGACAGAAAAGAGGTAAAGATTAGTGCCAACCTAGAGCTCAGCGTGAAGCAACGGTTAACCAAGATGTTACATGATTATATGGATATCTTTGCCTGGTCCTACGAAGACATGCCCGGGTTGGATACCGATATTGTGGTCCATCACTTGCCAACTAAGGAAGACTGCCCTCCAGTTAAACAAAAGGTCTGTCGGATGCGTCCAGAGATGTCCGAGAAGATTAAAGCCGAGGTCATGAAACAATTTGATGCTGGGTTTCTTGCAGTGACTTCTTACCCTCAGTGGGTTGCTAACGTGGTGCCGGTACCTAAGAAGGACGGTAAGGTCAGAATGTGCGTCGATTATAGGGATCTGAACAGGGCCAACCCCAAGGATGACTTCCCCTTACCTCACATTGATGTCCTTGTTGATAATACAGCTCAGCACAAAGTGTTCTCTTTCATGGATGGCTTTTCAGGTTACAATCAGATTAAGATGGCACCTGAAGACATGGAAAAGACCACATTTGTTACCCAGTGGGGCACCTTCTGTTACAAGGTCATGCCATTCGGATTGAAGAACGCTGGGGCAACCTACCAACGTGCCATGGTTGCCTTATTTCATGACATGATCCATCATGAGATAGAAGTGTATGTGGACGACATGATCGCTAGGTCCCAGACTGAGGAAGAGCATCTAGATCATCTGCAGAAGTTGTTTGACCGGTTGAAACTATACAAGCTGAGATTGAACCCAAACAAGTGCACCTTCGGGGTAAGATCTGGGAAGTTGCTAGGCTTCGTGGTCAGTGATAAGGGAATTCAAGTGGACCCTGCCAAGGTCAAAGCTATTCAAGAGATGCCAGTTCCTAAGACAGAGAAGGAGGTCAGAGGCTTTTTAGGACGCCTGAATTACATTGCTCGCTTCATCTCACATCTGACTGCTACCTGTGAGCCAATCTTCAAGCTGCTGAAGAAAGATCAGGTAGTGCGTTGGAACGATGAATGTCAGGCTGCTTTTGACAGAATCAAAGAGTATCTCCAAGAACCACCTATCCTTATGCCACCGGTTGAAGGGAGACCTCTGATACTATACCTGACAGTGCTTAACAATTCAATGGGGTGTGTGCTGGGGCAGCATGACGAGTCTGACCGAAAAGAGCATGCCATTTATTACCTTAGCAAAGAGTTTACCGACTGTGAGACCCGATACTCACTGCTTGAGAAAACTTGCTGCGCTTTGGTATGGGCTGCTCGCCGGCTGAGACAGTATATGCTGACTCACACTACCTTGTTGATCTCAAAGATGGATCCTATAAAGTACATATTCGAAAAGCCTGCTCTGTCTGGGAGAATTGCAAGATGGCAAATGATCTTGACGGAATACGACATTCAATACACAACCCAGAAAGCCATCAAGGGAAGTGTGTTGTCAGACCACTTAGCACATCAAGCTGTAGATGACTATCAATCAATGAACTTCGAATTTCCGGATGAAAGCATTATGATAGTGACTGATTGTGAAGTACCTGGACCGGATGAAGGACCTGAACCAGGATCCCGATGGTCTATGCACTTTGACGGAGCCTCCAATGCTTTGGGAAATGGTATCGGCACCATAATCATATCTCCACAAGGTACTCATACTCCACTCACTGCCCGGCTGTGTTTCAACTGTACCAACAACATGGCAGAGTATGAGGCGTGCATCATGGGTCTTCAAGCGGCGATTGACCTAAGGATCAAGTTTCTGAGTGTCTTCGGAGATTCCGCTCTTGTGATCAATCAGATCAAGGGAGAGTGGGATACGAAACATCCAAACCTGATTCCTTACAGAGAATGTGTATTGACCCTGATTCCCCACTTCACAGAGATAACCTTTGAGCACTTTCCAAGAGAAGAGAATCAGCTGGCGGACGCGTTAGCTACAATGTCTTCAATGTTCAAGGTCAAATGGGATAATGAGGCTCCCCGGATCATCATCTGGAAATTGGACGAACCGGCATACTGTTGTGATCTTGAAACTGAATTGGTGACTGAGAAGCCTTGGTACCATGAGGTGAAGAGATATATGGAAACTCAGGAATACCCTGAAGGTTCATCTGTCAACGATAAGAAATTCCTGAGAAGGTTCGCAGCAAAGTTCTTCCTCAGCAACGGCATCTTGTATAAGCGAAACCATGATTCAACCTTACTGCGTTGTGTGGATAAGACTGAAGCAGAAAGGATCATGGAAGAGCTACATGAAGGGACCTTTGGTACACATTCCAGTGGACACACCATGGCTAAGAAAATCCTACGGGCAGGATATTACTGGTCCACAATGGAAGTTGACTGCTACCAACACTCCAGGACATGCCACAAGTGCCAGATCTATGCAGACAAGGTGCATGTTCCTCCGGTTCCCCTGAATGTTCTGACTGCGCCTTGGCCGTTTGCAATGTGGGGCATAGACATGATCGGCGAGATAAAACCTACAGCATCTAATGGGCATCGCTTCATCCTAGTGGCGATTGACTATTTTACGAAGTGGGTTGAGGCAGCATCCTATGCTACGGTAACCAAGACTGTTGTGGCACGGTTCATTCGGCACAACCTGATCTGTCGGTATGGCGTCCCTGAGCGAATTATTACAGACAACGGTACCAATCTGAACAATAAGATGATCGCTGATCTCTGCGAACAGTTCAAGATACAGCACCACAATTCTTCTCCTTACAGACCGAAGATGAATGGGGCTGTAGAAGCGGCTAATAAGAACATCAAGAAAATCGTGCAGAAGATGACAGTGACTTATAAAGATTGGCATGAGATGTTACCGTTTGCTCTACATGGGTACCGTACTTTAGCCAGGACGTTAACCGGGGCAACTCCTTTCTCTCTGGTTTATGGCATGGAGGCAGTCTTGCCGATCGAAGTGCAAATACCCTCTCTCCGGATAATGAAGGATGCAAATCTGAACGAAGATGATTGGATCCAGACACGTCTTGATCAACTCAACCTCATTGATGAAAAGAGACTTGCTGCTATCTGCCATGGTCAGACGTATCAGAAACGGATGATCAGGGCATTTAACAAAAAGGTCAGACCACAGGAATATCAAGTTGGGGATCTGGTAATCAAACGAATCATCCTTCCTCAGAGTGATCCAAGGGGCAAATGGACCCCTACGTACGAAGGGCCATTTGTGGTTAAACATGTGTTCTCAGGAGGAGCAATGATATTAACCAACATGGATGGTGACGATCTTCCTCACCCCGCCAATGTAGACATAGTAAAAAGATACTACGCATGAAAAAAGACCCGCTAGGCTGACATGCCTAGGCAAAAATTAGGGCTTCCCGTCGAACCAAAAGGGTTCGAGCAAAATGAAGGGATGAAATGAAAATATCTGTACACCCGACAAGTCGAAAACCTGAAAGGGCGGCTTGGGCAAAAATGGGTATCCCGGTGGACTGAAAACCCGAAAGGGCAGTCCAGGCAAAAATTAGGGATAAAGCGTAATACTATGTCTCATTGGATCACTTTGCATCCAGAATCCGGTATCTACATCAAGCTTAGACGGCATTGATCAGTCAGCTTCATTCTTCATTTAGGTCATCAAGTGATGAGACGCTCGGAGTTATAAAAGCAATAGCAGAGTTGAAACCCAGTGGGATCATTCATATTTCACACAGCTGTTTTATTTCTTTTGTATAAAATCTGTATAAATTCTCTTGTTCAGCGGCGTACCTCTTACTAGGACGTCAGTCTCTTGTACACAAAACGCCTATTTACAGGCCATTCAAAATCAATACAAATATACTTTTCAGTTAAACGTGCCAAGTGCTTTTCCTTTTTCTGTTTTGTGTTGCGAAGAACGTCCAAGGTTCAATTTGTGATATATGCATTGACAATAATTTGCTAACTCATAAATATTTGCATACGAAACAAAGGGATTAATTACAGGTGACACTAGAAACAGGGGCAATAAAGAGTTGTCTGAGCAGTCTAATTGTTCTATCCTCCAAAGTACCAAGGTAGGTTCAGCTAAAGAACACGACCAAGTACATATTAAATCCCCCAGAGAGTGGTTCAGCAAAACAGTACATTCCTCTCCAAGCAAAATTATCAAATCTCAAGGAAGTTGGGTATCCTCCCATAAGATCTCAATACTTCCCCAGCAGCAATATATATATTCTTAACAAGCATCCCCGACAGTCTTGGTCTAAAGATTGTTCCCCGGCGGTATATCAGCATTCAAAGGAATCCCTTCCCCGACATAGTTCAAACCTCCCCAGGAGAGTCCAATCCAGTTCCCCAGGAAAGTTGGAATTCATCTCCCCAAACAGTAAGCTTATCCCCAGTAGATTCTGGAAGCTTACCCCCTCGCGGAACACGAACACGTCGTCCGGCTTGATTTAAAGAGTTATTTCCTTAACAGGATATAACTGGGTTATCCTCAGCCAAAAGCCACGGAAAGAGCGTCGTCAACGAAGTCTTCCCCTCCCCAGCAAACTATTATCAATACTCAGCAAGGCATCTCTATCCCCACAGAGTATTGCTTCCCAGCATGGTCGCTAGAATATCTGTTCTCCCCGCAGAATCCTCCATTTGCCAAGTTTATTCCACAACGGAGTCATCTTCTCCTACCGGTATTCTTGCAGTTATCATCCCCAGCGGAAGCAAAATCTATTCCTCAACATCAGCCCAGGATACGACTTCCCGGCACCCGTCAAGGATTCACTTTCCTAGACAAAAACATACATAAAACATCACATACACCATTATAGCATGCATAGACGCATCATATCATACGAATCTCATTTATGTTGAGAACATCATCGCTTGATCCATATCATGCATTGCATATGACTGACTTTTACCTTTCAGGAAAGATGCAGTTTAAATTCTCAATCACATTTCAAGACTCTGTCTGGTTCAGTTAAGTCGACTCCAAGATTTTCCTGATGCTTATCCAGTCAAAGGCCTTCTCTGGTTCAGTCAGATCGACCCTAAGATCTCCCTGATGCTTATCCAGTTGAAGATATTCCAAGACCTTGTCCGGTTCAGTTAAATCGACCCTAAGATTTTCCTGATGCTTATCCAGTCAAAGGCCTTCTCTGGTTCAGTCAGATCGACCCTAAGATCTCCCTGATGCTTATCAAGTTGAAGATATTCCAAGACCTTGTCCGGTTCAGTTAAATCGACCCTAAGATTTTCCTGATGCTTATCCAGTCAAAGGCCTTCTCTGGTTCAGTCAGATCGACCCTAAGATCTCCCTGATGCTTATCCAGTTGAAGATATTCCAAGACCTTGTCCGGTTCAGTTAAATCGACCCTAAGATTTTCCTGATGCTTATCCAGTCAAAGGCCTTCTCTGGTTCAGTCAGATCGACCCTAAGATCTCCCTGATGCTTATCCAGTTGAAGATATTCCAAGACCTTGTCCGGTTCAGTTAAATCGACCCTAAGATTTTTCTGATGCTTATCCAGTCAAAGGCCTTCTCTGGTTCAGTCAGATCGACCCTAAGATCTCCCTGATGCTTATCCAGTTGAAGATATTTCAAGACCTTGTCCGGTTCAGTTAAATCGACCCTAAGATTTTCCTGATGCTTATCCAGTCAAAGGCCTCCTCTGGTTCAGTCAGATCGGCCCTAAGATCTCCCTGATTCTTATCCCAGTAGAAGACACCCAAGATTTTCTCCACGAGCGTTGTTGAAGTTAAAATCAACCAAGGTTCTCTTACCATTCAGGCTAAGACAGTAACCATCCCTGGTTCATTCATCACCGTTTGAAGCTCCAGACTCAGCTCCTGTAACCAGTCAGGACGCATCTATACCAAGCATCTGAAAATCAGCTCCTGCAACGTGTCAGGTACTCATTTTTTCTTTTGCAGGTACGCAGGTTCTCACTAAGGAATCTCCTACGCGATCAACATCCAGATGGCATCTATAAGCCCATCATCCTATCCAGCAATCTCCAAATGGCATCTATAAGACCATTCCCCCATCACACTGCTAACATGTGAGCGCAAATTTCTGGGCACTCTAGTGTCCAATCATCTTCTACCCTCGGATTACGAAAGGCACGTCAGCCAATCTGCATCCTCAGGTCTAAGAAGATTGAACAGGGGCAACTGTTGTACCCCAAAATTTGCCCTCCCATATTCTCCAAGAAATTGCCAAGTCAAGCTGCAAAATTCCCCAAGGGTTGCACAATGCAAAGGTCCCCTATACAGTCAAAACTAGGGTTTGTGTTCTGATCAAGAAATTGAAGGTTTCAAAGGCCCAATCAAGTCCCATATTCCTACAAATATGGTCAAGTATCCTCATATCAAGTTTCAAGGCATTCAGCTCAAAATTGCACAGTCAAAAAACCTAATTGCACTACAGTCAACTGTAGGGGCAAAATGGTCATTTGACAGTCAAAAGTTCAAATTTTTGGTCAACATATCATTTTGAAGCCACAAACATCATTTGATCAATGCTTGATCATGATTCTCAAAATTTGGCTCAGAAATCATCAAAGATGCAAAAGTTTCCTTATTTGGACAGCTGAAAAAGTCAACTGAAATTGACCAGGGCATAACTTTCACATGGATTATCAGAAAAATTCCATCCAAAGCTCATTTTTAAGAGAAAGACATTTCCTACAACTCATCTTCATACTTCAAGTCCAAGAAATGCTCTCACAAAAAGTTATCAATTTCAACATTATAGGTCATTTTCAAAAGTCAACAAAAAGGGACTTTAAGTCAAAGGCCATAACTTGAGATTGGTAAATCAAAATTACATGGGACCAAATACATTGGTTAGAGGACTCAAAGACCTTTCCAAAATGTCCAAGAACATGAGAAAAGCTTAAAAATTGAGCAAGTTATGCCTTGTGGAAGTTGGGAAATTTTTGGATATTTTGAAAAGTCAACTTTGATCCAAATGACCTAAAATTGCTAATGGGCCCATTTTTCTTCCATGATTCATCATTCCAAGCATATGCACGACCACTTGGCCCAAAGGGAAGTATTTTCTCATTTTTTATTTATTTATTTGAATTATTATTTATATTAATTCATTTAAATCATTTAAATATATGAAAAATATCTAACTTGACCTAACAAATCTTTTTATACATGTTTTGCCATCAAGATTTCGTGCATAGGCTAATTAGGAAAGAATTGGACTGATTGGCATGATTGAGAACAAAAAACACTTGAAAAAAAGATTGAAAAAAGATCCTTAACAAATCAAATCTTCAATTCATGATTAGAAGAGATTTGATTGAGTTTTGTTAACCTAATGCCTTCACTACATATGCCTGATCATAAACCTAATCACAAGAGACACAAAGCTGCGCTAGAAGCTCCATAAAAAACTTGAAATTTTTGCCAAAAAGCTCAACACTGAAAAGCAGGTTCTAGGTTGATTCAAAACACGAGACCAATTGCAAAAGCTTCCTTGTGTTGCCCTGAAGCTAACTGAATCATTCCCCAAGTCCCATACTCAAGGAAACGCAAGATTGCCATTGAAATTGGTAGAGGAAATTTCAAAACTGTTTTCCATTATCCATGCATCTTTAACATATTTCGTTGATGTTTTTATATTCAGGGTGATGTTTACAAACTAACTGCATGGTTTAATTGAAATTTCATGCCCTATAGGAGAATTCGCCATTAGAGATACTTAGGGTTCCAAGGTTTTCAAATTGGGCGTTTTCAATTCCTATAAAATTAAGATGTAATAATGCCATGAATGAAATCTGCAGGTTGGAACGAACAGATTGAGACGCTCGCGCTCAATTTATGAGCCTTCAGGGCCTAGTCGCTATTATTGAATTAAGCTTGTTTTGAGGGGGTTCAAAACCCCCGTTAAATGTTTATTATTTTTCAGGAAGAATGAAACAATGGAGAAGACGATGCCATGTCAAGCGAGGATTGGCTCATTCAAAATTTCGCGCCAGAAATCCATTAATTGCCATATTTGCATTATATTTATTATTTGTTGACTAATATACAAAGAAAGCCAATGGCCTGAGTGGTGGAGAGTGTGAGTGGTGATATTCAGGACCTGGGTTCGATCCCAGGTTCCCACACTTTCCATATATTTTTTTTCAAAGGATATTCAGGTGTAGGCATAATATTGTGGACCACCATACGTTCATCATATCAAGCCAGCCACGCGTCCCATGGAATCAGATCAAAGGCTCAGGATTAAGGGACAGCATGAGGTCCAGTCAACGTTGATGCACGCAAGCCATGAAAGTCAAAAAAGGCCTCAGAGCATTGGGCCTGAATTCCTAAAGCATACCTCACAATTGGGGCCTGAACCCCCCCTGGTTTGCAATTTTTCATATTTTTCTTAATTATTATTTTATTTGCTTTATTGTTTTAATTTGATTAATTAATTTTTTTTTTACAAAATACAAAAACCTCATAAAAAAATCAGAAAAGATCAAAAATACAATAAGTATTTTCTTTTAATTATTTTCATAAATAAAATGCATGTAAAATTAATTAGTTTAAAATAGGTTTAATTTTAATTCCCTTCATAACCAAAAATCCAAAATATAGAATTAGGTTTAATGTTTTTATTCCTTTCTTTTAATTTTTTCTTTCTCATAATAATATTCATTTATTTATTTATTTTTATAATCAAATTTGCATGTAAATTAATTAGGGCTTAAATTAGGTTAAAGTTTCATGTTTTCTTAATAAATTAAAATAATTAGAATTAGGGTTTGCATCTCATTTAAATTTTAATTAATTCTTTCTTTTTTCTATTAAATCTTAAAATATATAAAAATACTAAAAAACAAAAAAAATAATTTCTTTTCTTAATTTTAATTCCTTATTAATTTTTAATTTTTGCAAAAGGGTCCAACGCCCTCGTTTCGATTTAATTTCGCATGTTTATTTTATTGCTTAAATAATTATGTACCTCTCCCAAAGCCTTGTAATTACTTCTCGTACTTTTAATTTCTTTATTCTTCTTGTCAAATCGGGTCCTGGTTTAATTTGGCGATGTGGACCCGCGCCTTTGTAATAGTTTAGGAACTTTATATTTCTCGCAATTTTTAACTGTTAAATAAATGCATGCAAGAATGAATGACAAAAATAAAAACAAAACGCTAGATCACCAATAACATGACAAAAGACAAAAATACTTGAAAACGACACACAAATCACACACCACCCCTAGGGTACGCCTCACTGTTGCCTTGCCTTCGAAAGGTGATCGTCGAGTAGAGGATGTCTTAGTAAGTCCTCATGATCCGGGAACCTGGCATGAGGGTAGCTTCTAAGGTGTCTTCCCATTGCTCTGGTGATCACCATGTCCCGAACCTCGAATTGACCCGAACACCTCCAACGGTGGTGCTACCTACCTCTCAATGGTGGGATGGCACTACTTTAAAGGACATCTACACAGACGAATTCCTTAGGGTAGGTAGACGACTCGTGGATACTTGCTCTAATCTCAAAACAAAAAAACAAAAATCTTTTCACACCGACACTTTTCAAAAGCTTTCAAAGCAATTTTTCAAACACTCTGACACAAGAGTCGAACTGGAAATTTTCAAAGAAACTTTTAAAAACCCACAGTTGAAAAGCAAACAAACCAATTTTGAAAACACAAATGAGCAAGTATCTAAGAGCCCATGGATAACCATGGATAGAAAGGGTGCTAATACCTTCCCTTTCTATAATCTACCTCCCGAACCGAGAGCGATCTCTTTAAGGAATTTTTCTGTGCTTTTGTCCTTTCCATTTGGAGAAAATAAAAGACGGTGGCGACTCTTGCTTCCGCGACATTTCGCGAACCAGCGTTAAACAGTCAGTTCCAGATCCACCGATCACAATGCATGATGTGCGATGCAAATGATGATTCATTTTAATAGTTTTTCAGGGAACTTCGGTGGTTTTGCACATATCAATGGTAAAGGAATTTGGAACAACAAAAACTCAATCCATTAATCAAAAGCGGTAAATTACAACTTACAACTTTGAAACAACAAAATAATAAATTACAACTTTGGGATAACAACCCAATAATAAAAGTAGTAAATTACAACTTCGAAACATGGAATCCATAATAAAGCGATAAATTACAATTTTAAAACATGAAGTCCAAAATAAAGCAATAAATTACAACTTTGGAGCATGAAGCCCAAAATAAAGCAATAAATTACAACTTTGGAGCATGAAGCTCTTTTACATAGTTTTACAAAATGACATCAATAAAATAAAACTAAAAGCTAAAGATCACTCAGAATCATTAGATGAGGGACCAAACACCAACTGTAACCGGAGTTTCTTGATCTTCTCTTCATAAAAGTCTTCCATCTCTTTCTTCTCAGCTACCAGTCGATCAATGATTTCCTTCTGCGGATTAGGAACGAGAGCCACGCTTAACGAACCTTCCTTCTTTCTCTTCCTCTCACTAGCATACTTCTTCAGCAAGGCATCCTTTTGACGAAGCTTCTCATCGTGATCAATGAACCAGCCGTCTTGAATAAACAACAACTCCTCCTTTTCCTTTAACTGTCGAGTCAGGACTCGATTCTCATATTCAGACATATGGTACTTTTCTTTCCAAGCATCCCTCTCGGACTTCATCCTAGCCAGATTTCCTTGGTATTCTCCTATATTCGCGATAGGGATAACAACAGATGATGGTGCAACGGTGGGGAATAAAGGTTTCTCAAGTTTATAGGGCATCTTGAGAGCACAAGCCCTAGCACGAACCCACTGTAGGTAAGGCTCCAAAGAAACGGCACCTCTATGTCCTAACATATCTCTCCCTTTCCTATGGATGTGGCGCCAAGCTCCTTCGATCTCCCTCTTAGCTGCCTGATGATCTTGTCCTTCCTGTAGAAAGAAACCACTCATATGGATGTTGTTTGGCTTATCTCTCATCGGGTACCCGAACTGACGGTGCGCGAGAACAAGGTTATAGTTAATTCCACCTCTCGTACCGAGAAGAGGCACGTTAGGGAAAGCACCACAGCTATCGATGATTTTCACGTCGTAGTAAACTCGATTATACCAATCAATGTCGAAATGAGTGAGAGCCATGATCTTTGGCGCCCAACGCGGTTCCTTCTCGAGATCCCAGAAAACATCAGACCCAGGTAGATGCGAAACATACCACTAATACAACAACGGTGCACAACAAATAATCATTCCTCCTTGATAAGAGTTTCGAAGATGGATGGAGTAGTAGGTATCTCCGAGCAGCGTAGGGACCGGATTTCCAATCAAGAAAATTCTGATGGCGTTGATATCCACAAACTTATCAACGTTAAGGAACAAGAATAGACCATAGGCGAGTAAAGCAAACACGTCTTCAAAGGCAATAATATCCTTTATCTCAGCGAAATGACGAGCTTTCCTCAACAAAAACTGCGCAGACAAACCTCGGATTCCCCCTTTTGTAGTCATGTTCTCCTCTATCTCTGACTTCTTCAAGTGGGTGATGGTCGCTATCTCGTGAGATTTGGGCTCCCCTTCTAATCCAGAAAAAGGAACACAGTCGGGGATCGGTAAACCAAGTATGTAGGAATACTCTTCTAAGGTGGGCATCAACTGGTAATCCGGAAAGGTGAAACATCGGTACAAAGGATCGTAGAATTGAACCAACGTATTGAGGATGCCTTCCTTCATCTTGCGCTTCATGAGAGGTATAATGGACCCATACTTTCTCTGAAAATCCGCTGGGTTCTCGATCTTCGGAATCAAACTCTTCAGTTCTTCAATCTCGGGCTCCTTAAAACTAAAGCTTCGAGTATTTCTCCTTCCAAATTCCATAATACTTTAGATGTCTGCAAAAATCATTCCGAATTTCCTTGAAAAACAAGTTTTTTACAAAGATGTTGATGAATGCATGAATGGATGGCAATGCATCAGTCACACACAAGTTCACAAACATGGGGTTCAAAGGTTCAACATTCAGCATGGAGTCGAGGGTAAAGCCCACCCAAAGGTATGTACTAACGGTTCAATCGCACCTGTAAGACAATGTTCTAAGAGTTCCCAGAGTCTACATTCCTCTTTCGGATATTACCAACGTCTTGATTACTCAATAATTAGCAATATTCTCAAGAGAAACTCGTCCGAGCGTAGCATCGCATAACAACTACTTCCGAATTACTCCGTTATAGTCTCCGCGCTACACCTAAAAAGGCCAAGAGGGGTTAGGGTTCTACGGTCCTCAACTTCTTGGGCTCCTAGGTCGAAAATAATAATGTCTTCCTGATTACTCGGTAAACAAATATTAAGTTCAAGAGGGCCTTCCATTGAGTGGGGGATCTCATGCCTCCTTCTTCGGGATTACTCCCTCAAAGTTAACATGACTGTACCGCCCGTCCTATTCCTTAAGTGTTACTTAATCCGGGTATAGGATTCTTCCTTTGCAAAAAACCCAAACACCCCAATTTAAACACATAATCAAACAAATCAAATAATAGTAAACAGATAAAACAAATTAGGCTTAACCCACTTAGGGATGGACCAACAAAAGGTCAATCTTTCCCCAGCAGAGTCGCCAATTCTGTAGCGATAAAAAATGTAGCGGGGTAAATCGGAGATCGAATTATTGATTAATTCGTCTCTCCCCAGCAGAGTCGCCAATTCTGTAGCGATAAAAAATGTAGCGGGGTAAATCGGAGATCGAATTATTGATTAATTCGTCTCTCCCCAGCAGAGTCGCCAATTCTGTAGCGATAAAAAATGTAGCGGGGTAAATCGGAGATCGAATTATTGATTAATTCATCTCACAAAAGCAAGAGTCGCCACCGCGCTTTATTATTTCCAAGGGAAAAGGGGAAAGAGCGAAATAAAACCCTAAATATGCAATGTAAATAATACTTTTAAAAGTAATAAAGATACAAGGCGTTTTTGAAAAGATCTATGGTTCGGGGGTTGGTTATACAATGGGAAGGTATTAGCACCCAATGTATCTATAGTACTCTATAGGAACCTTTTGAAATATCTGTTTATTAAAATCGTTCGTTTGATTGAAAAATGAATCGTTTTGGCCGAAAAGGGGTACGGACGGGTTTTGAAGATGCGACGACCTAATGTCGAAGTTTTTGCTTAAAGGGTATAAGTTTTGAAAAGATTGAATATTTAAGGAAAAATTATCCTAAGTTTTAATGAAATGCGAATGTTCGCGCAATTAGACTTGAGGACATGAAGTCGACAAATTTAATCGTTTTTTCCCTTGGATTTAAACGTAAACAGAATAATCATGTGAATATGAAATGACTAAACAGAGAAATTATGCGGATAAGGACATATAACAATTAAATAAAAGACTAAGTGTGTGAACGTGCATTTTTATGATTTTTGTTTAATATTAATAAAAAGAAAATGTTTTAATAGTTCCATTTTTTACGCATTTCTTATATGGATAAAAGTAAATGTGAATTAATTAAGGAAAACAAAAATATTTTTTAAGTTTTTAGACTTTCTATTTTTTTTTATATATGTATTAGAGTTCTATATAAGGCCTTATTTTTAAAGAAATATTAAATAATTAAGTAGATTAAACTTAAAAGCTATTAAAAAATACTAACGTCACTAAATTAAGCCTAAAGTTAATTAATAAATGAGCAAATTGTTTAAAATTGTTTTTAATTAAATTAACTCTATTTGATTTATTTACTAATTACTAAATTAATGAATTTCTAAAAGAAAAATAAAAGAAATAAATAGAAAGAAGTATAAAGGAAAATAAAAGGGTGGATAGAGTAGTTATGGGCCAAAAGGGTTTTGAAAGGCCCAAAAGAAGCAAGCAGAAAGGGGGGTGCCTAAGGGAATTCGTTGGGCTTAAGGCAGAAAATGGGTGAAGGTCCAATTGTTTCATAATTGTCTTTAGGGTTAACAAAGTTTGGTAATTGGGATTAGGGTTTTTGGTTACTGAACGGCGCTCATTCACTCGTCTTCTTCGTCCTCGCGTTCGTCTTCTTCCCGCTTCTGAGTCCCTGAGTTTCGCTTCCGATTTCTTTGCCATGGCCACCAGCTTCTATACCTCCTTCTTCCCTCCAATGGACGCTAGGGGGCGAGGATTTACGGTAAATTCGTTTTCGTATTCGTTGTTTTTGTTACAATTTGCATGTGTTGATTTTGGTTTCATTTGATTCTGACTCCAATATATTAATGGTTATCTGAGGTTTTGAAAGAGAAAGAAGGAAAAGGTTACCTTTGGGGATGGAGGAAGGAGATTGGACGGGGCTAGGAGGCCAAGGCAAGGAAGGACGGCGGAGGCGCTGTGAGTTTGCTTTGGATTTACCGGTACTTCGTTCCTTTTGGCCCTTTTTCTTTGCTTTTTCCTCTTCTTCTCTTGCTAATGCTACTTGCTACTGTATGTTGGGTTGCCTTGAAAACTTTCCTATCTTCTTCTTCACTGTGATTCTGTATGCTTTTGTTAATGCTTCATTGCCTTGAACTTGACCTTGCTACTGTATGCTTTTTTCTTTAATGGCCAATGAGGATGTATCTGAGGTCTTCGTATGCTTGGGTTTGGAAATTAGTTTAGGCCATGGTTTTGACGGTTTTTATGGTCCTTGCTATATGTTGGTTTTGAAATGGTGATGGCATTTGTTGGACAGCAGGTCTTATGGTTTTTGAAATGGTTCTGGGTTTTTGATGGTACAGGTTCTGATATGGTTTAGGCCATGTCGTTTGATTTTGGTTGTTCTGGTTGATGCAATAGCAGGTTTTGGTAATGCAGTAGGCAGGTTTTGGCAATGCAGATATCAGGTTTTGGTAATGCAGTAGGCAGGTTTGAACGTTAGGCTATAAGGTTTTTTGGCTTGACAGTAGGAATGGTTTCTAGGTCATACTGTATGATGGTTGTTACTGGTTTTGGTTTTATGGTTTGAGGAAAATGGTTTCAGGCCAAGTTGTGGTTTTGGCGTGTTTTGACATGGTTTATTGGTTATGTTGGTTTAGCAGTAGGTAGGTTTAGGTTGTGTATGGTTTAGGTTTATGCAGATAGCAGGTTGATGGTTTATGAGATTAACAGGTTGATGGTTTTGAGGCCATGTGTTTCATTGGTTTGGAAAGTGCTTATGGCGTTTGGTAATGGTTATGTTGATGGTTCTATATTTTTTTTTACAGTAGGCTATCTCTTTGTAGTATTTTGAGTTTTTGAAAATGCTTAGGCAGGTTTCACCCCTCTTCTCTTGAAAGGGGTTTTGCTTGTTATAACAACTTGGTTTTTTTCTTTGTTTACGTTACAGGCTTGGTGTATTTGGTATCTTCTTGATGCGCTGCACTAAACTGCTCCAACAGTTGTTTGTATTCCTATTTCATGCTTCTTTTTTTACTGAGTTACTGCTGTAGCTTTGTTTTGTAATTCCTTCTGCCTGAACCAAAACCTGCAAAACCAAATTTCTTTCTCTCTTCTCTCTCCTAAGTACATTGATGCATAAAAATGATGTGTACTTACTGTTCTGAAATTGCAAACATGCTGGAAAATGATGAAATGGGAAATATATTATGCTTGCAAAATGGTTTTGAACTGCATATTTCTTTTTTGACTTGCAATGGCACAACATGGAGCCTATTTGTTTTGGCTTCTTCTATGTGCATGACATAGGTTTACGTTGGCTTTTGTTTGGAATTGAAATGTTTATGCATATGCTGTTTCTTTTTGTATGCTGTGTATATTTTGAAATATGCATTTTTTGACAAAAGAAATTATGCATATGCAGTTTTGAAAAATAAAATGAATTTGTGCATGTTTGAAATTGTGCATTCATTAATGAAAAATAAAAATTCCCCCCTTTTTTGTGAACCGGGAGAAATCCCGTGATTTGCAAAAAAGGGTAAACTGATTCCAGCCGTTCGCTTTTAATGATGAACACTAATAAATAATTTTCTACTTTTAATTATTTATTCAATTCTGACTTTTCTTTTTAATTGTTTTTTGCAGGTAAAATCAAATGAGCAGACAAAAGCATTGGATAGAAGATTTAGAATTAGAATCTTAGAAATATAGTTCTATTTTACTTTAAACTTTTATGTAATTTGTTATTATAAATATTTTGTAAATACTACAATATTTAAATAACAATTGTAATAAAATAGAATAAAGTGAAATAAAATTCTATTATTTCCCCGTCAATTCTTTTCTTTCCAATTATTTTATTTATCATTTATAATTCTTTAAATTGTATAATAATTGAAAATCAATTTCAATCACTTTAATTCAGAATAATAAACGCATAAACATCATTGATCAATTAATAATTTCAATTATTTAATTCGTTATTCATAATTTTCTAAATTATAATAATTAAAAATAGAATTTCAATTATTATAATTTAGAATGATAAATAATTAAATAATCATTATTGACCAATCAATGAACTTCTTTTCAAATATTTATTATATTATTCATAAATCTTTAAATTATGTAATAACTGAAAATAAATTCCAATTATTTAAATTTAAGATAATAAATAATAAATAAACACTGCCTGAACGATTAATATGCCTCTTTTCAAATATTTATTTTATTATTTATAGATCTTTAAATTACATAATAATTGAAAATAAATTCCAATTATTTAAATTTAAGATGATAAATAATTAATAAACATCATTTAAGTCTTGATCAGTTAATAACTTTAGCGTCCAAAAATAAACAGCTCTCGACTCGAAAAAGTTATGAATTTTTAAGAATCAAAAGATCAAAACGCTTGCAATGTAATGATGCAGATGGGAGATGGTATCTTAGGTCAAAATTTGGGGTACAACAGGTATTCCATGCTGGAAAAGACATGTTGTGCTCTAGCTTGGGCGGAAAAACATTTGCAGCAGTATATGTTGAGTCACACTACTTGGTTGATCTCCAAAATGGATCCAATCAAGTACATTTTTGAAAAGCCTGCTCTTACTGGGAGAATTTCCCGCTGGCAGATGTTGCTATCTGAATATGGCATCGAATATTGCACTCAAAAAGCTATTAAAAGCAGCGTGTTGGCAGATTATCTTGCTCACCAACTAGTGGAGGATCATCAGTCTCTGGAGTATGAATTCCCTGATAAGGATGGGATGTTCCTGAAAGTGAAAGATTGCGATGAACCATTGCCCGAGGAAGGTCCTGACCCTGAATCTTATTGGAGTATGATATTTGATGGAGTTGTGAATGCTTCTTGTAAAGGAATTGGTGTTGTGATTGTCACTCCACATGGATCGCACATTCCTTTTACTACAAGGTTGACATTTGATTGTACTAATAATATGGCAGAATATGAGGCTTGCATCATGGGTCTCGAAGAAGCTATTGATCTCAAAATTAAAATTCTAGATGTATATGGTGATTTAACTTTGGTAATAAATCAGATTAAAGGAGAATGGGATACTCGTCACGCTGGCTTGATCCCTTACAAAGATTATGCTAGAAGGTTGTTACCTTTCTTTAATAAAGTTGAATTCCATCATATTCCAAGAGATGAAAATCAAATGGCGGATGCTCTGACAACTCTCGCTTCTATGTATCAAGTAAATACTTGGAATGATATACCTCGAATTATGGTTCCGCGACTGGATAGGCCCGCTCATGTGTTTAGAACAAAAGAGGTAGCAGATGAGAAGCCTTGGTATTATGATATCAAGCATTTTCTCCAGACTCAGGAATACCCGATTGGTGCTTCAAATAAAGATAGAAAGACATTGAGAAGATTGGCAGGCAATTTCTTCCTCAGCGAAAATGTGTTGTATAAGAGAAATTATGACATGGTCTTGCTCAGATGCGTGGATAGACACGAATCAAACATGTTGATGATGAGATTCATGAAGGTTCATTTGGCACGCATGCCAATGGACATTTGATGGCTAAAAAGATGACAAGGGCAAGTTATTATTGGCTGACAATGGAATCTGATTGTTACAAATTTGCAAACAACTGTCATAAATGCCAGATTTATGTAGACAAGGTCCATGTGCCTCCGACACTTCTCAATGTGATTTCCTGCCCGTGTACTTTCTCTATGTGGGGTATTGACATGATTGGGATGATAGAACCCAAATCTTGAATGGACACCATTTCATCTTGGTAGCAATTGATTACTTTACCAAGTGGGTGGAGGCTGCTTCATATGCTAATGTCACCAAGCAAGTGGTTGTGCGCTTCATCAAGAATAATCTTATATGTAGGTATGGTGTGCCGAGCAGAATTATCACCGACAATGGCTCGAAGCTGAACAATAAAATGACGACAGAACTGTGTGAAGAATTAAAGATTGTCCATCATAATTCCTCTCCGTACATGCCAAAGATGAATGGGGCTATTGAAGCTGCTAATAAGAATATCAAGAAAATTATCCAGAAGATGGTTGTTACTTATAAGGATTGGCATGAAATTCTCCCTTTTGCTTTGCATGGATATCAAACATCTGTCCGCACCTCAACAGGAGCAACCTCGTTTTCCCTTGTGTATGGAATGGAAGCTGTACTCCCAATCGAGGTTGAGATCCCCTCTTTGCGTGTGATAATGGAAACCAAGTTGTCATAGGCTGAATGGGTCTAGAATAGGTTTGACCAATTGAATTTGATCGAAGAAAAGAGAATGACAGCGTGATACGGTAGGAGAACTGCCTCGGGTTATTTTGCATTTTGATCGGATTTGTGCGGATAGCAAGAGTCGCCAACGAATTTTCTTTTATCAAAAAGGAAAGGTAAAAAAGCACAGGAAAGACCTTTCAAGATTATTTCTCGGGTTCGGGGGGTAGATTATGAAAAGGGAAGGTATTAGCATCCTTTTCATCCGTAGTTATCTATGGCTCTTAGTTACTCGCTAGATCACTTACTTTTTCTTTGACAATGTGTTTGTGGTGTGGGCTTTGAAAGTATTTTGAAGATGTATTTTTAAAGGTTCTCGTTTCTATAAGAACGCATACAAAGTTTTATTTCGAAAAATAGTTCAAAGATGTGTTTGTGGAATGTGTTTTTGAAAGTGGTTTTGAAAAGATGTTTTTGCAATGGTTCTCGTCTCTATAAGAACGTATACAAAATGTTTTGTCTTTTTGAAAATGTTTTAAGATGAAAGTGTCAGTGTAAAAAGGTTTTTGTCGTGAGCAAGCAAGTAACTAGGAGCGAATCTACCTACTCGAAAGGTCTTAAATGTTCTTTTTTCCCCTTTAGATGTTGCTATCTTACCATTAATTTGGTAAGAAGCCCCATCGTTGGATGTGAAGGGACAGGCGCGGGTCAATCGTACAATCATAGAAAGTAACTTATGAGACGCTTTAGCAATTTTTCGTAAGGGACTAGGTCGTTTCACCGGAGGCAACATCGAGGGACTACGATCTTTTTTATCGAAGGGTCTTTGCTAAAACGTCCCATATTCAAGGGACATGACTATTTTTCCGAGGCAACAAGCAAGGTTACCCTAGAGGTGGGCGTGTGAAAAGTGTGTTCGATTCAAGTTATTTTGTTGAAATTAGGTTATCTAGCGATTGTTTTTGAATCTTTCCATACACGCCTAATTACTATACAGTATAAGGAAAACGGTAAATTGCGGAAATGGAAATTCTACGCTATTACAGAGCTTTCGAGAATGGGGGTACAATTTTTACAAATGGGGATGAGTCCAATGCGATTAAAAGTCCAAATAGAAAACAATACAACCAAATCGAATTTGAGCGATTAATTAAAATAATAACAGTCTATGAAATAAAATTAATTAACAAGGTATAGCAATAAGATTCTAAGTATTTGCTTGTGAAAAGTTTAGAAGGAAAAATGGGAAAATCTATTCTATCAATTAACTAAAGAATTAAATCAAAATGCATGTATTTTTATCTTTTAGAGTTTTTGTTATTAAGAAATTAAATAAATTAAAGCTCAAGCAAAAAATAATTAGTCAAATTGTTTACAGAGTCCTAAACTAAATTAGAACTAAACTAAATTGTGAAAATTAATTAACAAAAATTATGATTTGTTAAATTAATAAAAATCAAAACTAAGTATAAAATCAAAACAGGAACAAAAAGTGAAATGAGGTGTTGAAGTAAAAATGAGGGTGATGCTGATTGGGCTATGGGCTAGGAGCGGATTGGCGGATGAGCTAGGCCCAAATGGTTATGAACAAGAAATAAAAAAAAATTTATACAATAAACAAAAATGGTTAGGCTGAGATGGTGGGGCGGATGGGCCAAGCCCAAAGGGACAAGTTATCAAAAAATTTAACCCTAATAATGCTATAGAGACTACTGCCGCACACTTCCAAACAAAACGCTTCTTGGTTGGATTTTCTTTTTCTGTTCTATCAACAATAACATTAATCTCCTCTCTTCCTCTCAACCATTCTATTAACAAATCTTCGTTTCTCTACTCCCACGATTCAGAACAAAAACAAAAATGGTGATATATAATACAAAAGCAAATCGTAGCATAAAATGGGAGGGAAAGAGGGAATTACCAGATTGGGATTCCTCTGACGGTCTTCTCAGGTAAGCTCTTGATGCTCCTTCTTCTTAAATTTATTATGTTTCTTTTTGATATTGAAATCTTATTGAATCATGTAACTGTGAACTGTTGTGATGATACAGGTTAGTTTGATGGAGTAAGGTTTCTAATTGCAGGTGAGGGTGAGCGATACAGAATGTTGAGTTGTGGTGAGCAGAGGTTTTGGTGAATGTTGTAGTACCATGGTGAGAAGAAGGTTGAGATTGGTATGCAGATTGAACGTTGTTGTTGATGGTGATGAAGAGCGGTATGGATATGCTTCTTCAAAAAAAATGTTGGGCTTGATCTTGCTTGGTTGCCTCACCCTTCCTCTCTGCTAATGCTGGCTGTGTATATTATAATCTCTCTTCTTTCGGTTTGCTGGCTATTGTAGTTGGTATTGTTGTACCCCAAAAATTTCCCTCCCATTTTATCAACATTTTCTCATCACAAGACCCTTGGAGCTCAGGATCAAGTTAGGGTTTGCTCTGCTCAAGACTCCTCCTTGCACTGTTGACCCAAATTAGGGTTTGAGTTTGCACAAAGATTTTTTGACCCAAAATGCCCAAAGTGACTTTCATGCTTCATGTTGGACTCACAAGTTTATCCATACCAAGTTTCAAGCCTTGATTCCAATCTTTGCCCAGTCAATTGGACAGTTGACCTAGAAATCAGCTGTATTGGGGAAAAAGTCAACTGTGGTCAATTGACAGTCAAACCTCATGATTTTTGACCCACATCAACATCATAAACTCATATGAACCATTTGGTCAAGTTTGGATCATAATTCCACAAGAAATTTGATCAGATCACCAAAAGGGCAAAATGGTCATTTTTAGGGGTTTGATTGCACAAAGGCAATTTTTGACTGTTTGACCTAGCCAATGGCAATTCAAGCTCACATATAGACTCAAGGACTCAATGGCATGGTCTTGACACATTCAAAAAGTTCAAAAGATCCCAAATGCACAAGATTGACAGATGAATTTTCCAGTCAACTGATCAAAATTTGACTGTATACTGAAAAGTCAAACTTTGACTTTTTGGTCAAAATCAAGTGCCAAGATTCATTTTTCATCAAGACATGTCAAATTATGAAACTTGTTCATCAAGAAATCAAAAATCACAAATTAGGGTTTGAAATGAAGAAATTTCATAACTTAGAAATTTTCTAAGTTATGAAAATTCCTAATTTTTTCCTAACTTTGTCCCATATTTTCATCAAGATACATTTGGATTCAAACAAAACTCAAAACATGAAAGTTATATTCCATTGAAAAATATACAACTTTGATTCACAAAGTTTCCTCAAAAGAAGCTTGTAGCTCAAGTTATGATTTTTGGAACAAGGGTGCAAAACATTCTTAACTTAGAAAATTTTTGACCTATTCTAGGCAAGATTTTTGCCTAACTTCATGGCCACTTTTCACATGCTTCCACTTGGAATTTCAACTTGCATTACAAAGATGGATTGTAGTACACATTCCAAGCTTTCCAAATTGTCCAAGAACTTCTCAAACACCCTTGTGGTTAGGGAGAATCGAATTTGTCAATATGGGCAAAAGTCACTTTGTTCATGAGCCATTTCCATGTTCATAACTTTGCATTTTTTGAACTCAGCATGTTTCAAGCTAGTTACAGGCCTATAATCTCATTTACACTCAATAATTAAATGCCAATCCATTGTGTTCTAGTATTATTTTGCTCATTTGGTCATTACATGAAGAATTAAGCCATAAATGGAAAAAGCACATTATCCATTTTTGTAAAGTGGCACTTTATGTCAAGTTTACAATCTATGAGGTACAATGCAGATCTTTGAGGCACAAGTTCAGGAACCAATCCCACTGATCAAGAATAAAATGTGCAGCATACTTGAGGGGTCTGTGGTAGCCTAGAAACCAAGTTGACAAACTTTGCTTAAGAAAGAAGAAACTTGCATTTTTGAAACACAACATTGAGTTCCTGTCAACACAAGCCAAAACAAACTTCTTGAGCATATTCCAAACATCAAACCAGACCTAAGGCACGACCTAACCACCTTCCAAACCTCACCATTCATCAAAACACCATCTTACTGCAAAAAACAGAGTCCCTTCTGCAACTTGACTTCCACAAACACTTCCACTCGTGCGTTTTGGCTGAAACCTTTGCAAACACATTCAATAACATCCATACAAACTATTCCAAGCATTGAACTGGAACTGTAACAGCCATAGCCAAGTGTTCCATTTTCACTTTTCTCTCTTGCAGGTTGACTTCTGTAGCTTGATATAGCAAGATTCAAAGCACACCAAGCATTGGAATAGCAAGCTGTACAAGTCCTCACATTGCCTTGAAAGTACCTCCATTGTTGCATACGATTCCAGCTGAACAGGTAAAACTTTGGACTTCTATCTCTCAATCTAGGAAGAGTTAGGCTTAGGTTTATGAATGAAACATGCTCTACTCATGGCCCTGAAGCTACCCATGTCATTACTTTTCATTTATGTTGTGTGTGCTAAGAGTATTTTGAACCTGAACATTAGAAAAAACTTAGGTCAGGAATTAGGGATGAAGAAATTCTCCTTCGTTTCTTAGAGTTAAGTCAAGTTCTTTATATGTCTGGATTCGTCTCTTGATGCTCTACATTTTTGGTGTTATGAGTTTTGCTTGAAAGTCCAAGAATCAGGATGTTTGAATCAGCATGAGAAACGCGCGTTTTTGAAAACAAACTGGCTGGAGGTTGAAGAAGATAGACTTGGGCTGAGCCTGAGTTTTGTTTCCTTTTTGCACCACTTTATTTCACATACACTCCCTTGGCCCATTATGATTTATTTTTATCATTTTTTATTTTTTCTTTTTATTTCTGACTTGTTATTTTTTGCCAAAATATAAAAAATATTAAAAACATTTTTTCAACCATTTTTGCATTTTATTTGAATTTTATTTGTTTTATTTGAGTTTGTACATATAAATAATATATATATCCTTTTATTTAAAATACTAAAAATAATACTAATACATTTTTATTTTCTGATTTTATTTTATTTTATCTCTTGAAAACATTTTCTAAAAAATATACTTTTTTTTGTAAATAATAAATATTTGTATTTTTGTACATATTTAATATATTTAATAAATAATATAAATACTTATATATTTATTAGAATACTTAGGGAAAAAACATAAAAATAATACATTTTTATTTTTATTAATATTTGACCTCAAAAATCACTTTTCTACAATATACTTCCTTTTTATTTATTTTTTTGTATATAATTAACAAATATTGTATATAATATATAATAAATACGTTTTTATTTATAAAATTAGGGTTTTGCCCTAAAAACATGAAAATACCCAAAAATTACCCTTTTTATTTTTGTTTATTTGTCACATGAAAAACACTTTTACATACATATAAAAATCATTTTTTGCATCTTGCATATTTATTTTATTTTATTTAATTATTGTACAATTAAATACCTTGTAAATTCCATTTGGATTGTAATAGTTTAGATTTAAATTTCTTGCTAAATATCCCCATTTGAACATTTGTACCCCCCATCCCATAATTGTGTTGTAATAATTTAGGACTTTTATTTTTCGCATTTAAAAGCTTTCTAAATATGCCATGATAGACTTAGGGTTTTGTATGCAAAAATCAACCAAACAAATAGCTTGACCTAATTCAAAGACAAAAAGCATGAAAATGAACAACACCAATCACACTTGCACCCCTAGGGTTACTCCACTTGTTGCCTTCAATATTGGGCCATGTTGCATGTTAGGTGTCTTTGGCAAAACAAAACAATTCAAATGATCATAGTCCCTCGATGACGCTTTCGAAAGTTGCCTAAAAAATGATCAAGTCCCTTAAAGGAAAAATTGCCCAAAGACACTTGGCACCATTGTAATCATGGTCTAAACGATGACCCGCGCCTGTCCCGTTCACATCCAAACACAAGATTGTCAAATACAATGGTGGAACAAAATTGTTAAAAGGGTTAAAACATAGAGAAAAACTTTGAGTAAATTTAGGAGTAGACAAACTCTTAGTTACTTGATAAACTTGCAAAACACACTTGCCTATTTTTCAAAACCACACATCACAATACACTTTCAAAAACATTGAAAACTTTTCAAAAGACATAAACCTTTGTATACATTCTCACATGAATCATTACAAAGGTTGCCACCACAAATGGCCTCTTTTCAAAACCTTTTCAAACCCACACACACAAAGCACCATTTCAAACAATTGAAAATCAAGGCAAGTTGATCTAAGCAAGTAACTAAGAGCTCATGGATAACCATGGATAGAAAGGGTGCTAATACCTTCCCTTTCTATAATCTACTCCCCGAACCCAAGAAAACATCTCAAAGGTTTTTGCTGTGCTTTTTAACCTTTCCTTAGGATAAAATAAAAAGTCGGTGGCGACTCTTGCTCAACCGAAACATTTGCAAAAACAAACGCAAAACCCAAGTCAGTTCTCCCACCGTATCACAGAACTAGCGACTCTGCTGGGGAGATTTTTTAAAGTGGAGTAACCTTAGGGCTTAGATCACCCTCTTGCATGACTAATTGTTTGCTTTGATTGCTTTACATCTGGGTACTCTTGTTTGGGCTTGAAATCCTACACCCGGATTTGGGGAAACATTCATAGATAGCAATACGTTGTGGAAACTGTGCGGGGTATACCGACACGGTTGAAGCAATAGCTATATTAGTGCGACATATTTGCGAGTACCGGTAACCCTTGAGTTCAATCAAGGAGAGTACGGGGCCGCTGAGTGATGTCACTAAGCACTAATGACCTAGAACCTTACTTGACCATCTTGGCCTTTCATTAGGGGTAGTGAGATGACCGACTTTGGTGCAGTTCGAAGTTGGTAGATACTCGATACTACACTCATTGAGGGTTGTTTTCTTGGAATATTTTGGTCGCTAGTTAAGTGGCTAAACCAAAACAATGAACATGGAAAACAATCCAGTGATATTGAGCTCCTTAGAACCCGGTTACTGTTTATAGGATAGGTTTTTAAGCCAACTACACTCAAGAAGGTACTTACCTATGAAACCCCATGCAAGCCTGAAACTAGGGTTTTGTGTGAATTGCATGTACATATGTTTGTGCATACATCATGAGCATCATAAAGCATCATATGCATTCACTAACCATTTCAAGGGTTTAGATCTTCATATTTGTTCTTGTTTTGTAGGTCATGGAAATTCTTCGCAGGAAAACTATCCAAGTCAACCTTGTGAGAACCCCTCCTCAACTCAAGGAGCTCACATCCAGAATTCCGGAAAGCTCTCCCTTCAGTGAAAGACATGGTAGACTGCTCAGCCTAGTCAACACCAACATTGAAGAGGACATGGTAAAGGTGTTGTTCCAGTTCTTTGACCCCCTTCACCACTGTTTCACTTTCCCCGACTACCAGTTGGTGCCCACTTTGGAGGAATTTTCTCAACTCTTGAGAATTCCTATTCTTAATCAACTACCCTACAACGGTACGGAAAAAGAACCAAAGCCTGAAGATGTTGCTCAAGCACTACACTTGCAACCATCTGACATCAAGGGGCATTGGGAAACTAGAAGCGGTGTCAAAGGCTTCTTGGCAAAATTCTTGTTTGAGAAGGCACAAGAGTGTTGGAATTCATTGGACCTACAAGGCTTTGAAGAAATTGTGGCACTCCTCATTTATGGGTTGGTCCTGTTCCCAAATCCTGACCAGCTTATAGATGTCAACGCCGTCAAGATCTTCTTATCCAGGAATCTAATACCAACATTGCTTGGGGACATTCTTCACTCATTTTACACACGAACAATGAGAAAGAGGGGTGTTCTCATGTGCTGTACTCCTCTCCTTGCAAGGTGGTTTATTTCGCACCTTCCACAATCTGTCTTGAAGAATGACCAAGGCTTAAGGTGGTCACAACGGTTGATGACCCTCACTCACTCTGATGTACATTGGTGTTCTCGGTCTAGAGAAAATGTCATCATCGTCGATCGTTGTGGAGAGTTCCATAATGTTCCATTGCTTGGCATTATAGGAGGTATTACCTACAACCCTTGTCTAGCTTTGAGACAATTTGGATATGCACGGAGGGATGGCCCTCACGACATGCTGATTCCTGACCTAGTTTTTGACTTCGACAATGATGCGCAAGGACTTCGCCAAAGATTCATCAGAGCTTAGAGGATGCCTAACAAGGTAGATAGAAAGACACTGGGGCACAAGAACTCCATCCCTCTTGAGCCTTACCTCAAGTGGGTACGAACCCGAGCCCAGAGTCTAGTGATGCCTTATCCTCATGTTCTCCCTGTGATTAAAGAGCCCGTTAAGGAAGGAGAGGTTCCCTACACCATCCTGTATCCTGACATGCCTACATCGTGGGAGGAGATGAAGAAGAGTTGGATCCAACCCAAGGAGGAACGAAACACTTTTGAAGCCAGCTTCTACGCCAGTGAGAAGAAGGTTTTGGAGCTTACCCGCCGACTCCATGAGGAAGAGGCCCTCAACACCTACATCGCACCAAAGAGGATGCGCAACGTCTTTTTACCTTGAGAAGTTTTTTATAATATTTGGCCCATGGGGCATTTATGTACTGAAAAATTTCTTCTTATTAATATGACGTGCGTTTCTTTTTGTTTGCAACAATTTTGAATTTTCTAAATCCTTGAACGCATTGCATAAACAAACATATCATTCATCATGCGCATAAGCAGGTCTCCACACCAGGTTTCCTTATCTTTCTGCTGTTTATTTCAGTAAGATGGATCTCGAACAGACGGTCAAGGACTTGCAGTCTCAAAACTCACAGTTTCAACATCTCCTGATGACCTTGGCAAAGGGTCAGGAGGATCTGAAGGTCCTGCTTGGGAACAAAGAGCAAGTGAAAAAGAAGAAGAAAAGAGTCGGGGTGGCTACCCTATGAAGAAGGTTTGTGGGTGAAGCCAGAAGAGTGCTTGAATTTCACCCTACTTCTGAAGAGGGAACCAGTAAAGGGAATGCGGCTGCAGTACCTTCCGAGTCCGAAGCTGAAGAAGGAGAGGCTGAAGAAGACGAAGACTACTCTGAGCAACATTACCCGCCCGCCGATGATAAGTACAAAGGCTTGGAAGACAGGTTGGCAGCTATGGAGCTGCAGAGAGTTCCCGGCTTAGATTTCGAAGATTTGGGATTAGTTGCTGGAATTGTGATCCCCCCGAAGTTCAAAGTGCCAATTTTTGCAAGGTATGACGGGCTTTCCTGCCCGAAGATGCATCTCAGATCATATGTAAGGAAGATCCAATCTTACACTGCAGACAAGAACCTATGGATCCATTTCTTTCAGGATAGCCTTTCAGGGGCTCAACTCGAATGGTTCTATCAGTTGGATGGAGCCAGTATCCGAAACTGGGAGGACTTGGCTACTGCCTTTTATAAACAGTATCAGTACAATTATGACCTTGCTCCCACGCGTACCCAACTCCAGGGTATGTCATTGGGGACGGGCGAAGGATTCAAGGAGTATGCGCAAAAGTGGAGAGACCTGGCTGGCAGGGTGCAGCCACCTTTGACTGACCGTGAACTTGTTGACATGTTCCTGGGGACCCTGTCTGGTCCGTTCTTCAACCATCTGATTGGGAATTCCTCTGCTGGGTTTACAGATTTGATCTTGACTGGTGAGAGGATAGAAGCTGGTATCAAGTCGGGGAAGATACAGAAAGGTGCCTCCGCGAGTACTGAAAAGAAGCCCTTCAAGAAAGAAGCCAGTGTTGTTTATGGTCCCAGAAGACAAATTAAGTCGGAACGCCGCCAAGCTGTCAATGCGTTGGTAATTTCAAAGCCTGTTGCTGCTCCTCAGCAATTTAACCAACCAAGGGGTGAGAGGCCCAAAAGGCAGTACACTCGGCTCAGTATGACCCTGTCTCAGATATTGCCGCAATTACTGTCAACCAATCTGGTAACTGTCAAAGAAGCTCCAAAGGTAGTGAACACAGCTTCTCCAAAATATAACCCCAACGCCCGTTACGCTTATCACTCTGATAGCCCGGGACATACTACTGACGATTGTTGGGCTCTGAGGATTAAGGTTCAGGACCTTATTGATGCTAAAGAAATACAGTTTGAGGCGCCCGAAAGACCCAATGTTGTGACTGCTCCCATGCCCCAGCATGGAGTGAATGTTGTGGAAGAAGACCGATATGTAGCCTCCGTGGAAGAGATTGTTACTCCATTATTGACTGTCAAAAGGAACCTGTTGCTAGCCGGTTTATTTCCGAGATGTGGTAAAGGTTGCCTTCTATGTGCTGTTTCACCTGTTGGTTGTCCTTTGCTGAAATCAGGTATCCAAAGCCTGATGGATAGCAAAGAAATCTTGTTCGAGAAGATTGCTGTTCCTGCTGTCCCTGCCGAAGAAGTTTCTATTGTCACTATTTTCTACAAACCTCCTAAGGCTCTCTCAAAGAAGCCTGTCAAAATCATGTCTACTCAGAAGATTGCTCCTATCATCATCACTGTTCCCGGGCCTCTCCCTTATACATCCGACAAAGCTGTCCCATGGCACTATGGGGCAGATGTTTATGTGCTTGGAGTTAAACAAGAGTTTGATGCTAGTACCGGTGTCAGCAACATCACCGGGCCCGCCAAAGTTACTCGCAGTGGTAGGCTCTTCTCGCCTGATATTGCACCGCCAGCTATTCAAAAACCTCTTATCATCACACCTGCAAGTGTGCCTGCTTCCCTTCCTAATCAAGTTCCTGTTTCTACCCCTGCTGCCGAGTCATCTGGCGCTCGGGGCAAAGGGATTGCTACTGATTTGCCTGCCCTGACGGAGGCACCAAAGACAACCACTGTTGAAGCTTCCCAACAAGAGATGGAAGAGATCCTCAAGATTATCAAGAAGAGTGATTTCAATGTAGTTGAGCAGTTGGGGCACACCCCACCAAAGATTTCTATGCTATCACTGTTGTTGTGTTTAGAGGCCCATGCCAAGGCCCTGATTTCCTTCCTGAAGACGGCCCATGTGCCATAAGAAACACTTGCTGATCAATTTACTGATTGTATGGCCAACTTGACTGCTGATAATGGGTTGGGCTTCTCTGACGCTGATCTGACCGCCAAAGGAAAGAACCATAACAACGCCCTGCATGTCTCCATTGAATGCAGGGGAACTACCCTTGCCCATGTGTTGGTAGACACTGGTTCTTCACTGAATGTATTGCCCAAGAAGGCCCTAGACAGGTTGGATTGTGAGGGTTTGGAGCTCAAGCCTAGTAACATTGTTGTCCGGGCCTTTGACGGTTCGAAAAGGATGGTACATGGGGAAGTTGACATTCCAATCAGGGTTAGTTCTCAAGTGTTTGATTCTACTTTCTATGTGATGGACATCCGACCGTCCTATTCTTGTTTGCTGGGTCGTCCATGGATCCACAAGGCTGGAGCTGTGACCTCCACACTACATCAGAAGCCGAAGTACCCGGTTAGAGGGAAGATTGTGACAGTTCAAGGGGAGGAAGAGTATATGGTCAGCCACCTCAACTCGTTCCGGTACATAGAGATGGATGGGGAATTCATTGAGACTCCATTCCAACACTTTGAAGAGGTGCCTAAAACACTGGCATCAGCTGAAACTGTGATTGAAGACCCTCCTTTGAAGATGGCTTCCTTAAAGGATGCTCAGGCTGTTATTGAGAAGGGTGAGTGCGCACACTGGGGCCGACTTCCTGATTTCACTCCGAAGACCGACAAGTTTGGTTTGGGCTTCACTGCAGAAGCTCAGAGGGCTGTTCGTAAGGAAAGGATTGGAAGACCTCCTGTGTTCATCACCAACCCGGGAGTGAATGCTATTGAAGACGACGTGGATGAATCTGAATTCGATAGTTGGATTTACCCAACAACCGAAGGTGGACCAAGCAACTAGACTGCCAAAGACTTCACACCTATTACTTTTGTCACTCAGTAATGAACTCTTTTGTTTTGAATTTGTAACAAATAATATTTTGAGACTTTTATGGCTCGGTGTCCTACCCGGGGCACCGTGGCTTCATTTGTGAGGGCTTTTGTGTGTCATTTTCATATATCATCAATAAAAACATTGGACGTTTGTTGCATTTCAAAATCTTGCGCTCCTTTTCTTTCTTTATTATATATTGCAAAACAACTATATTTACACACACTCACCCATACAGGTTCCAATCCACTCTGGATCTCACTGGTAACGACTCTGCTACTGCCAGTTATGACTTCGAAAATCCGATCAACTTAGCCGAAGACGAAGGTGAAGATGATTGTGAAGTGCCTGGTGAGCTTGCAAGACTACTACTCCAGGAAGAGAGGGCCATTCAGCCACATGAAGAGCCAGTGGAAACGGTAAATCTGGGTACTGAGACAGATAGAAAGGAAGTCAAGATTGGTGCCAATATGGAGCTCAGTGTGAAACAACGGTTGATTCAGATGCTGCATGACTATGTGGAAATCTTTTCCTGGTCTTACGAAGACATGCCTGGGTTGGATACCGACATTGTGGTTCATCACCTGCCTACCAAAGAAGATTGCCCTCCAGTAAAACAGAAGGTCCGCCGTATGCGTCCAGAAATGTCCGAGAAAATCAAAGCTGAGGTTATGAAACAATTTGATGCCGGGTTTCTAGCAGTGAATTCTTACCCTCAGTGGATTGCCAACGTGGTTCCAGTGCCGAAGAAAGACGGTAAGGTCCGAATGTGTGTTGATTACAGGGATTTGAACTGGGCGATCCCCAAGGATGATTTCCCTCTGCCTCATATTGACGTTCTGGTTGACAACACTGCTCAGCATAAAGTATTCTCCTTCATGGACGGCTTCTCCGGTTATAATCAGATCAAGATGGCTCCTGAAGACATGGAGAAGACCACTTTTGTTACTCAGTGGGGCACTTTTTGCTACAAGGTCATGCCTTTTGGGTTGAAAAATGCTGGGGAAACCTACCAACGTGCCATGGTTGCTTTATTTCATGACATGATCCATCACGAGATAGAGGTATATGTCGACGATATGATTGCAAGGTCCCAAACTGAGGAGGAACACCTTGACCATCTACAGAAGTTGTTTGACCGTCTGAAGTTGTACAAGCTAAGGTTGAACCCAAACAAGTGCACCTTTGGGGTGAGATCTGGAAAGCTGCTAGGCTTCGTTGTAAGCGACAAAGGCATTCAAGTGGACCCTGCCAAAGTGAAAGCCATACAAGAGATGCGAACTCCCAAGATAGAGAAAGAAGTCAGAGGCTTTCTAGGACGGTTGAATTACATTGCCCGATTCATCTCGCATCTAACTGCTACCTGTGAACCAATCTTCAAACTGCTGAAGAAAGATCAAGTAGTACGTTGGAACGATGAATGTCAGGCCGCTTACGAAAAGATCAAAGAGTATCTCCAAGAACCACCCATTCTTATGCCACCGGTTGAAGGGAGACCTCTAATACTATACTTGACTGTACTTGACAACTCAATGGGGTGTGTGCTGGGGCAGCATGACGAGTCTGGCCAAAAAGAACACGCCATTTATTACCTTAGCAAAAAGTTTACCGACTTTGAGACCCGATACTCACTGCTCGAGAAAACTTGTTGTGCTTTGGTATGGGCTGCTCGCCGGCTAAGACAGTATATGTTGACTCACACTACTCTGTTGATTTCAAAAATGGATCCAATCAAGTACATATTCAAAAAGCCTGCTCTGTCCGGGAGAATAGCAAGATAGCAAATGATCTTGACGGAATATGACATCCAGTACACGACTCAAAAAGCAATCAAGGGAAGTGTATTGGCAGACCATTTGGCACACCAGGCCGTGGACGATTACCAGTTGATGAACTTTGAATTTCCAGACGAGGATATCATGGTAGTGACTGATTGTGAAGTACCTGGACCGGATGAAGGACCTGAGGAAGGATCCCGATGGTCTATGCACTTTGACAGAGCCTCAAACGCTTTGGGTAATGGTATCGGCGCTGTGATCATATCCCCCAAAGGCACTCATACTCCACTCACCGCCCGGCTATGTTTCAATTGCACCAACAACATGGCGGAGTATGAAGCATGTATCATGGGTCTTCAAGCTGCAATTGACTTAAGGATCAAGTTTCTGAGTGTCTTCGGAGATTCCGCTCTCGTGATCAATCAGATCAAAGGCGAGTGGGATACGAAACACCCAAATCTTATTCCTTACAAGGAGTATGTGCTGACGTTGATTCCCCATTTCACGGAGATAACTTTTGAACACTTCCCAAGAGAGGAGAATCAGTTAGCGGACGCGTTGGCTACGATGTATTCTATGTTCAAAGTCAAATGGGATAACGAGGCTCCCCGGATCATTATTTGGAAGTTGGATGAACCTGCACATTGCTGCGATCTCGAGACCGAAGAGGTAACAGAAAAGCCCTGGTATCATGAAGTTAAGAGATACCTTGAAGCTCAAGAATACCCCGAAGGCGCATCTGTTAATGACAAGAAGTTCCTGAGAAGGTTTGCGGCAAATTTCTTCCTCAGCAACGACATTCTGTACAAGCGAAACCATGATTCAACCTTACTATGTTGTGTGGATAAGACTGAAGCAGAAAAGATCATGGCAGAGCTACATGAAGGTACCTTCGGAACACATTCCAGTGGACATACCATGGCAAAGAAACTCCTTCGGGCAGGATATTTCTGGTCCACAATGGAAGCCGACTGTTATCAGCATTCTCGAACTTGTCATAAATGCCAGATCTATGCTGATAAGGTGCACATTCCTCCGGTTCCTCTTAACATCTTGACAGCACCTTGGCCTTTTGAAATGTGGGGCATTGATATGATCAGCGAAATTCGACCTACGACATCCAACGGGCACCGCTTCATCCTGGTAGCGATTGATACTTCACAAAATGGGTTGAAGCAGCTTCCTACGCTACGGTAACCAAGAACGTCGTGGCACGGTTCATTCGGCATAACCTGATCTGTCGATACGGTGTAACTGAGAGGATCATTATGGACAATGGTACCAATCTTAACAACAAGATGATCACTGAGCTCTGCGAGCAATTCAAGATACAGCACCACAACTATACTCCCTACCGGCCGAAGATGAACGGGGCTGTAGAAGCGGCAAATAAGAACATCAAGAAGATTGTGCAGAAGATGACAGTGACCTACAAAGATTGGCACGAAATGTTACCGTTTTCTCTTCATGGGTACCGTACCTCAGCACGGACGTCAACAGGGGCAACTCCCTTTTCCTTGGTCTATGGCATGGAGGCAGTCTTGCCTATTGAAGTCCAGATACCCTCTCTCCGAATAATGAAGGATGCAGGTTTGAGCGAAGATGACTGGATCCAGACTCGGCTTGATCAGTTAAACTTAATTGACGAAAAGAGACTCACTGCTATTTGTCATGGTCAAACGTACCAAAAACGGATGATCAGGGCATTTAACAAGAAGGTCAGACGACAAGAGTATTAAGTCGGAGACCTGGTAATCAAGCGCATCATTCTTCCTCAAAGTGATCCCAGGGGCAAATGGACCCCTACGTACGAAGGGCCATTTGTGGTTAAACACATCTTCTCAGGAGGAGCTATGATTCTAACCACCATGGATGGTGACGACCTTCCTCACCCCGCCAATGCAGACATAGTAAAAAGATACTACGCATGAACTAAAGACCCGCTAGGTTGACACACCTAGGCAAAAATAAGGGCTTCCCGGCGAACCAAAAGGGTTCGGGCAAAAATAAGGGATGAAATGAAAAAAATCTGTACACCCGGCAAGTCGAAAACCTGAAAAGGCGGCTTGGGCAAAAATGGGTATCCCGGTGGACTGAAAACCCGAAAGGGCGGTCCAGGAAAAAGTTAGGGATAAAGCGTAACACTATGTCTCATTGGATCACCTTGCATCCAGAATTCGGCATCAAATATCGGGCTCAGACGGCGCCAATCAATCAGCTTCATCTTCAATTAGGCAGCAAAGTGATGAGACGCTTGAAGACGTAAAGGCGATAGCAGAGTTAGAACCCAGTGGGATTATTTTTCACATAGCTGTTTTGTTTCCTTTTAAAAATTGTATAAACTCTATGTTGCTCGGCGGTGTTCTCTTACTAGGACGTCAGCCTCTTGTACATGAAACGCCTATTTACAGGCAAATTTCAAAATCAATACAAGTTCAATTTTTCAGACAAATTACCCATCGTTTTTCCTTTTTCTGTTTTGTTTTACGAAGAACGTCCAATGTTCATTTTGGATATATGCATTTGACATTAATTGCTAATCATGAATATTTGCATGCGAAACAAAGGACTAATTACAGATGACATCAGAAACAGGGGCAGTTTAGAATTGTCTAAGCAATTTTGTTGCTCTGTCCAACAAGGTACCAAGGTAGGTTCGGCGGAAGAATTTGGCCAAGTTACCTTCACTCCCCATAGAGTAAGACAAGATTCAGCAACACTCTCCCCAGGCAGAGTTGGTCTCCCCTCAGCCCTAAAAAGGCACAGTATCCCTAGCAAGTCAGCGATGCTCTCCCCAAGAAGAGTTTAATCTACTGTCAGCCTTAAGAAATTTGGGTATCCCCAAAAGATCTCAACATTCCCCAGCGGAGTATAGACATTCCTCAGCAAGCATCCCCGGCAGTCTTAATATAAGATTGTTCCCTGGCGGAATTCAGACATCCAGTGGAACCATTCCCCAGTACAGTCCAAAGTTTCCCCAGGAAAATGAAATCCATATCCCCAATAGAGTCTGAAGCTTATCCCCAGTAGATTCTGGAAGCTTATCCCCTGCAGAGTACGTACGTCTCTCCCCGACTTTATTCGAAGGTTATTTCCCCACCAGGGTATAACTGGGTTATCCTCAGCTAATTACCACGGAAAGATCGTCCTCGACGAAGTTCTTCCTATTCCCCAGCGGAGTTCATCAAATTCCCCAACATAACTTATCAGTGGAATCCCCAGCGAAGCTCTCATCAAAACCTCAGTGAGGTATCTCTTCCCGCAGAGTAATTCCCCGCAGAGTAATCTCTCCAAAAAGTTTATTCCCCAACGGAGTCATCTTCTCCTACCGGTTTATTCTTGCAACCATCATCCCCAGCGGAAAGCGAAGAACTCTACTCTTCAACATCAGCCCAGGATTCCACAAACTCCCGGCACTCGTCAAGGATTTATTTTCCTAGACGGAAATACACTCATCACATTATCATACGCCATGACGCATGCATATACGCATCATATCACACAATCTCATTATTTTTTGAGAACATCATGACATCATCATGACATTGCATACAACTAATGTCTTGCCTTTTCAGAAAAAAAGTCAATCCAAAGATGATTACTATCAACTATCGCAATTCCAAATTCAATACCTGTATCTAGCCAGGGCATATCTGTGAGTGATGGATTGTAGATTCGATACCTGTATCTAGCCAGGGAATATCTGCATGAAGAGTTTGAAGATCAACCCCTGTAACAGGCCAGGAAATTATCTTTCATTCTCAGGTCAGAGGTTTACACCTGTATCTAGCCAGGAAAGCCATCTCTACCAACCTTTTTCAAATCCCAGATTCGATTCTTGTATCCATCCAGGGCATATCTGTAGACGACCAATTTCCAAATTCGACACCTGTATCCAGCCAGGGCATATCTGTAGACGACAGTTCCAGATTCGATACCTGTATCCAGCCAGGGCATATCTGTAAGCGATTGATTGTAGATTCGATACCTGTATCCAGCCAGGGCACGTCTACATGAAGAGTTTAGAGATTCGATACCCGTATCCAGCTAGGGCACGTCTGTAAGCAACCTTTTAAAGTTCCGGATTCGATTCCTGTATCTAGCCAGGGCACGTCTGTGAACAACTAATTGTAGATTCGATACCTGTACCTAGCCAGGGCATATCTGCATGAAGAGACTGAATATCAACACCTGTAACAGGCAAAGAAACCATCTTCCTTTCTCAAAATACACAAATTCTCGCTAAGGAATCTCTTACGCGATCAACACTTCCAAATGGCATCTATAAGCCCATTCCCAACAAGGTTCTGTCACACCTCCAGATGGCATCTATAAGCCCATCCTCCTATGCACCATCTCGCCAAATGGCATCTATAAGCCCATTCCTGACATCACATTGCTGATACTCCACTATGCGAGTGCAAATTTCTGGACACTTTAGTGTTCAATCATCTTCCACCTTCGGATCACGAAAGGCACGCAAGCCAATCTACATCCTCAGGTCTAATAAGATTGAACAGGGGAAACTGTTGTACCCCAAAATTTTCCCTCCCATTTTATCAACATTTTCTCATCACAAGACCCTTGAAGCTCAGGATCAAGTTAGGGTTTGCTCTGCTCAAGACTCCTCCTTGCACTGTTGAGCCAAATTAGGGTTTGAGTTTGCACAAAGATGTTTTGACCCAAAATGCCCAAAGTGACTTTCATGCTTCATGTTGGACTCACAAGTTTATCCATACCAAGTTTCAAGCCTTGATTCCAATCTTTGCCCAGTCAATTGGACAGTTGACCTAGAAATCAGTTGTATTTGGGAAAAAGTCAACTGTGCTCAATTGACAGTCAAACCTCATGATTTTTGACCCACATCAACATCATAAACTCATATGAACCATTTGGTCAAGTTTGGATCACAATTCCACAAGAAATTTGATCAGATCACCAAAAGGGCAAAATGGTCATTTTTAGGGTTTTGACTGCACAAAGGCAATTTTTGACTGTTTGACCTAGACAATGGCAATTCAAGCTCACATATAGACTCAAGGACTCAATGACATTGTCTTGACACATTCAACAAGTTCAAAAGATCCCAAATGCACAAGATTGACAGATGAATTTTCCAGTCAACTGATCAAAATTTGACTGTATACTGAAAAGTCAAACTTTGACTTTTTGGTCAAAATCAAGTGCCAAGATTCATTTTTCATCAAGACATGTCAAATTATGAAACTTTTTCATCAAGAAATCAAAAATCACAAATTAGGGTTTGAAATGAAGAAATTTCATAACTTAGAAATTTTCTAAGTTATGAAAATTCCTAATTTTTTCCTAACTTTGTCCCATCTTTTCATCAAGATACATTTGGATTCAAACAAAACACAAAACATGAAAGTTATAGTCCATTTCAAAATCTACAACTTTGATTAACAAAGTTTCCTCAAAAGAAGCTTGTAGCTCAAGTTATGATTTTTGGAACAAGGGTGCAAAACATTTTTAACTTGGAAATTTTTTGACCTATTCTAGGCAGGATTTTTGCCTAACTTCATGGCCACTTTTCACATGCTTCCACTTGGAATTTCAACTTGCATTACAAAGATGGATTGTAGTACACATTCCAAGCTTTACAAATTGTCAATTAACTTCTCAAACACCCTTGTGGTTAGGGAGAATCGAATTTGTCAATATGGGCAAAAGTCACTTTGTTCATGAGCCATTTCCATGTTCATAACTTTGCATTTTTTGAACTCAGCATGTTTCAAGCTAGTTATAGGCCTCTAATCTTATTTACACTCAATAATTAAATTCCAATCCATTGTGTTCTAGTATTATTTTGCTCATTTGGTCATTACATGAAGAATTAAGCCATAAATGGAAAAAGCACATTATCCATTTTTGTAAAGTGGCACTTTATGTCAAGTTTACAATCTATGAGGTACAATGCAGATCTTTGAGGCACAATGCAGATCTTTGAGGCACAAGTTCAGGAACCAATCCCACTGATCAAGACTAAAATGTGCAGCATACTTGAGGGGCCTGTGGTAGCCTAGAAACCAATTTGACAAACTTTGCTTAAGAAAGAAGAAACTTGCATTTTTGAAACATAACATTGAGTTCCTGTCAACACAAGCCAAAACAAACTTCTTGAGCATATTCTAAACATCAAACCAGACCTAAGGCACGACCTAACCACCTTCCAAACCTCACCATTCATCAAAACACCATCTTACTGCAAAAAACAGAGTCCCTTCTGCAACTTGACTTCCACAAACACTTCCACTCGTGCGTTTTGGCTGAAACCTTTGCAAACACATTCCATAACATCCATACAAACTATTCCAAGCATTGAACTGGAACTGTAACAGCCATAGCCAAGTGTTCCATTTTCACTTTTCTCTCTTGCAGGTTGACTTCTGTAGCTTGATATAGCAAGATTCAAAGCACACCAAGCATTGAAATAGCATCCCTGGACTTCAAGCAAGATGTACAAGTCCTCACATTGCCTTGAAAGTACCTCCATTGTTGCACACGATTCCAGCTGAACAGGTAAAACTTTGGACTTCTATCTCTCAATATAGGAAGAGTTAGGCTTAGGTTTATGAATGAAACATGCTCTACTCATGGCCCTGAAGCTACCCATGTCATTACTTTTCATTTATGTTGTGTGTGCTAAGAGTATTTTGAACCTGAACATTAGAAAAAACTTAGGTCAGGAATTAGGGATGAAGAAATTCTCCTTCGTTTCTTAGAGTTAAGTCAAGTTCTTTATATGTCTGGATTCGTCTCTTGATGCTCTACATTTTTGGTGTTATGAGTTTTGCTTGAAAGTCCAAGAATCAGAATGTTTGAATCAGCATGAGAAATGCGCGTTTTTGAAAACGAACTGGCTGGAGGTTAAAGAAGATAGACTTGGGCTGGGCCTGAGTTTTGATTCCTTTTTGCACCACTTTATTTCACATACACTCCCTTGGCCCATTAGGCTTTATTTTTATCATTTTTGATTTTTTCTTTTTATTTCTGACTTGTTATTTTTTGCCAAAATATAAAAAATATTAAAAACATTTTTTCAACCATTTTTTCATTTTATTTGAATTTTATTTGTTTTATTTGAGTTTGTACATATAAATAATATATATATCCTTTTATTTAAAATACTAAAAATAATATTAATACATTTTTATTTTCTGATTTTATTTTATTTTATCTCTTGGAAACATTTTCTAAAAAATATACTTTTTTTTGTAAATAATAAATATTTGTATTTTTGTACATATTTAATATATTTAATAAATAATATAAATACTTATATATTTATTAGAATACTTAGGGAAAAAACATAAAAATAATACATTTTTATTTTTATTAATATTTGACCTCAAAAATCACTTTTCTACAATATACTTCCTTTTTATTTATTTTTTTGTATATAATTAACAAATATTGTATATAATATATAATAAATACGTTTTTATTTATAAAATTAGGGTTTTGCCCTAAAAACATGAAAATACCCAAAAATTACCCTTTTTATTTTTGTTTATTTGTCACATGAAAAACACTTTTACATACATATAAAAATCATTTTTTGCATCTTGCATATTTATTTTATTTTATTTAATTATTGTACAATTAAATACCTTGTAAATTCCATTTGGATTGTAATAGTTTATATTTAAATTTCTTGCTAAATATCCCCATTTGAACATTTGTACCCCCCATCTCATAATTGTGTTGTAATAATTTAGGACTTTTATTTTTCGCATTTAAAAGCTTTCTAAATATGCCATGATAGACTTAGGGTTTTGTATGCAAAAATCAACCAAACAAATAGCTTGACCTAATTCAAAGACAAAAAGCATGAAAATGAACAACATCAATCACACTTGCACCCTTAGGGTTACTCCACTTGTTGCCTTCAATATTGGGCCATGTTGCATGTTAGGTGTCTTTAGCAAAACAAAACAATTCAAATGATCATAGTCCCTCGATGACGCTTTCGAAAGTTGCCTAAAAAATGATCAAGTCCCTTAAAGGAAAAATTGCCCAAAGACACTTGGCACCATTGCAATCATGGTCTAAACGATGACCCGCGCCTGTCCCGTTGACATCCTAACACAAGATTGTCCACCAAATACAATGGTGGAACAAAATTGTTAAAAGGGTTAAAACATAGAGAAAACCTTTGAGTAAATTTAGGAATAGACAAACTCTTAGTTACTTGATAAACTTGCAAAACACACTTGCCTATTTTTCAAAACCACACATCACAATACACTTTCAAAACAACTTTCAAAAACATTGAAAACTTTTCAAAAGACATACACCTTTGTATACATTCCCACATGAATCATTACAAAGGTTGCCACCACAAATGGCCTCTTTTCAAAACCTTTTCAAACCCACACACACAAAGCACCATTTCAAACAATTGAAAATCAAGGCAAGTTGATCTAAGCAAGTAACTAAGAGCCCATGGATAACCATGGATAGAAAGGATGCTAATACCTTCCCTTTCTATAATCTACTCCCCGAACCCAAGAAAACATCTCAAAGGTTTTTGCTGTGCTTTTTAACCTTTCCTTAGGATAAAATAAAAAGTCGGTGGCGACTCTTGCTCAACCGAAACATTTGCGAAAACAAACACAAAACCCAAGTCAGTTCTCCCACCGTATCACAGGTATTTTCTGTCTTTTGTTTTTTTGCTATTTTTTGGTTTTTTATAACAGCATGGGGGTTTTTTAGTTGGATGGCAAAAATCAGCTCTCTCCCTGAACAAGTTTGGCTACTGTTGTATATGAGAGGTAGTGGAATTTTTTGATGAGTTTTGAATAACTTGGTGTGATACGGTGGGAGAACTGACTTGAGGTTTTGCGTTTGTGTTTGCAAATGTTTCGGTTTAGCAAGAGTCGCCACCGAATTTTTATTTTATCCTAAGGAAAGGTCAAAAAGCACAGGAAAGACCTTTGATATGTTTTCTTGGGTTCGGGGAGTAGATTATGAAAAGGGAAGGTGCAAGCACCCTTTTCATCCATGGTTATCCATGGGCTCTTAGTTACTTGTTTAGATCACTTTCTTTTACTTTTCAATTGTTTGAAATGGTGCTTTGTGTGTGGTTTTGAAAGATGTTTTGAAAAGAGGCCATTGTTGTGGCAACCTTTGTAATGATTCTTGTTTGAATGTATACAAAGGTGTATTGTCTTTTGAAAATATGTTTCAATGTTTGAAAGTTTGATTTGGGAAGTGTTTTGAAATTGTGTTGTGAAGTGTGTTTGAAAATAGCAAGGATGGTTTTGCAAGCTTTTGATCAAGTAACTAAGAGTTATCTACCCTATTTTACTCAAAGATCTTTCCTATACGTTTTTAACCCTTTTGACATTGTTGTTTTACCATTGCATTTGGTAAACAACCTTGTATTAGGATGTGAAACGGGACAGGCGCGGATCATCGTATAGACCATGATAGCAATATTGCGAAGTATCTGAAGCAATTTTCCGAGGGACTAGATCATTTTGTATAGGCAACCAAGATAGCGTCATCGAGGGACTATGATCTTTTATTTTGTTTTTTGTTTTGCCAAAGATACTCAACATGCATAACATGGCCCTTTTGTTTAGGAAACCAAGTGGAGATACCTTAAGGGGTGTTTGTGTGTAAATGTGTTTTATTGCATGTATGATTTTATCTTGAATTAGGATTTTCTATTTCATTGATTTTATCTTGCCATACATATCCTAATTACTAGCATTTACATTTGAAAGCAATAAAATGCGGAAATGTAAAATCCTACGCTATTACAACATTTAGGGGATGGGGGATACACGTTTGTACATGGGGTGGTTCAACGAGAAAAATAGATAAGAAAAGAAAGTAACAAAGGGAAGAAAAAGAGAAAGAGAGAGAGGGCTAGCGCGTTGCTGAGAGGAAGTCAGAAGTTCTGACCCAGGCCTGCTGCAGGATTATCAACCTGTTAGTGAAAATGTATGAGTCAGAACTCCTGACTCTAGCACCTGAAAAACAAAAACTTGTTAGTGGGAAGGTCAGAAGTTCTGACCCCCATACGCTGCAAGACAAAAGTTTGTTAGTGGGGAAGTCAGAAGTTCTGACCCTGCTGGAAACATAATAATTTTCAGAAGTTCTGATATTATTGTCAGCAAAACAGGCCTCAGAAATGCTGACGTCAAGGCCAGAGCTTGATTTCCTCCTGTGCTAGCCAGAACATCTGCAATTTTATTATTTTTCCACAAAACAGAAGGCATGCCTAAGATGATTTCAGCAGGTGTCAAAGTGTTTCAGAAGGTAGAACCCACAAGGTCACAAACAGGTTCTACACTGATTCACTTCCTACTTAAGCATTAAGAGGTATGAAAATCCTCAGAACACATACAACAACAACATGATATTTACATTGTGTTTATTGAGCATGAAAAGCTGATGATGCTTAGCAGCGTGATGAGAGTCAGCAGGTGCTTACCTTACTATTGGAAGAAAGCTTGTGAGTTGGAGCTAACTTTAGCTCTGATGGTGTTCAAGACAAGTTCTTTTTAGAATGGGTGGATGGAGAAGATATGAGTATGTATGGTCAGAAACTGTATGGCCGTTCTCTAGTCAGGAAGAAAAATAAGTATCAATGAAGTTTGGAGGTAGGAAGTTCAAAGTTATGAAACACTGAGGATTTTGGCAGAGTTTCACAAGGTTTCCTTCACTAGAGTTTTCTGATCCCCTTCTAGCAATTTTTTCTGGATGTTTCTTCTCCTCCTTTGTGATGGACAATGGTGTCCTATTTATAGGCAAGGCTTTGTGGATTTTTGAATGTTAAATGGCGCCAATATTATGCAGTAGAGGTTAACTTGTTTTTGAAGGAAGTTCATGAAAAGTTGTGATGATGGACAGCTTTTCAGCCTAGGTTGGAACAGTAAGCGAGGATTAAGGAGAAGTGACACCTATAGGCGAAAAGTGGCGCATAGACCCATGCCTAAGCCTGCACAAAGGTGTTTAACAAGCCAAACATGGAGAGACCCCTTGGATGAATGCTCAGGAGTGGTTGTGAGCATTAATGAGCATTAAATGGTGATGAGATTTGTCAAAATCAAAAATCTTGTAATAGGAGACTTTGCATAATTACCTAAAACTTGAGCCAGTAGTTCTGCTTTACCAAAAACAACGTAATATTAGCTCTTAACTTGGCCTCTTGCTGCCTCAGCAAGCTCTGAGAGTTTTCCAGCATGCTCCTTTGATCTGCCTTTAGAGACTCTGGACTTAGTGATCCTACTTCAGTATTTTACCCAATCTGCTGATCCCATTACCTTCTGATCCCAGTACGTTCTGAAGAAGTTTCAGGCTTTGTTACCTTCTTTACACTTCTCTAACAAACTCTGGCCGAACCTTTGCGTAACTGCTGAAAGAGCCATGTTCTGTTTAAAGATCATGTGCTGAACCAGTTTTACAATCTCTGACTGAGTTGGTGTAGCTGCTGAAGAGCCACCTGCTGACTGGATGTTATGTGCTGAGCCAAATTTGCAACTTCTGACTGTTTCTTCCTGGAGGTTAGTTCAGAAGCTCTGAGGTGCCATTAAACACTTTTCCCCTTTTTTTAAGAAAAATCTAAGTATTTAGCATTTAATTTTCCCAAGATGAAAGTTTTGACTTTTGAGCTTGCAAATGACCATTTTGTTCTTGTAAATTGTTTACTTGGAAAGGAATGATAATAAAGGGCTTGGCTTTGTTTAAGACAAAATCTAAGAATTCAGGATGAATTCCTGAAGAATGGGAGGGAAAATTTTGGGGTACAACAATTGCCCCTGTTCAATCTTCTTGGACCTGAAGAGTTAGATTGGCGAATCTGCCTTTCGTGACTCGAAGGTAAAAGAGGATTGGACACTAGAGTGCCCGTAAATTTGCACTCGTCAAAATGTAGCTGAGGGAATGGGCTTAAAAATGCCATTTGGAGATGGTAGAATCTTTTTGGATATGGGCTTAGAGATGCCATCCAAAATGTCTGTTGAATATCAGTAGAATGAACATCATAATGGTATCCGTACCTGGAACGTATCTGAGTTGTATCTGGAGATTGGATCTGTATGAGCAAAGGAATGGCGTCCGTGTCTGGAGCATATACAAGTTGTAACTGTATTTGATTCTCGAACGAATACCAGAATGATTGTCGTGTCTGGAATGTGTCTATATTGTATTCAAATCTGAAATCTGAATAAGTGACAGAAATACATCCGTGTCTGGAGCATCTCTGGGCTGGGGAATAGGTTTGAATGAGTGACAGAATGATAACCGTGTCTGGAGCGTATCTGGACTGTATCTGAAGTTGAAGTCTGAATGAGTAATAGAATGACCGTCGTGTCTGGGGTGTATCCATACTGTATCTTTGACTTTGAAATTCTGAATGAGTAATAGAATGACTGCCGTGTCTGGGGTGTATCCATACTGTATCTGAAATTGATAATTGAACCTGAATGAGAAATAGAATGGCTTCCGTGTTTGGAGCGTATCTAATCTGTATCTGATTGCTGAAGTCTGGATGAGTAATAGAATGACCGCCGTGTCTGGGGTGTATCCGTATTGTATCTGAATGAGAAATAGAATGGCTCCCGTGTCTGGAGCGTATCTAGTCTGTATCTGATTGCTGAAGTCTGAATGAGTAATAGAATGACCGCTGTGTCTGAGGTGTATCCATACTGTATCTGAATGAGAAATAGAATGGCTTTTATGTCTGGAGCGTATCTAGTCTGTATCTGATTGTTGAAGTCTGAATGAGTAATAGAATAACCGCCGTGTCTGGGGTGTATCCATACTGTATTTTTGACTTTGAAATTCTGAATGGGTAATAGAATGACCGTCGTGTCTGGGGTGTATCTATACTGTATCTGAAATTGATATTTGTCAAAGGTAGCTTTCAATCTTATCCTGAAAGGGTAAAATGTTAGCTAAAACACAAAGTTATGTTGCATGCCATGTATGATGCAATAAAATGTGTTTTATAAACGTTCATGATATATGAATGTAATGTATGCGCATGTAATGCTGATTAGCTGTCTTGCTGAGGAAAATAAATCCTTGATAACTAGAGATAATGAAATCTTTGACTGCTGCCGGGGAAGGTAAATCCTTGACCAATGCTAGGGATTCCAAAAATCTTTGATTGCTGAAGATGAGAAATCCTTTGGATTACTGCTGATGATTGAAGATCCCTGGTAACTCGTGGGGAATTGAGAATCCTTCATGACTTTCTTGGGGAAATAAGGAAAAATCCGACAACTTCTACTGGGGAATTAAAACCTGGGGGGCTTCAAGTGGAGAAACGGGAATAAGAATCTTCGTTCTGTCGGGAAATAACTCTGTGGGGAGAATGTTTATCCTGTTGGAGAATTCATTGGGTTGTATGCCAATCTATTGGGGAATCGGAGGAAGCTGGATAGTATTCCACCGGGGTTTAAGATTTGAAGTTTTGGACTCCGTTGGAGAAGAAAGTTTAAAGCAATCTGGCTCCGCTGGGGATTGGGAGTTTTAGAACCTTAGTCCAGATATGCTTTTAACTCTGGTGGGGATGTTGGACTTTAACTCCGCTGGGGATGTGTATTTCAAGGTTTTAGCCTTGTTGAGGATCTGAATGACATACTGTAGGGGATTTCTTTTGGAATAGCCTAAAGACGTTTTCCTATACTTTCGACCTATCAGTAATTATCCTTTCTTATTTCGTTTTATTTGTAAGCAGTGATTATATTCAAATGCATATGCTCATTTAACAAATCATTGGACGTTTTCAAACAAAACATAAGTGTAAAAAGGAAGAAAAGGTAAGAAAATTTCTGCACTTTGAAGTATCTTTGTATTAACTTCGTAAGTATTTTTGTACAAAGGAGACAATCATCCTAGTAAGAAAATGCTGTCGTAAAAAAGTGAGAAAAATTTAAACAAAGAGGGATGGCTATGTGTAACAATTCCATGGGATTCCCATTCTGCTATAGACTTCGTAACTCTGAGTATCTTGTCCATTCGTTGCTTCATTCGCAGATGATTGGGTTGATCAGAAACCTGGAGTATTGGTCGTGAAGAGATTGTTCTTAAAGTGATCCGATGAGACATAGTCATACGCTTTAATTCCCTAACTTTTGCCTGGACCGCCCTTTCGGGTTTTCGATCCACCGGGAAACCCTTTTTTGCCCAAGTCGCCCTTTTGGGTTTTCAACTTGCCGGGTGTACAAATTTTTTTTATTTATCCCTAATTTTTGCTTGAACCGCCCTTTCGGGTTTTCGATTCACCGGGATGCCCATTTTTGCCCAAGTCGCCCTTTCGGGTTTTCAACTTGTCGGGTCGTTTTATGCGTAGTATCTTTTGACTACGTCTATGTTCGCAGGGTGCAGCAGGTCATCGTCGTCCATGGTGGTCAGGATCATTGCCCCACTAGAAAAGATGTTCTTGATCACAAACGGTCCTTCATAAGCAGGAGTCCATTTTCCCCTGGGATCACTTTGCGGTAAGATGATCCGCTTGATTACAAGATCTCCGACTTGATATACCTGACGTCTGACTTTCTTGTTGAAAGCCTTGATCATTCGTTTTTTATACGTATGACCATGACAAATAGTAGTAAGTCGCTTTTCGTCGATCAAATTAACTTGATCAAGCCGAGTCTGAATCTAATCATCTTCACTTAAACCAGTATCCTTCATAATCCTCAAGGAAGGAATCTGAACTTCCATAGGTAAAACAGCCTCCATGCCATATACCAAAGAAAAGGGGGTTGCCCCAGTTGAAGTGCGTGCCGTGGTACGGTACCCGTGTAGAGCAAACGGTAACATCTCGTGCCAGTCCTTGTAGGTGACTGTCATCTTTTGAATGATCTTCTTGATATTTTTGTTCGCAGCTTCAACAACACCGTTCATCTTTGGCCGATAGGGAGATGAATTATGATGTTGAATCTTAAACTGCTCGCATAGAGCGGTGATCACAGTGTTGTTCAAGTTTGTACCATTGTCAGTGATGATCCTGTCGAGGATATCATACCGACATATGAGATTCTTCTTAATGAAGCGGGCAATCACATTCTTTGTAACAGATGCAAAAGACACCGCTTCAACCCACTTGGTAAAATAATCAATGGCCACCAAGATGAAGCGGTGTCCATTGGATGCCGTGGGCTTAATCTCTTCAACCATGTCGATTCCCCACATCGCAAATGGCCAAGGAGCTGTTAGAACATTGAGAGGAACTGGAGAATATGTACCTTGTCAGCATAAACTTGGCATTTGTGACAAGTACGGGAATGTTGATGACAATCAGCTTCCATGGTAGACCAGTAGTAGCCCGCCCTTAGGATCTTCTTAGCCATCGTATGCCCGCTTAAGTGGGTGCCAAATGTACCGCTATGTATTTCAGTCATGATCAACTCAGCTTCAACCTTGTCCATACAACGAAGTAGAACACAATCATGGCTGCGCTTATATAAGATACCATTGCTCAGGAAAAACATGGCAGCAAATCTTCTTAAGAACTTTTTGTCATTGACTGAAGCTCCTTCAGGGTATTCTCGAGGCTGGAGATACCTTTTGACTTCATGAAACCAGGGTTGTTCCATTACTTCTTCGGTATTAATCTCATGACAGTGCGCAGGTTCGTCCATTCGCTCGATGGTGATTTGAGGAGCCCCATTATCCCAGTTGAGTTTAAACATGGAAGACATTGTAGCTAGAGCATCTGCTAGCTGATTTTCTTCTCACGGGAAGTGCTCGAAGGTAATCTGTTCGAAATGAGGCAACAATGTCAAGACATGTTCTTTGTATGGGATAAGATTAGGGTGTTTAGCGTCCCACTCTCCTTTGATTTGACTGATAACCAAAGCTGAGTCCCCAAACACAATCAGAGACTTGATTCCCAAGTCAATAGCAGCCTTGAGACCAAAGATACAAGCTTCATACTCGGCCATGTTGTTGGTACAGCTGAAGCAGAGTCTAGCAGTGAAAGGTGTATGGCAACCTTCTGGAGAGATAAGTACCGCGTCGATACCGTTTCCAAGTGCATTTGAAGCACCATCAAAGTACAGGGTCCACCGGGATCCTTGTTCAGGTCCGTCATACGGTCCGTTACCTTCAATGTTGTCCAATGTCATAATGTCCTCGTTAGGGAAGTCGAATCTCATAGATTGGTAATCTTCGATGACTTGATGAGCTAGATGGTCAGCTAGTACACTCCCTTTTATAGCCTTTTGGGTTGTGTACTGGATATCATACTCAGTCAGGAGCATCTACCATCTAGCGATCCTTCCGGATAAAGCATGCTTCTCGAAGATGTATTTGATCGGATCCATCTTGGAAATCCGCAAAGTGGTATGTGTCAACATATACTGCCTTAGCCGGCGAGCAGCCCATACCAAAGCGCAACAAGTTTTCTTGAGCAGTGAGTAGCGAGTCTCACAGTCGGTAAACTTTTTGCTAAGGTAATAAATGTCATGCTCTTTTCGGCCAGACTCGTCATGTTGGCCCAGTACGCACCCCATTGAGTTATCCAGAACAGTTAGATACATGATTAAAGGTCTTCCTTCGACGGGTGGCATCAAGATAGGAGGTTCCAGCAAATACTCCTTGATCTTATCGAAAGCAAATTGACAATCATTGTTCCATTCAACTACCTGATCTTTCTTCAACAACTTGAAGATTGGCTCACAGGTAGACGTTAGGTGAGAGATGAACCTTGCGATGTAGTTTAAATGTCCCAAGAAACCTCTAACCACCTTTTCAGTGTCGGGGGCAGGCATTTCTTGTATGGCTTTGACTTTGGCGGGATCAACCTCGATGCCTTTGTTACTGACGATGAATCCCAAAGGTTTACCGGACCTGACTCCGAAAGTGCACTTGCTAGGGTTCAGTATGAGCTTATATTCCTTTAACCTGACAAACAGCTTTTGCAGATGGTAGAGGTGTTCTTCTTCTGTTTGTGAACGGGCTATCATGTCGTCTACATAGACTTCGATCTCATGATGTATCATGTCATGAAAAAAAGCTACCATGGCTCGCTGATAGGTTGCCCCGACATTCTTCAGTCCGAATGGCATTACTTTATAGCATAAGGTACCCCAATGCGTAACAAAAGTAGTCTTTTCCATGTCTTCGGGGGCCATTTTGATCTGGTTGTATCCTGAGAATCTATCCATGAAGGAAAATACCTTGTGTTAAGCTGTGTTGTCAACCAAGATATCAATGTGTGGTAGTGGAAAATCGTCTTTAGGGCTAGCCCTGTTTAGGTCTCTGTAGTCCACACACATTCTGACTTTGCCGTCCTTTTTAGGCACGGGCACAATGTTAGCAACCCATAGTGGATAGGAAGTAACAGCCAGAAAGCCAACATTGAACTGCTTCATCACTTCAGCTTTGATCTTTTCGGATATGTCGGGCCTCATTCGGCGGACTTTTTGTTTGATTGGTGGACAATCTTATCTTGTAGGGAGACGGTGAACCACAATATCTGTATCCAGTCCCGGCATATCTTCGTAGGACCAGGCGAAAATCTCAACAAATTCATTCAACATCTGAACTAAGTGCTCTTTGACACTTGGTTCCAGGTTGGCACCCACTTTAACCTCTTTTCTGTCTTCCTGTGTTCCCAGATTGATAGTCTCTAACAACTCTTCATGGGGCAGAATAGCCCTTTCTTCTTGTTGCAAGAGTTTAGCCAACTCTCCAGGGACTTCACAGTCTTCCTCACCTTCGTACTCGGCATGATTGACCAAATCTTCATAGTCACTGAAGGCCAAAGCAGAATAGTCACCCATGGAATCCAGAGTGGATGGGTACTGATTGATGAAAGTAATGGGAACGAAATCTTTCGCCTCCCAGTTGTTTAGTCCTCCTTCAATGGTTGGAAAGATCCAATCTTCAAATTTTCCTTCTTCATCCTCATCTTCTAGGGCATGAACTCCATGGTGAGTGATTTTTAAGGGTGGTCCTCCAGCCTGGGAGCGACGTACAACTTTCTAGCCAGCGGCAGTGTAACCCAATCCGAAGTTATCCGTCTTGTGAGGAAAATCTGGCAGTTGCCCCCACGCTGTACTTCCTCCTTCTTTGATTACAGCCTCCGCATCTTTAAGGGATGCCATCCGGGACATAGGCTTGGAAATGATAGGAACATCAGTCACTGTCTTTGCTACTGCAACCTCATGAGAAACTTCTTCAAAGTGTTGGAAAGGTGTTTCTATGAATTCGCCATCTAACTCCATATAGCGGAAAAAGTTAAGGTGGCTTATCATATACTCCTCCTCACCATGAACTGTTATAATCTTTCCCTAAACTGGGTACTTTAGCATTTGGTGTAGAGAAGAAGTGACTGCCCCAGCGTTGTGGATCCATGGCCTTCCTAACAAGCATGAATATGAAGGACGGATGTCCATCACATAAAAAGTAGAGTTGAAATTTTTTGTACCCACTTTAATTGGAATGTCCACTTCTCCGTGAACCATCATCTTAGAACCGTCGAAGGCTCTAACAACGATGTTACTGGGCTTTAGGGTCAAACCTTCACAGTCTAATCTATCCAACGCCTTCTTTGGTAGAACATTTAAGGATGAACCGGTATCAACCAGAACATGAGCAAGTGTGGTCCCTTTGCACTCTACCGAGACATGCAGCGCATCATTATGCTTTCTTCCCTTATGGGTCAAATCAGCATCAGAAAAACCAAGACCATTGTCGGCTGTAAGGCTAGCCACGCACTCTTGAAACTGATCTGTAGAAGTTTCTTGAGGCACGTGTGCCGTCTTTAAAAATTTGATCAAGGCTTTGGCATGAGCCTTGGAGCAGAGTAAGAGAGCCAACATAGAGATTTTGGAAGGGGTTTGCCCCAGCTGCTCTACGACATCATAGTCGCTCTTCTTAATTATCTTTAAGATTTCTTCCATCTCTTTTTGGGTGGTCTCGGGGATAACCAAAGTCTGAGCTCTCGTCCTGACGGGCGCTTCTTGGATCCCCTTACCTTTATTGGCAGTAACAACAGAGGGTTCAACTTCGGGAGCATCAATTTCTTCAATTACAGGACTTTGCACAGATATCTTGACAGACATAGAAGCACCTGAGGGTCCGAAGACTGCCCGTGAAGGAGCAATCTCCGGAGAGAAGATTCTTCCGCTACGAGTTATCTTGCTTGTCCCTGCAATATTCCCCACATTGGGAGTTTCTTCATCGGAATTCTCTTTGGCTGATTTGATCTCCTTGATACCATGGTAGAAGATCTCTCCTCCATAGTTCCATGGTATCGTCTTGTTGGACTTATAAGGGATAGGCCCTGGCATGGTAATTTTCAACGGTACAAACTTAGGATCAGTCGTAATCTTAACAGGCCTTTTACAGGTCTTAGAAAGATTGTCGGAGATAGTGATTATAGAAATGTCATTTATTGAAGTAACAACGGTAACATGAGTAACATGAGTGATAGTATCAACAGGAGTCTTCTGAAAGAGGATCTCTTGGGTATCCATCAGGCGTTGGATGTCTGATTTCAACAGTGGGCAGTCAATTTGCATGGTTGAACAGAAGTAACAGTTTTTTTCACAGCCTGGGAATATCCCGGCTTTCAACAAATTCACTTTAATCATTGGCAACGGAGTCAATAGGTCATCAACAGCGGTAAGATGAAGATCTTCCACAATGGCATGAACATTATGACCATGCTTCGGCATAGGAGCGGATATCACATTAGGTTTTTCGGGAGCATCAAACTCTACTTCCTTGGCATCTATAAGACCTTGGATCTTGTTTTTAAGAGCCCAACAGTTGTTGGTATCATGCCCTACACTGTCCGAGTGCTATGCACATTTTGCATTGGAATGATAATAAGGAGAAAAGGTATTTGGTTTTTTTGGCGCTTCTTTTAAGTTGGTAAGGTTTAACTTTAACAGATGAGGGAGGACTTGAGCCGGTGTCATACTGATTCGGGTGAATTGCCGTTGTGGCCTTTCTACCCTTTGCTGATTAACTCTTGGTTGATTGCTGCAAGGTTGATCAGCTGAGGAGTTCTGGATCATCACAGCCCCCACCGTTGGTCGGCGCTCTGTTCTCCCTTGGTTTCTCTAGGTGTGAATAGCAGAAACTTCCTTCTTGGCTGGGAAGGTCTTCTTAATAGCAGCGGAGGCATCCTTCTGAATTTTACCGCTCTTAATGCCAGCTTCGACCCTTTCACCGGTCCGAATTAATTCGGTGAACCCTGCAGATGAGCTCCCGATCAAGTGATTGAAGAATGGACCTGACAGAGTCCCTAAAAACATGTCAACCAGCTCTCTATCCGACAATGGTGGCTGCACACTTCCAGCCAAATCTCACCACTTCTGGGCATACTCTTTAAATCCCTCATTAGAGGCCATACCCATACTCTGTAGTTGAGTACGAGTAGGCGCTAAATCCGTGTTGTATTGGTATTGTCGGTAGAAAGCAGCAGCCAAATCTTCCCAGTTATGAACATCAGATCTCTCAAGTTGATAGAACCAGTCCAATTGCGTACTCGACAAACTATCTTGAAAAAAGTGGACCCACAGATCTTTATCAGAAGAGTGAGGTTGGATATTTTTGATGTAGGATCTCAGATGCATCTTAGGACAGGACAAACCGTCATATTTAGCAAATGTAGGTACTTTGAACTTGGGAGGAATGACGATCCCAGCAACCAACCCTAGTTCTTCGAAATCTAGCCCAGGTACCCTTTGCAACTCCATGGCTGCCAACCGATCCTAAAGATTTTTATACTTATCATCCGCCGGAGGGTATTGTTGTTCGGAGTAATCTTCATCCTCTTCCTCTTCTTCTTCTTCAACTTCAGATTTGGAGGGCACTGCCGCTCCTTTTCCTTTACCAACCCCTTCGTCAGACGTCGAGGGGAATTCTAGAACTCTCCTAGCTTGATACTCAAACCTTCTTCCCATAGTGGCCACACCAATTCTTTTCTTTTTCTTCCTTTCTGGTTCCTTCTCTTTCTCTAACAGTGCTTTAAGATCCTCTTGACCCTTTGCTAAGGTCATGAGGAGTTGTTGGAATTGCGAATTCTGTGCTTGCAGATCTTTAACCGTATGCTCTATATCCATCTTGCTGAAATAAACAGCAGAAAGATAAGGAAACCTGGTGTGAAGACCTGTTAATGCATATGATGAATGATATGTTATTCATGTAATGCATTCAAGGATTCAGAAATTCAAATTTGTTGCAAACAAAAAGAACACACGTCATATTAATAAGAAGAAATTTGTTAGTACATAAATTCCCCATGGGCAAAATATTACAAAGCTTCTTAATGTAAAAAGACATTGCGCATCCTCTTTGGCGCGATGTAAGTGTTGAGAGTCTCCTCTTCGTGAAGTCGGCAGGTAAGTTCCAAAACCTTTTTCTCACTGGCGTAGAAGTTGGCTTCAAAAGTATTCCGCTCTTCCTTGAGTTGTATCTAACTCTTTTGTAATTCTTCCAATGATGTTGGCATGTCTGGATGTAGGAGGGTGTATGGAACCTCTCCTTCCATAACAGTCTCTTTGATCACGGGGAGAATGTGAAGGTATGGCATCATAAGATTCTGGGTGCGGGTTCGTACCCACTTGAGATAAGGCTCAAGGGGGATGGAATTCTTGTGCCCCAGTGTCTTACTATCCACTTTGTTAGGCATCCTCCAAGCTGGGATAAACCTTTGTCGAAGTCCTTGAGTGTCGTTGTCGAAGTCAAAAACCAAGTCAGGAATCAGCATGTCATGAGGACCATCCCTTCGAGCATACCCAAATTTCCTCAGAGCTAAACATGGGTTGTAGGTAATGCTTCCCCTAATGCCAAGTAGTGGGACATTAGGGAATTCCCCATAACGATTAATGATGATGACATTTTCTCTGGACCGAGAACACCAATGAACATTAGAGTGTGTAAGAGTCATCAATCGTTGCGACCACCTTAATCCTAGTTCATTCTTTAAGATTGACTGGGGAAGGTGAGAAATAAACCACCTTGCTAGGAGAGGAGTACAACACATGAGAACACCTCTTTTCCTCATTGTTCATGTGTAAAATGAGTGTAGGATGTCCCCGAGCAATGTAGGCACAGGATTCCGAGATATGAAAATCTTGACAGCATTCACATCTATAAGCTGGTCAGGGTTTGGGAACAAGACCAACCCATAGATGAGAAGTTCTACAATCTCCTCAAAAGCTTGTAGATCTAGAGAATTCCAGCAGTCTTGTGCCTTCTCAAACAGAAACTTTGCCAAGAAACCCTTGACACCACTTCTGGTTTCCCAATGACCTTTGATATCATATGGTTGCAAGTGTAAGGTTTGAGCAACATCTTCAGGCTTTTGTTCTCTTTCTGTACCGTTGTAGGGTAGTTGATGGAGAATAGGAATCCTCAGGAGTTGAGAAAATTCCTCCAAAGTAGGTACTATTTGTTAATTAGGGAATGTGAAACAATGGTGTAGGGGGTCAAAGAACTGGAAGAGGACTTTCACCATGTCTTCTTTAATGTTGGAGTTGACCAAGTTAAGAAGTCTACCATTTCTTTCACTAAAGAGAGAATTCTCTGGAATCTTGGAAGTAAGCTCCTTGAGTTGAGGATGGATTCTCACAATGTTGACTTGAATTGTTTTCCTGCAAAGAGATTCCATGACCTACAAAATAGGAACAAAGATGAAGATCCAAACCCTTGAAATGGTTAGTGGATGCATATGATGCTTTATGATGTTCATGATGTATGCACAAGTATATGTACAAGCAAATCACACAAAATCCTAGTTTTAGGCTTGCATGAGGTTTCATAGGTAAGTACCCTCTTGAAGTTAATTGGCTCAACCTGTCCTATAAATAGTAACCGGGTTCTAAGGAGCTCAATATCATCGGATTATTTTCTATGTTCATTGTTTCAGTTTAGCCACTTAACTGGCGACCGAAATATTCCAAGAAAACAACCCTCAATGAGTGTAGTATCGAGTATCTACCAACTTCGGACTGCACCAAATCCGGTCATGTCACTACCCCTAATAAGGCCAAGATGGTCAAGTAAGGTTCTAAGAGTTTATTAGTGCTTCATGACATCACTCAGCGGCCCTGTATTCTCTTTGATTAACTCAAAGGCTACCGGTACTCACAAATATGTCGCACTAATATAGCTATTACTTCAACCATGTCGGTATACCCCGCACAGTTTCCATAATGTATTGCTATTTACCTATGAATGTTTCCCAAATCCGGGTAGAGGATTTCAAGCCCAAACAATAGAACCAAATGTAAAGCAATCGAAGCAAACAAGATAAGCATATAAAGGTGATCTAAACCCTAAGGTTACTCCACTTTTAGAAGTTTCTTCTCCCCAGCAGAGTCTCCAGTTCTGTGATACAATGGGAGAACTGACTTGAGGTTTTGCGTTTGTGTTTGCAAATGTTTCGGTTTAGCAAGAGTCGCCACCAACTTTTTATTTTATCCTAAGGAAAGGTCAAAAAGCACAGGAAAGTCCTTTGAGATGTTTTCTTGGGTTCGGGGAGTAGATTATGAAAAGGGAAGGTGCAAGCACCCTTTTCATCCATGGTTATCCATGGGCTCTTAGTTACTTTTTTAGATCACTTGCTTTTGCTTTTCAATTGTTTGAAATGGTTCCTTGTGTGTGGTTTTGAAAGATGTTTTGAAAAGAGGCCATCGTTGTGGCAACCTTTGTAATCATTCTTGTTTGAATGTATACAAAGATGTATTGTCTTTTGAAAAGATGTTTCAATGTTTGAAAGTTTGATTTGGGTAGTGTTTTGAAATTGTGTTGTGAAGTGTGTTTGGAAATAGCAAGGGTGTTTTTGCAAGCTTTTGATCAAGTAACTAAGAGTTATCTACCCTATTTTACTCAAAGATCTTTCCTATACGTTTTTAACCCTTTTGACAGTGTTGTTTTACCATTGCATTTGGTAAATAACCTTGTATTAGGATGTTAAACGGGACAGGCGCGGGTCATCGTATAGACCATGATAGCAATATTGTGAAGTATCTGTAGCAATTTTCCGAGGGACTAGATCATTTTGTATAGGCAACCCATATAGCGTTATCGAGGGACTATGATCTTTTATTTTGATTTTTGTTTTGCCAAAGATACTCAACATGCATAACATGGCCCTTTTGTTTAGGCAACCAAGTGGAGATACCTTAAGGGGTGTTTGTGTGCAAATGTGTTTTATTGCATGCATGATTTTATCTTGTATTAGGATTTTCTATTTCATTGATTTTATCTTGCCATACATATCCTAATTACTAGCATTTACATTTGAAAGCAATAAAATGCGGAAATGTAAAATCCTACGCTATTACAACATTTAGGGGATGGGGGATACACGTTTGTACATGGGGTGGTTCAACGAGAAAAATAGATAAGAAAAGAAAGTAACAAAGGGAAGAAAAAGAGAAAGAGAGAGAGGGCTAGCGCGTTGCTGAGAGGAAGTCAGAAGTTCTGACCCAGGCCTGCTGCAGGATTATCAACCTGTTAGTGAAAATGTATGAGTCAGAACTCCTGACTCTGGCACCTGCAAAACAAAAACCTGTTAGTGGGAAGGTCAGAAGTTCTGACCCCCATGCGTTGCAAGACAAAAGTTTGTTAGTGGGGAAGTCAGAATTTCTGACCCTACTGGAAACACAATAATTTTCAGAAGTTCTGATATTATTGTCAGCAAAACAGGCCTCAGAAATGCTGATGTCAAGGTCAGAGCTTGATTTCCTCCTGTGCTAGCCAGAACATCTGCAGTTTTATTATTTTTCCATAAAACAGAAGGCATGCCTAGGATGATTTCAGCAGGTGTCAAAGTGTTTCAGAAGGCATAACCCACAAGGTCACAAACAGGTTCTACACTGATTCACTTCCTACTTAAGCATTCAGAGGTATGAAAATCCTCAGAACGCATACAGCAGCAACATGATATTTACATTGTCTTTATTGAGCATGCAAATCTAATGATGCTTAGCAGCGTGATGAGAGTCAGCAGGTGCTTACCTTGCTGTTGGAAGAAAGCTTGTGAGTTGGAGCTAACTTTAGCTTTGATGGTGTTCAAGACAGGTTCTTTTTAGAATGGGTGGATGGAGAAGATATGAGTATGTATGGTCAGAAACTGTATGGGCGTTCTCTAGTCGTAAAGCAAACTGAGTATCAATGAAGTTTGGAGGCAGGAAGTTCAAAGTTATGAAACACTGGGGATTTTGGCAGAGTTTCACAAGGTTTCCTTCACTAGAGTTTTCTGTTCCCCTTCTAGCAATTTTTTCTGGATATTTCTTCTCCTCATTTGTGATGGACAATGGTGTCCTATTTATAGGCAAGGCTTGATGGATTTTTGAACGTTAAATGGAGCCAATATTATGCAGTAGAGGTTAACTTGTTTTTGAAGGAAGTTCATGAAAAGTTATGATGATGGACAACTTTTCAGCCTAGGTTGGAACACAAAGCGAGGATTAAGGAGAAGTGACACCTATAGGCGAAAAGTGGCACATAGACCCATGCCTAAGCCTGCACAAAGGTGTTTAACAAGCCACACGTGGAGAGACCCCTTGGATGAATGCTCAGGAGTGGTTGTGAGCATTAATGAGCATTAAATGGTGATGAGATTTGTCAAAATCAAAAATCTTGTAATAGGAGACTTTGCATCATTACCTAAAACCTGAGCCAACAGTTCTGCTTTACCAAAAAAAACGTAATCCAAGCTCTGACCTTGGCCTCTTGCTACCCCAGCAAGCTCTGAGAGTTTTCCAGCATGCTCCTTTGATCTGCCTTTAGAGACTCTGGACTTAGTGATCCTGCTTCAATATTTTACCCAATCTGTTGATCCCATTACCTTCTGATCCTAGTACGTTTTGAAGGAGTTTCAGGCTTTGTTACCTTCTTTACACTTCTCTAACAAACTCTGTCTGAACCTTTGCGTATCTGCTGAAAGAGCCATGTTCTGTTTAAAGATCACGTGCTGAACCACTTTTATAATCTCTGACTGAGTTGGTGTAGCTGCTGAAGAGCCACCTGCTGACTGGATGTTATGTGCTGAGCAAAATATGCAACTTCTGACTGTTTCTGCCTGGAGGTTGGTTCAGAAGCTCTGAGGTGCCATTAAACACTTTTTCCCCTTTATTTAGAAAAATCTAAGTATTTAGCATTTAATTTTCCCAAGATGAAAGTTTTGACTTTTGAGCTTGCAAATGACCATTTTGTTCTTGTAAATTGTTTACTTGGAAAGAAATGATAATAAAGGGATTGGCTTTGTTTAAGAGAAAATCTAAGAATTCAGGATGAATTCCTGAAGAATGGGAGGGCTAATTTTTGGGTACAACACTTGGTTAATTGCTCTGTGGCCTTTTTGAGTGCATGTTGATGTTTTTCCATTTTAGTGCAACTTTTGGTGCAGGCTGTAGCAGGGCTGTGGACAGGTCTTGTATATCTATGGGCAGCATAGGGATTCTTTAAGAGAAGGTCTTCTTGGAATGCTTTTGTACCAGGCCTTTGTAGCAATAACAACCTGTTTGTCTTGGCATGACTTTGGATTATTTGTTGGCTAGGTGATATCTTTCCTCTTTCCTTTTCATCTTTCCATGAAACAAAAGCAATTTTGCTTTTTTGTAAAAAAAAAAAATATTCTGAAGTGTTTGCATTGGGGAAAATGATGACACGGGTTTTGTGAACTAGCTAGCTTGCATGGTTTTGCAATATTACTGTGCTATTTGGTTTTCGCTGACAACATGGTTTCTAATTGCTGCTTACTGGTTTTGCCACTGCTTTGTTGTTTGCTGTTTTATGTTGTATTCTGTTTGCATTTCTGGCCATGCTATCTTTTGCTTGCTGTTTGTGTTTCTGGCCCTGCTACCTTTTGCTTTCTGTTTATATTTTGCTTATGCTGCCCTATTTTTGTGATGCTGCATGCTGTTTTTATACTTGGCAGTTTGCTGTTCTCATTTGTTTGTAGTTTGACCTTGCCTTTGTAATATTTGCAAATTTCTTTTTCCCTTTTTGTGAACCAAAATCCAGGTTTTGTGATTTGCAAAATAGGAAGAGGTGGATCATGAATAAAACAACAACCTGTTAATTTCTGATTCCAAAATGCAAACTCTAATGATGAGATAAAACTTGTTTTAACTATCAATTCTTGCTTGAATTTTCGCGATGCTAGCTAACTTTTCACTTCCTTGTTTCATGAGAAGATAATAATTAGGCGATCGAGGTTGAAAGACGAAGAGGTCATGGAGAGGAGTGGATGAGTTTTCTTGAAGATGAAGATGAAGACTTGAAGAAGAAAATAAAAATTCTTTTTGTAAACAAGAGCTTTGAGATTTTTTTGTAAACAAGACAAACAAATTGTAATTTCATTTGTAATGTAATAATATCAAGCATTTGAATAAAATTTGGTGTGATAGAATTTATTGTACAAAACTAGCAATCCTCAATTGAATACTTTAGATAGAAAAATCTTGGTTTGGTAACTTGCATTTGAAGCAAACACAAAATGGTTAGATAAATCATGTACTTTGTATTCTTAAACAAAATAAATGTTTTAAGAGCTCAAACCTTTTTGACTAAGGGAATCCACAATCATGGTTGCTTAAATGATAACCTTAACCTTTACATCTTGTCCCAGTCATGTTTGCATTTAAATTGAACTTGCATGCTATGCTTGATAAAAAATGGAATTTCATTGACAAACAAACATGCTTCGAGAATATCTGTCAATCTTTAAATAAATTGTGATTAAGAACATTCAAAGTCAACAAATGCCTTGCGACGATTTGATAATTTAAAAGTCTTCTAAACACAATTTTCCTTCGATTCTTTGAAGATAAACCCGTGAGCGACATCACATATGACCATGAACAGAAATAATCGTCTCAAGGTCTTGTAATTTGAAGAAATCACAACTCTTAGAAATCAAACGACTGTTATTTGAAATTAGGTCAAAATTTATGATGCGTCTTCCAATGCATTCGAATTTTTGTGATCTTCTACGCGTAATCGACTCTTTACTTGTGAAGAGAAAATGAATATGGAATCAAGGAGGATCATACGCAATAAAAACCGCTCAAAAATATTGAATAATGGAGAAGTTACGATAGTTTGAATTTGTTCTTGCAAAAGGGTCGATTCTTGGGTTAATGTAGTCGTTTTCAGTTATCTGGACCATTGTTTGAGAAAACTTGCAATGCGAGGTTTGAAAACTGGCTTAAGTAACCTGGAAGAGATATAAAAACCCATGAAGATGAATTGAGACCTTGAAGACTCAATTTCCTTTGAGAAATACAAAACCCTAATTGCTGATTTACTGCTTAGGGAGAGAATCTGTCTGATCAAATTCTGAGCCAAATTGAGTATTCGAGAAACCCTAGGATAGTATCTTGTATGAAAAGTGGGAGAAAAAATTTTGGGGTACAACAGCTGCCCCTATTCAATCTTCTTAAACTTGAAAAGTGAGATCGACATGTTCGTCGTTCGTAGCTTGAAAGTAGAAGATGATTGAACACTAGAGTGCCCAGAAATTTGCACTCGATGATGTATTGGTTGATTGTGTAGGGAATGGGCTTAAAGATGCCATTTGGAGAAATGATGGAGAGTTGTCGGAGTTGGGCTTATAGATGCCATCCAAAGGGGATTGTTGACAGTAATTAGACTAAGTCTGAACTTGACTTCAAACGGAAAAGAAATCAGAATAAACCTTTGGTTGATTTAAACTAGAACTAGCGGAAGTCTTGAATGTTGTTTGATTTGAAATAATCAGAATAAATCTTGGAGTGATTTAAACTAAACCAATAAAGGCCTTGAATTAACTTTGACTGGAAAGCATCAGAATAAATCTTGGTGCAATTTATCTGAACCATAGAAAATTATCCGCTGGGAAGGAATCAGAATAAAACGTTAAGAGATTTAAACTGAACCAATAGAGATATGGAGAAGAATCAGAACAAACCGTGGAGCGATTTATCTGAACCAACAAGAATTTGGAGAAGAATCAAAATAAATTGTTGAGAGATTTATCTGAACCAGAGAAGATATCTGCGGGAAAGAATTAGAATAAATCGTTTAGAGATTTAAACTGAACTAGTAGGAGTCTGGAGAAGAATCAAAATAAATCATTGAGATATTTATCTAAACCAGAGAAGATATCTGCGGGAAAGAATCAGAATAAACCGTTGAGAGATTTAAACTGAACCAGCAGGGGTCTGGAGAAGAATCAGAACAAATCATTGTGAGATCTATCCGAACCAGAGAATATGTCTGCGAGGAAGGAATCAGGATAAACCGTTGAGAGATTTAAATTGAACCAGCAGAAGTTTGAAGGAAATATTTGATATGTAGATGGTCGACCAGTCCTTTCTCGGGAATTGATTTGTAAATGACTTGTTGAAAATATTTTCCTGTCGAAAATTTGTTGATGATAATTTCCTGTCGATTGATTCTTTCCTGAAAAGGTGAAGAGTTAATTGTATGCAATGCCACAATGTATGCAATGCATGGTATGATGATGTTTTCTCAAAATAAATGAGATTGCACTGTATGTACTTGTGTTGTCAATGCTATGACGTATGAATGTAATGTATGGACATAAAAATTGTTCTGCCAGAGTGTTGCTGGATTCAGGGAAAATAAATCCCTGAGTACTACTGAGAATGAGGAGTTTAAGTCTTCGTAATTTGTTGAAGTTAAAACGTTGATGGATGAGTTTCCCTTTTGTTAGAGAAATGAACTCTGTTGTGGCAGGGGAACACTGTTCATTTCTTGTGGATTTCGTGAAATCCTGCTGGGGAATCTTGAGAAGCCTGACGACTTTCACTGGGGAATCTTTGGAGCGGTAGTTGGAGGTTTTGCTCAGTCGGGGATGTGAGAGCGCTTGATACCACTAGGCTGCATATTGGGGATACGTTAGTGATCCTATAATAGGATGTCTTTGTTTCCGCTCTTGTTGGGGAAAGTACCTGCGGGGATTTTATGATATAGCCTAAAGATATTATCCAATTTCTTAAAGCCATTAGTGATTGTATTTCTATTTTCTGTTCATCTGTAAATAGTAATCACGTTCAAATGTATATGTTCAAAAATAAATCATTGGACGTTTTTGTAAACAAAACACAAAAATAAAGAAAAACAAATAGTTTTGAACTTTCAAAAGGGATATCATTGTATTAACTTGAATAAGTTTCTTTTTGTACAACGAGATGAACATTCTAGTAAGAGAATATCGTTGTAAAAAATGAAAATTAATACAAAGAAAAGATAGCTATGTGAAATAATCCCATGGGGTTCCCATTCTGCTATAGTCTTCGTGTCTCTGAGTGTCTTGTCTACTTGTCGCCTCGGCGAAACTTATTGGATTGATTAGAAACGTTTGAGCTGGTTGGCCGACGCTGAATATTGTATGCAAGATGATCCAATGGGACATGGTCATACGCTTTAACTCCCTAACTTTTTCCTGGACCGCCCTTTCGGTTTTTCGATCCACCGGGATACCCTTTTTTGCCCAAGTCGTCCTTTCAGGTTTTCAGCTTGTCGGGTGTACAATTTTTTTTGTATTTTATCCCTAATTTTTGCCCGAACCTTTTGGTTTGCCGGGATGCCCTAATTTTTGCCTAGGTCAGTCGACCTAGCGGGTCCTTGTTCATACGTAGTATCTTTTAACTATGTTCGTGTTTACAGGGTGTGGAAGGTCGTCACCATCCATAGTGGTCAAGATCATTGCTTTACCAGAGAATATGTTTTTGATCACAAATGGTCCTTCGTATGTAGGAGTCCATTTTCCCCTGGGATCACCTTGCGGCAGTATGATGCGATTGATCACCAGATCCCCGACTATGACAGACAGTTGCAAGCCTCTCCTCATCAATCAACTTCAACTGATCCAGTCGAGTTTGAATACATTCGTCTTCATTCAGCCCTGCATCTTGTATAATTCTCAGAGAAAGTATCTGGACTCCTACTAGAAGGACAACTTCCATGCCGTATACTAAGGAGAAAGGAGTTTCCCCTATCGACGTGCGCGCCGTGGTACGGTAACCGTGAAGAGAAAATGGTAACATCTCATGCCATTCCTTGTAGGTCACTATCATTTTTTGTATGATCTTCTTGATGTTCTTGTTAGCGGCTTCTACAACGCCATTCATCTTCGGTCGGTAAGGGGAAGAGTTATGATGTTGTATCTTGAATTGCGCGTATAGGGTGGTGATCATAGTATTGTTGAGGTTTGTGCCATTGTCTGTGATGATTCTCTTCGGGATGTCGTACTGACAGATGAGATTTTGTTTGATGAATCGGGCCACGACGTTCTTGGTAACAGAAGCGAAAGAAGCTGCCACAACCCACTTCGTGAAGTAATCAATGGCAACCAAGATGAAGTGGTGTCCATTGGAAGCTGTAGGTTTGATTTCTCCGATCATGTCAATGCCCCACATTGTGAATGGCCAAGGAGCAGTCAGGACATTTAGAGGAACTGGAGGCACGTGAACTTTGTCAACATAGATCTGACACTTGTGACATGTTCGTGAATGCTGATAACAATTTGCTTCCATGGTAGACCAGTAGTACCCTGCCCGTAGGATCTTTTTATCCATCGTATGCCCACTGGAATGGGTGCCAAAAGTGCCTTCATGTAAATAAACCATGATCTTTCCTGCCTCAGCCTTGTCTATGCAACGAAGCAAAACAGAGTTGTGGTTGCGCTTGTAGAGAATTCCATTATTGAGGAAGAACTTAGCAGAGAATCTCCTTAAGAACTTCTTATCATTGACTGGAGCTCCTTTCGGATATTCTTGGGCTTCAAGATACCTCTTAACTTCATGGAACCAAGGCTGGTCCACTACTTCTTCAACATTGATCTCGTGACAGTAGGCTGGTTCATCCATCCACTCAATGGTGATCTGGGGAGCCTCGTTACCCCACTTGAGTTTAAACATGGATGACATAGTGGCTAGCATGTCAGGTAGTTGATTTTCTTCTCGTGGAAAATGCTCGAAGGTGATTTCCTCGAAATGTGGGATTAATGTCAACACATGTTCTTTGTAGGGGATGATATTAGGATGCTTCATGTCCCACTCTCCTTTGACCTGACTGATGACTAAGGCTGAATCTCCAAATACACTTAAAGACTTGATTCCCAAATCTATGGAAACTTTGAGACCCATGATACACGCTTCGTATTCGGCCATGTTATTTGTACAGTTGAAGCAAAGTCTTGCAGTGAAGGGAGTATGACATCCTTCGGGTGATATGATTACAACACCAATACCATTGCCGAGAGCGTTAGATGCCCCATCAAAAACCAGGGTCCATCGGGATCCTTGTTCAGGTCCGTCATATGGCCTGAATTCTTCACAGTTATTTACCATCATGATGTCCTCATCTGGGAATTCGAACTTCATTGACTGGTAGTCTTCCACAGCTTGGTGAACAAGGTGATTAGGTAGTATATTTCCCTTTATTGCTTTTTGGGTAGTATATTGTATGTCATATTCGGTCAGGATCATCTGCCATCTCGCTATCCTCCCAGAGAGAGCAGTTTTCTCGAAGATGTATTTTATTGGATCCATCTTAGATATCAACAAAGTAGTATGGGTCAGTATATACTGTCTTAGCTGGTGAGAAGCCCATGCCAGAGCGCAACAAGTTTTCTCGAGCAGTGAATATCTTGTTTCACAGTCGGTAAACTTTTTGCTCAGGTAATAAATAGCATGCTTTTTTCGGCCAGACTCGTCATGCTTCCCCAACACACACCCCATTGAGTTTTCTAAAACAGTCAGATACAAAATCAATGGCCTTCCCTCGACGGGTGGCATCAACACTGGATGCTCTTGTAAGTATTCTTTGATTTTTTCAAAAGCAACTTGGCATTCGTCATTCCATTTGACTATTTGATCTTTCTTCAATAATTTGAAGATCGGTTCACAAGTAGCTGTCAGGTGAGAAATGAATCTGGCAATGTAATTCAAATGACCCAAAAATCCTCTGACTTCCTTCTCAGTACAAGGAGAAGGCATCTCTTGTATCGCTTTAACCTTGGTAGGATCAACCTTGATACCTTTGTCGCTGACGACAAATCCTAGGAGTTTACCAGACCATACCCCGAACGTGTATTTATTTGGGTTCAACCTCAACTTGTATTTCTTCAGCCTCTCAAACAGCTTCTGTAAATGATCGAGATGCTCTTCTTCTGTTTGAGATCTGGCTATCATATCGTCCATGTAGTCCTCTATTTCGTGATGTATCATGTCGTGAAATAGAGCTATCATGGCATGCTGATAGGTTGCCCCAGCATTCTTCAGTCCGAATGGCATGACCTTATAGCAGAATGTGCCCCACTGTGTAACAAAGGTTGTTTTCTCCATATCCTCAGGCGCCATTTTGATTTGGTTGTAGCCTGAGAAACCGTCCATGAAGGAAAACACTTTGTGTTGTTTCGTATTGTCAACCAGAATATCAATGTGGGGGAGCGGGAAGTCATCCTTGGGGCTTTCCCTATTCAAATCTTTGTAGTCCACACATATTCACAGTTTTCTGTCTTTCTTGGGCACAGGAACAACATTGGCAACCCATTGGGGATAAGAGGTGACAACCAAGAATCCAGCATTGAATTTCTTCATGACTCTTGCTTTAATCTTTTATGACATATCAGGCCTCATGCGGCGAACCTTTTGCTTTACTGGCGGACAATCTTCTCTTGTAGGCAAATGATGTACCACAATGTCTGTATCAAGTCCCGACATGTCTTCATACGACCAGGCAAAGACTTCAACATAATCGTGTAACAACTGAATCAGACGCTCCTTGACACTGGGTTCATGATTGGCACCCACCTTGACCTCTTTTTTGTCTTCTTCGATACCTAGGTTGATTGTATCCACGGGTTCCTCGTGAGGTTGAATGGTCCTTTCTTCCGGTTGCAATAACCTGGCCAATTCCCCTGGTACCTCACAATCTTCCTCACCTTCGTCTTTGGCTTGGTAGACCGGATTTTCAAAGTCACAATAGGCCATAGCATAACCGCTACCCATGGGATCCTGAGTGGATGTAGATCTTCATTTTAACATGTTAGTGTGTGTAAGAGCATAACTTTCTCTGAAAGAAATAAAATTTAAGAAAAGAAAGACAAAGAGCACAAAATTTGCATGCAGAAACGTCCATGATTCATTGATGACATATGAGAATGAAGTAATAACCCACACAAATAGACCGTTGTGCCTCGGGTAAGACACAAGGTTATAAAGTTTAAATTGTTTAAATATTACAAGCCCGAAAACATTAAAAGACAATTACTCTTGAATAAAAGTAATAGGAATGAAATCTTTGGCCTCCCAATTGTTGAGTCCACCGCTGATGGTTGGAAAAATCCACTCGTCCATATCACCGCTGCCATCACTGTCTTCTACTGCATTTACTCCCTGATTGCTGATACACAAAGGTGGTTCCCCGACGCGAGAACGTCGAACAACTCTTTGGGCCTCTATAGTGAATCCCAAACCAAATTTATTGGATTTGTAAGGAATATCTGGAAGTTGACTCAGATGGTACACCCGCCTTCTTGAACTACTTCTCTAGCATCTTTCAAAGAGGCCATCTTTAGTGGAGGTCTGGTAATATTCGGAACTTTGGGAGTAGACTTGGTTTCCGCAACTGTTGGTGGAACCTCCTCAAAATTCTGACACGGAGTCTCAATGAATTCACCATCCATTTCAACATACCTGAAATAGTTCAGGTGGCTAACCATGTACTCCTCCTCCCCGTGAACTGTGACAATCTTTCCTTTGATCGGGTATTTTAGCATTTGGTGCAGGTTAGAAGTGACGACACCAGCACCATGGATCCAGGGTCGACCCGATAGACAAGAGTATGAAGGGCGAATATCCATCACATAGAAAGTTGAATCAAAAGTCTGAGTTCCAACTTTTATGGGGATATTAACTTCTCCGTGCACTGTCCTCTTAGAACCATCAAAGGCCCTTACTATGATGTTGCTAGGCTTTAAAGTGATTCCCTCGCAGTCTAGTCGGTTGAGAGCATTTTTGGGCAAGACATTCAATGATGAGCCGGTATCCACCAGAACATGGGCAAGTGTGGTGCCCCTGCATTCAATGGAAACATGCAAGACATCATTGTGCTTCCTTCCCTTGGAAGTTAAATCAGCGTCGAAAAAGCCCAATCCGTTATCAGCAGTTAGACTGGCCACACAATTCTCAAATTGGTCGATGGAGGTCTCTTGGGGCACGTGGGCGGTCTTGAGAAATTTTACCAAGGCTTTGGCATGGGCTTCAGAACATAAAAGTAAGGACAACAATGATATCTTCGAGGGGGTCTGCCCCAACTGCTCTACAATGTTGTAGTCACTTTTCTTGATTATCTTCAGTATTTCTTCTATCTCCTTTCTAGAAGCTTCATGGATAATCTCGGGATGCTCTTTCGTTTGGACAGGCTCATTCAAGACCTCTTTGACCATTGTCTCGGTAACAGAGATAACAATAGGAGTATCATTGAGAGTGTTGGTAGGAGCGGCAGTGGGAATGATCACAGGAGTAACAACGGTCTTTGGAGAAATCTCAGGTGAGAAGACTCTTCCACTTCTTGTTATCTTACTGGTCCCAGTGATATTACCGATGTCAGGATCAATATATCTCACAACTTCGTCTTTGACGGCCAACTGATCTTGCTTGACGCCATAGTAATAGATGTTATCCCCATAGTTCCAGGGAACAACTTTATCTGAAGAGTATGATATTGGTCTTGGCATAATGATGATTAGAGGTGCAGACCTTGGAACATATGTAATCCTGACAGGTCTTTCGGCGGAGACCCCGGGAGGATTGTTGGAAATGGTGATTATTGAGACATCTTGATAAGAAGTTCTGGTAAGGGGAATCTTTTCAAATAAGATTTCTTTGCTAGTCATCAGGCGCTGAATGCCTATCTTCAGTAACAAATAGCCATTTGGTAGAGACTTTCATAAGTTACAATTCTTATCACAACCCAAGAACATACCAGCTTGCAACATATTCTGTTTAATGGTCAACATAGGAGTAGTTAAGTCATTCACGAAGGAGACAAAACGATCATCATCAATGGCGTTGACACCTTGACCATGTCTGGGCATTGGCGCCGTTATTACATTAGACGTTTTTGGGGGATCAAACTCAATATCTTTCGCCTCGATAAGGTCTTGTACCTTATTCTTCAAGGCCCAACAGTCGTTTGTATCATGCCCCGGGCTTTTGGAATGATAGGCACATCGAGTGTTCGGGTTGTAGCGAGGAGAAGCAGTGTTGGGGTTCTTGGGAGCCTCTTTTAAAGTTACCAGATTGGTCTTCAAAAGGTGTGGCAAAACTTGGGACATGGTCATGTTGATCTGGGTAAATCGTCTCATGGGCGCTTCTGGCTTGCGCTGATAATTCTGCTGTTGATTTGGCACACGATTAGAAATCATAACAGCCCCTACCATCGGGCGACGCTCAGTTTTGTTTTGATTCCTATGGTCATATGCAGCACTAACCTCCTTCTTTCCAACAAAAGGTTTCTTCATCGTGCTCGAGGATGCATCTCTTTGAATTTTGCCACTTTTTATACCGGCTTCGACCCACTCACCAGTCATAATTAGTTCAGTAAATCCAGCTGAGGAATTTTCGACCAGGTGGTTGAAGAATGGACCTGATAAGGTGCCTAGGAACATATCCACTAATTCTCTGTCAGATAAAGGGGGATGGACTCTGCCTGCGAGATCCCTCCATTTTTGAGCATAGGTTTTGAAACTTTCACCTGCACCCATAGACATGCTTTGCAATTGCGTCCGAGTTGGAACTAAGTCAGCATTATACTGGTATTATTTGTAAAAGGCGGCAACCAAATCTTCCCAATTACGAATATTGGTCCCTTCCAACTGAGAGAACCAATCCAACTGCGTCCCTGACAAGCTCTCTTGGAAAAAATGCACCCACAGATTCTTATCAGTCGTATGGGGTTAAATCTTCCTGACGTATGACCTTAAATGCAACTTCGGGCAGGAGACACCATCATATTTAGCGAAAGTGGGGACCTTGAATTTCTGCGAGATAACAACCCCTGAGACAAGTCCCAACTCTTCAAAATCCAATCCGGGTACCCTCTGGACCTCCATAGCATTCAAAGGATCTTCTATCTCTTTGTATTTATTATCAGCAGGAGGATACTGCTCCTCAGAGTAGTCAGGTTCTTCCTCTTCTTCGGATGCTGGGTTGTTGTTCACTTCCTTCGTCCTGTCTTCTTGATTATCTCCTTCTCCCGATGAAGTTGCAAAGTCTAAAGTCCGTCTGGCTTGTCCTTTGAACCTTCTTCCCATGATCACAATACCGGTTGGTTTCTTCACTTTCTTCTTCTTTTCTTTGGCCAGTAGAATCTTTAACTCCTCTTGTCCTTTTGTCAGAGTCAAGATCCTTTTTTGAAACTAGACGTTCTGCGCCTGGAGATCTTTCATTGTCTGTTCAATATACATCTCACTGAAATAAACGGTAGAAGGATAAGGAGACCTGTTATAAGAAACCTTTATGATGTTATGATGAATGAAGATGCGATATGCAAATTATTTCAAGGAAATTAGAGATTTAAATTTGTTCAAACCAAAAAATAACACACGTTATATTAATGAATCCAAGTTTGAGTACATCATGCCTCTTTGGGCTTAAAATGAAAGAAAAAAAATACAACAAAAACTCCTAAGACAAAAAGGTTGAATGCATCCTCTTTGGCGCGATGTAGGCGTTCAGATTCTGCTCTTCATGAAGCTTCTTGGTGAGTTCCAGAACCTTCTTCTCACTGGCATAAAATTGGGCTTCAAAGGTGTCTCGCTCTTCCTTCAACTGAACCCAAGCTTTCTGCAAGTCTTCGAGAGAGGTAGGCATGTCAGGATGAAGGACAATGTATAGGACGTCTCCTTCAACAACAGGCTCTATGATAACAGGGAGGATGGAAGGGTAAGGCATCACAAGACTCTGAGCACGAGCCTGTACCCACCTAAGGTATGGCTCGAGAGGGATATAATTTTTGTGTCCCAAAGTCCTACTGTCCACCTTGTTCACCATTCTTCAAGCTCGTGTAAACCTTTGGCGGTAACCTTGGTCTTCTTTGTCGTAGTCGAACACCAAACCTTGAATTAACATCTCATGAGGGCCGTCTCTTCGGGCATACCCAAACTGTCGAAGAGCTAAGCAGGGATTATAGGTGATACCTCCCCTAATATCAAGCAGAGGGACGTTAGGGAATTCCCCATAACGCTCAATGATAGAGACATCTTCCAAGGATCTCGAACACCAACGGATGTCACAATGGGTGAGGGACATCATCCTTTGAGATCATGTTAGTCTTTGCTCGTTCTTTAATGTTGATTGAGGTAGGTATGAAGTGAACCACTTAGCGACTAGGGGAATACAACACAAGAGAGTACCTATTTTCTTCATGGTGTGGGTATGAAGGCAATGCAAGATGTCTCCCAGTAAGGTAGGTATGGGATTGCGAGAGAGAAAGACTTTGATGGTGTTAACATCTATGAATTGGTCCGAATTGGGGAATAGAACCAAACCATAACTGAGAAGATCTAGGATGGCTTCAAAATCTTGGAAATCCATGTCATCCCAGAATGAACGAGCCTTCTCCAATAGAAACTTGGCTAAGAAACCTTTAACCCCGCTTCTTGTCTCCCAATTGGCTATGATGTCGGCTCTCTTTAGATGCAAAGCTTCGACAATGACTTCAAGTTTTGGAATTCCCTCTAGACTGATGAACGGTATCTGATCAAGCACGGGCACCCCTAAGAGTAGAGAGAACTCTTCCAGTTTAGGTACCAACTAATAGTCCGAGAAAGTGAAACAATGATGTACGAGATCAAAGAATTGGAACAAGACACACATCATCTCTTCTTGGAAACTGGATGTAGCCAAACTGAGGAGTCGACCATATTTCTTGGTAAAAGGAGAACCCCCAGACACTCTTGAGGCTAACTCCTGAAGTTGAGGGTGTGCTTTTACAAAGCTGATTCAGATGGTGTTTCTTCGGACGAAATTCATGACCTACAAAAAAAAATAAAGATAAATTTCTAAATCCTTGAAATGGTTAGTGAGCATGCGTATGATGCTTATGATGTTTATGATGTTATGTACAAGTAAATATATACACACACAACAAACAAGTTCCTATGTTTTAGGCTTGCATGGGGTTTTATAGGTAAGTACCCTCTTGAAGTTTAGTTGGCTCAACCTGTCCTAGTAATAGTGATCGGGTTCTAAAGGATCTCAATATCACCGACCTTTCTCTTAGGCATTGTCTTAGCACAATAAATCTTTTCTTGCAGATTAGATATCCCAAAAGTCTAGCCTTAATGAGTGTAGTATCGAGTATCAACCAATTTTCAGCTCTACACTGAAACCGGTTATCTCACTACGCCATAATGGCCAAGTTTGTTCAATTAGGGTTCTAAAGTCAGTTAGTGCTTTATGACGCCACTCAGCGGCCCTGTATTCTCCTCGATTTACCACGAGGGATACCAGTACCCACAAATGCGTCACACTAACATAGCCATTGTTTCAACCATATCGGTCTACGCCATACAGTTTCCACAAACTATTGCTACTTACCTAAAAAGGTGTCCCAGATCTAGGTGGAGGATCAAAGCAAGCCCAATACAAAGAACAAAATATAAAGCATGCAAAGAAAACAAGTAAATGTGATCTAACCCTAAGGTAATCCCACTTTTAGATTTTGTTTCCCCAGCAGAGTCGCCAGTTCTGTGATACGGCAGGAGAACTGACTCGAGTCGTTTTCTGTTTTGATCGCATTTGTGCGGATAGCAAGAGTCGCCATCGACTTTTCTTTTATCCAAAAGGAAAGGTAAAAAATCACAGGAAAAACCTTTCGAGATTATTTCTCTGGTTAGGGGGGTAGATTATGAAAAGGGAAGGTATTAGCACCCTTTTCATCCGTAGTTATCTACGGGCTCTTAGTTACTCGCTAGATCACTTAATTTTTCTTTGACAATGTGCTTGTGGTGTGGGATTTGAAAGTATTTTGAAGATGTCTTCGTAATGGTTCTCGTTTCTATAAGAACGCATACAAAGTTTTGTTTCGAAAAATAGTTCAAAGATGTGTTTGTGGAATGTGTTTTTGAAATTGGTTTTGAAAAGATGTTTTTGAAATGGTTCTCGTCTCTATAAGAACATATACAAAATGTTTTGTCTTTTTGAAAATGTTTTGAGATGAAAGTGTCGGTGTAAAAATGTTTTTGTCGTGAGCAAGCGAGTAACTAAGAGAGAATCTACCTACTCGGAAGGTCTTAAATGTTCTTTTCTTCCCCCTTTAGATGTTGCTATCTTACCATTAATTTGGTAAGAAGCCCCATCATTGGATGTGAAGGGACAGGCGCAGGTCAATCGTACAGTCATAAAAAGCAACTTATGAGACGCTTTAGCAATTTTTCGTAAGGGACTAGATCGTTTTACCAGAGGCAACATCGAGGGTCATTGAGGGACTACAATCTTTTTTATCGAAGGGTCTTTTCTAAAATGTCCCATATTCGAGGGACATGACTGTTTTTCTGAGACAACAAGCAAGGTTACCCTAGAGGTGCGCGTGTGAAAAGTGTGTTCGATTCAAGTTATTTTGTTGAAATTAGGTTATCTAGCGATTGTTTTTGAATCTTGCCATACACGCCTAATTACTATACAGTATAAGGAAAACGATAAATTGCGGATATGGAAATTCTATGCTATTACAGAACTTTTGGGAATGGGGGTACAATTTTTACAAATGCGGATAAGTCGAATGCGATTAAAAGTCCAAATAGCAAACAATACAACAAAATCGAATTTGAGCGATTAATTAAAATAATAACGGTCTATGAAATAAAATTAATTAACAAGGTATAGCAATAAGATTCTAAGTATTTGCTTGTGAAAAGTTTGGAAGGAAAAATGGGAAAATCTATTCTATCAATTAACTAAAGAATTAAATCAAAATGCATGTGTTTTTATATTTTAGAGTTTTTGTTATTAAGAAATTAAATAAATTAAAGTTTAAGCAAAAAATAATTAGTCAAATTATTTACAGAGTCCTAAACTAAATTAGAACTAAACTAAATTGTGAAAATTAATTAACAAAAATTATGATTCGTTAAATTAATAAAAATCAAAACTAAGTATAAAATCAAAACAAGAACAAAAATTGAAATGAGGTGTTGAAGTAAAAATGGGGGTAACACTGATTGGGCTATGGGCTAGGAGCGAATTGGCGGATGACCTAGGCCCAAATGGTTATGAACAAGAAATAAAAAAAAATTTATACAATAAACAAAAATGGTTAGGCTGATATGGTGGGGCGGATGGGCCAAGCCCAAAGGGACGAGTTATCAAAAAAATTAACCCTAATAATGCTATAGAGACTGCCGCCGCACACTTCCAAACAACACGCTTCTTGTTTGGATTTTCTTTTTTTGTTCTATCAACAATAACATTAATCTCCTCTCTTCCTCTCAACCATTCCATTAACAAATCTTCGTTTCTCTACTCCCACGATTCATAACAAAAACAAAAATGGTGATATATAATACAAAAGAAAATCGTAGCATAAAATGAGAGGGAAAAAGGGAATTACCAGATAGGGATTCCTCCGATGGTCTTCTCAAGTAAGCTCTTGATGCTCCTTCTTCTTAAATTTCTTATGTTTCTTTTTGATATTGAAATCTTATTGAATCAGGTAACTGTGAACTGTTTTGATGATGCAGGTTGGTTTGATGGAGTAAGGTTGCTGATTGCAGTTGAGGGTGAGCAATATAGAATGTTGTGTTATGGTGAGCAGAGGTTTTGGTGAATGTTGTAGTACCGTGATGAGAAGAAGGTTGAGATTGGTATGCAGATTGAACGTCGTTGTTAATGGTGATGAAGAGAAGTATGGATATGCTTCTTCAAAAAAAATGTTGGGCTTGATCTTGCTTGGTTGCCTCACCCTTCCTCTCTGCTTATGCTGGCTGTGTATATTATAAGCTCTCTTCTTTCGATTTTCTGGCTATTGTAGTTGGTATTTTCTGCCTTTTGTTTTTTGCTGTTTTCTGGTTTTTTATAACAGCATGAGGGTTTTTTAGTTGGATGGCAAAAATAAGCTCTCTCCCTGAACAAGTTTGGCTACTGTTGTATATGAGAGGTAGTGGAAATTTTTGATGAGTTTTGAATAACTTGGTCAATTGCTCTTTGGCCTTTTTGAGTGCAGGTTGATGTTTTTCCATTTTAGTGCAACTTTTGGTGCAGGCTGTAGCAGGGCTGTGGACAGGTCTTGTACTGCTATGGGCAACATAGGGATGCTTTGAGAGCAGGTCTTCTTGGATTGCTTTTGTAGAAGGCCTTTGTAGCAATAGCAACCTGTTTGTCTTGGCATGACTTTGGATTATTTGTTGGCTAGGTGATATCTTTCCTCTTTCCTTTACATCTTTCTATGAAACAAAAGCAATTTTCCTTTTTTGTCAAAAAAAAAACTGAAGAGTTTGCATTGGGGAAAATGATGACATGGGTTTTGTGAACTAGCTAGCTTACATTGTTTTGCAATATTACTATGCTATTTGGTTTTTCCCTGACAGCATGGTTTCTAATTGATGCTTACTGGTTTTGCCACTGCTTTGTTGTTTGCTGTTTTATGCTGCATTTTGTTTGCGTTTCTGGCCCTGCTATCTTTTGCTTGCTGTTTGCGTTTCTAGACCTGCTATCTTTTGCTTGCTGTTTATATTTTTCCTATGCTGCCCTGTTTTTGTGATGCTGCATGCTGTTTTTGTACTTGGCAGTTTGCTGTTCTCATTTGTTTGCAGTTTGACCTTGCCTTTGCAATATTTGAAAATTTATTTTTCCCTTTTTGTGAACCAAAATACAGGTTTTGTGATTTGCAAAATAGGAAGAGGTGGATCATGATTAAAACAACAACCTGTTAATTTGTGATTCCAAAATGAAAACTCTAATGATGAGATAAAACTTGTTTTAACTATCAATTCTTGCTTGAATTTTCGCGATGCTAGCTAACTTTTCACTTCCTTGTTTCATGAGCAGATGATAATTAGGCGATCGAGGTTGAAAGATGAAGAGGTCATGGCGAGGAGTGGATGAGTTTTCTTGAAGATGAAGATGAAGACTTGAAGAAGAAAATAAAAATTCTTTTTGTAAACAAGAGCTTTGAGATTTTTTTGTAAACAAGACAAACAAATTGTAATTTCATTTGTAATGTAATAATATCAAGCATTTGAATAAAATTTGGTGTGATAGAATTTATTGTACAAAACTTGCAATCCTCAATTGAATACTTTGGATAGAAAAATCTTGGTTTGGTAACTTGCATTTCAAGCAAACGCAAAATGGTCAGATAAATCATGTACTTTGTATTCTTAAACAAAATAAATGTTTTAAGAGCTCAAATCTTTTTGACTAAGGGAATCCACAATCATGGTTGCTTAAACGACAACCTTAACCTTCACATCTTGTCCCAGTCAAGTTTGCATTTAAAATGAACTTGCGTGCTATGCTTGATTAAAAAATGGAATTTCATTGCCAAACAAACATGCTTCGAGAATATCTATCAATCTTTAAATAAATTGTGATTAAGAACATTCAAAGTCAACAAATGCCTTGTGACGATTTGATAATTTTAAAGTCTTCCAAACATAATTTTCCTTCGATTCTTTGAAGATAAACCCGTGAGCGACATCACATATGACCATGAACATAAATAATCATCTCAAGGTCTTGTAATTTGAAGAAATTACAACTCTTAGAAATTAGACGACTGTTATTTGAAATAAGGTCAAAATTCATGACGCGACTTCTAACGCATTCAAATTTTGGTGATCTTCTATGCGTAATCGACTCTTGAATTGTGAAGAGAAAATGAAGATGGCATCAAGGAGGATCATACGCAAGAAAAATCGCTAAAAAATATTGAATAATGAAGAAGTTACGATCGTTTGAATTTGTTCTCGTAAAAGGGTCAATTCTTGGGTTAATGTAGTCGTTTTCAGTTATCTGGACCATTGTTTTAGCAAACTTGCAATGCAAGGTTTGAAAACTGGCTTAAAAAACCTAGAAGAGATATAAAAACCCATGAATACCAATTGAGACCTTGAAGACTCAATTTCCTTTGAGAAATGCAAAACCCTAATTGCTGATTTACTGCTTAGGGAGAGAATCTGTATGATCAAATTCTGAGCCAAATTGAGTATTCGAGAAACCCTAGGATAGTATCTTGTATGAAAAATAGGAGGGAAAATTTTGGGGTACAACAGACAACTTTGTGTCATGGACAGTTATATCACAAGAGAATGAAGAAAGCTTTTGATAAGAAGGTCAAACCTCGTGAATTCAGAGAAGGCGACCTCGTGCTCAGGAAGATCATGTCTTTCAACGCTGATTCTAGGGGCAAGTGGACTCCCAATTTTGAAGGCCCATACGTTGTCAAGAAAGCCTTCTCTGGAGGTGCATTAATTCTTGAAACTATGGATGGTGAGGAGTTCCCAGGTCCCATGAATGCTGATGCAGTTAAGAAATACTTCGCCTAAAGAAATAAAAGAACAACTCGCTAAGTTGAAAACTTGAAAAGGCGGCTTAGGCAAAAAAGAGCGTCTCGGTAGGCCGAAACCCGAAAGGGCGGTCTAGGAAAAAATTAGAGACATAAACAGAATAAATTTCTTGTAAGTTGAAAACCCGCAAGGACAGCTTAGGAAAAAGTTAGGGGCTTTCTTGGCAAGTAAGTACATCAGACAAGACTTGATCGTTGGAGCAACAATCTTCTTGGATCCTCATCATACTTCAACAAAAGTTGCTTCTCAAGATTTCAAAAGTTGTTAGAGGGGATAGTGGTCATTGTATCTCAATGTATCTTTTCCATTATATATTACCATTTTCCGAACTTTGTAATCATCCATGGAGTCTTGCCATTTGCAGACTACCATTCTATTAATGAAATTTGAGATTTTACCCAATTCTTTGTAGTTCTTATTTTATTTAGCTTGCAAAGACTCCATTTATTATTGATAATAACTTTCAAATCAAAAAGATTAAATAAAAAAATTTATTTTCAAAAAGAATTTACAATTTAATGTTACTTTAAAATTTGTGACACAATAGGAAAACAAAAGTGGTGATCCCAGGAATGGACGAACTCCAGTTGTTTTGAGAAGTTTTGTTTCCCGGGGAAGTTTTTCTCAGGATGTTCTTGTTGTATTGGGTTTGTGACTCCAGTGTCCCCAATCAAGTTGTGGTTCATTTCTCCTCTTTTCCAAGTTTGCATGATATGAAGATTCAATCCCATATTCCTCCAGTAAAGGTTTTTGTTTTTTTAATAGAGGTTCTTTCTTCCCAGAGAAGTTGGTACAATAATTACTCTTGAAGAACACAGGTCTCCAGTTTCTCTAGTGAAGAATGTATATTGGTTTTCCCTTTGAGGGTGTGGTGTTAACCTCCCCTGTGAAGTCAGTGTGAAATCCCCAGTTAATGGCTTGATGATAAGACATTATACGCCTTAACAAAGTTTGTGTGTTTCCTCTTTCAAAATGGTCCTGAATTCCCCAATGAATGTTTTGATGATTTGATGACCTTCTGCTCTACTTAAAATTGATTTTTCAAAATCCCCAGTAGAAGCATTACTTTTGAAAATATTTGATTTCCCGTTGAAGTCTGAGTGCTACACCTGGTAAAGCCTGGAGAAGGATGTTGTATCTCTGTATCTGTACTGTTTGGTCGATATGTTTTGTTTACTTCCAGATTACGTTTCTCTCCAGTAAAGTTAAACCAGGCAGTAGGTTTTGTTTCCTCAACTGTCGCTTACTTTTTCTTGGATTGTTCATCTTGAATGTAATTTAGCCGAGTGTTGATTGTGCCCGAGTTGGTTTTTCCTGGTTACTCTCAGTGTTGTATATCTATTTTGTTAGCATACACACGATAACACTCATACATTCATACATACATCATGCATAGCTAAAATTGGCAAATCACTGCTCATTCACATTCGTTAATATTTTGTTGACATATCACCCTTTTTTGCAAAGTTACGTTGTCCTCTCTCCAATAGAGTGTTGACCTTAAGCAGAAAGCGTATATTCTTTCAATTTCTCCACTGAGTTATCCCTCGTGGAAGATTTTTGCTTTAGCCTTCTTGAACAACTCTTTGTCTGGATGATTTTGGTTTCCCTCTTGAGTTTATTTCTCAAAGGATGTATTATGGTTGACTGTTCCATCCCAATTTATTTCTGGTTTGAATCTTTGATCCTCAACAATATTATTACTTATGATATCTAAAGGCTTCGAGCCTTGGTTTGAGAATGTCCATTTATTTGCACGAGAAAACTTTATCTCCTCAGCAGAAATATATTGGCATCTCCCCAGGAAGTCATATTTCTTTCCCCAGGAAGCCATATTGTTCTCCCCAGAGAGTCATTTTTACAATCCTCCATGACAGCAAGTGGCAGGTCTCTTCATTTGAGTAACCTGTACACCCTATGAAAGTCGACGTAACTATTTTTTTATATCTTCTCTATGAGTTAATAGTTTGTAGCCTGTTGCCCAAATTACCCCAGTGGATGACAAGACTTTCAATATCACAAAGACAGTTCATTGTGAAATCTTTACAAGAGGTAGTCTCTTTATTTGAGACAACTTATATTACCCTTTCCATGCAGAATGCTTTGGTTAAAAAAGAAGTTGAGACCCATTCTAGGTGAAATGCCATAATTTTGGGGAAACATATATTTTCTCTCTACCTTCAGTGAAAGTTGGTGATTGTTATCTTTTTGCTACCTTCAGTGGATGTTGGTAGTTCATCGTCAGTAAACGATGGTGCTATGATATATTTTCTCTCTACCTTCAGTGAAAGTTGGTAGGTCACCTTTAGTGAAAGTTGGTGATTGTTATCTTTTTGCTACCTTCAGTGAATGTTGGTAGTTCATCATCAGTGAACGTCGGTGCTATGATATATTCTCTTTCTACCTTCAGTGAAAGTTGGTAGGTCACCTTCAGTGGAAGTTGGTGATTGTTATCTTTTTGCTACCTTCAGTGAACGTTGGTAGTTCATCGTCAGTGAACGACGGTGCTATGATATATTCTCTTTCTACCTTCAGTGAAAGTTGGTAGGTCACCTTTAGTGAATGTTGGTGATTTTTACCTTTTTGCTACCTTCAGTGAACAGCAGTGCTATGATATATTCTCTTTCTACCTTCAGTGGAAGTTGGTAGGTCACCTTCAGTGAAAGTTTGTGATTGTTATCTTTTTGCTACCTTCAGTGAACGTTGGTAGTTCATCGTTAGTGAATGGCGGTGCTATGATATATTCTCTTTCTACCTTCAGTGAAAGTTGGTAGGTCACCTTCGGTGAAAGTTGGTGCTTGTCATCTTTTTGCTACACTCAGTCAAGGTTGGTAGTTCATCATCAGTGAACGACGATGCTTTGATATATTCTCTTTCTACCTTCAGTGAATGTTGGTAGCTCACTGTCAGTGAACGTCAGTGTTGTCATTCCTTTTCTCTTCCTTCTACTTTCAATAAACGTTGGTAGCTCACCTTCAGTGAACGTAGGTGTTGTCATTTCTCTCCTTTTTCTACTCTCAGCGAAAGTTGGTAGGTCACCTTCAGTAGAAGTTGGTGTATCCTTTGACTTTTTCACCATCCTCTAAGTCATGTCTTTTGATCCACCAGTGATTTATTTTCCTGGTCGGGTTTCTCTTTTGTTTCGGTATTTTCTTTGCTACATCCCCAGTGGTGTTTTGCGTCACCTTTGTTTCGTTCATATGCATTCATGCTCATAAGCACTGCATGACATCTTAGGGCCAAAAATAGGGTTTGTTTTATATTTAAGTATCTTCGATCGCGTTGACACGAAAACTTTCAACCTTCGTATCTCCGGATAGAAGAAACTTAAATAAGGGCAGTTGTTGTACCCCAATTTTTGCCCCTAAGATCCCCACATCATACGATGTTGATTCCATAACAACAAGATCACATTAGGATTCTTGGTTCCCCTTGCTATATTTAGCTTTGCTCTTTGAGGAATCACCAAGCACCTTGACTTGTGTTCTTTTATGATCATGAATAATTTTTTCTTTATTTCTTTTTTTAATTAATAAAATGCAATATTAGTTTGTCTTGCTTGTTACTCATGTAGGTAAAGCCAATGAGATTCAACAAGTTGCTCCACGGGTTCATGAGTTTATTTCCATGCCCTAGTCAATAAAGCTTGAGAAGTTTAAACCTCACCATTGGACTTGTTTTAGAGGAAATGGCATGGCAAGGTTATTTTGGTTCACCATATTACAAAGTTATCAAGTTTGATTCAAAAGTACAAGGGGTTAATTGAAGAAGTTGTCATGATTGGGCAAGGCCTTGTTCCCATTGGTCACAAGTGCATATTTCTCTCAATTCTCAATATATGGAAGTGGTTGTGGTTTCTATGAGTTCTCATTATCATCCTCAACAACTTATATTTACAAAGCAAAAGTATTGGTACAAGAAGTTTGTTCAAAATTGTCAAGGTTCCTCAAGGCATTTTTCTTGATCTAGGAGCTAGGGTTTTGAACTTCAAAGAAGCATATCTTGCTCATCTTTTGTTATTTTATAGTGATTCTAAATACATCCTTATCTTCAAAGGGTTATCAATAAATCACTTCAAAAGTTTCAAGGGTTTTCATGTGGAAGAAACTTGATGATGAAGAAAGATTACAAGTCCTCCAGATGAACTCCCATTTTCTAATGTGTGACTTCAAATGATAATAACTTGGTCAATTTTTATCACCTTGAGCCCACTCTTTTTCCTTAATGATCTTAAGGATGTGAACTTTATTCCTTCTTTTATATGCAAAGTGAGAAAATGGATGGAAGATGCCCTAAGGATACAGAAGATTATAGGTCATTTCATGATTTTTTGCCAACTTCAACAATCCATAACTCTCTCAATTTTTGGATATTTTGAATGGTTCAAGTTTCAAAATGTCATTCAAGAGGTCTATTTCATGCCATCATTTTTGGTCAAGAGCAAATTCCAAGAGGAAGGCCATGTTTGGATGCAAAACATTATAGGTCACTTTTGAAGAAAAACATGAAATATTTCTAAGTATGGAAAGTCAACCTTTTTTCCTCAACTTTGACTCAATGCAACTTTCAGCTCAAGCATCCATTTGATTCCATTAGTTTTTCATTGGAAATCTTGTAACCTCATCTTTCTAAAGCATCAACAATCATGCCTTATGACCCCTTGAGCTGAGAATGCCATTGGAATGAACTTGGTAACTTGGAACTGAAGTTTCTTCATAAGTCAGAAGTTGAAATCATTGGTTTAGCTTCTAAACACTTTATTTCTGCGCGTCTTTGCCTCTAAACATTTTTAGTGAACTTCCAGAAGTGATTAGCACAACAAAACGCGCATTTTGGATGAGTTTTGATCAAATTGGAAGTCACACTTTTCTTATTTGCAACTTCACACGATTTCCCTCCAAACTTCATCATTTCTCTCGCTTGGACATTTCATTTGATTCCCTATAAATAGAGGGTCATCCCCCATTCATTTCCTCAAGCTTGGATTTCCAGAATCACCCTGCCAAACTTGTTCCATAACTCAAAATTCTGCAACTTCGAAATCTGTTTTCAAGCCTTTTTAATCCAATTTTTTTTATCAATTTACCTTCCTTGATCACCCCTTAAGCTAACCATATAATTACATTTAAGAATCGTGCCCTATATTGCTCCATAGAAGTTCAGTTTCAGAGCTCTGCAACTCAACTTTAATAGGTAGATTTCTTCATCAATTCATCAAAACTTTGATATCATTGTGATGCTCTCATTACCCTGGTTCTAGTTGCAACACTTACTTTCATCTGGAGACTTGTTTTGACCATGAAATTTCAAATCCCTTTTAAAAAATTTCTTTCCAAATTGCTTGAGCTACAGTTTATATAAATTTATCGCGAAGGTGTGGTATCTTCGTCTTGAAGAGACGAAGCGAATGACGTAGGTCTCGTGCTCTAATTTTACAAATTAAGCAACCTGGTTTTGGGTCTGGTTGGAGGCTGAAGATGACCAATGTGTCATCCTTCAACCAATGAAATATGGCCATTTGGATTTTTTTGAATTTCTGATTTACATTTGATTCAGTGCTTTATTCACTAATGACCATGATATGCACAACGTGCCATATACTTTGGATTTGATTACTAACGCGTTTTGACTCTCATCCAATGGTCCACATATTTTTGAATTTATTTTTCTTTTCTGATTTATATATTTAATTGTTTTAAATTTCAAAAAATAATAGAAAATTCATTTTTAGTCAAAAAAATCTTAAAAAATTATGAAAAATATTTTTGATTTTTCTCTTTCTGATTTTTATTTTTTCACAATTTTATTTTGTGTTTTGAT